>BSBN01000940.1:0-1200000 GCA_027924645.1 Cunninghamia lanceolata
CTAAATCCAAGCAACCCTAAACCTCTATCTCCCTATCTCTCCCCTATCTCCCTATCTCTATCATTCCTCTACCTATCAATCTCTCTCCCTATATCTTTGGCCATGTCCCTCACTCTCTATCTCCCTATCTCTCTCCTCGGTCTCCTCTATATCTCCCTATCATTCCTCTCTCTCTCTAAACCCTAAACCCTAAACCCTAAACCTCTAAACCTAAACCTGTAAGCACAAAAATCACTCACAGCCTCCACAAGGACCCCTATGATGATTTTAATCCTTGTCATGTACATGTAAGCGTGAAATAATGTCCTCTAAGTAGCAGACATCTTGATGACATGTCTTCTTTCTTATCTTGTGTTGTTTCTTCTTTGTCATTTTCCCTCTCTTTGTCATCGACGTTTTTCGACATTTTTGCGACACTTGTCAATTTGCATTTTCTAAGCTTTCGACCCTGTTCCTAAGCCTTGTAAGTGTCTTGTAGGTGGGTTTTCACCTTTCTCCTATGTTTTTCATCCTCTCCACCCCCTAAAAGCCTTCTAGAGGTCCCCTAGATCCATCTCCCACTTTCAATTTTCAATTTCACTCAACCAATCCAAATCTCCCCCTATTATTTCTAGATCTCCCCCTAAGAGATCCTACATCGCAAGTGGAGATTTGGATTCTTCCACGTGATTGACCTATTTTCAGAGGCAGATCACCTCCTTTCCATCTTCTCTACCATCTCCCATCATGCATTTCCTCTCAAACCCATTTATTTCTGGATCTCCCCCCGGGCGACCCTGTCGTGTTTCTGGCCACGGAAAAACTTGAGTTTCTCACTCAAAATAGCTCTATTTTCACCTATTTTTCTTCCAGTTCATATGATTTTTTATGCCTAATATGGAGTTAACTATTTCATGCACCCACACATGCATAAATAACCCCATTTGATCTAAACTTAACAACTCAATCTTCCAATTCCTCTTCAGTGATAAGCTATTATTGATTTATCACTCCCTAATCAATTGAGTTTATTGGGTAATCAATCTAGTTCACTCCCTACTCAATCCTTATTAACTCTTCAATCAATTGAGTTAAATTCTCAATCAATCCCCTTCTTCCAACCTATAAATACCCCCCCCCCTCAAGCACAAAGGGAGGCAAATTCATTGTGCACACAACTCTTGCTAAGTTTTTGCTCTCTAATTAGCATTTTCATGCTCATACAGGATGAAGGTGCCTTTTATTTATTCATTGTTCATCAAGCTTTCACATAAAGCTCTTCAAGCATCGTTATGTTGCTTCAATCAACATCATTGTGCTCATCAAAAGCTCTCATTGAGCTTTCTTAAGCTTCTTCAAGCTTCTTTTGCTTCTTTGTGTTGTCTTGTCATCAAGAGGTCTTCCCGCTACTTCAAGAGGATATGAGGTTGCCATCAAGGATTTGTGAGGGTAGTAGAGTCACACAAATCTTCTCTATTTTAGGTTCTTCTATGCTTTTGTCAATTTGTAGTAATTAGAAAATTGAAATTGCTCTTGGGATTAGTAATTTATTTCTTTTTCCTTGATAGAAAGGTTAGATCTAGCATCTTAGAAGTAATTTGCATTCTTAGTTTAATTTAATTACTTGCAATTTCTTTTTCTAGATTAATTATTTTATAAACATTCAAAAACCCTAAAAACATAGAATAATTGTATTAGGTTAAATCATTCTAAATTGCATTCATATTTCCTTTCTTAGATTAAAAAACATCTTTATTTCTAAAATATCAAAAAAGCACAAAAACAAGTTTGCATTTCATATAGCTTTGCATGCATAAAAATATAGAAAAGAACAAAAACATTGGTCACATAGATACATTGCAAACCCTTGATACCATCACAAGGTCAACAAAAGTCAACGCGCAATCAAAACCTAGGTCAACAAAACCCTAGGTCAAACCCTAAAGTCTAGTCAAGGTTAGTCCTCATACACCTGTATCTTGTCTCGGCTCACGCCCAGGATTGAGAGGTGAGTGGATGAGGGCAGTCCTCGGCGAGGTTGAGGAAAACCATTTGAGACCACAATAGGATCCATTTATCTTACAACAACTAGAGGCACTTAGACAACTTCAAATACAACGTGCAATCATTCAACAAAATGAAAGACAAGAAGCCATCAACAAAAGTAGTAGTTTACCCACACAGAGGTGGAACAATAAAAATACTAACAAGAGAAGAGTAACTAGTGACCCTCGGGTCATAGGGTTATATCTACAACAACAGTCATCGAATGAAATGTACACCACAACAGGATCCATTTGTCTTACAACAACTAGAGGAACTTAGACAACTTCAAATACAACGTGCAATCATTCAACAAATTGAAAGATAAGAAGCCATCAACAAAAGTAACAGCTTACCCACACAGAGGTGGAATAGTAGAAATCCTAACAGGAGAAGAGTAACTAGTGACCCTTCGGGTCATAGGGTTATATCTACAACAACAGTCATCGAATGAAATGTACACATTAGTACACAACAACAAATGCCCCAGGACATGTCGAACCCTCTCCGTGAAGTCCAGCTCTCCAATGAGCCAGACCCCCGCCATGTCTTGCCTCCTCTCGAATGGCTACTTCCATGAGAGCAAGAGTGAGGTGGCAGATCGCCCCATGGCAAGGAGGGAAGGGTTTGTGTGAATTTTGAAATCTGACCCGACAGCCCCAGGCAACCGAGGTCATGATTTTGAGTGTACATATTTTGGTGAACTCGACGTGATTACATAATCTTTTGGTTTTGTAGTTTACATTCCCATCATTTAGATCTCAAAAACATTCAACGCTTCAAAACATTTAGCAAAGCTTCAAAACATTTTCACTTTATTCTTCATAGCTGCTTCTGCTGCTTCAGCTTCTATTGCCTCTGTTATCATCCGTTCCATTTATTTTGTGGTATCTATGGCACCCCCGAATATGACAGAACCTGATTTAAACCAAGGGAATATTCCCTCAAGAGAACCAAAGACTCCTTCCTTCGATAGGTATGTGCCGCCATATCCGAATACACCAATCACCAACTGCTATGACTATGAAGATTTAAATTACAAACAAGATCAAAGAGAATCTAGGCGTTCTCTATCTTTCAACAACCCAGCTTGGGAAAAAAAATTGGCCATACCAAATGTGCCACATAAATCTAGGAGGGTAAGATCAGAGATACATCGACTTGATCAACCTTCCACAAGCACCTCAAGTACTCATATTGATGAGGAAGTTAAACGATTAGAAAAACACTTGCAAGAAGGAAAAGATGCTCAAGAGGCATTAAAGGTATCCTTGCGAGATGAACAAAGGGAAAATGCTGCACAAGAAGAAACATACCATCATGACAATACTTGAAGAGAAAATCCTAGAAACAAGGAAACACCTAGAGCTTCCACTCTTGTAGACTTCATCGCAACTCTAGTGCAAAGGATTAGAATCTTGGAAGTAGAACAAGTTGCTCTTAAAGAAGGCAAAAGTCCCATGAACAAGACCAGGGGGCATCTCAAAATCCCCCCTATCTCCACTATTATTCACGAAATGCCAATAATGACATGTGTTTGAATGGGAACCCTCCTGTTCATAACAATCCAATAAATCCAACAATGGGTTATCAAAACCCACCCACAGAGTTATTGCTATCAACCCCGCAATCTCAAAGTGCCTTTCTTAGAACATACCTTGAGTATTTGAAAGAACCTCTTGATCAAAACATAAGGAACATGCAGTTGCCTCGACCATTGCCAAATCTCCCAAAATTCAAAGGAGAGGGAGATCCGAAGTCACATATTAAAGCCTACACCACGGCGATAAGAGAACTCCTCTTGTGGGATGAGGTTGTTGCTAAAATCATCCTTAAAACTCTTGAAGGAATAGCTCTGGATTGGTATTATCGTTTGCGAGAGGCTTCAATTCACTCATTCAGACAACTAATCGAAGAGTTTGTCATGGCATTTGACATGAATAAACTTGTCAATATAGGAATCAGAGAATTCCTCACCATGAAGCAAGAACCAAATGAATTCGTAGCCCATTTTGTTACCAGATGGTTGTAAGTGGACTCTATTCCTCAACTAGTGCCCTGAATATGGACCATCATGAACTATGTGATCTTTTCTTACAAAGATATGAGAGAAGACATCCAAAAATTGCCATATAAATCTTATGAAGAAGCATTAGAAAGTGCTTTGAGAATCGATCAAGCCATCATTAACAGTGGCAGAAAGGTCTATGGGTCAAACTAAAAGTTAACAAAAGAGGACACTAAGAGTAACGCTCATGTCATCAAAATTCTCAAGAATAATAGAAATACAACCATAGACAGGGTAACAGGTCAACCCCCAATCAAGAAAATAAAATATGATTACAATGGGAGAGATTATTACCCTCCCAATGTCAATATGATTGACCGGCCTAGAAATAATGGGTACTACTCTAGGGACAATTACCAAAATTGGAATCCTAACAGAAACGAAAATGATGGAAGATATGAAAGACCCCCATATGAGTTCAATCAGTTTTGTTCCTTTCACTGGACAAGGGGGCACAACACAGAATCTTGTAGAGAATATAACCAGTTCATAGCAAGGTTAGCAAAAGACCAACAATGGTTGTTCATAGAAATGTTCTTGAACCCACAGGAAGTTACGCTAGATAACAAGGGCACAAAACAAACCCAAGCCCTAATAGCCCTGCAAAAAGAAGACATGAGAATCTATCATGACCCATTTCCCATGCATAAGGATGCAAAGACATCAAATCAAAATGAAATAGCCTAAGGTAACAACATTGGCATCCCACCAAAATTGGGACAGAAAGGCAAAACTAGGATGATGGGATTAGTCGAGATTCTACACAACGAAGAAGAAGAGGAAGATCGTGAGAATGAAAATGAACAAATTGAAGTATAAGAAGGTACCGTTTTGGTGGTGGAACCAATACCTACTCCAATCAGACCTTATGAACTCATTGAGGACCTAAAGAAGACATATGCTCGCATTTCATTCATTGACTTACTTCGAAATTCCCCTTCACATTGCTCAGCATTATTAAAAGCCATAGGGTTAAAGTACCTCAACCAAATTACACCACCACCTAGTGAGCAAATCAACCATGTGGACTATGACATCAGCCCACCAAACTCAAAACTCAAGGACCCAGCATTCTTCTTTGACTTAAAGCAAATGCCTTCTGAGGCTGAGCTAGCCAAGAAAGGAGACCCTACATTGTACTTGCAATTTTGGATCTATGACACCTGCATTAAACGAAATTTAATTGATAATGGAGCCATAATGAACATAGTTTCATTCTCCCTTCTATAGAGGATGGGTTATGGACACACCAATATCACCACTTCACAAGATACGTTGAGCGGGTACGATAATTTAAAAGCTACCACGATAGGTAAGATTACCCTTCCAGTGACTTTAGGACCTAAAACCATTCCTACCACATTCTACATCATAGACAAAAACACAGGATACAATTTACTCCTTGGTAGGCCATGGATCCATAGGATAAAAGCACTACCATCCACGTTATTTCAAGAAGCTCGATTCTTACACTTGGGGAAGGTATACGTCGCAAAAAGGGACCCATAACCTTTCAGCGTGTTAAAATCAAACACATCAAACAAGCGTATAGATATCCCCATAGTCTACGAACTCCCCACCAACAAATTGACCATCCCTAGTCCTACACCGCAGTCAATATGCATCAAGCGACTAGAAACTCTAGAGAAAACCATAAACGCTGCAAAATGATAACTCTAGAAGATGAGGTACCGTCGAAACCAAAGGAAATTGTTCCCAAGGAAATAAATATTAAGATCATGGAATGGATAGAGCAAGATGGACCTCTCCAATTCCCTCTAGAAGTGCTCATGATTAATTTTTAGCCTACCCACAAGCTCTTCCCTTGCATAGGAGAGAAACCTCACAGAACCGAGGGACCGGTATTCCAAACCACTATGTTAGATTTGAGAAATGCAGACCCGCATGCTTTCTTAGATCTGGAGGAAGACATGACAGAAAGTTACACTCCTTTGTCACCCTTAAGTGAAACGCATGTCCCTGACACACTAGAAGAAATGAAATCTTATGAGCCTCTCTCACCAATAGAGGATTCATATCAACCATTGACACCCATTGAGGAGGTGTATTCTATTAGTAATGAGTCAACTAATGCAATAGGAATGCTATTGTAATGTCCCCTTCCTAGATGAAATATAGATGAGCAGAGGTTGACCTATTATCTGGGTTCCCGTAGGTCAACAAAGTGGTTAGGGGACCTATCCAAAGGTAGTGGAGCTTGACAGGGAGCTTTACAGGCCATTCTAGACAGTTGCAACAGTCTCCTATTTTTTAGGAAGGGTTCCTATTTTTTTAGGGTTTGACTGGGAGTTGACTAGGAGGCATCAGGAGACCTTCGAGAGCATTTTGGGAGTTTTGGTCAGAGTTCCTATTTTTCAGGAGGTATCCCTATTTTTTAGGAGGAGACTGTCAGTTAGCCTACCACATGGCGACCTTGTCAGTATGGCATGCGCATCATCAGTTTTCAGTTCAAGATGGTCAGGTGATGGGAATGGAATAAATAATAAATATTGAAGTGTTGGCTTTAATATTTAATAAGAATAAAATAAAGTGATTAATAATGTCACTTTATATTAACAAAATCATAAAGGACCCCCTCCTAGTTGACATAATATTGTTTTAAAAGGTGGACCTTTTATTAATGCATTTTTGGATCCTCAACTTGGGCGCCCAACTTGGGGAGTTTTGAATTAAATAAAAGAATCATTAAATGATTAGTTAGAGATGCCTTTTGCCCTAAAAGTGAATGCCACCTCTTGGGAAAAGCATAAAGTGAGTTTGGAGTCACATTTTGGAGGATCTCTAGGCATTTTTACAATCAACTTTTACATATCTGAGCTCTGAGGAAGAGTTGCAATAGTATTCAGTCTTCTGGGAATGAAAACTCTCAAGGAATGTTGTGGATTGGACGACAACCCAATTCACCTTTGTGAAGGACCTACTCTGGGTCTTCATTGGATGAGTTTTAGGTGATGAAATTGCAAATCTGAGTTTGCAATAGTGTTATATAAGCAATATCTTTCAGATCAGCCACACCCCTTTGCATGTAGAGCCTCTCCCAGGCCAATACCAGCATACATATGCATTTATCTTTGCAGACCAGCGTCTACATGAATATAATGAGAAAATTTGATGGGTATGTGATTAAATTTCAGAATTGGTGATTTGCTTATTTGGGTAGTTATTAGTTTGTTTTCAATTCCTTATATGTTCTTGGATCTTACTTGCATGTTACATCTTTTTGCCATCCTTGGAAAAAACTACACATCTCAAGAAAACTAAAACCACTTCTGCATCTTCTATCTAGCCTATAAGATCACAAAAAAATAAAAAATTCATAAAACAATAAAAAATACAAAAAATAATTCATCTTTCAGCAGCATTCAGAGTTAGAACCAATAGGGTTCTTACAGTGGTATCAGAGATTTGATCATGCCATCCTGAAGGGGTTAGAGCTTCTTATGCATCTAGGACAGGTTGATCCTCACAGGTATTACACACACAGAAGAGCTGCATTTCAGGGAAACCAATTTGAGGACATACCATTGGAAACAATGGGTGATAGGGAAGGTGGTGGTCCACGTAGAAATGAATATAACAATGATGAAACATAAGCTAGAAATATTACGAGAGATCCTGCAACAGGGCAGTAGCAGATAGCTAATGTGTTACAGTGGCTTACCACAACTATTGAGAATATGACCCCTCCGACGAGGCTGAATCATGAACAAGAGGAATTTGGTAGTGTTGCTGGAGCCCCACGGGTAAGGACAACACCCTTACGCACCTATGATAGGCCTACACGCCCTACATTCATGAGGAATGAACCAGAAGAGGGAGATGTGGTTGTGGAAGAAGGAGATGTAGCCTTTGCTGATAATGTCATGACACTACATGATGAGTGGGAATTATTACCTCAGATAATTAAGGATCATCTAAATTTTGACCAATTAATGAGTCAAAAGAGAGAACACAGTAGGCTTAAGTAGGATAGAAGACCCAAACATCAAAATCACGATCTTAAGCGTGCAACCGACAAACTTACACTTCCTACTTTTGATGGCAGCGGTAAAGTAACCGCAAGGGCATGGATTAGAAAGTTGGATAATTTCCTGACACTACGTCCTATGACGGAAGAAGATGCAATTAATTTTGTAGCACATCATTTAGACGGGGTTGCCTATGATTGGTTGCATCATGGAATGGTGACTTTGCAACACAACTTGATCACTACATATCAGGAATTTGTTGATAGATTGGTTGAACGATTTGACAGGAAAGATCCAGAGTTGTATTTCAGAGATCTAGTTCAGTTGAAATAGATGGGTAGTTTGGAGTCTTACATCAGTGAATTTTAGAAGCTCTCAATAATGGTCATAGGTATTTTAGAAAGGAGGCTTCTTATATTGTTCATTGAGGGTCTTTATGAACCCATGAAGGGATGGATCAAGGCATTTGATCCCCCTTCACTACAGGAGGCTATGAGGAAGGCGCGTAGTATGGAACTTTCAACTCCTCATACCAAGTTTAATCCAAACCCACCCTCTTCATTTAATGATAGTATATAAGCCCCAAAGAAATCAGAATATGTTGACCAAAAGAAGAATTTTGCAGCTCCTTTGGATAGGGAAACACTAAATGATTTATGTAGAAGGAAGCTATGTTTTTATTGCAAGGATCCTTATGATGAACATCATGAATGTCCTCTAACGCCTAAGGGTAGAAACAGACAAATGGAGTGGTTTTATGAGGGTGAAGACATGGCTGATATGACAGACCAACAAGTTGATCAAGAGGATTCAGGAGTTGAATATTCAGGAAAAGAAGTTGAAAGTGAGGGAGAAGTACACTTACGGGAAACTCACATGTCTAGCATGCAAAAGGAAGGGTCTTTTAGGTTGCGTGGGATCTTGGCTAGTCAAAGAGTCATCTCTTTGCTTGATACAGGTGCAACTCATAATTTCATAGATGCACGGCTAGTGGTGCAACGTGGGATTCAAACTCAAGAGTTTGAAGGCATTCGAGTGAAGGTTGTTGATGGTTACACTCTCAAGTGTGACAAAATGATTTCTGATCTTCCTATGAAACTTAATACTTATGAGTTTAAGGCTGATTTCTATGTTGTCAATATGGGAGACACAGATTTGGTACTTGGCATGAAGTGGATTCATGCAATTGGAGAGTTTACAATCAACCTTAGAGACATGGAGTTGAAATTTTAGGTGGATGGGATTAATCATGTGTTAAAGGCCATCAAGGACAACATTTTGAAGGTGATCACTCTCAAGAGAATGGAGAGACTCATTAGAAATGGCATGGTGGAGTGGGTAGCAGAATGTAGATTAATTCCTTCTCATGATGAGCAGCAAAAACCAGCCTATCACCCAAATGTTCAGGAGCTCAGAATCAAGCATGCAAAGTTGTTTAGTGGCATACCACCTAGTAGACCTCCAGATAGAGGCATAAAGCACATCATAGAGTCGAAGGAGGGCACCAAACCCATTATGATTACACCTTACCAGCACCCAAAGCATTTGAAAGATGCAATTGAAAAGACCATCAAGGAACTGTTAGCTATGGGACATATAGTGTTTCATGTGTCACACCTTAAGAAGGCGTTGCGGCAGCATATAGTTCCTTCTGCAGTTTTACCACCCTTAGATGATGAGGGGAAGTTGGTTTTAGTACCTGAGGCCATATTGGATTCCAGAGAGTGCCATCTTCGAAGATGGATTATCAGGGAATATTTGGTAAAATGAAGGGACTTGCCAGTGGAGGATGTTACTTGGGAGAGAGACTATTTTACAGCATTCAACATTGAGTTTGCATGAGGACATGCAAATTCAGGGAGAGCGGACTGTAATGTCCCCTTCCTAGATGACACATAGATGAGCAGTGGTTGACCTATTATTTGGGTTCCCGTAGGTCAACAGAGTGGTTAGGGGACCTATCCAGAGGTAGTGGAGCTTGGCAGGAAGCTTTACAGGCCATTCCAGATAGTTGTGATAGTCTCCTATTTTTTAGGAAGGGTTCCTATTTTTTTAGGGTTTGACTGGGAGTTGACCATGAGGCATCAAGAGACCTCTGGGAGCATTTTGGGAGTTTTGGTCATAGTTCCTATTTTTTAGGAGGTAACCCTATTTTTGAGGAGGTAACCCTATTTTTGAGGAGGGGACTGTCAGTTAGCCTGCCACATGGTGACCTCATCAATATGGCACGTGCATCATTATTTTTCAGTTCAGGATGGCCAGGTGATGGGAATGGAATAAATATTAAATATAAAGTGTTGGCTTTAATATTTAATAAGAATAAAATAAAGTGATTAATAATGTCACTTTATATTAATAAAATCATAAAGGACCCCCTCCTAGTTGACATAATGTTGTTTTAAAAGGTGGACCTTTTATTAATGCATTTTTGGACCCTCAACTTGGGCGCCCAACTTGGGAAGTTTTGAATTAAATAAAAGAATCATTAAATGATTCTTTAGGGATGCCTTTTTGCCCTAAAAGTGAACGCGACCTCTTGGGAAAAGCATAAAGTGAGGTTGGAGTCACATTTTGGAGGATCTCTTAGCATTTTCACAATCAACTTTTACATATTTGAGCTCTAAGGAAGAGTTGCAATAGTATTCAGTCTTCTGGGAATGAAAACTCTCAAGGAATGTTATGTATTGGATGACAACCCAGCTCACCTTTGTGGAGGACCTACTCTGGGTCTTCGTTTGGGCTTCATTGGACGAGTTTTAGGTGATTAAATTGCAAATTTGAGTTTGTAGCAATGTTATATCAACAATATCTTTCAGATCAACCACACCCATTTGCATGTAGAGCCTCTCCTAGACCAATACCAGCATACATATGCATTTATCTTTGCAGATCCAGCTTCTACATGAATATAATGAGCAAATTTGATGGGTATGTGATTAAATTTCAGAATTGGTGTTTTGCTTATTTGGGTAGTTATTAGTTTGTTTTCAATTCCTTGTATGTTCTTGGATCTTACTTGCATGTTACATCTTTTTGCCATCCTTGGAAAAAACTACACATCTCAAGAAAACTAAAACCCCTTCTGCATCTTCTATCTAGTCTATAAGATCACAAAAAAATTAAAAAATCATAAAACAATAAAACATATGAAAAAAAATTCATCTTTCAACAGCATTCAGAGTTAGAACCAGCAGGGTTCTTACAGTGGTATCAAAGCTTTGATCCTACCATCCTGAAGGGGTTAGAGCTTCTTATGCATCCAGGACAGGTTGATCCTCACAGGTATTACACACATAGAAGAGCTGCATTTCAGGGAAACCAGTTTGAGGACATACCATTGGAAACAATGGGTGACAGGGAAGGTGGTGGCCCACGTAGAAATGAAGATAACAATGATGAAATAGAAGCTAGAAATATTATGAGAGATCTTACAATAGGGCAGCAATAGATAGCTAATGTGTTATAGCAGCTTAC
Source organism: Cunninghamia lanceolata (assembly GCA_027924645.1). Taxonomy (NCBI): domain Eukaryota; kingdom Viridiplantae; phylum Streptophyta; class Pinopsida; order Cupressales; family Cupressaceae; genus Cunninghamia; species Cunninghamia lanceolata. The sequence continues at coordinate 11,554 of BSBN01000940.1, forward strand.
CACAACTATTGAGAATATGACCCCTCCGAGGAGGCCGAATCATGAACAGGAGGAATTTAGTAGTGTTGCTGGAGCCCCATGGGTAAGGACAACACCCTCACGCACCTATGATAGGCCTACATGCCCTACATTCATGAGGAATGAACTAGAAGAGGGAGACGTGGTTGTGGAAGGAGATGTAGCCTTTGCTAATAATGTCATGACACCACATGATGAGTGGGAATTATTACTGTAGACACCTAAAAATGTCTTCATCATCAAATCGACTCCCGACCTCCCTAAAATTATCTATTTCCTTTCTAAACAATTAATTAAATTTTTATTTAATTAATTACCCTCTCATCACCTAACGTTCCATCATTCTATTTCCAACAATTGAATTAATTTTATTAATTCAATAGTTTAACCTTAGCCAATTAATTAAATGAATATGTAATATTTATTTGGTTAATTTCGCCCTTTTCACTAAACCCAATTAATTAGTTAAATCATACTTAACTAATTAATTCAGCCTATTAATCAACCTATCCCTACCCTAGTTAATTAAATGTCTATTATTTAATTAACTAGCCTATCCTACATGGCCCTAAACCTAGGATTAATTAAATAAAATCTTATTAATTATCTAAACATCTCATTAACCTATTCCCTAATTTTTTCCAACCATATTAATTAGGCTAATCACCCTAATTAAAATGGTCAAACCTTGATTAACACCCTTTCCCACAACCCACAAATAAAAAATTGAAATATATCTCATATAAATCAATTTTTTATACACATTTGTCATGATCTCCATTAAATGCCTCTTACACCCCTTACACATGTCATACCTCATTAATATCCACTCTTCCCCAAATGAATTTTAAATTTATTTTACCCTTCCCCATGTGAATTTTTAATTCACAAATAATCCACTACACTCCACCTCATTTATGAACCCCTCTTCCAAGATGAATTAAAAATTCATCTTTATTCCTAGCCAACCATTTTCTAAGATGAAATCTAGGCCCTCCACATCATCTTCATCTTCAACCATTGATCTCTCAAATTAATCTCAACCATTGGATCAAAATCTCTCCAAAATGCCTATAAATACAGCATCCTCCAAGCCATTTCATCATCTAATTTCTAAGTAATGTTATCATGCCAAAATATCCTTTGAGCTAACTAATTTCTTGAGTTGCATTTGTAAGCTTGAGAGCATTTCACATCTCCTTTGAGTATCTAGGGTACATCTTGGAGCATTTGGGTACAAGCTCCTTCACCCTTATTGGGATTGGGTCTTCATATCAAGGTATAATCTCTTGTTTTGCATGCATTTGGTTTATATTTTTTTTACCTCAATTTAGATTTCCTAATCACATTGGCACGCCCCGGTGGGACCCACAAGGTCTCTATCTAACCATTTTTGTGTGAGTTTTGTTGCTTTTTAGACGTGCTTACAGGTATTGGTGCTATCTTCCTTCCTAGCGACACCATTTTATCTCTATATTGGCGCTATTTGTGGCTGTAGTAGCGCTATTTTTGCATGACAAATCAAACTCGCCTTAGTCTAAAATCTTTGTTTCTTTTTCTTATTTCTTGGTGTTTTTAGCATCTATAGCTCTTAGTTTTGAAGGTTTTTACACAGAGACAAGGGGAAACTATGGCAAAATTTTCTTAAGAATCAAACATGCGCTCTTGTTTTTATCTTGTTTTGGTTTTCACTCATTAGACTATTTAATTGCTATACATTGTCTTTTGGATACCTAACAAAACTAACTAGACCCCTTTTTATGCAGTCTAACTCCATGCTTGGTTAAGAAAACTTTTGTTTTGCAGGTCTGACCAGTTCAACCTCATATCAGCACTTTTGACACCCAGAACGACACTATTTACCTGCTAACAATCAGACTGTTTGACCTCAACACAAAAGTGCAATTGTTTCCTCATTGTAGCGCTATTTTTTGTTTTGGCGCTATTAGTACTCTAAAATAGCGCTGTTGGTTTTTCTTCTGAATCAGCATTAGGGTTTGCCAGTTCTAATGCACAGGCAAATTCAGCCAACTGAATACAGGAGGTTGCGTGAGCTCCTCCCCTTCACTTCTGGTTCTGCCGCACCAAGGGGGGTTTCCCTATTTGATAAAAGTATAACCTTGACTAGCTCAATGACAGAAGGATTTAACTTGACATCAACAGGCAGAATACTCTCATGTATGGACCAAGATTTGTGTAACAAATCACAAGGTTGGCAACATTCTTGGACATGATGTCTGGTTGGGTATGAGAGCATGCAGGGGTTTCCTACTCCTAAACCTACAACTAACAGATGGAAGGATGAGATGGTTTAAAATGGTGTTTGGAGTTATGGGACTTTCCTAGACCCATTGAACAGACAGATTCCCAAACCAGTGCCTTATCTGGGCAGCAGAGTCATATCTAAGACTGTAAATGTCTCCCCATGACAACATAAATTCATATCCAGAGGACCTAAGAATAATGCTACTGCCTAACAGCAACATGTCCAAGAAAGAGTATCATTAATGATCATACTTAACAGATCCTATGATGCAATCTATTTCCCTTTGTATCTGATCAAAAGCCTATTTAACCACTCCTTGAGCAGACGCAATAAATCAGACACACAGTATGCACATACTGAAAAACTTGGAAGCCCTTGACAACCTTGTTTGAAAGGAAAACAAATGACATACAGGAGACAATCAGAAACAATACACACACAGGTGTTTTTCATTTAAAATCAATCTGCATAGAAGGCCATCACAGAGAAAATCATCATTTACAAGCCAAGATAGATTAGTACACCAGACTAAGGACCGAGTCTGTAGCAAAAAATGCCTTTCAAAATGTGAACACCTTATGTTCAGAGCCAGAGCAGAAAGCCCAAAAACGTCCAACCTCTAAAAAGTAACACAGCCAAAACCATTTATACAGAACCGTGTACATTCAGCAATTAATTACATGGCCAGAAGTCAAAAATTCGCCAGATACATTCCTTCCATTTGAAAATGGCCCTCACAGATTAAATGCGACAGACAGGGGGAATCTCGAGCTTTGCACCGCCATCTGAAAATCTTCATCCACGATCAGGCAGCTTCACCGTTTGTACAGTCGCCCATACCCCTGCACGACCGTCATTGATGGCTCAACCACCCGCACTTCACTTCGAAACTGTCGTAACCTTCAAACGGAAGCCTCCCGCCAAAATGTGCTTCACTGAAAGTTCAAAACTATAGGAAGAAAAATCCCACATGCATAGTGCGGAAACCCCTCTATCACTTTAAGAACATCGTCACACGCATACTAAGTGTCGAGCGTTTTGCCGTGCTCGACACACGACCCTTCACCCACAGCCCATCGCCATGACATACATTATCGGCCTACCCCACAAATCTCCTGCCGATCACAGCGGTCTCGCCGATGCCAACACCTCCACAAGTCACTAACATCCCCATCGGCCAGCTCCCCAAAACTTACCCCGACCTCACAAGTCTCTCCGATCACACACTACACTGCCCCCCTGTCGGTGTGACTTACGCCGATGACACCCTTGTCGGCCAGACACTATCCATCGGTGGACCTTCCAACGGCTAGCCCGATAGCCCCTGTCACGCCGAAACTGAACTCTATTACCACCATCGGCTAGACACTACCCCATACTCGCCGATGGCAACTCCATCGGCCAGACCTGCGCCATCGGCCAACAATCTGCCCGTTCACCCGATAATCCTCCATTACACCGATGGCGCCAACAAACTATACTCTGTCGACGAGACCTCAGGCGTCGGCGAACCCGAAAACTCTCTCACCGATAGCACTACTCCTGCCGACGACCACCTTGAACATCCCTCATCGGCCAGACAACCAACGTCGGTCCAACACTTGCCCGCTCACTCCGATAGCCAAAGTCTTGGCGATAGCACTCCAAAACCCTTGTCGGCGAGACCAAGTCTGTCGGTAAGCCACAAAACACCTACGCCGATAGGTAAAGTCTTAGCGATAGAAGACAACACACCATTGGTACCAATCATGATCGCCAAGACACATTCCAAACTCATGCCGATGGACAAAACATGAAGACCCCCCCTTCAAGAAAGATGATGTGGATGTTACAAAACACTGAAGGGGTGCCAAAACTGGAAAATTTTTTAGATTTTTTGGGATGGTGCCTGCATAAAAATTGCTCAAGAACTGACAGTCAATTCAGGCACCAACAAGCGCAATCCTAAGTATTAACACATTTTGTATCATCCATTAGCGCCTTTTATGTATTCAATGCTATCTTGTATTCAAGCACTATCTGTATGTATTGGTAACGCTATATTCTAGGGCTGTCAAGTTCTGTCTCAGGTTCTGTCAACAGCGCCATTTGTAGTCGACAGTGGAGCCATTTGGTATCTATTTTAGTACTATTTGCATAGGTTAACCTCAGCTTTTGTGTAGGGATTTATTTTTGTTTGCAGGTCATCACCGTCTATCCAAGATCATTATTTTGAGACCACTAATCAGTTTTTTGCAGGGTTTTTTTATTAGACAAACAAACATTTCAATTGGTGCTTAAAAGGAACCCTTACATGTTAGTGTAAATAACATCTCAATTGGTGCTTAAAAGGAACCCTTACATGTTAGTGTAAATAACATCTCAATTGGTGCACTAAAATTGATCATTGCTTTATCAAACAAACGACAAACAAACATCTTCATTGGTGCTCATAAAAAGAATCTTTGTGTGCCTTAGTATAGAAAAACAGTTGATTTTGGTGCTCTAAAATCAACAACTGCTTTCCAACAAAACATTTCAATTTTGGGCTTAAAAAGAACAACAAACGTGCATCATAATTCATTGGTTTAAAAAGAACCACAAATTTGCATTTTTCACTCATCTAAGCAAGAAAACAATCAATTTGTTGGCAAGAGACACTATATGGATTCATGATTGTTGTCATTGATGGCAACAAAGTTCATCCCACACATTCGCAGGACATGGTGTGTCTATACCGGAAGTCAGAGTGAAGAATGTTGTGGTCCGGTAAACAAGAACAGAGCATATTGTGAGGGCCGACAGTTAGGTCCGGATCTCTCAGAGGAAGTATCTTGGTGAAGTGCAGATTTGGGGAAGTCAAGAGGACTACCTTCAGTGATAGATTCCAAGGATTTAGTCTCCGGTGATAGATGAAGAAAAAGATATGAATACTTGAGTATCGGGTTCCTGATTAGCAGTGTGGACAAAGAAAGAACTGACTGGCAGAACATCAGACATTATTCCGGATGTGTTATTGATGTTGGTAAAGGTTATGAAGGCATAAATTATGATTGGCCAACATGATTGATGACTTCTACAAGTATATCCTTCATCCACATTACTTGGTAAGCAAGGATTCAGCCGACAGATCAGAGTTTGTAGAAAATATTGACTATTCCGGGTGCCGACTAGAAAGGTGATGAAATCACTTGTGTGGATATATATACAAGATGGATTTAGTTATGAGAGGTGGTGAAGTTGTTGGTGATGTGTGAAGAAAAGTAGTAGAGCCGAATAAAAGCAGAAAGGAAGGTCCAGTATGTGAAAGGAGAGTAGCACAAAAGAAGAGAAAAGATGAAGTGTAGCAGATCAGTATACAGAGCCTAACCGGAACTGAACTCTCGCATATGTTGATGCTCCTTATCAGTTCAAGTATTGTATTACACTATAAATTGTAGACAGTGTGTCTCTTGTAGGCAGTGTGCCTCTTGTGAGCAGTGTGCTCGGGTAGTGAGCCCTAATTGGCAAGTGCCATTTTGTATTTCCATTCTTCTAACAGAGAATACAATCTTGGGTTAATCACCCCATGGTTTTTTCCCTTAACAGGGTTTCCACGTCAAAAATATTGTGTCATGTGTATTTCCATTTCATGGTTATGTTTGCTTATTTGAATTAATGTTGCATTGATTATTAAGAAAGTTTAGAAAGAGAAAGAATTAGGATAACTGATTCACCCCCCCCTCTTAGTTATCAACAATTAGTATCAGAGCCAAGTTCCTCCTAACAGAGTCTAACAGCTTGAGGAAGATCTGGGAATTCAAATGGATGCATATGGTTTAAGGGAGCAACTCAAGACTGCCCTTGATGATCTTGAACAATCAAACTCTGAAGTCAATGAGTTAAAGGAAAGACTCAAATAGGCTGATGATTTCATGAGAGAACTAAAAAACAAATTAAGTCTCTCTATGAAAAAGAGAAAGGAGCTACTTCAACAATTGGCAAGTCAAAGTGAAGCCAATGATACAAATGAAGATCTGAAGGAGAAAACTAAGTTATGTGAAAAGTTATCAAAAGAAATCATTATGGTAAGACATGAAATGGTATCAGGAGTTATAAAGTTTACCTAAGAGATTGAAGAGAAAAGAAAAACTGAAGATAATCTAAGACAATCTCTCAAGGAGAAATCAGAAGATTGCCACAAGATGGATAGAATTATCAGACATCTTGAATCTGATCTTGAAGATGCTAAAGATAATGAAGAAAAACTTGAGGATCAAATTGTCTCTCTCAAAAGGGATCTTCAAACAGCAAATGAATATAAAGAGAAATTCAAGATAAGTTCTGCTCAACTTGAAGTTCTTCTTGGAAGTCAAAAGAGGATAGATGACAAGTGTGGTTTGGGATATGAGAAAGGAGAAAGCTCTGGATCCAGTCAGAAGAATTTTGGATCAGAAAATCTAAGGAACAGGCCTAGAAGACCTCCGGTAAGGCAACCTATAGCTCAAAGAGATCCATCCTTCAATGGATACTGCCACAACTGCAATAACTTTGGTCATAAAGCTAATCAGTGTAGAAAGAGAATGAATCATACTAATTCATCCTTCTCCGAACAATGCTTCAACTGCAAAAGGTATGGTTACAAGTCTCATGAATGCAGAAATATGCAAATGAACAAATCATTCAATGGTAGATGCTTTGCATGCAATAGAATAGGTCATATGGCTAATCAATGTAGATCAAGAGGATATCAATCAAATATGCAAAGAAATGTTGTTTTCCAAATTTGCAATAGATCCGATCATATTGCAAAATTCTGTAGAAGCAAGAATCAGGACAAAAGAGGTCTGGTACATCATAATCAGAATCAGGATAAGGGAAAACAAAAAGTGAATGCAGATGAAGTTCAAAGTGAGATGAACAAGATTTAGGTGAAGAAAAGTACAGAGAATGTAGGGGATGGGTCCGCACTAGAGTCTGGTGCTGATATTCCTTTCGAAAACTAAAATGTGAGCTCTGGCTCAGGGGGAGACACAAAGAAAACCTTGTTCCCCTAGCCAGTCAATTGGTGCCGGAACTGGCACAAGAAGAGTTGCGGATTAAAGGGTTCATAAGGGAAACATCCAAATAAACTATGGTTAAGATTTGGAAGATCCGCAAGATGTTTAAAGATCAGGATTGATCCGGTTCTTCAAGTCATCTGAATAAGGCAAACTGAAATAACTTAGGTCAAGCATTTATTGCAACCTGACATTAGGGTTTGCGGAGCAATATAAGGGTTTTCTCATTAAGCATTTGTTCACTCTGCATTCAAGAAGAAACAAAAAGTGAAGCTCTGCAACAAAATTCCTCAAGCTCATCAAAGATCATTTGCAGAAGTCAATTCATCTAGAAATCAATCCGGCTAACTCTGTGAAACTGAAAGGTGCAAAAGGTATTCTTCGTTATCAAATATCTCTCTATAAATCCTTGAATGATGGGTACTCCAAATATTGTAAAAATATCTGATAGGCCTCGCCCCAAAGTCAAGTAACATCCATACAAATCTTTGGAAGTAGATCCCCTAGGAGCATTTTCCAGTGTTTCGCATGGTGTGTTGCATACAGAAGACATTAGGGTTTACATACACGCGAATATTAAAGAATTTGGGGAATCAAAGTTAGTGGATATCTATCACAAACAGTTAATAGATGATTCTTTTGAGATTAAACCTCAATATAAAGCCATCCGGGATAAGCATTTTGCACAGTGCATTCATTTCCCCTGTTTTGAAGAAGATGAATGGGTTCGGTATGTGTTGAGTAGAGTGCATGACAATTTTTTATGGTTGAATAAACCATTTAAGATCACCAAAGATGCAATTAAGGCAGTAACCAGTCTGCACTCATCCGGTGGAATACCTGTTCTCAAATCTGTCAAGAATCAGACAGTAAGTGATGCAACCGGATCAAAATTTGACAAGAGATCTATGACAATTGAAGACATCACTGAACCGGATGTCAAATTTGCATCCATGATAATTGGTTACAAGATTTATCACTCCAGTAGGGAAAATTCAGTACCGGGAACTGCAGTTTACACAGCCTATCAAATGCTAAAAGAAAATGCTGACTATGATCTATGTGAACTTCTTCTAAGCCAACTTTTGGAAAATCTGCAAAAGATTAAGAAGGATAAGAACTCCTTCAAGTATGGTGGCTTAATACTCTACCTATTCTTTTATTACATGAATGAGCTTCCTGGATCCAATGGCTGGGTATGGCAGAATGATAGACCAGTTGCCATCCAAATCAGAGACTATTTGCATGCGCTTGGGGATGCCAAAGCAAGAAATACAGCCCTGTGGGGATATTTCAAGAATTTTTAGAACATGATGCAAGCAAGAGAGAGAATTCCCCAGTCTCTTGTTGAGAAATACAAAGACACAATATGCTTTATGGTAGAGACTGATCAGTGCCTAATGGAGGCAGTAGAACCAAGAACTATATGGATCATGCCTATGGGGTATGAAGTTGATGAACAAATTGTGGAGCTGCATGTTCAACACATGCTAAGTCAGCCAAAGGATCTAAAGGCAGAAAGGTTTGGAACCTTTGAGGAGCTGAGTGTAAAGATTCATGTGGAACTCAAACAACCAGAGATCAAGAGGAAGGTAAGAAAAGAAGTTGAAGATGTTGCAAAAGGCTTTGGCATATCAAAGGAGGCACTTGATGCCAACAGGGAAAAGATGGAAAGGGCTGAGGAAGAGAAGAAAAAGGCAGAAAAGAAAAGTGAGGAAAGTGTTCCAGTAAAATCCTCCACCCGGACCAGATCATCAAAGAGATCTGCACCTACCACTACCAAAAGCTCAAGGCCATCAAAACCGGAAGCAAAATTATCTGGCAAAGGAGAGAAAAGAACAAAGACAAAAGCCACAAGGGCTTATGCCAGTCAAAGGGATGAAGAGGAGACTGAATCTGATGAAGAAATCAGGAAAGTGAAGAAACAGAAGAAAACATCCGGTGAACCCTCTACCGGACAAGAGGAAGAAGAAAAGACAGAGGAATATGTTGAAAAACCCACTCTTCACATTGATGACATAATCAAATCAGTTACAGTGGACAGAAATCTTCAGCCAATGATTGAGTTCTATGATGATTACGGTGAAGCAAATCAAAAGATATTGCAAGATGCCACAGTCAGGTACCTAAATATCTACAACAAAGCATTTATTGAAATTATATCTCTGATCCCCAAAAGCTTGGAGAAGAAACTAGAAATAAGAAAGAACAATGCCCAAGCCAAAGACCTAGAAATCTGGGAACAGATAGCAATTCAGCTATATCCTTCAATCGATCCCAAGAAAATAAATATGATATTCAAAGATTGTAAGGATGAGTACAGGAGCAAAGCAAGGATGAATCAACTTATGCTCGGAGAGACTGACAAAGTTGCAAAAGAGACAGAAGAGATCCTCTAGAATGCATTCAAAAGATTCAACATTCCAATTATAGAGGACTTGGGTACTGACCCATCAACCACAAGTGTTGCCGAAGAGTCTACTAAGAAAATGACAGAAGAGGTAATGAATACTGGTGTAGAAACAGCTAAGGACTTAGAATCCTTTGCTCCGGAAGAGGTGGCCCATGAACAAACTAACATCTCTCCTCTGGATTCCCCTACAGTCTCTGAATCTAAAGGAGAAGAAAGAATACAGGAGAAAGAACCAGAGGTGAAGGAAAAAGGTGACAATAGCAAGGTTGTAGAAGGAGAGAAGACTTCAACAGAGAAGACCACAACAGCCAATGATAAGAATGTAGAAGGAGAGAAAGCTCCAAGAGACAGCTCTAAGAATGCAGAAGAAAAGAAAAATCTGTCTCCGACAAGAGGCACTGCAAAAACTGTCCAAGAATTCCTGAACAAAGAAACAATGGAGATTGATGAACCAGAACTTCTACAAGGACCATTTAATTTTGATTCTCTTTCTTCGGTATAGACAATGAAGATAGCTTCATTTGCTAATGCAAAGGCTAAAGAAAAACTCCTAAAGTCTCACATGGAAGACTGTGAGCTTATAGAGGCAGCATCCAGAGTGTTGGAAAAGATCATGCCATCTTTTAAAAAGGATCCCACAACCTCTTCCTCTGGTAATCTCAAACTCTAGTCAATAGTGTTAGCCAACATTTTAATTCTTTAGAGAAATCAGCTGAGGAGAAGGTCACGAAAGAATTTTTGGATAAGAGATTCTCAGAGCTGCAAGGGCTAATATCAAATGACAGAAGAGTTATGGGTATTGGGATAAAAATTTTGGAAAATGCCCTTAAAGATGGAGGTGATGTATACAAATTTTGTATATCCTGGTCTAAAACAATAGTGGAGATTGAGAAGAAAATGAAAGAACAGGAGGATAAACTGTTAAAACTTTCTCAAAATTTTGATCCACTTACTACATCCATAATAAATCAAGAATGTCAAACGGTTGCAGTTTTGAATGAAATTAAGAAGCTTGAAAAAGAGAAGAAAAACTGAATCAGTAGGTTGAGTGAGCTCAGAGGGATAATTGTCCCTAAGTTAGAGGCCATGCATGAGGCCATAAAAGAAGCTCAAATCACAGCCTAGACCAATGATCCAACAGATAAAAAAAGGGCAGATGCATTTGCATTCCTGTTGAGTGGTCATATATCAATTTTGGACAAAATGAAGCAAAGTGGGGCTACAGAATTCATTCAATTGAAAACAACTTTTGTAGACATACTTCAGTATATGTAAGTATTCCATATGTATTTACTTATGCGGACAAAAATTTGAAAATTTTGGTATGCGGACCCTACCCTTTGCCATTGATGTCAAAGGGGGAGTGAAGAGTAGTGAAAAATGAGGAATCCAACTAAGGGGGAGTTCCAGAAAATGTATATAAAAATAGAGCATCAACCAAGGGGGAGCATAGTGTAAACACTTAGTCATTTTTCACTAAGTGTTGCCATCAATGCCAAAGGGGGAGATTGTTGGCAAGAGACACTATATGGATTCATGATTGTTGTCATTGATGGCAACAAAGTTCATCCCACACATCCGCAGGACATGGTGTGTCTATACCGGAAGTCAGAGTGAAGAATGTTGTGGTTCGGTAAACAAGAACAAAGCATATGGTGAGGGCCGACAGTCAGGTTCGGATCTCTCAGAGGAAGTATCTTGGTGAAGTGCAGATTTGGGGAAGTCAAGAGGACTACCTTCAGTGATAGATTCCAAGGATTTAGTCTCCGATGATAGATGAAGAAAAAGATATGAATACTTGAGTAGTGGGTTCCTAATTAGCAGTGTGGACAGAGAAAGAACTGACTGGTAGAACATCAGACATTATTCTGGATGTGTTACTAATGTTGGTAAAGGTTATGAAGGCATAAATTATGATTGGCCGACATGATTGATGACTTCTACAAGTATATCCTTCATCCGCATTACTTGGTAAGCAAGGATTCAGCCGACAAATCAAAGTTTGTAGAAAATATTGACTATTCCAAGTGCCGACTAGAATGGTGATGAAATCACTTGTGCGGATATATATACAAGATGGATTTAGTTATGAGAGGTGGTGAAGTTGTTGGTGATGTGCAAAGAAAAGTAGTAGAGCCGAATAAAAGCAGAAAGGAAGGTCCAGTATGTGAAAGGAGAGTAGCACAAAAGAAGAGAAAAGATGAAGTGCAGCAGATCAGTATACAAAGCCTAACCGGAACTGAACTCCAGCATATGTTGATGCTCCTTATCAGTTCAAGTATTGTATTACACTCTTTATAAATTGTAGACAGTGTGTCTCTTGTAGTCAGTGTGCCTCTTGTGAGCAGTGTGCTCGGGCAGTGAGCCCTAATTGGTAAGTGCCATTTTGTATTTCCATTCTTCTAACAGAGAATACAATCTTGGGTTAATCACCCCGTGGTTTTTTCCCTTAACAGGGTTTCCATGTCAAAAATATCGTGTCATGTGTATTTCCATTTCATGGTTATGTTTGCTTATTTGAATTAATGTTGCATTGATTATTAAGAAAGTTCAGAAAGAGAAATAATTAGGATAACTGATTCACCCCTCCCCCTCTCAGTTATCAACACAATTGTGTGAAGTGTTTTGTGATAGTGTTTGTGTGGTGAAAGTGTATGCTCTTCCCTCACACCATTGGTGATCTTGGGAATCAAAATCTTCTTACAACACTTGCATGAATCACCCCCAACATAATCCAAGAGCTAAAAAATGAACCATGTTTAGTGTAACCCAAGCACAAAACATACGTATGCTCTCCCCTCGCATCCTTGTATGAACTTGGGGATCAAAAGTATTTTTGCACTTGTGTTGCTTTTGTTAAACCTTTAGAGGGCCTGCCACCCCGCTTCAAAAGGTGGGAAAGAGCCAAGCGACAAAAAGCTAAAGCCAAGCTCTTTCAAACCACTATATAAAATAATGTGTTTGTGATGAAAGTCACAAGCAACAGGTGTTGTTGTGTCATACCGATAGCTAACCTCCCCAAAAACCCTCCAAGGTGTAACCCTTGAAGGCTAGGAGACTCCATAACAGAGAGTAGAGATGCCGCACGTATGGCCACCTGAACGAATGCACTTACTACAAACCTTTATTTTAGTGAGCCCAAATCCTTCTATTTGTTAACGCAGAAGGGTAACCTTTGAAGCAGCCCCGATTCATGCGGTTCTTAGCTGAGGTAGCAGGGACAATCCTAAGGTTTGGTGGGGGGACGAGCCTTGGGAAACCCAGATCTTGGTATGCGTGAGAAGTGAGTGCACTATAAGGGGGAGCCAGTGCTACCAAGATCCTGGAGCTACCCACTTTGAATAGGCGCAGCTAGGGGATTCAATAAATATTGTCCCATCCTTGCCTTAGGTTGTACAAAGTGCTTGTTTAAACATCTTACATCTTTTCACAAACAAAATCTTGGTTATTGTGTGCTATTGTACTTGAAATGTTTTCAAAGAAACTTGCCAAGAAACAACAAAAATCATTTGATCAAATTTCATACCCATATGAATCCAAATTTGTCATCAAAATCTATCTTTTTCAGAGCCTTGACCAACATTGACCTATTTCAGCGCTATCTCTGTCTGTTTTTGGTGCCATTTCACTTGTGGTTTGGCGCTATTTGTAGACTGACCTACCTGAAACTGGGAAGAATTGCATTGTGATATTTAGCACCTACCTAGCCATAATCCATAATCACCTTCCCAAATATCCATCAATACCCCATCCATTTTGTTCTAAAATTTCCAATCATACCTCCATTTTGACCTTAGAGAATTAATCATTATCATTATCAGACCCCTTGCTATACCATAATCCACTCAATTCCATATCCGCTCATCCTCATTGATCTTTTCATACCTTTTGGACCAAACAAACATCCTTGTTACAAGAAATCATTCCCAAAATCTTCTCGCTTCTAAATCCAAACATCCATCCAAAACCATCAACCAACATCCAAACCTCATCAATCCTTGAGCTAAAGCTAGATCTAGATTTCATCCTTTACATCATATTTTGCTTGAAAAGTCATTAGTCAACCTTTCAAGTAGAATAATCATCCCTCTTTGTGTAAGGTCATAAGTCTACCCCAAACAAAGAGAAACATCCATTTGTGCAACACAAAACTAGATCTTACTTAAGCTCATTTGTTGACCTTTGAAATCCCTTTCAAAAACATCATCCCAATATCTCATAACAAACATCTAGTTCATCTAAGGTTTCATCCTCCAAATTAATGTCAAAATCCCTCCCATCAAATCATCCTCAAGCCAACCCCATCCACCTTCCATCACTTTGGTCCAATTTTTTTTTTTTGTAAAAATCAATATCATCCACTCTTATCATCCTTAGGTTGACACTTTTTTGAGACTCATCTCTTGGAAGTGAAAATCTATCCTTTATCACACTACAATCTCCTTTCATCCTTAGATTTAGGGAGTATACTCTCTTTACATCTAAGTCTCTATTCCTTTCCATCACCACATCCTCTTTGGGTCCAACAAATCAATCCAAATTTCTCTAAGGTCTCCACCTTTCATCCACCCCAAATTCAAGATCCCTACATTTGCATGCCCATAACTAGATCACAACACAAGAAGAATCAAGCAATGGCAAACTTTGGACAACATATGGGCATAGGGATGCCTAACACCAACGACAACAACCTACCAATCAACCAACAAACATACAACATACCTTCGGTCCTTCAAATCCTGACATGTAATCCCAATGAAAATCCCTTCCATTTCTTGCAACCACAACCACTACAACCACCCATCCAAGACATCACCACCATTAGCCAAGATGATCAAGACTTCTTGAACTTTACACAAGATTCCGACAACATGAACATGCTTGATAGAGTCCTAAGGTCGGATCCAAATAGATATCTTGATTATCTCCTCAAAATTGGTGCCAAACACCCCATAACATGACATCCTCCCAACCATCCACATCTAACAACAATCCTACGACATCCTCTCAACCATCCACATAAAATACCCAACCTATCATCTCTCAAACTTCAACTCCCACCATATCTACCACCCCCACAAACTCTAATGTTACCACATCTACGATTCCCACAAATATCTCCAATCCTACCATCTCCTAGCCAGTCATCACATCCACTACCATAACTAACGTAAACTCTTCCATTCCACAAATCACCTTGGGCATCCAAGGGAACACCACGCACACAAGTGCTTCCACAAGTGTGCCTCCACTCAACCCTCAAACCATAGTCTACATAAGACAATTATTTTCACAACCACCTCACAATATAATCAACCCATCCAACGTCAATACATCTCATGTCCATTCATCCAACATCAACCCATCTAATGTCAATCTGTATAATCTCACATACCTACAAAATCCCATAACGTCATCAACACAACATAATCTTAATCCTCAAATACCTCCTCATATTCTCCAACAAATCCACACTTACCAACAATACCTTGCGCAACAAAACCAAAACACCACCCCACAATATCAACACACGGCCCCACAAAATCAAATCCTTATTCACCAAATTCAAACAAACCAACATCAAATCCCACCCAATCTCCAACATCTAATCAATCAACAAACCTACACAATACAACCACCACCCAACCTGAACCTAACAAGCATAGTACAAGCCTTGATCCAAAAAGTAGATGACATGCAAATTGGGGGCAAGCGCAAACACTATTCTTTTGAGGATATTTGTCCCTATCTGTTTGATCGAACACTATACATGTCCCCTTTTCCCAAAAAAATTGAAATGCCTAAGTTCGACAAATACAAGGGAAAGGGAGACCCTAGGGATCATCTTAGGGAGTTCTACCTTGCTTGCCTATAAATCTTGAATAACTATACATATCTAATGAGATTTTTCCCAAGGAGCCTTGATGGTCAAGCCACTAAGTGGTTTGCACATCTTCCCCCGGGCATTAGGTCTTTTCTTGAGCTCGTAGAAAAATTTGTCAATCATTTCTCTTATAACTTTGAGCATGAAGTATCCATGACAAACCTCTGCAATACAAAACAAAAGAGCAAAGAATCCTTCGCTTCTTTCTTACAGAGGTGGAGGGGCTTAGCAAGAAAACTCCCTTGACCAATCCATGAGAAACAATTAGTCACCATGTTCGTGGCTAACCTAAATCAAGAAAAAGGGTTTCATCTACAAATCCTTTGTGCATCTACCTTCGAAGAAGTCATTGACAAAGGTACTACCATAGAAAGGGCCCTTATCGCCAAATGCTCGATCAAATTGTATGACAACAAGCCCTACAACAACAACAACAAAGTCAATATAAACGTCACAAATGCAAGCAACAACAACCTGTAGTCAAACGAAAAATCACGCTTTTGGGGAAAAAACAAAACCACCTTGAATGACGGTGTCACTGATGTAAAGGCCATCCAACATGTACAAAATCAAACACCCTCAAGTACATATGCCTCTAATGTAAATATTCCAACGGGGCAACCTAAATAAAGCAAACCTTGAAGACAATTCACACCACTAGGGGAACCAAGCAAGGATATCCTCGATAGATGTCTAAAGAAAGGTTTGATAACTCTCCTGCCTCTTAAACCCCACCAAGAAAGTGAGTTCAAAGTCGTGTGGTACAATGAAAATGATTATTGTGACTACCACCACATCGTGGGCCATAAGACGGCTGATTGCATGAAATTAAAGCATTGCGTACAAGATCTCATAGATTAGAAGAAAGTTAATCTTGAGTAAAGCACCCAGCCATCACCTAATGCTAATCTAGGAGCTTACAAGGATCCACTACCCAATCATAACAAAGCCTCATCATCTAACCAAGCCTACAACATCACCCCACCTCCCGCATCCTATGACTCTATTGTAGGGCCAATAGAACCATCGTCTAACCATGTCAACATAATCACCATTTAGGATCAAGCACCTGATTGCACCATCACAACCCATCGTGGCTGCGTATCCATCTGCACAGCCCCTACCACTGATCAAATGCCTCCATCCACGTCGGACTCCATACCCAACCATTCAGCTGCTCGCCCATCACCTACCAATAAGTACAACCTCCTAGAACATCTAGGAAAGACCCCTGCGCAAATCTCCATATTTGAGTTACTTCGCATGTCACCTCTCCATAAAGAAGTCCTTGACAAGGCACTCTTGGAAACCCAAGTTCCTGCCAACCTGAATGTGAATCAATTCCAAGCCATGGTGGGCCATATCACCACCCCATAATCTCACCTTCTCTGAAAAGGATCTTCCCGCCTCTGAGAACCTACATAATGATGCCTTGCACATCGAAGTCCGCATCCACAAACATATCATCAAGAGAGTCTTAATAGATGGTGGCTCCGGCCTAAACCTGTGCACTCTAAAATTACTAAAACACTTGGGATACTCAGATGTGGTTGTAGACAACAGTGAATGCATAACAATCAAAGGATATGATGATATTGAACGACTATCTGAGGGTACTATCAAGCTTCCTATCCAAATAGGGAAAAAGATAATGGAAACAAAATGTCCGGTCCTTGATCTTGATCTCCCTTACAACATTCTTCTTGGCCGACCATGGATCCATGCCATGCAAGCTGTCCCCTCTACATTCCATCAATACCTCAAATTCCTCCACAACGACACGGAAGTAACTATCTATGCTGACCCCCGCCCCTTCCAGTATTGTAGTTTATTGGAAGGACATGATCATACTTTTGTCCGTATAACAAAGCTATCACAAAAGCCAACCCCACAACATCCACTTCATGCATCGAACCCACCAACATTGCTACCACTTCATCCCAAACGCCTCCACCGCCCGAGGTCAAGATCAAGCTTAGTGACATGGGATGTGGGGAATATGACCTACATGGTACCTTTTGTGTAGGCACATTACCTAACCCTAAAATGTTTGGTGTCCCAAAAGAAGGAGAAGCTAATACAGTTGTCATCAAATGTAAACCATCACCTACCTTTGAGAAGAAACACCTCCTTGATCAAGATGTGCTTGAAGACATATCATCATGGCTATATAAAGATGAAGAAACAGAGCAAGAAGCCCCCACCATACCAACAGAGATCTATGGCAAAGGGTCAGAGATCGTAAAAAACATGGGTTATAAAGGACAAGGCGGCATTGGCCTTCATGAACAAGGAATCATAGAACTAGTCCAAGCGACAAGAAATCCTTACACTCAAGGGTTAGGATATGGTCAACGACAATGTATCCTAGCTACAGGTGAATGTATCCTAGTCGAGGTCGCTACGGTTTCCCCTGAAGTCGATAATGTCCATGAAGTGGGCCATCAAGATTCTTTTAGTGCCTTCACTAAATTCTTCGAATCGTCCATATACACAGTCACCACCCTAACATCCTCATCTAGTGACCTACCCCTTGTATACCCGGACCTCATAGACTGGGACCAACGAGGACCTCCCATCTTTGGCGTAGCACAAAATGATGAAGCAATCGCTAAAATGATGGGGGTCAGAGATCACTTCCCCCTGGGGGATCATAAAGTTGGATACATTATGGAACTTGATACAACTACCTATTTCAGGGAGACAACCCCTGCTTCCAGTCACAAAAATATAAAAATCAAACATGGATCTGATGGTGAAAACTGCTCCGTAGTAGTGTCAAATCCCCAAAAAGTAAAAATAAAGGATGTATCTCCTAGTGAAAACCTCCACGAGGCACTAGGAGATGGAAGCATGGGCCTTCCTAAGATAGAGAAGGTATATCTTGACAGATCACCTGTCCTTGTGGAGCCGGCACAAGAAATGAATCTTGGGATAGAAGAAGAGCCAAAAATCACCTTCAAGGCAAAATCTCTCAATGCAACGAAGCAGGAAAACTTCTTAGCTTTCTTTAAACGCAAAAACCACAACTTTGCATAGACCTATGTAGACATGCCAAGGTTAGACCCTGCCTTGGTGGTCCACCATCTCGCAATACGTCCTAATGCAAAACCAGTGAAACAGAAGTTAAGAAAGATGAACCCTCAGGTTGCCCTCCTAGTCAAGGCAGAATTGAAGAAACTACTAGATGTAGGGTTCATCCGACCGATTAACTATCCTGAGTGGGTTTCAAACCTGGTGTAGGTAGCAAAACCTGATGGTCGAATCTGATGTTGCACTAATTTCTGAGATCTTAACAAAGATTACCCAAAGGATGACTTCCCCCTACCAAACATTGACATGATAGTGGATCTTACAACAAGGCATGTGATGTTATCCCTGATGGATAGCTTTTTAGGTTATAATCAAATCAGGATCGCAGAAGAGGACCAACATAAGACAGCCTTTATATGCCCTTGGGGGACATATTGTTGGGTGGTGATGCCTTTCAGCCTGAAGAATGCCAGAGCCACCTATCAACGAGCCATGACTATCATCTTCCATGATCTTTTCCACCACATCATGGAGGACTATGTGGATGACTTGCTAGGAATATCAAAGACAAGAGAAGAACATCTAGATGTGTTAGCAAAGATCTTCGATCGACTGGAGCAATACAATGTTCGCCTGAATCCCAAGAAATGTGTCTTTGGGGTCACCTCCGGAAAGCTTTTGGGATACATAGTCTCCAGAAGGGGAATTGAGGTAGATCCCGCAAAAGTCAAAGCCATCACTAAAATGCCTCCTCCAAAGACTCTAAAATAGCTACAAAGTCTGCAAGGGAAACTTTAGTCCATTCACCGGTTTATTGCTCAGCTTGCTGACAAGTGTCAACCTTTCCAACATCTACTTAGAAAGAATACAGCTTTTGTCTGGAACAATCAGTGTTAGGTCGCCTTCGATCAGTTGAAAGAATACCTAGCTAATCCCCTTGTTCTGACTCTGCCAAGGCAAGGAGAGCCCCTCCTATTATACATCTCAGCAACAGAAACAGCTATAGGGGCCTTATTAGCACAACATGATGATCAAGGGAAGGAAAGAGCCATATATTACATAAGTCGCACCTTGATATCCTATGAGCTAAACTATACAGCAATTGAACGAGCGTGTCTAGCCCCGGTCTTTACTTCACAAAAGTTAAGACACTACATGCTCAATCACAAAACTAAGCTCATCGTCAAGATCGATCCACTAAAATATATGCTAAACAGAGCTGCTCTTACTAGGAGAATGGCAAAATGGGTCATGATCCTCAGTGAATTTGACATTGAATATACCAAGAGAAAGGCTATCAAAGGATAAGTTATCGCTGATCAACTGGCTGAAGCACCCATTCCTGCAAAATATCCTACACTGGTAGAGTTCCCTGACGAATCCATCTTGACAATAGCACCAGCAACAGAAAACATGGAAAATGTACTTCAATGGGTCATATACACATAGAGGCTCGGGGGCAGGCATCTTGTTTGTTACCCCTCAAGGTGACACCATCCCTAAGTCATTCAAAATTACATTTCCATGTACCAACAACGTGGTAGAGTATGAGGCCCTCATCACAGGTCTCTGAATGACAATCAAATGGCAAATCAAGACGCTGACGGTGTATGGCGACTCCCAACTGGTCATCCGGCAAGTAAATAATGAATACAAGACTAAGGATGATAAACTTTTGCCTTATAAAAAGATGGTCGATGACTTTAAAGACTATTTTGATGACATCTAATTTCAACAAATCCCATGGCTAAATAACAAAGCTGCAGACGCCATGGCAACCATTGGATCCCTAGTTGACATGAAGAAAGATAGCAAGAAGTGAGAGTTCCTGATAGAAGAGCTCCCTATTCCAGCATATGATGTTCCCCAATCAGAGCTAGTGTGTGAAGTCATTGGTCCCCATGGTATCAAAAAACTTATCTATATCTCCACGATAACATCATCCCTCCTAACCTATCCGCCTCACAACGAAAAACTTTCATCCACCGAGCCTCCCGCTTCACCATTATAGGAGATACCCTATACAAAAGGAGTCTCGATGGCACGCTTTTATGATGTTTAGACTCTAGGGAAGCTGAAGTGGCCTTGCAAGAGGTACATGAAGGCATCTGTGGGGCACATTCAAGTGGACCTACTCTCGCTAAAAAGATCCTGAGGACCGAATACTATTGGCCAACCATGGAACGAGACGCCTACCGGTTTGTAAAAAAATCCTGCCATGTCAATAGCATGGAGATCTCATTCACGCACCAGCACAAGAATTGCAACCAATCACGACATCGTGGCCTTTCTCACAGTGGGGGCTTGACCTCGTAGGGAAAATCTATTCACCATCACCCAATGGCCATAAATTCATCATCACAACTACTGAATACTTCACTAAGTGGGTGGAAGCAATAACACTCTCCTTCACCACTGGAACACAGATATCCAAGTTCATCCCCCATTATATCATATGTCGTTATGGTATCCCTCATTCTATCATCACCGACAATGGAAAACCATTTAAGAACCTGGAAGTTCGCACTTTGTGTGAGAAATTCCAAATCCAACACCACTTCTCCACCCCATATTACCCTCAAGGAAATGGTCAAGCAGAAGCTTCAAATAAAACCATTCTCCACATTCTAAAGAAGACAGTTAATGAAGTCGGTCGTGACTGGCCCCTCCAGCTCAATCCCACCCTATGGGCTTATCACACAAGCATCCATACCCCCACAGGAGCCACTCCATATTCCCTTGTATTTGGATCCAAAGCCATTTTACCTATTGAGGTTGAGGTCCCATCCCTAAGAGTATCTCTGCAAAATATAATCAATGATGAGAAATACCGAGTTGTAAGGTTGCATGAGCTAGAATTACTGGATGAGAAAAGTCTAGATGCATTAAGCCATCTACAGGCCTATCAAAATCACTTCTGAAGAAGCTATCACAAGAAAATCAAGAATCAAAAATTTGAAGTAGGTGACCTTGTCCTTATGGAAAACCAGAAAAATTTGCAGGAGCAGCCTAAGAAAGGAAAATTTGAACCTAATTGGTTAGGGCCTTATGTCATCACAACCAACTACAGATCAGGAGCATACCAACTTACAACACCTGAGGGGCAGCCTTTGGATGAACCTATGAACATTTTGCATCTGAAGAAATTTTATGCATAACCCATCAAGTATCCCAAGCAAAAAATACAAAAAAAAAAAAAATCAAAAAACCAAGAAAAACCTAAGTGCAATAAAGACTTCCAATGGTGAAAATCACTTTGGTGACGCCTTGGATTGGTACCATGGTGAAAACCTATTCCGGGTGCCATGTGTAGTGTTTGGTTCTACCATCTCGTAAGTCCTTGTTCCATCACAAACACTCCACGCCAAAATCACCTTCCATGGCTTGGAATTTGAAAACATTTGTTAACCACCCCGCATCTCCCCACCCAAGGCTTTCATCATGGTATAAAGATCCTCGTAAGCTTCCTTCTGTATAGCTAAAATCTAAAAAAATCCAAAAACATCAAAAAACCCCAAAAATCCAAAAACATCAGAAAATCCAAAAAATCCAAAAATAATAGAAACTTAAAAAATCCAAAAACATAAAAAAATCCAGAAAACCCCCAAAATAGATTGATTGTATAAATACCTAAGAAAGATATAGTACCTAAATAAGCGCCTTCTGGAACCAAATAACCTAAAATCACCCACACTCATCACAAATTTCTTTTAGATTTTGTTAACGATTTGTTACAAATCATCCACCTTAAATCATCCATCCCCATGCATCGATCCATAACAGTACTCTTTGCAATTCGCGTGCATCAATACCCATCAATCCTCATCACCTCATCCATCCTAAACCATTCCCACATCATCAAGTCTGGCCAAAACTACATATTCATCTCACCCGCATCTTGAAAGTGCCTTGATCCCGTGGACATAGGGTATGTAGGCAGTCTCGAATATGAAAAAAGTATCCAGTACTCAGGTACATAAGATGCACCCATCCAACCCGTTTGGATGGTCCCTATTCACTAAGCTTGCTAGACCCAACAAATGATACACACGCTAGGTATACGCTTGAAACATGGTGCCTAACGCAAAAATCGTCAATCAACATACGAACTATAAGTCAACACATGGCCTAACTATACTTTTCCCATCTTCCAAAATTTATTCAACAACATCCAACCGATTCGCGTCCTAGGATATATCGTTCCTACAATGGACAAGAATTTGTCATCCTATCAACATTTATCTTGGCAAGAGCACACAATAGCTATTTGTATCTTTTTGTTGGTCTTTTTGATTATTGATTTTTATCTTCTTGTCTCGCTCTAGATCATTTCCAAAGCTACTTTGATCTCATTATATCATGGTAAGTGGCAGACAACACCTGGAGTAGACATGGTCATTGTTTCTGTATGCTGTGCTTGTGTGGTGGTTTCATCACTCTAAGAATAGTATTCATATCTTAAAGCCTAGGTCGGTTCTAGCATGATGTGCCTCATTTGCATATACAAGCATCAATACCTTATATGTACTATGAGCACTCATCGCTATGAGTCCCCTTCCTCAGTTGGGCAAGGTTATACTACCTTGGACACGCATAAAATCAACCTATTGTTTGTGCGTCTAGTCCATGCAATCGTGGGATATATATCATCACCTAGGTCATCTCATACCTTTGTGAATTGTATCCTACATTGCTATAACAAAATAAGAAATGCTCTCAATTAAACTTATGCAACTACTATTGCTATCTCAAATCACCTTTCTATCACCCATTCAACTATAATATCTAGGCCTAGATTTTCCACCCCCCCTCCCATTCACCCCCCGTCCCCCATTCTTCTAACTAACCTATCTGATTTCCAATCCATCCCGAACCAAACCAAATCCCCCCTCAATGATGTGGTGTTTCATGACCTAGCAACTCCCTCATTAACCATCCCACCCCCTTCCCCAATCTAACCATAACCAATCCTATCCTTATCCAATCCATAAACCCTTATCCTCTCCCCACCTATTCCCCTATCACTAAGCCCCACCCACCCAGGGTTGAACAAAGAACATCATGTGTATCAGGACTTAATCATTGCATAATCATTTAATTTGCATTCCATAATCATTTAATTTGCACATCATAATTTAGTTTGCACTTCATAATCATTTAGTTTCATCTTATAATCATTTAATTTGCATTTCATAATCATTTAATTTGCATTTCATAATCATTTAGTTCGCATTCCATAATCATTACATTGCATTCCATAATCATTTAATTTGCACATCATAACCATTTAGTTTGTACTTCATAATCATTTAGTTTGCACTTCATAATCATTTAGTTACATTTCATAATCATTTAGTGTCATAATCATAATCATTTAGTTCAATTTCATAACCATCTAGTTGCATGTTCATAAGATAAGCATATATTTCCACTGCATTACATTTTACATCCATAATAAATGTTTATTAATCTGAACATTTATTTGCATTCTACATCCACATCATAATCCATAATCAAAAACATGTATATATAAACATAAGTAAACCATCATTACATCTATCATATTAGATCAATAGGTACATCCATAACATCAACATAATACATCTCATAAACACAACACATCCATAGCATCTCATAAAACCATCACATCATCATAATATGCATAATCCATAAAAACATCACATCACATCACAAACAAACATGTAGGCCATAAAAAATCATCATCTCATATATCATCATCGCAAAAATATACATCGCTCATATATACATCAAAAAATATATGTCATGATACAATGCCTCCAAGGGCCAAAATGATTCAACTGTCAACCCTGAATAGTGGAGCCTCTCCTTGACTCAGTGGGGGATCCTGGTCGTGGCTGTGGCTGTGGTCCTACCTGTGGCTGAGGCTGTACCTGTGTAACCTGCTGGGGCACCTGTGATGGGGGACCCATTGGCTGCTGAACAGACTGAACTGATCTAGATCTGTGTGACCTAGACATCCAGGATCCGCTGAGTTGACTGTAGCTTGGTACACGCTGCTCTGCAGGCACTACCGCCTGATAGGCACCCTGATAATAATCTGCCCGTCCTCTAGCCTCTACCAGCTGTCCCTGTACTTGAGACAACTGTGTCTGCATCAATGTCAAAACTAGGCCCATACCGGCACCCGAAGCCTATAAACCATCCACCATATCCTCTGCTTGTTGGGCTCTCAAAAGTGCAGCATCTCGCTCTCTCATCAAAATGGCTATCTCACCCTGTGCCTGGGCTAACTGTGCCTATAGCGCCCACACCTATCCATCTGTACCGTCCAGTAGTGCAATCGTGCCTCGCAACTACACTAACTCCGCATCATGACTCTGTAAAGCCTCCTGCAGGCTGCCAACCTGTCCCTGCAGGGTCTCAATCTCCTCCTCCTCTCCACTCTGAGGCTGCCGATGTTATGAAAGCTCTCGAGGCCCCGAACCTCCACCTGTCGCTGAGGTGCCCGCCTCTAGACCAGAAGCTTGCTATCCTACTGCAACGGCCTGCTGCTGCTATGATACTTGTGGTGGGGGCAAAACATCCCCACCTATCCTTGGCCATCCCCCACGCTATCAAGGTGCTCTCTGCCTCAACACCTCTTTGATCTGAACCCGCTCAACAAGTACCTGCTGCACAAGGACCCGCTATCACACCTGCTGCTGTGGCAAATGCAAGCTACCACCTGCCTGCCCCTCTCCCTTGAGCCCGACCTATCCAGCTGCTGCTGCTGCCAACACATCCATCGGCTCCCCATCTCCCCCAATCGCCCTCTCCTCCCCATCTCCTCCAACCTCCACAAGATAGTCTACAATAATCTCCTCTCCCTCCTCTAAGAAATCATCTCCATCAGAATCCTCATCCCCATCCTCCTCTGACTCCTCATCTCCTAATGCTGCCACCTCCTTCGGGGGGACTACCTCTTTTGCAGGGTTTGTGAATCGTGTAGGCCGACACATCTGCCACCACGCCTCATAGGCAAGAGTGGTACCTGCATCCCTAACCTCACTCTGCCAACCCACATCAGTAGCTCCAAAGCCGCAAAATCCTCTAGGGCAACCCGGGGCTGTATGGCCAGAGGCCAATAACATGCATCTCGACAGGTCCGTGCAAAAATTGCCATCGAACATCCTATCGTAGCCCAAACTGCCGCATAACTCGTGACGGCAGATACATATCAATAGTATGGTCCCCCCGACCTATTAGGTAGCGCTGTTGGAATGTGTAGGGCATGTGAACATTGTCATCTGGCCAAGGTTCCACTCTGATGTATGGTCGCCAGGTAACCCAAATGACGTCATCCAAAACTCGTCTCCAATATCGAACCTGCCCAGTGTATGTATACTCTATATCTCGATACAAGAAAACAAAGGCCTCAAAATAACAGCGATAGTACCCACATCTCGGTTGAGTAATCAGAATATGCTCCCAAATCCACACATGAAGCAAGGTAACTCTAGCTGATAAAGCTGAATCACGATGATAAACAACTGTATGCATCTCATGATAGAGCTGCGCCAACATCGTCGGTCCCCAGGCATACACTGTCTCATGTTGGACCATCCCCTCAATGACCTCTCCCCATCCAACTGGAAATCCCTTGCCTCTCCTATCTGGCATCACTATGCCATCGACCAGTGCACATAGGAATAAAGCAAAGTGATCTGCACCTATCACCAGTGTCCCCTCATAGCTCATCTCCCTCCTATCCGCTGACAAAACAATGTGATTGCGACCAAATACTCTAGCTTAGGCCCTCCATCCCCTCCTCGTGTCATATGTCACCCGCTAACCATGAATTGATATTTTGAGGATGCGATAAACATCCTCAATAGTGATGGTGATCTCACCAGTAGGAAGCAAAAATGAACAAGTCTCTAGCCGATATCACTCTACAACAGATGTAATCAGAGCTCTATGAGCTCACAACACGGGCATCGATGCAGGTGTCAAAAGCCCTATCCTCGCTAGTCGAGCCTGGGTCGCATTGTCAAAATGATCAAATAACTCCATCACGGCTGGCACGCGTCGCTCCCACGAGGACACTATAAATGACCTCGTATCCTGCATCCACAAATTTATGATAAAAAAACCTACCTATTTTTTCCAAAATCCACCCTTTCTTTTACTATTGAAAGCCAAAACATTTTGGTGCCACAACAGACCCCATTTTGTGTCATTTCTAATGATGGCGCCACCCACATTTCCACATGGCACTAATTCACAAGATAGTGCCACTGCGTAGCCCTTTTCTCGCCATTCAAACAAATGGTGCTACCCTTCCATTTGGTGCCAATATGACGAATGGCGGCACCCTTCCTGATAGCACTGATATTAAGCATCGCGCTAGTATTTCACATAGTGCTAATCTTCAAGATAGCGCCACTACCTAGCATGGCGCTAATCCGAAAGATAGCGCTACCCTACCTCCTATTTGGTGCCAAAATGCCAAATCCTAAACCCTACGCAACATTGCACTAAAACATCAGATGGCGCCAAAACGATAAACATTTGGCGCCAATTCGTTCCTTCTCCACCCCAGCGGATAGCACCAATCTAGAGGATAGCGCTAATCCGCTCCCCCTTTAGTGTTGGGCAAACTTGCAATAGTGCCAAAACCCTAAAATCCTAAATTCCCGAAGCAAAAAAATGTGATAAATCAAAAAATGACAAAGCTAGGGTTAGGCCCTACCTGGGGTCCAGCCTCCGGTGCCCAGCCATATGCTCAGAAATACTCAGAAATGTGTTTGTATCGTGGGAACATGGGATTACAGTTTGCCATCTCTGCTTTGCTCCTCAAAAACTCAATGTGGGCAAATGTGGTACCCTTAGGGCCCACTATTCTAAAAATAGTAAGCTGTGTCATCCTTCTGCGTACTTTTTCCCCTCTAGGGTGCAAATCACAACCTTTTTCCTCCGTTTTTCTTCTTGTCATCTTGTTTTTCCATCCTCTATCCAAATTTCACTCCCGTCGCATCCTTTTGAGAGCTCGCCCGAAAAAAAAAATTCACTGACCTCTCGAAGGGGCATCCCTCACTCATTTTATTCCTTCCTGGCAGCTGGGGCATATTCTTTTCTTTGACTTGACGCCACTTCCCTACTAGGTCCTGATGTCACGTCAAAGAGGGGCAAATGTAGACACCTAAAAATGTCTTCATCATCAAATCGACTCCCGACCTCCCTGAACTTACCTATTTCCTTCCTAAACAATTAATTAATTTTTTATTTAATTAATTACCCTCTCATCACCTAACATTTCATCATTCTATTTCCAACAATTGGTTTAATTTTATTAATTCAATAGTTTAACCTTAGCCAATTAATTAAATGACTATGCAATATTTATTTGGTTAATTTCCCATTTTTCACTAAACTCAATTAATTAGTTAAATCATGCTTAACTAATTAATTCAGTCTATTAATCAACATATCCCTACCCTATTTAATTAAATGTCTATTATTTAATTAACTAGCCTATCCTACATGGCCCTAGACCTAGTATTAATTACATAAAACCTTATTTAATTAATCTAAACATCTCATTAACCTATTCCCTAATTTTTTTCAGCCATATTAATTAGGCTAATCACCCTAATTAAAATGGCCAAACCTTGATTAACACCTTTTCCCACAACCCACAAATAAAAAAAATGAAATATATCTCATATAAATCAATTTTTTATACACATTTGTCATGATCTCCATTAAATGCCTCTTACACCCCTTACACATGTCATACCTCATTAATATCCACTCTTCCCCAAATGAATTTTAAATTCATTTTACCCT
Organism: Cunninghamia lanceolata; assembly: GCA_027924645.1. Taxonomy (NCBI): domain Eukaryota; kingdom Viridiplantae; phylum Streptophyta; class Pinopsida; order Cupressales; family Cupressaceae; genus Cunninghamia; species Cunninghamia lanceolata. The sequence continues at coordinate 39,996 of BSBN01000940.1, forward strand.
TCCCCATGTGAATTTTTAATTCACAAATAATTCACTACACTCCACCTCATTTATGAACCCCTCTTCCCAAAATGAATTAAAAATTATTCCTAGCCCTCCATTTTCTAAGATGAAATCTAGGCCCTCCACATCATCTTCATATTCCACCATTGATCTCTCAAATCAATCTCAACCATTGGATCAAAATCTCTCTAAAATGCTTATAAATACAACATCCTCCAAGTCATTTCATCTTCTAATTTCTAAGTAATGTTATCATGCCAAAATATCCTTTGAGCTAAGTAATTTCTTGAGTTGCATTTGTAAGCTTGAGAGCATTTCACATCTCCTTTGAGTATCTAGGGTACATCTTGGAGCATTTGGGTGCAAGCTCCTTCACTCTTATTGGGATTGGGTCTTCATATCAAGGTATAATCTCTTGTTTTGCATGCATTTGGTTTATATTTTTTTACTTCGATTTGGATTTCCTAATCATAGTTACCTCAGATAATTAAGGATCATCTAAATTTTGACCGATTTATGAGTCAAAAGAGAGAACACAATAGGCTTAAGTAGGATAGAAGACCCAGGCATCAAAATCACTATCTTAAGCATGCAACCGACAAACTTACACTTCCTACTTTTGATGGTAGCGGTAAAGTAACCACAAGGCCATGGATTAGCAAGTTGGATAATTTCCTGACACTACGTCCTATGATGGAAGCAGATGCAATTAAATTTGTAGCACATCATTTAGACAGGGTTGCCTATGATTGATGGCATTATGGAATGGTGACTTTGCAACACAACTTGATCACTACATATCAGGAATTTGTTGATAGTTTGGTTGAACAATTTGATAGGAAAGATCCAGAGTTGTATTTCAGAGATCTGGCTCAGTTGAAATAGATGGGCAGTTTGGAGTCTTACATCAGTGAATTTTAGAAGCTCTCAGTAATGGTCACAGGTATTTCAGAAAGGAGGCTTCTTATATTGTTCATTGAGGGTCTTTATGAACCCATGAAGGGATGGATCAAGGCATTTGATCCCCCTACACTACAAGAGGCTATGAGGAAGGCATGTAGTATGGAACTTTCAACTCCTCATATCAAGTTTACTCCAAACCCACCCTCTTCATTTAATGATAGTACATCAACCCCAAAGAAATTAGAATATGTTGACCAAAAGAAGAATTTTGTAGCTCCTTTGGATAGGGAAACACTTAATGATTTATGTAGAAGGAAGCTATGTTTTTATTGCAAGGGTCCTTATGATGAACATCATGAATGTCCTCTAAGGCCTAAGGGTAGAAACAAACAAATGGAGTGGTTTTATGAGGGTGAAGACATGGCTGATATGACAGACCAGCAAGCTGATCAAGAGGACTTAGGAGCTGAATATTCAGGAAAAGAAGTTGAAAGTGAGGGAGAAGTACACTTACGGGAAACTCACATGTCTAGCATGCAAAAGGAAGGGTCTTTTAGGTTGCATGGGATCTTGGCTAGTCAAAGAGTCATATATTTGCTTGATATAGGTGCAACTCATAATTTCATAGATGCACGGTTAGTGGCACAATGTGGGATTCAAACTCAAGAGTTTGAAGGCATTCGAGTGAAGGTTGCTGATGGATACACTCTCAAGTGTGACATAATGATTTTTGATCTTCCTATGAAACTTAATAATTATGAGTTTAAGGTTGATTTCTATGTGGTCAATATGGGAGACACGGATTTGGTACTTGGCATGGAGTGGATTCATGCAATTGGAGAGTTTACAATCAACCTTAGAGACATGGAGTTGAAATTTCAGGTGGATGGGATTAATCATGTGTTAAAGGCCATCAAGGATAACAATTTGAAGGTGATCACTCTCAAGATAATGGAGAGACTTATTAGAAATGACATGGTGGAGTGGGTAGAAAAATGTAGATTGATTCCTTCTCATGATGAGTAGCAAAAACCAGCCTAGCACCCAGATGTTCAAGAGCTCAGAATCAAGCATGTAAAGTTGTTTAGTGACATACCACCTGGTAGACCTCCAGATAGAGGCATAGAGCACATCATAGAATTAGAGGAGGGCACCAAGCCCATTATGATTACACCTTACCGGCACCCAAAGCATTTGAAAGATGCCATTGAAAAGACCATCAAGGAACTGTTAGCTATGGGACAAATAGTGTTTCATGTGCCACACCTCAAGAAGGCACTGGGGCAGCATATAGTTCCTTCTACAGTTTTACCACCCTTAGATGATGAGGGGAAGTTGGTTTTAGTACCTGAGGCCATATTGGATTCCAGAGAGCACCATCTTTAGAGACAGATTATCAGGGAATATTTGGTAAAATGGAGGGACTTACCAGTGGAGGATGCTACTTGGGAGAGTGAGACTATTTTACAGCATCCAACATTGAGTTTGCACGAGGACATGCAAATTTAGGGAGAGCGGACTGTAATGTCCCCTTCCTAGACGACACATAGATGAGTAGTGGTTGACCTATTATCTGGGTTCCCATAGGTCAACACAGTGGTTAGGGGACCTATCCAGAGACAGTGGAGCTTGGCAGGGAGCTTTACAGGCCATTCCAGATAGTTGCGATAGTCTCCTATTTTTTAGGAAGGGTTGCTATTTTTTAGGGTTTGACTGGGAGTTGACCAAGATGCATCAAGAGAACTCTAGGAGCATTTTGGGTGTTTTGGTCAAAATTCCTATTTTTAAGAGGTATCCCTATTTTTTAGGAGGGGATTGTCAGTTAGCCTGCCACATGGCGACCTCATCAGTATGGCACGTGCATCATCAGTTTTCAGTTCAGGATGGCCAGGTGATGGGAATGGAATAAATATTAAATATTAAAGTGTTGGCTTTAATATTTAATAAGAATAAAATAAAGTGATTAATAATGTCACTTTATATTAATAAAATCATAAAGGAACCCCTCCTAGTTGACATAATGTTGTTTTAAAAGGTGGACCTTTTATTAATGCATTTTTGGACCCTCAACTTGGGCACCCAACTTGGGGAGTTTTGAATTAAATAAAAGAATCATTAAATGATTCTTTAGGGATGCCTTTTTGCCCTAAAAGTGAATGCCACCTCTTGGAAAAAGCATAAAGTGACTTTGGAGTCACACTTTGGAGGATCTCTTGGCATTTTTACAATCAACTTTTACAGATCTGAGCTTTGAGGAAGAGTTGCAGCAGTATTCAGTCCTTTGGGAACGAAAACTCTCAAGGAATGTTGTGGATTGCACGACAACCCAATTCACCTTTGTGGAGGACCTACTCTAGGTCTTTGTTTGGGCTTCATTGCACGAGTTTTAGGTGATGAAATTGTAGATCTGAGTTTGTAGCAGTGTTATATAAGCAATATCTTTCAGATCAGCCACACCCATTTGGATGTAGAGCCTCTCCCAGGCCAATACCAACATACGTATGCATTTATCTTTGCAGATCCAGCTTCTACATGAATATAATGAGCAAATTTGATGGGTATGTGATTAAATTTCAGAATTTGTGATTTGCTTATTTGGGTAGTTATTAGTTTGTTTTCAATTCCTTGTATGTTCTTGGATCTTACTTGCATGTTACATCTTTTTGCCATCCTTGGCAAAAACTACACATATCAAGAAAACTAAAACCCCTTTTGGATCTTCTATCTAGTCTATAAGATCACAAAAAAGTAAAAAAAATCATAAAACAATAAAAAATACAAAAAATAATTCATCTTTCCGCATCATTTAGAGTTAGAACCAGCAGGGTTCTTACAGCTACCTAGGATGTTCATGGTGTCTCAGCCCCAAGAGAGGCCAACCACCTCTACTTTGGTTCAATCAAATGAACTCAGTGAGTGGGAAGCACCTTTAGTACAAATTGAATTGGTTGAAAGACTTCCCGATGAAGACGAAGAAAGTGAGAAAATGTTTTACAAGGAGTGGAAATTGAGAGTGTCATTTGGCACTGATGACCCTGCCATTTTTTAGTTGCCACGGAGTTATATCGTATATGCCATGGACTTAAGACTAGAACCAAATGGGAGGACAAGTATAAGCTTTTTCCCTCTTGATGAGCAAAGGGAGCCACAAACTCCCCTAGAGTTATTCCAATTTTTGTAAAGAATTCAAGAGAGATAAGATGTGAAAATCTACATGCAAGAACAGTTTGACCTGCTAGCAAACTTATTAAATTTTGGAGTCTTGTACTGGACCCCTTCCCATCAACAAGCCTTTCAAGACTTACTCCGTCTCATACTGCCAAGGGAAACCACCGAATTGGAAATAATAGAACCAAATGACAAACCCTACATAATAGAACTTATCCTGAAAAGAGGTAGCACAAAGAATAAGAAAAGAAGACAAAAAAGAGCTTTTTTCAGAAGACTGGAAAGGACCTTATATGGTCAAAGAAGATGTCAGAAATAGTGCCTATCTCTTGTGCACAATAGAGGGAGAGGAATTTGGTGAAACAATCAATGTTTTTCACCTCAAGAAATACAATGTCTAAAAAATAAAAATAAAACATAAAACGTAAAAAAATACAAAAAAATTATAAAAATCAAAATGTCAAAAATAATTTGTTTCTTGCATTTCAGCATCATTCTATTCATCTTGCATTACTGTGACTTGCTTTTATACTATTTTCTTTTTAGTAAGGAGTCTAATGTTGCCTAGATATATGTTATCTTTTCAAGACCTAGAGATCCCCCATTTTCACAATTGCCATTATTCCCTTTTCATTCCCAGTGATTCTAATCAAAGCCTAGCTCTTAGCTTTACATTGATCCCAGTCTTAATGAGCTGAGATGTTAGGTCTAAACAAAGTCATTATTCAAACCTACAATGTTCAAAGTAAGCTTGCAAGTAGACCTTCCTAATTCTTCCCTAGTAGAAGAGAAGTCTGACCAGATTACAAAAACTTTAGGTGGCGCTTAGCCCCTTATCTTTCCTGGCCAAAAACATCAGGAGGATCAAATCTCTGAAGGAAGCAATCTAAAATCTAAGTGAATAAAAGAAATGAGTGATCAAAATAAGAGTGATTAAGAGAAGTGAGAATTGAGAGATCAAGCTTGCATATCAAAAGTTCCAAAAAACATTCATTTCCATTGTGTACGAGAAATATTGTCAAAGTTATTAAACTCAATCAATAAATCAATAATCTCAATATAAATTGCAAGTAACAAAGATCAAATAAGAAAGAACAAACCGTGCAAACCTTGCTACTTTACTACTTCCATTGTTTGCCTAGTCTCAATTGATCTTTGTATGAATGAAGCCCTCAGAAGCGTACTTCCTTGCTTTGTTTTTCAAAATGACGATGGAGAGATAACTATGATACTTTTTGTAATGAAGATGAGCTTCAATATAATAAAAGAGTGATCGCAAGCTATGGATGGATTTGGGATGCCAAAGGCATGCTGTAAATTCTACAGAGTAACGATACTAAAAGCTTGGATGAATGAAATGGAGGAACTAGGTTCAATTTATAGACTTGTGAGAGAGAAGATCAACGGTATAGAAAGAATGAGAAGATCAACAGTATAGAAACCTTGAGATAATGTGCGCGAATAGAAAGAAGACAAGTGTCACACAAAAGTTGTTTTGTTTGAGTTAACTACTTTCTTTTATAAAGATAAGATATGCTTTCATAAATGAGAAAGCTTTTTTCTAATTTAAGAGATATTGATAAAAACAAGGTAGATTGAGTCAGTTAACTCAACTTGTGATTTGCTTTTGCATGATTTGAGAGAAATTAAATAATAAATTATTTAATTTTTGTGTGCATGAAGAAGAAGATTTATTTTTAAAGGATTTGGAAGATATTTAGAAGAATTTAGAAGATAAGAAAGCAATTTAAATAAATAAATTTATTTAATTGTTTGTGCATGATTTTGAAGAATAAATAAAATATTTGATTGTATTTTATTTTTAGAGATTGAGATAATTTAAATAAATTTGATTTATTTATTTAAATTTGGAGGAATAAGTGATTTAATTAAATAATTAAGAATTCTTTAATTGTTTGGAAGAATTAAATTAAATAAAAGATTTTATTTAATTATTGACTTTAGAAGAGGTAATTAAATATTTTGATATTTAATTAAGTTAGAGGACTATGAATCGAATAAATAAATTTGTTTATTTATTTATTGATAGAAGAATTACAATGAAATAAATATTAAGAATATTTATTTAGATTGAGTCGTGTCATTTTTAGGCGTACACATCCATAAAAATAAAAAAAATCTAAAAAATGAGAAAATCAAGTGAGAAAATACAAAAAAGTGAAAAAGCAAAAAAAAGATACAAAAAAAGAGTGAAAGAGAGAAGATTGTTGAATGTCCGTACTCTTGGGTGGAGATCAGTCTAAGATCGAAGCCTCAATGGTGACATTCTAACAGACAAAGAAAGGTACAAAGCACACACATGCACTAGTTGAGCAAAGCTGAGGGTCTAGTAGTCTCTAGGATCCTTTTCTATCTAGGGACCCTTGTTCTTTCCTATTTATCCTTTACCCCAAGTATATCTTGCTTGCCATCTATGATCTAAGTCTAGCGAACATCAATAGAATTTTCTACTTGTCTAAGTTGAAAGCTTGTCAAATTGTATTATCTAGATAAGGATCAATGTTTAGCCTTTGGCAAAGCCCAAAGTCAGAAGCACTCCATTTTCACTCCTGCTCCCCACTTGAGTTCTATATCCTATCTCATAGCCTTGAATAGGTCTATTATATCAGGACAACTTGTAATCCCCTGGATTGAAAATCGTATTAAAGAGTAGTCATAATGTTTGTTACACATTGCATTCATACCAAAATCAGAAAAAAGTCTCAAAGCAATACAATCAATGTCATATCTCATGACCTCAAGTAGAAGTAAATGTTTCATTTTAGCATTTCTTGTGTTCTTGCATCTGCATATCGTAAACTACATCTCATACATATGCCACAAAAAAAATACAAAAACATGTCATCGTTATCATACTTGCATTGTTAAAAGAGTTGAAAGGTCAAAAACATAATCAACAAGTTCTTGAACTTCCAAAAATGTACAAGAGATGAGTACAAATCTGATAATTGAAAACCATAAAAGATGAACTTTCATGGATATACCCAAAGGTTACATATACAAGAATATCAAAGAGTTAGGACAAAATGCTCTCAAGGGAAATAAAGGCTCCCCATGCAAGGGGGCACGATTTCAAAGAGAAGAGAAAGTAATATCAAGGTCGATTCCCTCCAACAGAACCATCAAGACTTCTGTTCCTCTGTCTATGAGTGCCTCTCATCGCTCCATGAGACCTATGGGAGAGAGGCATCCTGCTATGAGCGTGTGATTGTGAAGGCCCCACCATACTAGCATCTCGTCATCCAAAACTAAGATGAGCCATCTCCCAGAGCACTTGATTCTCACCCTTAAGGGTATGAATCTTGGCCTTCAAATCTGCACTCGCTTAACATCCATGACAGACAAGAGCAAAAATGTCGGTGTGTCACCTGACAGTAGGGGGCATACCAGGATCAGCCAGGAGACTCTCTCGAATCATCCCAGTGAAGGGAGAAATCAAGCCAACATTAATCTCACGAATAAAAGCCCTCCACTCTTTGACATTACCTACAAAGCAAACCAAAAGAGAAAGATATGTTAGTTCCTCACGAAAATGAAGAAAAGAGAGAAAGGACAAAAGTGCGAAAATGATAAACAAAAGTAGACTCACATGGATCACTGGGTTGCCAGGTAGGGTCAAACTGTCGCATCACCTCATTAGAATGAGGAGGTCCAGGAACCATGGACTGACCCTTAGGGATGTCAGGTGCATCACCCACATCAGCTGTATCATCAAGACCCTCATCCTATGCATCCTCAAGTAGGCCCTCGTCTAATGAATCATCACCATCAGGAATGTAGTCCTCATTAGTAGACTCTGAGTCCCCAATCATAATAAGTGATCAAGAAGAAGTCCCTCTCCCCCCTCTGTCCTCCTCGTGAAGATCTAGGAATGCTAGAAATGAAGACTCCACGAGTCAAGGGAGTCCAAACAACTGTCCTCTGACATGCCTCGCCCATCTCCTGAACAGACCTATAACAAGTAGACACTGGGGGCAACTCCTCAGGGATGTCTTCGTCAAACTATTGTAAGACACGCTCAACGCGATGAGCCTTGACTAGACCATTACGATCTGAAAACTCAGACACCCCACGACAGACTCTTGGATCTCGCCATCCTGAGCCCAAGATCCCTCCATATCAAGATAAGGATCAAAGATCATATCCTCATCCATAAGAGTAGCCACAGTGCGCAAAGAAGCGTCAAAATGACCCACCTACATCCATCTAGCTGCTCTCGGTAGTCGTCTATCAGGAATCGAAACAAGCTTCTGATAGGGCCTAATGTGTTCAAAAATCCAAGTCATAATCAAGGAAGAGTGGATGAAAGCTAGAGCCCCTTATTGTGCAATGTGATAGAAGTCCCTGTATACCATGGCTGAAATATCTAGCCCCCAAGCATAGACATTACCCTCCTCAAGAGCGTGTATGATGGGTGCCCAACACCATCTCAGGCGAGCCGAGGCCTCGTCCCCAGACAACCTCGATGCAATCAAACCAATATAGAACCACCTCAAGAGAGGAATACGAAGTCATGACACTGAAGTAAGTTGGACTCTTGTCTAGTCCTTGGAGCGACTAACCCCCATGAGCTATGCCCAAGATGCCTTGTCCTCAAAGGACTCGCTAGCAGGAAGGACGAGAGGATGTCCTCTCACAGGAACTCCAAGAATACAGTAAACATTTAACAGAGTGATAGTCCACTCTCTTGAAACCTGTGGGAACCTAAAATTATTCTTGTCTGCATCCCAGTAAGTTAGAATGTCACAACATATGCGTGACATAGGGTGAACAATTGGCACATGACAAACTCTAGCCAAGCTCACTCTCCTCAAGATAGCACGATCCTCATCACTCAACGAAGCAAACATCTCTGAGAGCCACACTTGCTCTCTGCAGGCATTCCATCGAATGTGCATGTCCTGCAAATCAAGGAAGAACTTTAGATTATATCTCATAAACTCACAAAAATCCTAAAAATCATAAAACTTGTAGAAAATCTCACCAAAAAAGCGTATAACCCTTCAAAATTGTAATAAACAGGCAAATATAGTAGTCAAATCAAGTTAGATCAAAGTGAAATGAACGTCCAAAAACATCAAATTTCAAGCAAAATCTACCCAACATGGGCGACCCAGATGTCAGCAGGATCTCCCCAGGGCGACCTTGTTGTCTGCAGGATCTGCCCCCGGGTGACCCTGTTGCTAGACAGATCTCCCCCGGGGTGACCTGCCTAACAAAAGGTGCGACCCTAGGTGGAAATCCCTCAAACTAAAAATGCCTTAAAATCTTCATTTTTCAGCCGATTTCAGAAAACAAAAGACCTATCCTACTCTAAACGACGAAATAGAGACAATGCAACAAGAAGAATTGTCAAAAACAGACAAATTCAAGAGATTTTTCACAAAATTTAACCTAGGTTTTAGAGAAGGGTTTTTCACTATTTGCATACCTAATTCTCAATAGTTGAAGAAGAGGTGGCCATCTTTGCAATCTCCTCGACAATACCTTCCCAATGACTGCTCACACGATCGATTCCGTCATCGATTCACTCCGATCTCACAAAATTGGCTCGCTTTGTTTGCCCTTAGCTTAATTTCTTCTATGCATTCTTAGATTAGTTTTTGATTTTATGCATCTTTGGTGCGTTATTTTGCATGCATTCATTCCTACAGGTCTCACCGACAAAGGCAAACAACTAATCAAGCTCAAATGATCTATGGTAAGTTCGTCATTTCAGTTTTCATTGTTTGTTTTGATATATTTAAATGCTGGACTAATACTAGTTATTGCATGTACAACTGTGGGAAAACTGACAACATGTAAGGCCTATTTTGGGAATGGTACCTACCTTTCATGTAGACTACCATCCCCGAGGAGGCAAATATGTAAGCACAAAAATCACGCACAGCCTCCACGAGGACCCCTATGATGATTTTAATCCTTGTCACGTACATGTAAGCATGAAATAATGTCCTCTAAGCAACATACTTCTTGATAACGTGTCTTCTTTCTTGTCTTGTGTTTTTTCTTCTTTGTCATTTTCCCTCTCTTTGTCGTCGACGCTTTTCGACATTTCTGCGACACTTGTTGATTTGCATTTTCTGAGCTTTTGACCATGTTCCTAAGCCTTGTAAGCATCTTGTAGGTGGGTTTTCACCTTTCTCCTATGTTTTTCATCCTTTCCACCCTCTAGAAGCTTTCTAGAGGTTCCCCGGATCCATCTCCCACTTTCGGTTTCCAGTTTCACTCAACCAATCCAAATCTCCCCCTATTATTTCTAGATTTCCCCCAGGAGATCCTGCGTCGCAAGTGGAGATTTGGATTCTTGCACATGATTGGTCACCTATTTCCGGAGGCAGATCACCTCCTTTTCATCTTCTCTGCCATCTCCCATCATGCATTTCCTCTCAAACCCCTTTCTTTCTGGATCTCCCACCGGGTGACCCTCATTTTGCAGGATCTCCCCTCGGGTGACCCAGGGTTGCCCCTTGGGCAACCCTACTAGTTAAAGGGGTGACCCTGTCATGTTTCTAGCCGCAGAAAAACTCAAGTTTCTCACTCAAAATAGCTCCATTTTCACCCATTTTTCTTCTAGTTCGCATGATTTTTGATGCCTAATATGGAGTTGACTATTTCATGCACCCACACATGCATAATTAACTCCATTTGATCTAAAATTAACAACTCATTCTTCCTCATGCATTCTTCCAAACCCAATTCCTCTTCAGTGATAAGCTATTATTGATTTATCACTCCCTAATCAACTGAGTTTACCGGGTAATCAATCTAGTTCACTCCCTAATCAATCCTTGTTAACTCTTCAATCAATTGAGTTAACTTCTCAATCAATCCCCTTCTTCCAACCTATAAATACACCTCTCCCTCAAGCACAAAGGGAGGCAAATTCATTGTGCACACAACTCATGTTAATTTTTTTTCTCTCCAATCAGTATTCTCATGCTCATACAGTATGAAGGTGCCTTTTATTTATTCATTGTTCATCAAGCTTTCACATGAAGCCCTTCAAGCATCGTTACGCTGCTTCAATCAACGTTGTTGTGCTCATCAAAAGCTCCCATTGAGCTTTCTTAAGCTTCTTCAAGCTTCTTTTGCTTCTTTGTGTTGTCTTGTTGTCAAGAGGTCTTCCCGCTGCTTCAAGAGGATACGAGGTTGCCATCAAGGATTTGTGAGGGTAGTGGAGTCACACAAATCTTCTCTATTTCCAGGTTCCTCTATGCTTTTGTCAATTTGTAGTAATTAGAAAATTGAAATTTCTCTTGGGATTAGTAATTTATTGCTTTTTCCTTGATAGAAAGGTTAGATCTAACATCTTAGAAGTAATTTGCATTCTTAGTTTAATTCAATTACTTGCAATTTTCTTTTCTAGATTAATTGTTTTATAGACATTAGAAAACCCCAAAAACATAGAATAATTGCATTAGGTTGAATTCATTCTAAATTGCATTCATATTTCCTTTCTTAGATTAAAAAGCATTTTTATTTCCAAAATATCAAAAAAGCACAAAAACAAGTTTGCATTTCATATAGCTTTGCATGCATAAAAATATAGAAAAGAACAAAAACATTAATCACAGGTACATTGCAAACCCTTGATACCATCACAAGGTCAACCATGGTTAACAAAAGTGAAACCCCTTGATAACATCACAAGGTTAACAAAAGTCAATGCACAATCAAAACCTAGGTCAAACCCTAAAGTCTAGTCAAGGTTAGTCCTCATACACTTGTCTCTTGTCTCGGCTCACACATGTGCCCAGGATTGAGAGGTGAGTGGGTGAGGGCAGTCCTCAGTGAGGTTGAGGAAAACCATCTGAAACCACAATAGGATCCATTTGTCTTACAACAACTAGAGGTGCTTAGACAACTTCAAATACAACGTGCAATCATTCAACAAATTGAAAGACAAGAAGCCATCAATGAAAGTAACAGCTTACCCACACAGGGGTGAACAATAGAAATCCTAATAGGAGAAGAGTAACTAGTGACCCTTCGGGTCATAGGGTTATCTTTACAACAACAGTCATCGAACAAAACATACACCTTAGCACACAACGACAAAGGCCCTAGGACGTGCCGACCCCTCTCCATGAAGTCCAGCTCTCTAACGAGCCAAATCCCCACAGTGTCTTGCCTCCTCTCGACTGGCTACTTCCACGAGAGCAAGAGTGATGTGGTGGATCACCCCATGGCAAGGAGGAAAGGGTTTGTACTCAACAGCCCCATACAACCAAGGTTGCGATTTTAAGCATACATAATCCCTAAACCCTAAACCCTAACCCCTAACTCCTAAACCTGAGTAACCCTAAACCCCTAAACCCTAAACCCCAAACCCCTAAACCTTAAACCCAAACAACCCTAAACCTTTATCTCTCCATTATCTCTCCATCACCTTTGTCCCTCTACCTCTTAATCTCTCTCCCTATGTCTCTAGGCATGTCCCTCACTCTCTATCTCCCTATCTCTCCCCTCGGTCTCCTCTATATCTTCCTATTGGTCCTCTATCTCTCTCTAAACCCTAAAACCTAAACCTCTAAACCTTAACCTCTAACCCCAAAACCATAAACTCTAAACCCTAAATAATGCCCCTAACTCCTAACCCCTAAAATGCAAACCCGAGTAACCCTAAACCCCTAAACCCTAAACCCCAAACCCCTAAACCCTAAACCCTAAACCCAAGCAACCCTAAACCTCTATCTCCCTATCTATCCCCTATCTCCCTATCTCTATCGTCCCTCTAGCTCTCAATCTCTCTCCCTATGTCTCTGGACATGTCCCTCACTCTCTATCTCCCTATTTGTCCCCTTTGTCTCCTCTATCTCTCCCAATCTCTATCAGTCCCCTATCTCTATCTCTATCTCTATCTAAACCCTAACCCCCAACCCCTAACCCCTAAACCCTATACCCGAGCAACCCTATACCCTAAATAATTCCCCTAAACCTAACCCCTAACCCCTAAACCCTAAACTTGAGCAACCCTAAACTCATAAACCCTAAATAACACCCCTTAATCTTGAACCCAAGCATCTCTCTCTCTCTCTACCCCTAAACTCGAGCAAGCCTAAACCCCTAAACCCTAAACAATTCCTCTAAACCCTAACCACTAACCCCTAAACCCTAAACTTGAGCAATGCTAAACTCATAAACCCTAAATAATGCCGCTAACCTCTCTCTCTCTCTCTCTCTCTCTCTCTCCCTCTTCATCCCTCTCCCTCTCCCTTATTGACAAAGCAAATGGAAACAAGAAAACTAGGACATGCAAAGAGGGATGAGGATATATAAATTGGGAGGATGAAATGGAAATAAGATCAAACTAAAGTTCATTGGATGGGAAGAATGATGAGAGGAGAGGTTGAAAATAGTAAAAGAGGGAAAAAATGGTGGGATCTAAAGGGAAATTGGAAAGGAAAAGGAAAACTAGGAAAGCTAGGAAAAGGAAAACTAGGAGGTAGACAGGTCAGAGAGAGAGAGAGAGATTTGTATAGTTCCAGAAATGGATATCCATTAGTAATGGATCTTTGTTTTGCTTCAGTTTGCCTTGTATTTAGGCTTGGGACTATCATAGTTGACTTTCCTTGAATTATAATGTGTTCACAAGTTTCACTCTCTTCTTCTAACTTCACCCTTCGTGCTGACGACTTTTTTTTTTTAATTCAAATTTGATAAAACGAAAAGGGTTTATTGAAGAAATTGCAAGCTTTCTAAAAATATAAGATTTGCATGATTATCATATTACTAAATAATTATTAATAATTTTCTATATAGTGTGTTTCTGAAATCTTGATGGACAAATTGATTGAAAAACATACATAACTTTCAAACTGTTTCACCTTTTTCAGATCCGAAAGATGTGTCACACTCTATGCTTTTTTGGCTATAGGTTTAAAAAAATTGAATTCCAATTTTTTTATCGAGTTAGGTTGGTTGGAAAATTAATTTTTAGTTTTTAAAAAAAGTCATAGTAAAAAAATCATAACTAATTATTTTCTTGGAAAAAAATTTCAAAAAAATATGCGTCACATCTAAGCATGAGTCCTTTACTTATTTTGAAAGACTAAAAAAAAAATTGTTCATAGTTAGGTTGGCTGGAATGACACCCACTTTTTTTTTAATTATGAAAAATTTAATAGTTGTTCATTGAAGTATTCATGTTTCACCAAGTAAATTTAGTTTTTTTTTTGAAAAAATAGTAGCCAATAAACTAGATTCAATTCTCTACAAATTTTGTTCTTACATATTTTTAAAATTTTGTAGATAATCCATTAATTTTTTCACATGAACTTGATTAAGTCTAATTTTTAGTATTTTCATTGCCACTTAGAGGTATTGTTTGGCCCATCATGATCCTGCACATACCCATAGTATGCTAAGGATCAGTGGGCTATAGGTGTTATAGAGGGTACCACCTAGGATGACAGGTACATTGTTGTAAATGATCTCATCATTTACAAGAACATGATATTCTTGGTACCTAAGTCTGAGGTTAAGAAGAAGATTCTGAGGGCTTTCCATGATGTTCCTATGGTTGGTCATCCCAGGTATTTCAAGACTTATAGGCAGATCCGAGAAAGATTTACATGGAAGGGATTCAAAACATAAGTTCTTAAGTATGTTCGTGAGTGCCATACTTGTCAGCATAATAAGCACAAGCATTCTTATCCTATTGGTTTACTACAACCCCTACTTATTCCCAATTAGAAGTGGGAATGCATCTCCATGGATTTTATTATAGGGTTACTCAAATTGTATCTATGTTGTGGTTGATAGATTGACAAAATTTGCCCACTTCTTTGCTATTTCAGCCACATACACAACAATGTACATGTTGCTAATTTATTTTTCAGAGAGGTATTCAGACTTCATGGGTTGCCTAGGAGCATAGTAAGTGATAGGGATAGAAAGTTCCTAAGTAACTTTTGGCAGGAGCTCTTCAAGTTGAGTGGGATTGAACTCACTCCTAGTACCAGTTATCACCCATAGACTGATGGGCAAAAATAAATTGTTAACAAGTGGGTGGAAGGATACCTCAGGAACTACATTGTAGAGCAGTAGAAGGCATGGGTTAAGTGGCTCCATCTTGGTGAGTATTGCTACAATACTACTTACCATATGTCCATACAGATGTCACCATTCATGGTGTCATATAGCTACGAAGCACTGAATTTCTTAGACTCGTTGTTTAGGGATAGTAGAGTGCCCAAGGCAAAGGACTATTTATAGGAGAGCCAAGACATCACGAAGTCTTTGAAGGAGAACCTCCAAAAAGTTCAAAATCAATAGAAGCAATACACATATCAAAATCGTGTCAAGTGTTCTTTCGAGGTTGGTGACATGGTCTATTTGATGTTGCAGCCTTACAGGTAGTCCACTCTCAAGAGGAGTGGTGCAGAGAAGTTGAAGCCACGATATTATGGCTCATTTAGAGTTTCCTGACGAATTGGGGAGGTGGCTTATGAGTTGGAGTTGCTAGCAGAGAGAAGAGTTCGTAATGCCTTCCACGTATCTCACCTCAAGAAGGGATCGGGGCACCATACGATTCCTTCCACTAAGTTACCGCCTCTAGATGAAGAAGGTAAGCTGATTCTCATTCTGGAGGCTATTATAGACACTAGATAGCATACTTTACAGAGGAGGGTCATTAGAGAGTACTTGGTGAAGTGGAAGAATTTATCGGTGGAGGATGCAAGTTGGGAGAATGAGCATATATTACAACATCCAGAGTTGAGATTGCTTGTGGGAAAGCAGTTTTGGGGAGGGCGGACTGTATTGACCCCTTCCTAAGCATCCGATAGTTGGTGATGGTTAGCCTATTATTCAGGTTCCCATGTGCTAACATGGTGATTAGAGAATCCCTTCATGGGGGTTGATGACTTGATAGGACAACCAGTTGTTGCTTACAGATGTTGCATTGAGCTAAGAGTCATCATGGGATTCATGACAACCTTTTCCAAAGTGTTTTCTTTTTACTTGGTCTGCTATGGCTATTTTCAGCAGTTGATATATTTAGCAGGGGTCACTGCTCGGCACAGACTTCGCCTTGGCACCAGTGATACTCCAGCAGGATTGGTCTCTTCAACCGATGTCCATTGGTGTCTATTTGGGGAGGAACAATGATATATTTTAGTTACCATTAATGTATTAAGTTAAATTAAAGATTTAACTTAATGATAATTAAAGTTATAATGTGACTTTTTATCTTGGACTTGGAGCACCTAGTTTGGAAAAGTGAATTTAATGAAGTCAAAAAATAAAACATAAAATGAGGTGTCCAAAGTGAAGAGGACATAAGGAATTAATTTAAAAGTGAATTTTTAATTCCTCCAAAAAGGGAGACTAGGGTTGGAGGAGTTAAAAGTAAGAAAATAGCTCATTCTTTGGTTATGCTAGAATATTATACACAGGGTTTTGCTGGCTGAATGGAGTTCACCATTTTTATTGCTTCTTGAAGACGGAAACCCTCATGGAGAACAACATCTACGGGAGTGAGAGATCTCTCTAGGGTGTTTGTTGATAACTTCATACAGAGGTTATGCTGGGAGTTCATTGTTGTAGATTTTCTAGGGTTTACAAGGAGAAATTGATTGCAGAGTTATTGAGAAGAGGTTGAGCAAAGATTTCATGGCTTCTTTAGAGGATCTACCATGGTCAAATTAAGGAAGCACCATAAGGAGCCGATTATTAGACTGACTATTTTCAGCGTATGCTATATTTAGTCACAATTATTTTAGTATTGCTATTTTTGAGAGAAGATGATCGTCGAGAAGAGCTATTTGGAGAAGTCCTATTTTTAGATGACCATCTACAAGGTCTATTTATAGAGATATATGTTCTTATTAAAAATGTATTTGAAGATAAATTTGTATTATAAGGCTTGCTTTGTGTGCAAACAAAGTATTCTTAATAGAAGAACTATTTTTTCTTTTTGTTTATTTTTAGAAACAAAATTTTGCACACTTATAAAAAGTGCTTTATGCTCTTAGATTTTTCAATGGTAATTTTATGCCTATTTTCTTCTAAGATTACTATCTTGTGCAATCTTGTGTTTGTTTATTTGTTAGTTTGAATAGTCTTTCTTGATAAATGCAAGTTTTATATTGCAATTTTATTGAAGAAGTTAGTGTAACTTTGTATATGATAACATCTAGTTGGTTTGTGAAATTGTGTTTGTTATTTTCAATTTAATTCTTTTGTTGTACTCATGCTATCTAGTTTTCACTTTTAGCTAGAGAGCATGAACATTTGTTAGCTATTGTAGGGGTACACCTTTAAAAATAGATATAAAAATCTCTTATCTTGAGTAAAAGTGCTAATAAGCCTTGCACCCTTGCTCAAGAACTAAAAAATATATTATTTCTTTACTTTGTTTACAATGCTTGCTCAAAATTCAATGATCTAACTTATACATATTGTAAAAAGCTAAAGGCCATTTCCTTAGGTTCTAGGGTTTAGTTTTGTTTTTTTGTTACAAGGGAGATTCCACTTCTAAGTCGAAGAAAGGTTTATCCTTACACATTGTTCCATTTCGTGTTGTCTCAAAAGTGATAAATTAAAATACTAACAAATTGACTTACAATGACAAATTGGCGGTGTTGACAAAAACCTTTGGGAGCTTGTTAAGTGAGGATCTTCTCTTCTCAACACCTTTGGGAGCTTGTTAAGTGGGGATCTTCTCTTCGTGGCAAGCCCTTGGATTTGATTTAACAATAGTTGAAAAAATTTAGAAGACATGTAAGAAATGCATTAGACACTATCTTTATTGAAGGTGGTTTTGGAACTTGGAACAACAATGTACAGATATAGTGCAAGAACTAGGGTTTCAAAACTTGAGGCAACACAATCAAAATAGTTGAAGTAATGTTATATCACAACATAAGCAAGAACGATTTTAAGTAATGCACAATGGACGAATAAATGACTTAAAGGTGATGTCATTTTATACTTGATTTTATAATTGGAGGGAGATTAACCTAGGATTATTATTAAATTTGAACTAAAAACTTCTAAGATCTTGTCTACAAGTAACTAAAATATGAAAAACATTTCAAGATTGAATTAATTCTATATTTGAGGGAAGATTGAATTAATTTTATATTTGAGGGTCAAACTAAAAATTTAGGTCAAAGAAAATCAAAATCATATATTGAAATACACCGCCGATACAAAATGATGTAAAACAAAGAGTACAATTGCAGGGGTTGCGCTTTTCACCATTAGGTAAAGTAGAAATATGAAATTTTATTTGCATGGCACGACTTGAATGAAAAATAATGTCAAATATAAAGAATGATAACTCGGTAAAGGAGGTAGTAATAAAAAAAAAAAATCAAATTGAAGCAAACAATAAGTCCTATCAGAGCAAGAAAGCGAAGCATTCCGTAAGAAATCCATAGATCCGTAAAACCTAACAAGGTTAGTGCTTGAATCTTGAAATGCATTAGCTTTTACCCCGAATCTTCATTATCTGCTGGACCGATTGATGTTTTTTCTGCCAAGTTTAACCAACAAATGCTCCATTTTAAGCAGATTCACTTGAATTTCAGTCCATAAACAGTTCTTTGTATCGAATACATTTTTTTCCGCCAGATCTGACGAACTGGTTTTTATCTGTAATGCTGAATTGAAATTAGGGTTCAGCACACTTTATTTTGTGCATTTTGTTACTGCTTTTTAGATTTGGTGCTCTGAAGAATCTCAATAATTACTTTCGCAGTGTTCATATTTTTTTTCCGCCATAAGAATAATTATGCATTTTAAAAATCTTCAATTGAGGTTTGGGTTTAGCATACATAATTTTGTTCGTTTTTTTGTGGTTTCTACTTGTCATAGACTGCACAGGAAAATTTAAATTTCAGTGTTCACATACTTCATTTTTTTTCACCTCCTGCATTTTTTTCTGCCAGATCTGAGGAATAATTATCCAATGTTAATTAAGGTTACGGTTGGTCAGACACTAATTCTGCATTTTGATATCATTTTGTTTTATTTTTTCATTTAATGCGCACAGAAATGCAAATTTCAGTCTTTAAATGATTCCTTGCATCTCTCGCACGATTAGATCTGAGAAAGAACAATGTAATTTTTCCATGAATTAATATTGGGGTTCAACAGACAAATTTTAAATTTCAGTCTTTATTCATTCCTTTCATCTTTTGCAGTTTTGTTTTTGTCGGATCTGACGGATAATTCTGCATTTGTATACTGGGTTTAGGGTGCCTCAGACTGTGTTTTGTGCATTTTTTATTTTGAGATAAACGTTTTAAGGGCAACGGAAACTGAATCACTTTCCAACATGTTTCAGCAAAACACACTCAAAACAAAGATATAAGTCTGTAACCTACATCATTTTCTTTGGTCCATTTTCTTAACTTTTTTTAATCATTTAATGTGCAGAAGGTCAGGCAATGGCGAGCATTTTGTAGTTGTTGTTCAAGCACTTTATCTGGTCCACTAAATTTTTTAGAGATCAATTGGAAAACATCCGGAATCATCAGGATCTTGACAATGGTAGGTTTCTTATTGATCTTTACCTTTATTTTTGTAGTTAAGATTGCTGGTTTTTTACTTTGTAAATTGGATTGGATTTAACAACTGAAAGCACATCGATTAGTGAAATGTTAAATTTGATGGATATTTTCAACTGAAATTAAACCTGGTTAAGAATTTGTTGATATAGATTCTTTGTTGAAAGTAGATCAAGCTGTTGGAATGGCTCATTGGACATAAATGAGGAAGACTTTTCTGATTGGATTAACTTTATTGGCAATTGAAGGATGCACTGGAACAATTACTCTTGTGTTAATAACTTGTGAAATCTTTCAAATGGGTTACCAGCTATTTTAAGAACAGAAAATTTAAAATTTTGAGTGAAATTTGGTTTGACTTGTCTTAAAAGAATTGCTTGACGGAATTCATTCCAAATGGTTAAATCAGATAATTTAATAAATAATGGGAAATGCACCTAATTATGCGTTGTGCAGACTCATTTTGATATGGTCATTGATAAGGCTGCAGAACGGTTGCTGGCCATGTGCTCAAGTCTATGTTAGCTTGTTGAATAATTTATAGATTGGATGAGATTCATTGTTACATGGTTCCTTTGGGTGTAGCATTGTTATCTTCAAAATCCTTAGTCTTTAGGGCTAAGATGCAGAGTTTTGTTGGAAGGCCAATCATTAGCAATATTTATTGAAGGAGAGTAATGCATACAGAGTTCATGACAGCACACCTGAATGACTAGCGTTGGTGATTGCTACACAAGCCAAACAACTCATCAACGCATCAAAAGTGTTTGCCTACTGATAGCTAGGAAATTGGAAGATCCTTGGAAAGATTAATAATCACTTTGAAAACTTGAAATATATGAAGGTTAGCTTCAATGGTTGTTGTAAATACCCTAATTTATAGGCGCAATATTCATGCCTGGGAGAGAGTAATCTTCATTATTTGAATTATTCTATTATTTGAGAATATGAGTTATAGTCAGTTCTGTTGGCACTCAAAGTTGCAAGCTCCATTCTGCTAGAAAACACATTCATTACTATTGCAAGGGGAACAAGAATACAGTGATAGAGAGGCAGGGTTCATCAACAAAGAATGGACAGCCCTGGGCCTATTGATAGGAGAGGGCATCACCTCCTCTTCTTTAGGCTCTGCAAAACCTAGGAGGGTGATCCTTGAGGTCTCCAACAAGGCGAGTAAAGAGACACAAAAGTTATAGCGCAGGTCTTAACTGACCATGCCCTGTGGCAGCCATTAATAGATCTATAAGACCTCACTTTAAACAGATGGAATCATGATTGCATATGCACCAAAGATGTGAAGCAAAGCAGTACTCCCTAAGATAAATCCCCTTAACATTGCATACTACATCTACAACCTGAAGTCTAACACGTATAGCCCTCTGGATGGTTATCATGCATGGGCTTTCTAATGATGTTGCACAAGTTATTACAGTGGGTTACAAATGTGAGCAGAACTCCTGTATGCACAACCCTCCAAATGTATGATTCAAGCATGAGCTTACTTAAGATTTAGCAAAGGTTATAAAACTGGACTATGCACATAGGCAGGGCTGAAACTAACACTACACTGTTTGAAAGAAGTATTATGATGGTGTTTGATTACAAATCGAATGAGGGTGGGAGGACAACTTGCAGCAGACCAGTTAATACTGCATATACAACTTGAAATCTCACATGTATGACCCTCCGGATGTTTATCACACATTGGCTTTCTAAAGATGTTACATAAGTTATTACAATGGGTTACAAATGTGAGCAGAACTCCTGTATGCACAGCCCTCTAAATGTATGATTCAAGCATGAGCTCACTTAAGATTTAGCAAAGGTTATAAAACTGGACCATGCACATAGACAGAGTTGAACTAACACTACACTATTTGAAAGAAGTATCATGATGGCGTTTGATTACAAATTGAATGAGGGTGGGAGGACAACTTGCAGCAGACCGGTGTCCTGATCCTATGAGCAACTGAGTCAATCAGCTCCCTTTTCATGGACACAACAGCAAACACAAGGATGAGAACTAAACATACATTTAAATGACCATAAGTTGGGCTCTACAACAACTCAAATGCATATCCATATGTAAAAAACTAGGAGTTTATGTAAACAAACATTCTTTATAGATCCTTAGTAAAACAAATAGAAACCATATATTGTATTGAAAGGATTGCACTAAATACACTTCAATGCAGTTTTACAAATCCCTGTGAGGAGAACCGATCAAATACAACGCCAGGATAGCAAGTGTAGCCTCAGGGAGAAACATAAGCATACTTATCCCTTTAAAACAACCAGAAAACTAAGGAGACATCTGCATTACAGAGGTGGTCCTGCATTCAGCACCTTCTCTTGGCTTGGACGACATGTGTACATCAGAAAACAGGGTTAAAATACATCATTTGATACCATAGATACTGCTGGATCAGTGGGCACAAGTATATACAGCAATAGACTGTCGCAAGTCAGCCAACCATCAACCCATTACATTTCTAAGGCCTGTATATATAACATTACCATTCAGTTTACAGCCACATGGGCATGAGAAAACAAATGACACAGTAGGTCGAATCAGCATTTGCATCTTGTCATAGTCAGCGCATTGTTACAAATAGAGAGAAGAACATTTGCACACGGGAGAATATCCCTCATGGAACAAGATTTGGTACTTGGGCATAGGCGAAAAGAATTTTCCAGCATATACAAGTCAACACATTCAGTTTGTAGGCTTGCAGTAGCATGGGAGACACCTATGTCTCATGCAAATATCACCTTGAAATATGTCCAAGCCACACTCTGCAATAAATGTATTAAAAAGCCAAGAGGTCACCTTTATAGTTTGAAATCCTCTGCCATTACTCTGCACACGGCTTCAGGAGTATTAACATCAATTATGGCCCCATAGCTCACTAGTGAGCTCAACAATGCCGCCAAGAACAAGAGGAAATCATCTGGAGTCATTAAATTCATATTGCTGCCTAAATATGCAAGAAAAAGCTGTCCATAAGGATTACCTGACTGAAAAATATGGGCCCAAATACCAGCATCGCAGCCAGTGGGTAAAACCATGCTGATTTGGTAGTGATGCACTGCCATTAGAGCCAAAAAGACGCTTGGTAAGCAAAACAAACACCTGTGCAGCAAAACATTCACACCACCAATGCAAACAGATCTCCTTGCTAGGCTGGAAAGGAGATGCCAAAATAAGGCGTGGATATTGCCAAATATGCACAAAGAGGGGCCCACACAACATAAGGGCAGCCCGTGGTACATATTTTGAATTTTAGACAAGCCTTGGTCCACATAGGCTTTGCATTCTCCTCACATGATGTGGGGCCCCACATGTTTCAAAGCCTGATACAAAAATAGTTTGGAGTAAGAGCCAAGTCATCCATGCTATGTGTCCACCACCCGACTTTAGCAAGGTGACAAATGGCACCATGTAGGTGGTACACGCGTTCCATCACAATTGAGATGTACATCCACACGAAATTAAAACACATAGAGGTCGGAGGCACAAGATACTAGTGTTGAGAGCAATTGGGCTAATCCAATGGAAACTATTGGATGGCCAGCATTAGAGCATGTGACATACTACACACACAAACATATTAAACCCCAGTATAAGTCATCAGATCAGTTGTCAACATAGGGTCATGAGAGCACAATTGCACAAATTTTGCAGAAACAGGGATGGGTGCTAACAAGTTCTTTGGAAACATAGTTTATTCTTTGCTGACTTTTTCCAAGTGCCAAAATTGCTATTGCATTTTAGCTTGTTGAGTTGTTCTCAAGTCTTAGTTGCATGATGTTGCTTCATAGGTGTTGACTAAAACATAATAACTGGTATTAAGTAGGCAAATACCTGTGTATTGATGAAGCACATCAGTTATGCTGATGTTTGCCTCTATTATATTTGTTTTATTCTGATTTTGATGTCTATTATGTGAGTTTTTCATAATATTAAACATCATTCAAAAAAACATTGAGTATCCATTTTCATTTCAATATTTACTGAGTATGTCTAAAAAAAGAATTTTACTCTTGCTCTATATTATTCATTCATTGTTGTATAACTTTGTGCTAAAGTTTTCCTGACATTGAAGATCAAGCAATTGATCACATTGTTGAATTTCTGCTACACGTGGTTCTTCTGAACCCTGTCATAGACCAGTCATCAGTACTAGAGTCAACAAGATCACGGAATGGATCTAAGATGTGCTCAAAACATCGTCTTATTCATCATTTGCTCTTGGTGCCTACAAAGGATAGTGCTTGGAGTTTGTGCATTGATTAGCGATGCCTTAATAAGGTATCACAAAAAAATTGAGATCTGTTACCATGTATTGTGGAACAGATAAACTAACTCGAAGTTTTTCATTTGTTCGGCAATATGGGCCTTCTGCCAGGTCATCATCAAGTCTCTAAGGCAGTTAAAGACACCTAGAATATCTATGATGCAACAAGTATTGTATGAATGGATTTTTGTGCCTTCTAGTTTGCCTATCACACCCTTCAGTTTGACTATTGTGCTTGTGTCATTCTCCTGTTTGATGCTTGAAGTCCTACAGGGGTACATTGACAACTTTCTCATTGTCTACTTGTGCAATAATTCATCTAGCATGATATACTTTTCAGACACGTTAATTGCACATTCCCACAACCAAATGCATTTCAATCAATACATTGTCCCTGTACTTTTAGTTTGGTTGCAAAATGGATCAAAACAAGTTTGCTTACTAAAAGAACCAAAAAAATTAGACCTGAAAGATCTTTTAAAAGCAAGCTTCCACACTGAAGAATGTGATGACCTCAAAACAAGTGAATAATTGAGTTCTTTAGCAACCTACTCAGTATGATTATTTAGTTAAAGCTTTCTTCCATATTTGAGTAACAAGCATTCACTAGTACCAACAAGCACATAAATATAACAAGATATGCTAGTAAATCCCAAAATTAAATAATGGATTCATTAAAAATCTCCATTTCAACTCATTTTTGTTTAAGCTAAAAAATTGTGAGTATAATTTCTATATGAATGATTGGGAATTGGATATGTATTTTGTCAGAATTTGGTAACATATCCCTCAGCAGGTTAGTTAGAGGCATTTATAAAATTTGCAAGAGTAATCTTAGCAGTATGTTTGCTAGAATGTTTAGGGGTTCAGCCCTTGGCAGATTGAAGAGAGTTTTTACCCACAATCAAGGACCAAATCACAGATTGAAAACCCTTAACAGCTAACACAGAAAGAAGGGTAGGGAGAGCCAATGGCATATAAACAAGCAAAGAAGCATTGAGGGAGTGAGCCAACCTGACAAGCACTGAGTAACAGGGAAACAACGAGCAACTGTTTTCCTTAATTTGACCCTCCCAAATTTGCATAGCACTTCCCTTTTGTCAATGAGCTGGCCAAACTGAAGCCAATATCAATACTTTTTATTATCAAGTCATCTTTAGTACAAAGGGAAATAGCACAATGACTAGGCTTTGGAGGCAAAGAAAAATGTAAATATTTCCAAATGCATCCTGTCCTGATTGCACAACCATCAATGGAAAAAACAGGGGGGCTATGATGGTAGGAGAAGGAAGGCGGCGGCATGGATAGGGGAGTGAAAAGTGATGATGAGGAGATGATGGGGTTGACCATTGCAATTGCAATAAGGGGAGTTAGTAAAAATGTTCACAATGTGGGTGGGGAGGATGTGCAGACGTGACGAATTAAGTCTGAAAATTAAACAACCCAATTAAGGATGGCCACTGTTGTCTTTGAAACCTTAGCACTTTTCTTCATTAATGATAGTTGAAAGGCCTGCTCTAAGCCTTAAAACAAGGAAGATCACTTACTTGTACCAACCATTCTTGTCCCATGGCTAAAGAAGGCACATTTAACAAGAATGTTGGTATCCCTATATCATGGACAGAATAATCAAGTCGAATTCATCAATCCTTTCAAGATGGCAGATATCATTGAGAATTTTTTGCAACATTTAATTCGTTTATTTCTTGCTGGAGAGAATAGCACTTGCCAATACTTCAGAATGCATTTCAATGACAATCTTAGTGAGTTGATGAGAGCAAGCCAGAATCAAGCCATGCCAAATGGCCATCAATTTGGCCACATTGTTGGTAGTGACAATCAACCCCTAACAAAAACATAAAATATCTACATTAATGTCTTGACGCAACTCTCCAGCATTGGCAGCTGCAGGGTTTTCTACATTTTTTTACTGCCTCCATAGTTTTTTCATTTTTGCAACCCTTTGAGTTTCGGTGTTTCTTAATTATTAATAATTATAATAAGAAAAAATGTTTTTTTTTCCTTGTGTATAGATATATTATACAAAGGAGATATAAGGAGTTGCAAGTGGAGGTACTATCCTCTTGTGTAGGAGGTAAAGTTCCAATTAAGGGGTCGGAGAATCATCATGCCCTCAGGCATTTACCATAACCATTAAGAATTGCCACTAGGTGCTACTAGTGCTTTAATGAAGTGATACCTCCAGTTTTATGGGGCATAATTGTAAGAGTCAATGTGACTCAGTAAGCCAGGATCCCTGCAATCAAGACAACCTTCCACACAAAGATAACAGAGAAGATGCTAAAACAATGGAGCAAGATTCTATACAAAGCTGTCATATGAAATACAATGAGAGATAGCCTTGCTTATAAAGGCAAGGATGACAAATTAGGAGTTGTAGTCAAGTGACAAGTCTCGCATTCCTATCACATGTGACAACTAGAGGATAAGATGCCAACTAGAGTACATGTGTAGGATAAGACAACTCGCTACAACTATCAACAACTAGTGACATCTAGAAGACTCACTAAGTCAACTTAACATGTCAATTATGTGTGATGTGTGAATATTATTTAACTAATAAATAGTTAAATAATATGAATTATCCACACAAGGGGAAATTAGCTAAACTATTTAGAAAAAACCCCTATTCACTACAACAATAATGATTGTCAAGGGATTTTACCGTAAGGGTTTGGTGGACACTACGGGTAGTCATCATGTGCTTGTGGTGTTGTGATGTAATGCATCTTGCTACAACATAAGCCGCCTCCTGTTTCATGGGATCTAATAATCTGAAATAGTGTTCACTGGGGTTTTTTGTTGGCTTTCATATGAGCTATACAAGGTTTGGTGATTATTATAACACCTTCCTAAATTGTGTATTTCTGAATGATCATTACACAATATGAAATTGTTCATTGCATTCTCTTAGTGGGAGTGCGATTGCATGCACACTAATGATGTGATCTTATAAGTCTAAATGCATCTCTTTCAAGACAGGAGTAGAAGATTTACTGATAGCATTGTAAGAGTCACATGATTTGTTGATGAATACAGAGATCAACTCATGACACTAAAAATCTATCTATATATAGACAGAAGCAGGTGCAGTCAATGACTCAAAAGACAAAGCATTTTCAAATGCATGAAATCTATTGAATTCCTGCAGAGCCATTGTTCATATCCTATTTCCTAAACATGCATATTCAATTCATATAAACAAGTTAGTTTATGGGCCATCTGCATTCCATATCATTTTTTATTAAATATATTTTCCCATGCTTTAGTTTACTAAGCAAATTGTTTTTCTTTTCCCATCGAATCCTTGGGGAGTCTGGATGATTGGTCCACATCCTCTAACAGCCCAGCAATTTGCTTTCTCGTAAGGCTAAATTATCTCTACTAAGCTTAAAATCATTTTCATCACCTTGTACACAGGATCCTTTAGCTGGAGCGAAAAGATTCTCTTTTGTAGTGGATCATTTTACATAATTGACATAGATCAAAGGTAAAATAACATGCTCCATACCTACAACAGCATAAGGATACTGGAACGGTCACCTGACTGTTTTCTTGTGGGGGAATATCTACATATGTCAGTGTGAGTAGAGCCGGAGGTTTCCAAAACAACATATTCTTGCTTCCACAATTACTTCTACTGTTTTGTCACAACTATCCACCTGCACAATTGCTACATTCAGCACTGGGGTAGTTTGACTCAATTCATGTTGCAGGTCTAAGATTCCTGATCGGAGAGTACTCCTTACATTGTCCATCTGAGGCTTGAGCTATCAAATTAAGGAAATCATTCAAATCAGAAACTCATAAATAGGAACTACATTTTCAGAAGAAATACTCTGGTTCTTTTGTCTCTCTCACCTTTTATTCTTTGATTATTATCTGTTTGTTGTTCCCTCAATATCTTTTGACGGTCATTACGTGGCCATATTATATTATTTTGCATCTCAAAAGGCATTCATGGTTTTTGAGTTTAGCTTCTTTTCCTCTTCTTTTGATTTGTTGGATTCTACTCAAATCAATTTGTGAGCATACACACAAATGGCATTCTCTTAAACATTGATTAAGCTACCTAGGTCCCTTGTTTCTCTCACAATATATTCCTGCAAAATTAACATGAGAATCAACAACCATTAGTGCAGCTAGAATGGGACCACAGTGGCCTGTTTTCAAGATGGAGTTGCATCTCTCTTTCTTGAAAGGGGGTTGGGAACTTATCTGTCTAGCCGGTTCACCACTTGTATGTCTAAGGCGTGAGTTGATCTTCAATAGCAGGTTTCTTTACTTCTTGAGCCAAATCTTGCTTGTCCACAAATTTGAGTCGAGAATCGGTGTGTTCTTCTACATCAGGTTCCTCCTCTTGGTTAGAAAATATACATTACAAGTTAAGCCCAAACACATTTTGTTGATTGATTTTCCTTTTAGGAGGGTCCCTGATCTTGGAAGTTGTTTCCATGGTAAATGTTTTTCATTTCTGATCCCTTCCAGACTTGAAACCTTCCCGTTGACCTGTGTTTTGTCTGTGGTTGATGTCTTTTCCTCTTTTTGATGATCTACACTTCTAATACTTGGTTGAAATGTTAATTTTTCATGCATAAGCAAGCTGGATGCCCATATTCAACCGATTTTTACATTGAAGGGGAATGTTTTCACACTTCAGGTGCCGTGGCCATATATGGTTCATCATAATTGCAAGAAACGTGACGAAAACAGGTTGTTTTGCACTAGACCTACCTCGAATCTGTACGTAATGTGAATTGCCAATGTGTACTGCTGCATTTGGGTGCAACAACAGTCACTATGGACACTTTGCAGGGTCATCAATTGTTGTGTGTTGTTGCTAGTTCCTATTGATGTATGCCACTAATTTGTAATCTGAATCAAGAAAGGAAAAATGAGTGAAATGATCCACCATGAAATTGGTATATGTGTTTTTGATTAATTAGGTGAAACAGGTTTTGAAGGGGTCTTAAAACCCTTTACAAACAACAAAAGATCAGCGAAGTAACAACAAAACACCAGTAGAACATTCAAAAACACCAAACCTAGACAACAAGAGCAAAAGTGATTGAAACACCAGACCCAACACCAACAAAAAGAGAACGCAAATCACACCGGTGTACATCTGTTTAAGGATTTCCGCCACCTCTAGCTCCTGTTGATAAAAGTTTCATCGAGCTTTACAAAATCTTGAAGGTCCTTTTCCTCAAACGTTTTCTTTTTGCTGCTCCTTGTTCTTGTACATGGACTAGCCTTAACATTCCTGTCAACATTAGCAGTTTTGTCTTCCACACCTTGAATCTTGGGGCCTTCCTGTATCTCCTTAAGTTTCTCAGTTAAGATTTAGATACTTGTAGCACTATTCTGATAGTGCATTTGCTTACTTGGATAATTCTGTTTAGGCTGTCCTTTATGGCCATCAACTCCTCAAGATTAATTAATATTCTGTTATGATCATCGTTCCACTTTTCCAACTCCACCAACATGGTTACACTATTCTCTTTCATATCAAATAAATCCTTCTCTAGTTTAATAACTTTGGGAACAGCCTGCCATCCTTGAAAATACTACTCTCATACATTAACTTTAGTTACCAATTGTAAAACTTGCTAAAAGGCTTTGATTTAACAGGGTACTCATCATTGTTAGATGATGTAATCCTCATTCGCCTGATTTCTAAAATTTTCTTCTCTTATATAGTCAATCACTTTTACCCCATGCCCCTTAGACAAGGATACATAATAGGTTCCACCCATTCCCACTTGCTTAGAGGGTTGTCGGTTATCCAAATATCTTTTCAAAAGTTTATACTGGCCCGACTACCAAGTTTCCATTTAGTGCCTTTATTAAGAATGAACCTACTAGCCACCATATTTTTCCATAGACAAGATCCTCCAGATAAATCATTAGAAGACAAACATTCCCGCACTTCACCATTGTGATGAAGATGTTTTCTTTTGGTAATTTCAGTCCATTCTTTTTGCTCAAAGATCAGTCTCCACATGATTTTAGCATTAAGAGCAAGATTAAAATCCTTAATCTTTCTTAACCCAAGACCACCTTTTTTCCTTAGCCTGCAAACTGCCTCCCAAGCCACCAACGGAATTCTTTTCCTCTCTTCAGTCCCTGCCCAAAGGAATATTCTTTGAATTTGTTCGATCCTATTAGCAATCTTTGTAGGAATTCTCAACAGACTCATGCTATAGATAGGGAGGTTTTGCAACGTTGTTTTGATGAGTTGAATTTTTCCAGCTTGGCTCAATAAGGCCCACTTCCATCCCACCAATTTCCTTTGAAATCTTTCTAATGGCTCATTCCAAAAGGAACCAGGCCGCTCCCGTCGCCGCTCATGCACCCACTCTTGACTGGTACGGGACCAGTGGCTCCGGGCAAAGAACCTGGTAACATAGTTTAACAATTAGAACAGATGTACTAATTCTGAGATAGATCATTGAGATGAAAAACATTAGAATTTTGACATAGATATGAATTATACGACATAGATATGAATTGTACACGCACATGCACACACGAACGTACACTTGCATGCACACACGAACGTACACTTGCATGCACACACACAAAATATTGTTTTTCAGATTTTCTACATTTTGTCATTTTGTAGTTGTAGCCCTTTGGCCTTTTGTTGTATATGCACGTTGACAATGAAAACTCAAATGATTGGACATTGAAAATTTGTTAATTTATATGTCAACTCCTATGTGAATTTTCAATTTAGCTGTAATGTTTCATAATAAGGTTATATAATGAATATGGTGAATGCCTTATCATATGAATAAATGAAATTTCCTATATTTTTAAATTTTCCCATGCAGTTCTCCCAAAAAAGGCCTCCCATCCTCTGCCATCCCCAAAACATGTCTCCTCACTTCCTGCCATCCCCGTCCTGGAAACAATGTGGAACATAGTTATTTTTATAAAATTCAGCTTTGATGTATGTTCATTCAGCATCTTTTAATATGTTTGTGTGATAAAAAATTGGTTAATTTCAAAACATGTGTGTGTGTGTGTGTATATAAGTTAGAACCCATTTCTTATGTCTGACCTCTGAAACATCATTTCTTGTCATGTTGCTGTTTCTTGTTCTCCTTTCTGGTAAATATGTGGTCCATTAACTGAAGTTTTATTAAAGCTGGTAAGATTTATCGATATCCATAACAGTGCTTATTCTTGCATGGTTTATATTAGTCACTAGGAGATGTGGTCTAATGTTTTTTGGGGTATTCCCAGATTTGTTTAAGAAAAGATTGTAGCAATCCTCTAACGGATGGAACCTAATGCACAATATTTCATGAACAATCTTACTCTACCCATAGTTTGAAAAAATCTGGTCCCTATCCTTGGATTTTGCGAGTATTACCATGAAATACTCTCTTGGAAGCTTTATGGTGGCTAATTAAACTCGAAGCTCTCTAGGAAGGTTTGTGATGGCTAATCCATCTTGAAGCTTCCAATCAGCAATCATCCATATTTTGACTGTTCCAGGTCAGATTTCCATAAATGGACAAATCAAAGACCTTTTACAAAGATTCTTATCATGTTTGATTAATGAATTTAGTTTAAACGATAACTGTTGCATTGTATTGATCAAACATTCCATTGTCTTTTAGGGAAGGGGGTGGGTCTCTCCTTAGGTTTCGTTTTCTAGCCGAGTCTAGTTCTCAATGGAAAGGCTCTTATCTTTAGAGAAACACTTCTATCCTGTCAGAAATAAACCTGCCGAGTTTCATAGGAAATACCAATAATACAAGGAAGCACGAGGGAATGTAAATGACTCCTAGTGTTAGAGAAAACCTTAAAAACAACAGTAGGCTCTTACACAAAACACAAAGGTTGAAGATGATGAATTTGGTGCTTTCCCTTGTAGCTGTTAGGTCAAGTCACATCTGAAGGGACCCATAGGGACAATTATCTAATATTGTAAGACAAGCTTGAGAGAAGCATGGAAGAAAACAATTTACCAAAACCACCACTTCAATAAATCCAAGAGATTGTGTGGGTTGAGCCATAGGTCTGGGGCCATTGCTTGAACGATAGGTGCAAATAGTGCAATTATGCAATCACACCACCATCTCTATAAGATACCTGCTTAAACCATGTATGAAATGTTACCAATAGGTTCAGTTTGCATTCATAAAGTTTGCTGTGTTGAAACACCCTGAACCAAATTGCCTCTCATTTGAAAGTCTGGCTTCCACACACATAACTTAGGTGCATGCCAACAGACCCTAATTATTAGAATGGCATTCATATATCCTGGCAACTATGATACTAGATGCAGGAATTAGTTTATGAAATCAATTGGCATGACTGAATAGTGAAAATTGCATACAGGGTTGCAAATTAAAATGTGGGAAATTAGGTTATGAAATGAATTGACATGAAATAATGAAAATTGCATACAGAGTTGCAAATTATTTTAACTTAAAAGACTAGTTCATGTACGTAGTTTCCTTTCCAACCAGTTCACATTGCCCTGGATACAGATCATAGGCACACTATCATCATGATGCTCTCAACTGATAACAAGCAATTTGTAACTGATTATGCCTGTGTAGTAAAGTACATATCGAACTTTGTAAACTTACATTTTGACAACAACTTGCGTCAAAAATTGATGATCATATCAGTGAGAATTTAAGACAATTTGGTAGCCTATGTTCAAATGTTTGTGTTCTCCAAGGTCAATTGCTTTTACAAGTTTGGAAAATTTAGTTGACAATGCCCTGTACATGTGAAATTGTAATGGTTTTAATTTTGAACTATTTTATGTTTTTCTCTAAAAAGCAGTATCTTCTTTTTCTTGATCTGTACTTCGTTTTTCTTCATCCAGGTGGTTCTAGCAGCGTCTATTATTACAAAAACAGGGAAAGGTATGTAAATGAATTTGTATTCCATCATTTTATAGGATGAGATTTTTCTTTTGGCATAGGGAAACGTTTTTGCTTATAATATGGAAGCTTTAATCTGGAATTGTTTTATCACCTTGGATTCTGTGTTGTACCTTTTTCAAAACAAAGTGGAAGCCATCTTAAGTTACAGTTTTTATGCAAATATTTAAACATAAGGTGATGTAAACACTACAGCTTGTGAAGCTGTTACTGAAATATTTCCTAATTGGTGTGTAATTCTTTTACTTGAATCTATTTTCTAAGCATATTCCTCGTGTGGATTTGCAGCTCTGGTGTCTAGACAGTTTGTTGACATGTCTAGGATCAGGATTGAAGGGCTACTTGCAGCTTTCCCTAAATTGGTTGGCATTGGAAAACAACATACTTATGTCGAGACAGAGAATGTTCGCTATGTGTACCAGCCTATGGAAGCTTTGTATTTGTTGCTTGTAACTAATAAGCAGAGTAATATCCTGGAGGATCTGGAAACCTTAAGACTGCTTTCCAAGCTTGTATCCTTAACATGCTTTTTCCTGTATTTGCTTTTAATGATGGTACTGTATTACAATGTCACTTTTTCCATGTACCAAAATGTTGGTCGTTCCAATAAAACTTTGTCAACCTTCCTTATGAGGGTGAAACATCATATGGTAACAAAGGATGAAATCACAATAATCAGGGAAAAAATTATAGGTTAATCAGTGGAGGACAATCTTTCAGCTGAAACAGCAAAGATTTTAGTACTTCATAACTATCATGCATTGGATATGAGTTGCAGGTTTTGAATGATTTTATCAAGATCAACGGGCTTTTAGATTTTAGTGAATTAGCCTTTCTCAAGTCTGATTCTTCCATAATTTCATTCTTGTTCCCATTATGCATATGGTAGCGTTGATCATTTAAAAAAATATCTTCTATCACCTTGGATCAATTCTTGCTCCATTATTTTGTAAGTTAATGCCTTAATCCTTTTTAGGTGCCTGAATACTCTACTTCATTAGATGAAGAAGGAGTTTGCAGCACAGCCTTTGAGCTGATCTTCGCATTTGATGAAGTCATCTCAACAGGTCACAAGGAAAGTGTGACAATTGCACAAGTCAAGCAATATTGTGAGATGGAAAGCCATGAAGAACGACTTCACAAGCTAATAATGCAAAGCAAGATTAATGAGACTAAGGATGTTATGAAGCGAAAAGCGAGTGAAATTGATAAAAGCAAGGTATGATCTCAGATGTTTTTTTATTGAATCTGTTTGCATTCTCTGGAAACTAACATAAACTTCATGTTTAGAATCTTTACATTCATTTGCTGTGTCACAGATTGATAGGAACAGGTCTGATAAAGGTGGCATAATGTCATTACAATCGGCTGGTTCAACCAGATTGGAGAGTGGTTTTGGTGATCTAAGTATATCAAGCAGTGGAGGTGGCTTTGGGAGCAACTCCACTCATGGATCAAATTTGGATCTAGATTCATTTTCAAGCAAACCAAAAGGTTATTTAGCAGTCTTTCCAAATTTTTATATCTAGCACAACAAGACAACTTGAACATTTGATGTTTTTCTTTTCTATTTTGAATATCCAGATATCATACTTTTTCTTTTTTTATTTTTTCTATTATTTAGGTCGACCATCATCAGCTGCTACTGTTCCTTCAAAGGGTTTTGGCATGCAACTAGGAAAGTCTCAAAGAACAAACCAGTTTTTGGAATCCTTGAAAGCAGAAGGAGAAGTCATTGTTGAGGATGTGCAGCCTGTTATGGGCCAATCCAGAAGTTCTGTTCCTGTAGCGACAGATCCTATTACCATAACAGTTGAAGAAAAGCTTAATGTGGTTCTCAAACGTGATGGTGGGTTGAATAACTTAGAAGTGCAAGGCACCCTTGCCCTTCAAGTTTTGCAGAAGGAAGATGGATTTATACAGGTCCAGGTATGTAAATCAGTACCTATGCTTTCTGCAATTGGACAGTGC
The DNA here is from genome assembly GCA_027924645.1 of Cunninghamia lanceolata. Taxonomy (NCBI): domain Eukaryota; kingdom Viridiplantae; phylum Streptophyta; class Pinopsida; order Cupressales; family Cupressaceae; genus Cunninghamia; species Cunninghamia lanceolata. Next base: position 74,814 of record BSBN01000940.1, read on the forward strand.
ATCGAAATGTTGTGAAATTGTCAAGTTTGTATCTTGCAACACAGAATGCTATTCTTTGATATTAAAAGCGTGGAACAAGTTTTGGGCAGTTGTTTAAACTCCATATCATTGCAGATAGAGACAGGCGCAAATAATGGGTTTCAATTCAAGACACACCCAAACATTAACAAGGAGTTATTTTCAAATGAGAATTTGCTGGGACTCAAGGATCCTAGTAGGCCCTTTCCTGCTGGTCCAACTGGAGATGCACTGGGTGTGGGTCTGCTAAAGTGGAGAATGCAAAGTGCGGATGAGGGACTCGTGCCTTTGAGCAGTAAGTTTCTCGACTAAATAACTACATTTCAATATTTTATTTTGAAATATTTTGTCAGCTATTTTTGCAATCTCAGTGCTACTGAGAATTATCATTATTCTGGTCTAAAAACTGTTTTGATTTTATCTAAAAATATATTCACCCAATTGATAACAGACACATGGGAAACAAGTTAAATATCATAAGATGGTATTTCTGTCCGACTTCTAATTTTTTATTTGTTTTGAAGGCACAAATGGTGTAGCATAAAAGAAGTGCAACACGAACTGGGATAGAGAAGTCTAATAGCTGTTCTATCTTGTATTTTTTGCAGTTAATTGCTGGCCATCAATTTCAGGTGGGGAAACATATGTTAATATCGAATATGAAGCATCAAAGATGTTTGACCTACAGAATGTTATAATTTCAATACCTTTGCCTGCTCTTCGAGACCCACCCACCGTCAATCAGGTTGATGGAGATTGGAGGTAAGTTAAGCCAGAAAATAGTTTTTCTGGTTCTGTAACTACCTTTCTTTTATAGTGTATAAATCTGCTCGATAATATCCACATTCAGTGTTACAGCATATTTTCTTATGTCCAACCTTTATTTGTGTCATATCCAGATATGATTCAAGGAGATCTGTATTAGAGTGGACCCTTCTTCTCATAGATAATTCTAATTCCAGGTAATTACTAGAGGTTTAAATTAGTTTGAATCACTACGATTCCTTTAAAATGTATTTGAATTTTGAAATTTCTTTTCCTTCTCATTTGTCTAGTTTATTAGTATTACTCTGCACTTGCATATGCTAAAGGTCTGTCTTTTGCAGTGGATCTATGGAGTTTGTGGTGCCCAAAGCAGATCCATCGGCATTCTTTCCAATAGATGTGGGATTCACTGCAGCCCGGACTTTCTGTGACGTCAAGGTGATTCATTTATTTTACTGTACATGTTATACAGACCATTAACAATACAGTATAGAACTATTTACAATTTGATTCCACAAACTGGTTAACCGTTATATTGCTAAATGACTGCAGGTTACTAATGTGTTGCCAACAAAGGGAGGACCATCCCCAAAATTTGCCTATAGGACACAGATGGTAACTGAGAATTACCAGGTCGTATGATAGTCGAGAATATCTTTTGCAGGATTGCATCCAAAGGTATTGCGGCAGTCCAGAGGTTTATTAATGAACATTGTCGAGTCATGCTTTCCAGAGGTTCAGAGGTTCATTTGCTGCAACATTCTCTGTTTTTGTTCAGGAGTTTTTAGTTCGTCTGTACTAGGTTTTGTCATTTATCACCCCTCTTATCATTTGTTCTATTTTTCATTCAAAAATTTGAAGTATTTGAGTTATTATGGAGTAATAAATGTAATTTTTGCCTGAACAAAATTACAAGCAGCTTTTTGTTAAAGTACTGCAAAATTTGAATGCAATATTTGGAATATTTCACCCTCGTATCTGGAGTAGCATTCTTTTATGATCGAATGCCATAAATAGATATGATTTGCACCTGCATTATATATGTATAATCACATGCACACATGATTTGCTCAGAAAGCCCAACCATGAATTTGCAATTTTAGTCCAGTAAATCTTGTGATAAAATACACATGCCTTCATTCGAAAGGATCAAACAACCAGGTAACAAATCATGCAAAATTTATCTTGGAAGCATTCCATGAAAAATCCTAAAGCACCTTCTACAGTAGAATACAAAAAATCAAAGATTATTGGGTCAATATCATTGCCGTGAAAACCAGTTTGTATCGAAATTTTTATGGTTAGAAACAAAGAGACATATTTACCATGTATCCAAATGGAGAACATGTGATTCTAATTGATTTTGATTAAAAATGCATTGAGACATCGTACATTATTTTAAAAAGTACATTGAAACGAAAATACATGGAAGGTTGAAGAATGATTTGATTTTATATCAAAGACAATTGACAAACAATTTTGATTTTAAAACGGAGTTTTTTAAAAATAAAGAACGAAGGAAAGGTGGTTTTTAAGGCCGAAATAGTTTTTGTGTGGGATGGTAGCTTATAAGGAATTGTTTTACAATTACTTCATATATTTTTATAAAGGGTTTAAATACCTTATCCTCCTGGGTGCGGTTAATAGTTATTATGTTATATGAAAACTGTATTTTATAAATGAGTTAATGAAAACAATATTTATGATTTATCATGTAAACAAATTTCAAATTTAATAGTGATTACAAGAGCTTCCGGATTAAATTTTTAAATTGTGTTGAAGTTATTAGTATCAACATTTCAAATAACATTTCATGATTTATTATTTATTATTTTAGGAGAGACTTTTAATTTCGGACAGTTTTTATTATAATTACGAAAAGCATAAAAGAGATTTAGTTTAAAAGTTTGGAGGACATAGTGGCAAAGTTTTTAATGAAGACAAATTTAATTTAAAAGTATGGAGGGCCTGGCTGGTAAAGTGTTTAATAATGTTGGACATATTTTATTGTAATTGCCAAAAATATGGAAGAGAGCTCATTGAAAAGTGTGGAAGAAATATTTTTTAATCGATCGAACCTTTCAAATTTCAAATTTAGTTGAAGTCAAATCACTACAAATTTGAACTTTATGATTGGAAGTAGGCTCATATTTTGGGAAGTAAAAATCAGTGTAGAGGATTAATGTAAAAATTAAGGCTGCAACATTAAATCTGGTCTGTATTTAGAATCGTAAATCAATTAAGTTATTTGAAGAAGGTGAGGAAATTCTAGAGAGGATGGAAAGTGATTAGATACTAATAATAAATTTGGTGAGAATAGGTTGAAGAAGTTAAGGATGTATCGAATAAATGTTCGAAAAGATTGGGTTAAATTCATTTATAATGGAACTGTAATGGACAATTTTTTATTTGTGTTTTCAGTTTATTTAGAATTGAATACAAATACTAAAGTGGAAATAATGCATCTTTAAAACATTAAATGTTTCATAACAAAAGTATAAATGTATAAATGCTTAGAGGAAAGCAACGTTAATTATTCAAGCAATAAGATGGAAAATGAGAATTTTGTGATCTCATATCATGAAAAAAGAAGTAAAATGTAAAATTTATCAATTGAAGATCATTGTCAATAGGGTTTCTTTCTATGATATTAAAATTCATATCAAAAGATATTGTTAAAGTGAAAGAGTTTGCTCTTCCTCAAAAATTATAAAAAATAGGATGGAAAATTTGAAAACTTCTATGAATTATAATTATTTCAATGTTTGAACTAAATAAAGGAGTGACAAATGAAGAATAAATGTCATAATATAAATTGTAAGAGTTTTCAATGGACTCAAAAACCCAGGATCACCTGTAAAACCAAGATTAGCCTTCTACAAGAGAGCTGCAAGAGTATGATGTTGAATTAGGTGCAACAATGATTAACGATATTATTACACACTCCATTGCATGAAATGTACAAGAGAAGCCTTGCTTATAAAGGCAAGGTTGAGAGGTAGGATATCATGTGATCATGCCAAGAGTTCTAATCCTATGACATGAGTCACAAATATGAAATGCCCTAACTACTTAAGTAAACTTTACATGTGAACATGTGTGAATAGGTCCTAACTAGGAACTAGTTAGATACAGTGCCTTGTTCACACTACAAAGGAGGAAACCAGATAGGAAACACCCCCATTCACACCAACAACCCCCTTAAGTGCAACTTAGGGAGAAGCAGACAAATGCAAAGATGGGTCACGACTGCAAGGCCATGTTAGGTACTCATGTACAAACAAGCTCTCACAAACAGAGTAAAGGAGAAAACCCAGTGGGATAAAACTCCTCCCCACAAGAGAGAAAACATAAAAGTGAAAGAAGGAAGGAAGTCGGATTCAACATGACCCCCCAGGACAACTTTTGTCCCCAATGCACAATCAAATACCCCCCATAGGAGAGATAGAATGAGATGATAGACCCCCCCACAAAGAAGTAGCTCCTGTGCCAATGGATGCTCAAAGACAATACAATCCACTCCCTGTAAACAACATTTCTCCCCTTGGGAAGAAACAAATCCAATGGTGTTAATAGAGCCAACTCCCATAACATGGATGAAAAGGAAATCCAAATCAATATGTGTGTCTCAAAATACAATTCTAATGTCCTCATGTTGGAAAATGATGTCTTCTCCAAATCAGGAATGTAATGCCCAATCAAGGAAGGAATACCAGGAGAGGAAGGATAGTGAACTTCATCTAAAAACACCGAAGATGTGATGATATCATGATCGCCAAAGAGGAGAGATAACCCCTCAAATGTGTCCTCCAAATTTGAAATGTGAGATTTCACAAACAAAGATACAATGTCAGATAAATATGAATCCCAATGAGATGGATCGGGAAGACTAAAATGATCCTATTGTAAAGAATCATTAGTAGCTCTTAAGGAAGCAATTTTGAACTCTAAAGTAGCAACAAGTGATGGTCGAGTAGTGATCTCAATAGGAGGAGAAGGAGAAGCAAGAGAAATCTGTATGTCATCACAATGTTTAAAACCTGCTAGATATTCAAGCTCCTCTTCTGTATCATCATCAAAGGGTATATTATCTGCATCATCAATGAGTATGGGGCAATCCGTAATAGGATCATCTGGGAATGGAGAGATATGAGGATCTCCAAAGATCTTTCAATTCTTGGTCCAAAGTGTGCGTGGGCATTCAGTCTCTGAGATCTCCCAAAAAATATCAACACCAATAGTTGTACAAATCAATCCTATGATATGGCCATTAGTATTTGCCCATGCATTTTTCTTCTGACGTGTATCTGGTTTAGGTATGAGTCCACAAATATAAGGCAAAAGATTGAGCCACCTGGAATAAGTGAGGATGTCTTTTTTCCACGACTCATAATTATCCTTTTTCAAAATTTTCACAAAAAAATGGATAGAAAAACCCATGATTAGAGATCAAAACTCATAAAATCACCCCCCAATTTCACTCAATCATGAGAAACCCCCCAACAAAATATGATCATGGCACTTTATACTTAGTGCAATTATAATTACCACTAGCCAAAACAACAAAGTGATCTTTGATCATGGTGCAATGCAAATGCCAAAATTAGACTATACTTGAAAGTACAATTTATGTGCAGAACTAGATCAAAATGATTATAAATCTGGAAAATACACAAAAAATTATGCACTTTCAAAAAAATTCACTAAAAAATGTTACCGTATGAGTCCAAACAGAGCCCCAAAAGTTCCCAAAACGAGAACTGCTCAGCAACAACGATGAAGATCTGCAATTTCTAGAAAAACCAGGGACCAAAATCAAAATCTAATTGCACCATTGCGAAGCCTGCAAATTTTGGCCCAATAAAAAATATTGCTCAAAAAAAGGAGCCAAATTGACCAAGTTAGAGGCCTCTGAAGTTAAAGTACCAAACTCAAAATGCAAACTAGAGAGGGTGGATGCTAGGAGGAGAAAAGATGATGTCATTGTTGATGCAGTGTTGATGTTAGTAGTACGATCGACGAAATATGCCTTCTTTGCCTAAAACATACTCAAAAGCTCAAAATCGCCAATGTTTTTCACAAAACTGCCTTCTAGAGGGTAAAACCGCTAATCTGTTTGTTGAAACCACTACATGCCCAACACGAAACTACTTAAAGAACCCAATAGTTGTTTTGAGGGCATATTGGGGGCTGAATCTAGGAATAGTTTTTGAGATTCTGTCGTTGTTATACCGTTGACACAATATGTATGGCATGCGAGTTGTTTTCTTTCATTGGGTAGTTTTAAAATTGTCGCCAGGTGGTATTACACCACTGGTCGGTAATGAAACTGCTACCAACAGTGCTTTGGTAGGTAGCGGGGCCCTTAAGGCATCGATCGAGGGTTTAGTCCCCACCGATAGGGCTACCAGCTGGGGATTTACCTTGTTGGGACAAGCATTGCCTGGCCATATGCGAGCCCAACAAGGTTTGCGCAAGCAATACCCTGCAGGTATCGCAAAAAATAATAATTTATTTATTATTATTATTTTTTAATAAAGAAAATTCGTAGAAAAATAAATTTATCTAGCATACAAAACTTATAATCAGAAATTATATTTATTGGCTGATGGATAAAAGATCACACAAAATTTGCTGACACTCGCCTACACAATGCATGCGCCAGAGAATATTTCAAGGAATATTTCACTTGTGATTCGTACAGCTGGGAGGACAAAAATTTTCTCTGATGGTCCAGAGCAAAGTTATCTAATTTTGACGAATTGACAGTCAATCCTTAGGTTTTTGGGCCTTCTAAATACGATGGTAGGGTCAGATTTGACCCAAAAAACTCCAAAAATGCAGCTACCTTCCAGATCTGGCAACCACTTCCCAATTTCAAACCATTGTAGATCTTGCCTCCATTGTCTAATTTGAACAAATCAGAAGACTAAACTTTCTTGGACACCCTGATCTCAATGGTGAGCTCAGATTTGCACCAACATGCTCTAAAATGAACCTGTAATACAAGGCCACAAAGAGAAAAACCTCCCAAATCTAGTATTTCTATCAAGTTTTTTTGATTCTCCAGGTCATCATATGATGCAAGAGAAGAGCATACTCAACTTTTCAAGATCTACCAAGATTTGCATCCTAGATCTCTAAAAAATAAACTAACATAAATCAATTTTAATAGCTCTGATACCATGTAAGAGTCTCCAATGGTCTCAAGAACCTAAGATCGCTTGCAAAACCAAGATTAGCCTTCCAAAAGAGAGCAACAAGAGTATGATGTTGAATTAGGTGCAACAATGAATAATGATATTATTACACTCCATTGCATGAAATGTACAAGAGAAGCCTTGCTTATAAAGATAAGGTTGAGAGGTAGGACATCATGTGATCATGACATGTGTTCTAATCCTATGACATGAGACACAAATATTAAATGCCCTAACTACCTAAGTAAACTTAACATGTGAACATGTGTGAATAGGTCATAATTAGGAATTAGTTAGATAAAGTGCCTTGTTCACACTACAAAGGGGGAAACCGGATAGGAAACACCCTCGTTCACACCAACATAAATGATAAAAGCTAATAGTTTTTACTTTTACGAACACTATTACAAGTGAAATATTTTTGAAAATGAGGTTTTTTATGGATTGGAAAAATAGATATTAAATTTGTTTTTTGAATTCATAGTTTTTTATATTTCTAACTTTATTAATTTACATGATTTAAGAGTTTTAGCTAGTAAAATTTTTTGGTCTAAGGTTAGTTTATTATTTACTTTGAACAATTTTATGTTTGGATGTTTTTTTATTAAAGTATTTATGTAACATTTAGTTTATAATGGTCAATTAGTCTTTGGGATAAACTTTAGGAATATTATTTATTCTTTTAGTTGTTGTTCTTATCCTTTGCTTTATTAGTTGTTGCTTAGTTGTCACTCTTATCCTTTCTAAATAAAGTATTTGTAATTCTTATTTAAGGATGCTTTTGCTCCTTAGTAAACATTGAATATCTTGGTAATCATTATGTGTTTTATATTATTTTATGGTATCAGAGCCCAAGTTGGAAAAACTTTAGGATTAGTGAACGCGAATCATTCTCGGAACTGTTGCCGATAGTAAGGGATAGTAAGTTCAATTTTGTAACACAGTAAACATGCCAAAAGATTGACGTACGGAATAGTACGATACTATATGGATTTGTGTAAAGGTTTTTGGCATTTTTTTCATAAAAATCATGAGGTGATTTTTTTAAAAGATTTTGTGGCAGATGATCATGATCTTGGTTGCCATTTTTAGTCTTTGGGTTAGCCTTATGCATTCATTTCATTAAATTTGTCATTTGAGTGGATTTTGTGATGTAAAGGGGTGTGATAGAGCCAAGAAAGAATCTTGGATGGAATATAACATCTTTAGGAGCCATTTAAACAAAATTACAACCTTAAATCCACTTGAAAAGTTAATTTTGGCACGTTCTCTAGTTATGCAACTAAAGAATGCATGTGTTCTCCCTTGATCACATGTGTTCTCCTCTTAGACATAAGTGGAGAATGCACCACTATATGGGCAATAAGTAGAATTTGAAGGGTTTGAGCATTTCAAAACCTTTTTTCATGATTGATCTTTCATTTTTATTTCTTTTGAAGGTTATTGGGAATCCATAGGTTTCATGATAAGGTTGGTTGATTTTTGTTGGAGCGTAAAAGAGTTAAAAAAACTCGTTTGTACACCTTAGTTCATGTTCCAAATTGCATTGTACAAGGGTAGGGTTTGTTTTGAAGTTGTTGTGGCTATTTGCAAGTATTGGGAGTTAGTGTAGACTATCCTTGGGCTTTGTATACACCTTTTATGGTATTGTATTGCTTGTCAATGAATGGGCATTAGTGGCATGATGATTTTTACTCACTCTTCCTTGAGTTTTTTCCCATATAGGATTTTTCCCCTATGATTCTTCTTTACACCTTATTTTAGTTGCATTCTGCTATTTAATGCATGTTAAGGGTTTGAATGAACTAGATACATTGCTATATTATCCATCATTGGTGGAATAGTCTATGCTTGAAGGTTGTTTGTAGGGTTTCCACAAGCGGATCCATTGCTAGTGAACTCATGAGAGGAATGCCCTCTCAATTTAAGGATCAAGGAAGAAAACAATGTATGAAAAGTAAATGTTGTCTAAGGATATCAACATGTAAGCATGTAGATAGCATCACGTGACAAGAAAATAGGAGAATATTGAATCATAGACATGAGAACCACATAAACTAGAGACAATCATCAAAATATATAAGACAAGGTTCCCCTAATATAGGCAAATGAGAAGGATTAACTAGTAGGAATGTAGAGGATAAGCATTAATGTTGGAAATAGCCAAGGATACTCTGCAACTTGATCTACACTCTCACAATATGAAAATCAACAATACAAGATAAGAAATCAATGATATTGATGAACCTAATTGAGCATAAACTTATATCGATCTCACTTACAAATTTACATGAGAATGTCTCATTATATAGGCATGGAAGAGGCAATCCACCTTGCACGTGGATTGACAAGTGCCCCGTGATGTGGCACATGCATGAAGACAAGTGTTCTATAGGTGTCAACCTTTGGATCACTTGGAGTGTGCAAACCAACAACCTATTGTGACAAGTCTTGGGTGACTACAAAGTGCCTTTTGAGGTGAGATGGAAAGTCTTCCAACCTCAAAAGGTATGCACATGAGGTTTACCAAACAACTTGGTAACCTCTAAAGGTCTAAAAGGTTGCACATTCGGTTAGACAAGATGTTGTGTAACCTTGCAAACCTAAGTACATTTAAGCTATACTGAATAGATAAATTATTCACACTAACACCCCCCTTAAGTGATACTTAGGGAGATCACAAAAGTGCAATAGATATAAAGATATGGGTCCTAGCTACTAGGCCATGTTAGGTACCCATGTACAAAGTTTCTCATAAAGTGGAGTAAAGGAGAAGACCCAGTGGGAACATTTAACTTCTCTCCAAAAAGGAGAAACAAAATGCATGAAAAAGAAAACAAGTGAAGGAGGACTTATATCATGATCCCCCTAGGACAACTTCTTTCACATGTGTAATAAATTTCTCCAAAAAAAGGAGATACAAAGAGAGACTTGGAAGCCCCATATAAGATATGCTGCACTGCTCATAGATGCTCGCTAAAGTATGCTGAAGTTGCTCTGTGACTATCAAACATTATTTCTCCCCTTAGGAAGAAAGAGAACTACCAATAGGTGCAATGAATCTTCCCATGGAAGAAGAAGAAGATGATAAGTCTTTGGATGTTGCACAAAATCCAAAGATAAGTATGAAGCCTTCACAAAGTGATGATGGGCCTCTATGATAGTACTAAAACATAAGAACTAATGCCAAGGATGAAGATGGATGCATAATAACATCGAGATGGTTGTCATCAAAAGTGTATACCAAATATGCATAGTGAGAATCATCAAACAAATGTGCAATGTCTGTCAAGTACTCATTCCAAAAAACTAGTGCTAGAAGACTGATGGAAGTTTGTGGGAACCAAAGATGTAGGTTCACAAGGAGATGTGATCTCAGGAAGAACTGATGTGGAGGAAACAACTCCAAGGTTCAAATATCCATATTGAATCTCCTTATCCAATTGTAATGCATGAAGATCATCATGCAAGTCGGCAATATGTGAGGAACCAAAGCAATAGAAAGAGTATAAGTGGGACCCATGATCTGCTTTTCCCATTGCAATAATGTCTCTACTCTGCAACTCCCTTATGATCACTGAATTAGGCGTGGATTCAACTATTTTCCTTGTCCCACTATGAGTGATTTGATAAATGAAAAGGAAATTATTGGATAAAGAAGGGACATACAAGACATCATTGATTGTGCCTTCACCAATTTCTATAGTGCCTTTTCCAAATGTTGTCATGTAGGCGTTATTTCCCATGAGAATAGGCGGATATGAACTTGGTTCATAGGTGGAAAACATATCTTTTGAATTTACCATGTGATGTGAAGCCCCTGAATCTAGAAGCCACTTAGATGATGCATTATTAGTAGAGGCAACCAATGCCATTCCTTTGTTCTTATTCACATTTGAAGATGATGGAGAGAAAGAGCCACCTGATGAGTTGATTTGATTCTTCTTAGTAAGAAGTTCTAACTCAGCTATTTAGAGGTTGAGGTTATCTCTTTTCTTTTCCAAACCCGTGACAAAACTTTGTTCAGGCGACATGAACTTTGTTCAACGACATGAACTTTGTTCAGCGACATGAACTTTGTTTAGTGACATGAACTTTGTTCAGCAACAGGAACTCTATTGCAACAAAAGCTAGACGAGCTTCTAAAAGTTAAGCCCCTCAATATCTCTAAAATTATTCAAAAAAATTTCCAACAAATCTGTAAAATTTTTTTGAAAGGCAATTTTTTGCATGTTTTTTTAGCAAGGTTGAAAATTTCAAAAGCACCATAACTTTTGCTTGGTAACTTGGATTCGAGTGTCATTTTTTGCAAAAGTGCTTAATTTCTCGCCGCAAATCCATAGGTCACATTTCTGCGCTAAAATTATAAAGTGCCATTTTATGTGCCAATTGGGCTAGTTTAAAGCACTAACTTGCTAAAGTGCCACATTTTAGGGGGGGACAAATTTCATAGTTTTAAGGGAAGTATTCTTTGTCTTCTTTCTTGCAACGGCTAACCTATTAACTCCTTTTAATTACCATTCATGCAAACATGCAATGGATTTACAACTTAAACAAAAGGGTTTACATAGAGTAGCTACAGGATTGGAACCTGAACCTACCACGACTTCTGAAAAGAGGAAGTGGTTTAATCGACTTGATAAAGCCTATGACACTATTTGTATGGCCATTTCTCCAGACCTATTATTTCATGTCAATGATGCGAAAACACCTAATGACGTCTTAACAACATTAGAAACATTTTTTCGCAAGCAAGATATAATGAGGGATCATCATTTGGAGAATGAATTATTAAGTCTCAATCCTTGAGATTTTGTGACAACTCAAGATTTCTTCACCAAGTTAAACTCATTAAGGTCACAATTGAAAGTATGTAAGATTGACAAAGATGATGATCAATTGATCCTAAGCATCTTATCAAAGCTAGGTCTAGATTATTTAGTGTTTGTTTCAACTTTTTATGCCACACAACACTCATTAGGAAGTCATTTCACTGTGCCTTCACTTGTTGAGTTTGTTATTTCTCTAACATAAGAGCAAGATAAATTAATTCAAATGGGCACACTCAAGTCTTCATCAAATCATGCTCTAGTTGCTAGTGGAGAAAAGAATTCAACTCCTAAGGTGAAGAAAACAAGCAAGGACCTATCTAAAGGATCAAAATCAAAACCTCAAATTGAAGAAACTACCCCATCCAAAGGGAAAAATTCTAAGGAAAGGCCCACTTGTAGTTATTGTAACAAACTTGGGCATGAAGAACATCGTTGTTTTGAAAAGGAAAGAGAACCTAAACTTTCAAATAGCTGAGTTAGAACTACTTACTAAGAAGAATCAAATCAACTCCTCGGATGGCTCTTCTTCTCCATCATCTTCAAATGTAAATAAGAACAAAGGAATGACATTGGTTGCCTCTACTAATAATACATCATCTAAGTGGCTTCTAGATTCATGGGCTTCACATCACATGGCAAATTCAAAAGATATATTTTCCACCTATGAACCAGGTTCATATCCACTTATTCTCATGGGAAATAATGCCTACATCACAGCATTTGGAAAAGGCACTATAGAAATTGGTGAAGGCACAATCAATGATGTTTTGTATGTCCCTTCTTTATCTAATAATCTCCTTTTCATTTATTAAATCACTCATAGCGGGACAGGGAAAATAGTTGAATTCACACCTAATTCATTGATCATAAGGGATTTGCAGAGTAGAGACATTGTTGCAATGGGACAAGCAGATCATAGGTCTCACTTATATTCTTTCTATTGCTTTGGTTCTTCACATATTGAAGACTTGCATGATGATCTTCATGCATTACACTTGGATAAGGAGATTCAATATGGCTCTATTTGAACCTTGGAGTTGTTTCCTCCACATCAGTTCTTCCTGAGATCACATCTCCTTATGAACCTACATATTTGGTTCCCATTGACTTCCATCAACAGGCTACTTCCATCAGTCTTCCAGCACCAATTTTTGGGATAAGTACTTGACAGACATTGCATGTTTGTTTGATGATTCTCACTATGCATATTTGGTACACTTTTGATGACAACCATCTCGATGCAATTGTGCATCCATCTTCATCCTTGGAATCAATTCTTATGGAGTAGGTTTCAGAGGATTTCAGTACTATCATAGAGGCCCATCATCACTTTGTGAAGGCTTCATACTTATCTTTGGGTTTTGTGCAACATCGAAAGACTTATAGCCTTCTTCTTCCATGGGAAGATTTATTACACATATTTGTAGTTCTCTTTCTTCCTAAGGGGAGAAACATTGTTCGACATTCACGGAGCAACTTCAGCATACTTCATCGAGCATCTACGAGCACTACATCATATCTTATGGGGGGCTTCCAAGTGTCTTTTAATCTCCTATTTTGGGGAAATTTATTGTACACATGTTATAGAAGTTGTCCTAGGGGGTAATGATATAAGCACATCCTTCTTCTTCACTTGTTTTCTTTTTCATGCATTTTATTTCTTTTTGGAGAGGAGTTTTGTTCCCACTAGGTTTTTTGCTTTACTCCACTTTATGAGAAACTTTGTACATGGGTACCTAACATGGCCTAGTAGTTGGGACCCTATTTATGTATCTCTTACACTTTTGTGATCTCCCTAAGTATCACTTAAGTGGGGGCATTAGAGTGAATAATTTATCTATCACTATAGCTTAAGCGTACTTAGGTTGATGAGGTTAGACAACATCTTGTATAATTGAATGTGCAACCTTTTAGAGGTTAGAGGTTAGCTAGTTGTTTGGTAAACCTCATGTGCATACCTTTTGAAGTTGGAAGACTTTCCATCTCACCTCAAAAGACACTTTGTAGTCATCCAACACTTTACACACAAGGTTGTTGGTTTGCACATTCCAAGTGATCCAAAGGTTGACATTTGATAGGACACTTGTCTACTTGTTTGTGCCACATCACAGGGCACTTGTCAATACACATGCAAGGTGGATTGCCTCTTCCATGCCTATATAATGAGACATTCTCATGTAAATTTCTAAGTGAGATTAATATATGTTTATGCTCAAATTAGGTTCATCGATATCATTGATTTCTTATCTCTATTTATCGATTTCCTTATTGTGAGAGTGAATATCAAGTGTTGCAGATAATCTTTAAGCATAAACATATATTAATCTCACTTACAAATTTACATGAGAATGCCTCATTAGATAGGCATGGAAGAGGCAATCCACCTTGCACATGGATTGACAAATGCCTCGTGATGTGGCACAAACAAGTAGATAGGTGTCCTATAAGGTGTCAACCTTTGGATGCAGGACAACATATGATTTTAATGCAAAGAGAAACAAACTCCAAACAACCTCCATGTGATGCCAATCCAGAGAGAATCATTGTAGAAAAATAAACCAACATGAATAGGCGACCAGAAGGGCTAAAAACTCAGTGGCAAGTTGAGTTCAAGGGCAGATGGAGGTGTAGAGGCTAGAAGCACTGGCGTCAGGGCTCGCTGGAGCCTAAATGCTTGGCAGATGGGGTCACGGGCCTACAACAAAGAGATTGCAACTATGAACCATCGGGAGCCGAATGGAAGTCGTGGATGTGAAGGCGATGTGTAGTCCAATCAGCCAGAATAGAGGATCTCTTGGTCACATTTGAATCTGAAGAAAGCCCTTCCAAAGAGTGCCACGAACGGGTCAGATGAAAAAAATATGGGGCCACGGGTTAGAACAAGCAGAGAACTATGATGTGGACCTGGTTGAAACCCTCGAACCAGTAAATGCCATAATAGAGGATAAAATTTGCCTGCAAATCCTGAAAAACCCTGCACAATACAATGAAATCATTCCAATCTTGGTAGAGGTCGAATAGGCCACGCAATCTACCAAAGATTTAACAAAATCGACCCAAAAATGACAATTTTGTAGAGGGCAAATTTGCCCTTTGCAAAAAAAATTGCCCAAATTGGCCCATAAATGCAAAATCTCTGTCAAATTTTGATTTTTCTAAACAATTTTTGCTTTTTTTTTTGCAAATAAATGGGTAAGGGCAATTTTTTTACAATTTTGTGGTGAAATCCATTTCACTCGAGGACGCATCGACTTTCACCTCACCTCCAGATTCCCTCAAATTGAAGAGCATGCAACATGGCTCTGATTAGTTACCAAAATGTGTATAATTCCTTGGTGTATTTGTGAGTGTGGATTGCTCAAATATAAAAGCATAACTTTGATAAGCTTGATATATGGAAGGATGCATGATTGCTTCAACGAGTGCTCAAAAGCACTGGGAGATATAGATGTCAAATGCTCAAAATCATGAAGGGTTTGTGAAGAGGTGAATGGGCGTATTTATAGCTTCCAAAGAAGATCGATCAATGGTGGAAGAAATTAGATGAAATCGATAAATTGAGGAATCATGAATGAATGTGCACATGACAAGTGTACATGCAAAAAACTTGTTTATTGAGTTAACTGCTTTGTTGACTAAAGATAGGATTGATTTTCATCGAAATAGAATGTTTTTTTCTATTTTATGAATTGATTGAGAAAAACAAAGTTTTAAAGCCAAGTGAACTCAACTTTTGATTTGCTTTTTGACATGCAAAAGATAAAATTAAATAATAAATTATTTAATTTATGTGCATGGAAGATTTTTAGAAGAAAAATATAAATTTGGAAGATGAGTGGATAATTAGAAATTAAATAAATAGATTTATTTAATTTGTTGTGCATGATGGAGAGCATGGAAGATATTAGAGGAAAAAGATATATTTAGAAGATCACATCTCCTTGTGAATCTACATCTTTGGTTCCCACAAACTTCCATCAGTAGGCTACTTCCATCAGTCTTCCAGCACCAGTTTTTTGGGATGAGTACTTGACAGACATTGCATGTTTGTTTCATGATTCTCACCATGCATATTTGGTAGACATTTTTTATGACAACCATCTCAATGCTATTTTGCATCCATCTTCATCCTTGGCATCAGTTCATATGGAGTAGGTTTCAGAGGATTTTAGTGCTATCATAGAGGCTCATCATCACTTTGTGAAGGCTTCATACTTATCTTTGGATTTTGTGCAACATCCAAAGACTTAGCATCTTCTTCTTCCATGGGAAGATTCATTGCACCTAATTGTATTTCTCTTTCTTCCTAAGGGGAGAAACATTGTTTGACATTCACAGAGCAACTTCAACATACTTCATCGAGCATCTACGAGCACTGCAACATATCTTATGGGGGCTTCCAAGTATCTCTTTGTATCTCCTATTTTGGGGAAATTCATTGTACACATGTGATAGAAGTTGTCCCAGAGGGTAATGATATAAGCCTGTCCTTCTTCACTTGTTTCCTTTTCATGCATTTTGTTTCTCTTTTTGGAGAGAAGTTTTGTTCCCACTGGGTTTTCTTTTTTACTCCACTTTATGAGAAACTTTGTACATGGGTACCTAACATGGCCTAGTAGTTGGGACCCATATCTTTGTATCTATTGCACTTTTGTGATCTCCCCAAGTATCACTTAAGAGGGGGGGTTAGAGTGAATAATTTATCTATTCACTATAGCTTAATGTACTTAGTTTGATGAGGTTAGACAACATCTTATCTAATTGAATGTGCAACCTTTTAGAGGTTAGAGGTTACCTAGTTGTTTGGTAAACCTCATGTGCATACCTTTTGAGGTTGGATGACTTTCCATCTCACCTCAAAAGGCACTTTGTAGTCATCCAACACTTGTCACACAAGGTTGTTGGTTTGCACATTCCAAGTCATCCAAAGGTTGACACCTTATAGGACACTTGTCTACTTGTTTGTGCCACATCACGAGGAACTTGTCAATCCACGTGCAAGGACGACAATTTTATAGAGGGAAAATTTGCCCTTCACACAAAAAAATTGCCCCAATTGGCCTAGAAGTGCAAAATATCCTTTAAAATTTGATTTTTCTAAACAAATGTTATTTTTTTTTTGCAAAGAAATGGGTTAGGGGCAAAGAAATCAATTTTTTTTACAATTTTGTGGTGAAATCCGTTTCACTCGAGGATGCATCAACTTTTGCCTCACCTCCAGATTCCCTCAAATCGAAGAGCGTGCTTGTAGCATGGCTCTAATATAATGTTGGAATACGAGATAAGAAATCGATGATATTGATGAACCTAATTGAGCATAATCTTATATTGATCTCACTTAAAAATTTACATGAGAATGCCTCATTATATAGGCATGGAAGAGGCAATCCACCTTGCACGTGGATTGCCAAGTGCCTCATGATGTGGCACATGCATGAAGATAAGTGCCCTATAGGTGTCAACTTTTGGATCACTTGGAGTGTGCAAACCAACAACCTATTGTGACAAGTGTTGGGTGACTACAAAGTGCCTTTTGAGGTGAGATGGAAAGTCTTCCAACCTCAAAAGGTATGCACATAAGGTTTATCAAATAACTTGGTAACCTCTAAAGGTCTAAAACGTCGCACATTTAGTTAGACAAGATGTTGTCTAACCTCATCAACCTAAGTACACTTAATCTATAGTGAATAGATAAATTATTCACTCTAACAATTAAAGCACATGGAATATGATTACTTCCAGTATAGGCAAATCACAAAGTTAAGATGGCCCTAAAGGCAAGACAAGGCTCATGTAAGTACACATGACATGGGGAAGGCATTATGTCCCCAATGTAGGCAAGCATAAAATTGCGTGGGGGAGGCATGATGCCCCCTACATGAGAAAGTGGTTATAGGAATATGATAAGGCATGCCAACACAAAATGGTATGGGGAAGGCATGATGCCCCCAATTTAATAGAATAGCTCTCAAAGCATGACAAGGCAATGGAAGCACATCCAATGGCAATATGATATATAAGCAATAAGCATAGAAACAAAAGATCATAATAAGGTAAGAAATGATAAATGCTTATAAGCATCCAAGAGGTAAAGAGGTAGCTATAAGCATGGACACAAAACATGATAAGGATCATAAGCCATAGAAACACCAAATATAAGTCATAAACATGGGATCATAAGTAGAGAACATGGTAAGCACATGTAGATCAATATCATATGAAACATAAGGATGTATAAGGTAATAATGATCATTAAAGTATGAAATAATAGGGAAATGAATAGCCAAGTTGGTAAACACGTCGAGAGTAAATACAAGAGTAAAGTAAGTCATGTAAGGACATATTAATAGGCAATGAAGATATAAACAAGCATAAGAACAATCATATTAAATAATAGAAGAAAGATGCCCCCAAAGTGGGGGACAAAAAACATGAAATGTGATATAGAGGGTGAAACAAAAGCATGTAAATCACAATGAACAAGTCATAACATGTAAAAACACAATAAAAACTAGAAATGTAGATATATAGATATATAGTCTATAGAGATGCTCATGAATCATCAAACAAATCTATGAGGATCCTCATCCTCAAAAAAATCATCTTCTTCCCAAAATGTGTAATCATAACATTCTTCATTGATTTTAGCATGTTCTTCCTCAAGACCTGATTTTTCTATTACATATGTTTCTTCTTGATAATCTTTTATACTTTTTAAAAACACATTATCAATTGGTTGCACATTAGGCGTTTCCCTCTTAACCCATTTTTCTTGCTTCTTTAGTGGTGGTTGTGTAAAACTGTTTGACATTTGATGCACCACGACACTTTCTCTTTAAATCCATCTATTATTCTTTGCATGAAACATTAGTTTTTGTATTACCTTAGTAATTAATTTGATATCCTTCCTTAAGTCATGAATGATTTGTTCATTACAATGATCCTTAAGAACACCCTTATGTTTATTAAACATAATTTGTGCAACTTAAGGCCCTTTCAGTTTTAGATAGTTTCAATATAACGTATTTTTAATTCTTTCTAACTCATCTAAATGTATCTTGTATAAATCATGTAGAGGACCATCCCTCACATATGGCACAACTTTTTGTGTTATTACAAATAAATCCAATGTAAATTGGCTAGCATTTGATATTGGCTTATAATGATCTCTTTCAACTTTGACTACATTTCATCTCTTTACAAATTTAACACATTGATGGAAAGCAGAAGAAATGACTTTACATTATTCTATCCAAAGTCCATTGAGTAATACACCAAATCTATCCAAAAAGGTACCACATGACATAAAATTGGTAATTCTTTAGGACCCCCTCTCAATTATAGAATCAAATAAATAGATGCATACAATCAAGCACACATTAACCTATATTTAATTAAACAAGAGGAAGGAGAGCTAGGAAATGATAAATTGAAATTTTTTTTAGAAATTAAATACAAATGGATAGGCACACATAGCTCTTAGTTTGACGTTGGAATACAGAAGCTAAATACATGCATAATCAATTTGCTAGTGTCCAAAAAATGATGTCCTTGGTATGCTCACTGCCTTGGATTAGAATAGACTAAGAATTTCCTATAGGTCAATCTCGAGTGGCTTGAGGTCAATTGCAAGCAATGTGGTTTCATCCTTTGATGCACAAATCCAATTTGACAAACATCAAACATCTATAACCTAGCTCACTACCTTTGGCATCTGAAGATGCATAAGAACAATAGTATTTAAGAATACCTTTAAGGAAGTTAGTGGATCACTAGGGGCAAGTTTTCTTAGGTCAACCCCCTTGTTGGACTAACTTTATGACCTTGGCCAAATGTTGGAAGATAACATACACAAGCTTACATATGGTCTATTGCTAATGGATTCCCTTATAAGCTTCAAAATCCAAATGCTCCTAGAATAATTGTTCTTTGATAATTGGACGTTCCATATTATTCCATGATTTTGTTTAATTGCACAAATGAATGTCTTGAAATATCTAGAAATATAATTAGTTCATGTAAATGTGTACCAAGTCAACTCCCAATAGTTAGTGTAAAAGGACGGGAGTCAAGAACTTGATTTTTAAAAATTTGAGTTTGGGGTCAATCTTGAGCCCCTATAATCAAATCCGACTGCTACAAAATTGACCAAGGAGAAGGAGATGTAAATAACTTGGTGAATGTGTGGAAATATGTGCAAATGAGGTTGTCATAAGGTTGAATGCATGAAAATATGTGTAGGTGGGAGTAGAAGGATGGATAGAAGTGGGAGAATAAGCCAAAATTAGCACTAAAGTGTGCCACTTGTCAATATATAATTTTATAAAGTTATTCCATCAAAATAGGTCAAAATTAAATAAAAATTGATATGAATATGTGAATTTCATCATTACAACTCAAAATACTCTCCATATAAATAATTGTCTTGATACATTAAAATAACTTAAAAAAATTCTTCTAAATAAACACCTTACATAATTCAAAATCTTTTTTAGATCCTTTAAAAACATAAATATACATACATATTGTTAATTAGAAAAAGCCCCCTTAAAAATATTACATGTCTAAATTAATTAATTCTTAAAAATACTTTGAAAACATAAACATATATCCAAAACCAAAAAGAAATTTAATGCATGCACGTTTCACCCTTACAGTTAAAAAGAATTCAAAAATTTAATAATAAAAACATGCACACATACTTTAAAAAGACTACTTTAAAAAAAACTTTATTGAGACATATTTAAGCGATCATAATCATCAAGATTAAATAATAATAAAAAATAATTAAAAGAAATCCCTATTAGTAATATCCCTGAATAGAATGAATGAATCAGCAGGGTTTAAATTTGACTCTGAATAGAATGAATGAATCAGCAGGGTTTAAATTTGACTCTGAATAGAATGAATGAATCAGTAGGGTTTAAATTTGATGGTCGCATGACCCTATTTTAAAAAGATTGTATCAAAGAAAGATTTTGAATAGATTGTCAAAATCTATATAAAATTATGATAATATATGTATTTGGTTTATATATAATTTTACTTATACTAAGATATATCATAAGGGTATCTTTGAATACATAACTGTCATTAAAAAATTGTTGGAAATGGAAAGTCAAGTCAAATTTAAACCCTGAATGAATGAATATTTTTTAACGTTCACGAGACTAAAAGTAAACTATGGGACCACCAGCCTTGTTGTTTTAATCTTCTATACTTAGCTTCTTTCCCTGTTCAAAATGAAGACGAGCTCCCAAACTTGATAAC
Source organism: Cunninghamia lanceolata (assembly GCA_027924645.1). Classification (NCBI taxonomy): domain Eukaryota; kingdom Viridiplantae; phylum Streptophyta; class Pinopsida; order Cupressales; family Cupressaceae; genus Cunninghamia; species Cunninghamia lanceolata. The sequence continues at coordinate 95,899 of BSBN01000940.1, forward strand.
ATTTTGAGTCACTAAGTAGCAAATAACTTAAAACTGGACAAAGTCCCCAACGAGAACCCCTTTAACAACATCAGTTTTTAAATTTTTATTTTAAAAAGAAGTCCACGTCTTGGTCAAGCTGCATAGTAGAAGAGCCGACATCGAGAAGACTATAAAAGTGTCTTAGGGCTGAGGCTCTCGGTCCCTTGAGCTCTTGGCCTCGTGGACATCATTAAAATTCATTCATTCATTCCAAATGACTATGCCGTCATTCTTAATTGCAGCCAAAATACGAGCAGCTTTAATTCTCCCATCATCGATAATCCTCCCAGATCCGCTGCCTCCGCCTCGAATGCCGAAACTTTCTCTTCCACGTTTTATAACGACGTGCAGATTCATGGGTTTCAGACAGGTACTTTATATTCCCCCTTTTTAAAGATTTCTTCACTTTAAGACTTTGGGTGTTCTGGATTTAAAATACGGTAATTTGTTCTGACTTTAATGCACGACTAACTCGCTTTTGTTGCTCTACATGCATTTGAATTTTTATTAGTTGATTTCTGTGCTTGAATAAATACTATGTTCCTTCAAGCAGAGATTACTTCAGACATCCTTTTCCGTTAGCACATCAGAGATAGGCATTCGACAAATTAAATACCCATTTTGTATTTTTAGATACCCATTTCATTTATTAGAATACCCATTTCATATGTAAGACACCTTTTGCATATATAAACTTGAAGGCATCAAAAAGTAGATGCATTTCGCTCATGCAAATATCCAGTTCAACTTTGATTGGAGTTGTCTTGTTTTGTGGTCAAGTTGGCAGCTGTATTTGGAGGAATTTACAGGGTTCCTTGATGGCATTGCTGTTTTTAAGTATGGTTGTGAGGCATTTGGCAGTGCAGCTGATTTGAATTTCACAAGGAATCATGGGCTCAAACTCAAGGTCAGTTAGCTTTAACCTCTTACACTAGATTTTATAGTTTATTTCATGTTTTTTTTCCCATCCAGGAATCATGTTTATAAGGCTGCAAATTAGTGAGATATGCATTGTTTTTAAAGTTTGAGACAAGAACTTACATTGATTTTCAAATCTGAATTCAATTGACATGCTCTACATTTACTGGAACAAGACCTCTGGAAATATAGTCACGTTAGACTCCTGACCACATGAGATTCAAAGTGAGCACCATAGGTTTCATAGGTTTCAAATGAAACTGGATCACTTGTCACCTGCATTTCTTGGTTGTCCCTGCTGATGGGTAAATTTACCCTCATGAGAAAATCAGGGTTCTGGGATGATGATTTCAATAGCACATTGGCTTTGTACAAATGTCAGGTGGAAAGGCTTAAGGAAGGGTTTTGAAGGTACTAGAAATGGCTGAAGGAATACAAATGCACCTGAGAGTGAAAGAATTGGAACTCGTGTTTGCCTGAAAAATCTCAGAGTTGCACAATGAGCCTAATGAACGCCAACACAGTGGGTTCAAAACCATTAAAAACAACACTTGTTGGGGTATATCAGACCACTTTAATATGGGCTTGAGCTATATCTGGAGACTCAACCGATCCCTGTATCGTTGAAGTTTGAACTGCGGTGGATCTAGTGTTGGTCTAAAGCATTAAAAACAGTCCCCATGTTATACCTGGTTTGCTTTGAGTCTGTGCTAGTATCTGTATGCTCAACTAATTACCTACATCATTGAAGTTTTAACTCTAGACTTCCTCGTGATTGTGATCGATCCTGTTCCGTATTAGATCCTGCAGGCATATCTTAGATTGATATCTACTTACTATGTTCCCATGGCATGGCATAACCTTGTATAGCGTACATAGTTGCAGGACATATTTATTTGTACTGATCGATTCAATAACAGAACAAATAGAGATATATGTTGCCAGTGTTGTAATCACTGTTTGGGAATAGAAAATAGTTGGCATACTTGTCAAGAATATTGTAGTCAAGAAGTCTGCTTAGCTTTAACTTTTTGCAATGAGAAAGATGCACAAATTCCAGCATTATGGCTCAGCGATTTTGTAATTATGGTATTGTTCTGATATGACCTCTATTCTCATGGTCATTTTTTTCTCGCTTTCTCCATCTTGTTTGCCGTTAAAGAGAACTTGGTTCTTGTTTGGTATATATATTGAAGTTGTTAAACAAATAATCCTAATATATAATAATCACTTTTACTGGTCCTTTTATTGAGTATGCTTCTAGTACCAGTATATCCTTGGTTCTGAAGTTAGCTGAAGTTTCAAGTTTTTAGCCTTTGAATAACCAGATTGGACTTTTGAGAGCTTAGAGTTATGCAGCAAACTAGGTTACATTTTGAGATCAATATAGTGCTTCATCTTTAATAATACATAAGAATTCACTTTTACTGTTCCTTTTAGTGGGTATGCTTCTAGTGCCAGTATATCCTTGGTTCTGAAGTTAGCTGAGGTTTAAAGTTTTTAGCCTTTGAATAATCAGATTGGACTTTTGAGAGCTTAGAGTTATACAGCAAACTAGGTTACGTTTTTGAGATCAATATAGTGCTTCATCCTTAATGGGTGTCCTTGAGTGTATCTCGTGATAGGAGTGTTGTTGCACCATTATGAAACTCAATGTTCTTACTTACCTTTTGCTCATTTGTTGTCAAATTGATCATCATTTGTGTGTTGATCCCATTCAATTCATAGTTTCCCCAGTCAGCTTGCAAGGTTGTCATATCATTGTGCAGGATGATGGTGATCACCACAAGTCCGATGAAGAATAATGATGATGTTCGAGATAATGTTGAAGGCATCAGCAAAGGGGAAAGTATGGAAAGATAGCTAAGGATGGGCAAAAACTTTGCCTAACATGGAAAGTGGCTGAAATCATCCAAAGTTCCGTTTAAGTCACGGAGAATTGGCAACATGGGGAGAAAACTTTGCTTGGCAAAGTGGTTTAAGTAGATAGAATATCCGCCAACATTCAAGGTGGCTAGAGTGCAATGAAGTTGTACCTAGCTGAAAGAGGTGTAGAATGGGCCTAAAGGCTGGGAAGATTTTGCTTTTGCTTAGCTAACACTTTTACACTATTTTTGGCATTCTATTGAAAAGAAACTACTATTGCTTCCAAACTAAACAAAAGTAGAAATAAAACAATCACTATGAAAGAAACAATTAAACTTAAAGTGATTCTTTTATGCTTTCCAATAGACTACCAATGTGTCCTATTAAACTGGGTTTTTAACTTAGCTTAAGAAATAGACCATATTTCGCATATTTGGACTCGACTTGGACTCGACGGACCCAAAATTTCTGACTCGGCAAAAACTTGGTGACTTAAAAAAATACTTAAATTTCGTAAAAACAAAAAAAAATTATGCAAAATTCAGTTACAAAATGCATCCGATGAGTCTATAAAAAGTTGGGGAAGTGTTTTGTATTAGATTTGAATATGTAGAGTACAAAGTCGCATCATCATGTAGATACAGTAGCTAGCCGATAACTATTATGAATTTATGATGATTGTCTTTGAAAATCATCATCATAAATTGCATATCTAAGCAAGTTACAAATCACAACATTTTACAATTTCTTGTTCCTCGCTCTAGTGAAAAATTGGGGAGAGGGTCTAGTCCTCGCAGTCTGACTTGGTTGGACCATTCATTCTCATGAGAGATGAGTTCATGTGAACCACTACTCATGAAATATGGATCAATGAGTTTGACTCTAAAACTATGTAGTTGAATCCTGATATAAATATCATAATTTGACACACTGCAAAAAATACCTCCTACTCATCAATAGATGAGCTAAAGAGGCTCTATAATGAATGGTTCATAAGGCAAAAAACTTGTTGAAGGTTTTGCAAATGGGGTAGCAAGCTAAGTGGGCTTGATCTTGGGGAAAGCTCCATGGTTAGGCGCGCCTCAGTCAAAGTAGTATTGGGATGAGTGACCTCCTAGGAAGTCTTGATGCTTTTCGGTAGTGGCTTTGCTGACTGTTGCAGACAGGGGGAGTAAGAATTGATATGGTTTGGTGTGTGCTCCTAAGGGGGAGTATTCAGAGCAATGAAAGAAAAGATAGTGTGACTTGGTAAGAGTGAAAGAAATGATGTGTAGCCCTTTGCCATTGATGTCAAAGGGGGAGAGAGAGCAATGTGAAAAAAAAAGAGTTAGTGATTAGGGAGAGAGAGTAAGAGGTGTAAAAGAAAGTGGGAGAGTAAGAAAATAAGTTTGGTGCAGAGTTGTGTCTTGATGGTTTTTCACATTATGTGTTGCCATCAATGATAAAGGGGGAGATTGTTGCAAGTATGTGTAAGCGGTGTTGTCATTGACATCAACAAGCCTATGTTGTCATTGGTGTCAACTGTGTCTACTGGTTGAGCAGAGATGAGGTTGTTGTAAGTGTATGAGCTGTTTGGTTCAGTTGCCTTGTTAATGATGATTTGGTTGCTTTGAAGAGGTGTTGCAGATGTTGAGAATATGGTTCTGTTGGTTGGTTTCCAAGTGCTTTTGAGAAAATTTGATTAATAAAGGAAACATTGTGTTGAAGAGACTGTTTGGCTTAACAGAGTAGTGTTCTGGTTTTGCTCCCCATTTCTTCTATGTTGAAGATCTATCTTTGCGGTTTGGATATGTTGTTTAGGGATGTTCAGAGATGTTATATTCCAAATTGGGTGCTCCGGTTCATTGTGCAGAGGAAGTTGTGTTCACCAGAGTGTGGACTGTGTTTCTGAGCTTTGCAGAGATGTCTGGGAGAAATTGTTTTGCTCCGCATTTGTCTGCAGATGTGTTTCTGGCTTTGTGGTTCTAGATTTGTGCTTATAATGCTTATATATTGCTTCAGTTCAAGTTGTTTGTGGTTTGGTGCTCCGCAAGTTGATTTGTTGAGTTGTAGTGTATGACAGAGTTGTTTGAATGCTCCGGTGTGAACTTCAGTCAGGTGAAAGTTGTTGCGGAGGAATTTGTTGGATTTAGGATGTTTCAGGATGTTCATGGAATACTCTAGATTGTGTTGAAGCCTTGCATGTGGTCCGCAAGGCGTCTTTGGGTTTGAGGAAGCGTGTACTTAAAAGTTCTTTGTGTTAACACAGGTTTGGCCGACCTTGGGTGTCTACACTAGTTGCGGAGTTGCTTTGGTAATTGTAGTAGCGTGGAGTGGCGTGCTTGGATGAATTTAGGTCCGAGCTAAGATGTGTTGTGGTCCACCTTCATTCCTTTTCACCGTGGGAATGTTTAGGTCCAGACCTAATTTGAATCTTCTGTGTTAAGGTGTAATGCTGACCTTGGAGAATGTTCTCAAGGTTGAAGACAATATAAATAAGCGTCAAGGGATCGTGATTGGGTGTGTGTGCTATGAATGTAATGTGAATAACAGTGTGAGTGAATATGTGATGTGACAAGTGCTTGTGGAAGCGAATTAAATGAATGCAGAGCAGTAGAGTCTGGTATTTTAGAATAGTGTGATGAATATTGTTTCAGTACTTCAAGTTTCATTGGAACTGTACTCCATGCATATGTTAGATGCAATTATAACACTTCAACTTTGGCAGTAAGCCACCTCTTCTATCTCTTTCTTTCAGGACAGTGAGCCTTTCTTTTGGGCAGTGAGCCTTTTGTAATTCGGTGTTGATTCTACTTTATATTGTGAGCTAATCCTCACTGTGGTTTTTCCCTTCTTGGGTTTTCCACGTAAATCTGGTGTTTGTGTTATGAGTTGTGGCTATTTGTTTGCTTTATGTTTAATTTCCTTTATTGGAATTAAATATGTTAAATGGATTAAATGTTTGATATGTAAATGGTTTAACAAAATACTGATTCAGACCCCCCCCCCCCCAACTCTCAGTATTCTGGGTGTTCAACAATTGGATTCATTAACTCTGGCGGTTGTATCGGGCATTAACAGGTCAATCTTTTGGTGCAAAGGCAACCGTCTTGCTAACACTAAGTGGACCATTCATTCTCATGAGAGATGGGTTCATGTGAACCACTACTCATGAAAATGGGTCAATGAGTTTGACTCAAAAACTATGCAGTTGAAACCTGATATAAATATCATAATTTGAAACACTATAGAAAATACCTCCTACTTATCAATATGCAAAATGACAGAAAAAAGGTGAACAACAAATGATATTGGCACTTGGATTAGGGAAAAAGGCTAAGGCAAATGGCTAAATGAGACCTAAAACATGCTATGGGAGCATGCACTAAAGTGAGTGCAATTTATAGAGTAGAAATTGCAGGGGTATGCAATTTTTGACTCTACACTAGTATTCAAAAATTGGCAAGTGTAGACAAACTCCACCTTCCATGACCAAAATGGTTAAGTTGATGAAATGTTTCACACTGGCAAAATCCTATCAAAGTTCTGCCTAGCAGGAACAGTGCCTAAGTCGTGTGAAATTCTGTCCAAGGGTAAATGTGGCTAGAGTGAACCAAAACTCTGCCTGAGTCTGATAAAGTTGGCAATAAGTTAGAAAGCGAGTGCCAAGTCCATGGTTGCCTTGGCAAACATTCTCCAAATGTGTGCCAATGATGGCTAAGCCGTTGAAGTGTTCTGCTTGGCACTTTAGAAGGTGGTTAAGTTACTTTAAATCTCCACTATGTTTCTAAAAAGTGGCTCAGGTGGACAAAATCTTTGTCCAAGTACTCTAAGTAGATGTCAATTATAAAAGAGGTGCACTTTTTTATTACTAGCAAATCTTAGAGAACTTAGTACACTATATATAATTGTACAAATTGAGCTAATGAGGTCGATACCCAGAAGATTATTAATATTTTCTATTACTAGAAAGTTGAAAAGTTGTGCTTAAACCTGGTCTTTTGTGGGGTTTTTGTATTTTGGAAAGTTATTTTTTTTCACATGTTAGATTTGATGCAGTTAAATGCTTTCCGTGTGCTTTTGTGCATTGTTTATATCTAAGCATTTGGTAGGTTTTGAAATCCAACTGTGGATACATTGGTTTTTTTTTTCCTATAACTTTGATTGTTGATGTATGCAACCTTTTGTTATCATCTATTATATCACTGGATCTGTCCATAAAAATATTTATTCTATAGCATTTGGGGCTATGTCTCTCAGTATTCCTTAAGATTTAGCTGAACGCAAGGACTTTGAAAAAGATGCAGCAGAAGACATTCATAAATAAGTCATAAGTTGGATGCAAAATGGAATGTAAAATGATGTCCTACTTTAAGAAGAAGCTGGATCAGCATGTAATAATTATCATGTTAGTATTTGTTGTTGCCTTTTGATGTCTACTAATTTAAACACAATTACTGAATCTTCTGTGTTAATTTGTTTAAACGACAACTGTCAAAGTGGTATAGAAAATGGTGGAAACTGCAAATGTTTCTTTTCAGTATTAGTTGCTTGTAATCTGAAATCATAAAGTTTTTTATGATGTCTTTCTTTAAGCCAACTCTATGCTTGATGCGGAGCGGGTGTTCTTTTGGCAACATATGAGGAGAAAGAGTCAAACAGGCACAAGAAGGTCCTCAGAAACATTTTCTTTTATTTCAGGAGTGGAATGTGTCTCTTTAAGTCCTTATTTTGCCATTGGTTACATAGTTCTATCAATTTAGATCACATTCCAAGCCTTTTTGTGAGCTTTGTGTTTGTAACTTTGTACTATATCTGTTATCATCCACAGTCTGCAATTACTTGTATAAATTGTATCGTTGTTTATCTTGTCATCAATGGTTTAGAAGGCCTAAGATGGTCTTCATATTTTATGTCTATTCATCACATATCTTGAACAGCTACGCTTTCTGAGATCTTTATGGTATGCGCCGGTCAGAACACACAGTTCACATAATCAGTGGCCAACAGCTATTTAGAAATTGAGACAAAATTGAAGTTCCTATCTTAACTCTATTGCCAATTGGTTGTTAATACAAATGGAAAATAGGAACCAGTGATTGACATGTAAATGAAACCAACAGAACTGACTTCTTTACTATACATTCAATTATTTGCAGATACACATAACATGTTTCCCATGTATTTAAACCTTTGTGCACAAGCCAGATCTCTTTTCTTGGCCAATTATACTGTTCTTCCAGAAACACTAGAATGGTTATTTCCTTTATGTCAGGACATTTATTCCTGGTTTAACCGAACAATGACAAGGCGTCTTGTCTCTGCAACTTTATTGATATTCCACTTGAAGACATATCCTTTAATTGCTTTTAAAAAGAACTCCATTGAGTATTTATAACATTATCTCTGCACCTATAACATTGACACTGAGCTTCCCAGAGGAGAACTTATTACCCTATTTCCTTTGACATAATGCCAAACTAGCACCTTATTGAAATCTAGAACATTTTTCCATAGAAATCTGCCTACTTTTTATCACAATTCCTTTTTTATGGTCACTTCAAAAAGTATACCTTAATCTAATCTGGTTTAAAATGCCATGCTCATACTTACAAGTTTTCTTTCATCCACCTTATCCTAAATCATGCTTTCTGTATTTCAGAACAAAGGTTCATGTATCACTATCACTTCACAATTTTGTCTGTTAGGTTCCCCTTCAAGGTATTGTCTTCTTACAGAATATAGTCTTGACAAATGATAGCTGATTAAGATATACATATCATTATGCTCTGAAATATATAGAACAAAGGATGGAAGAACAACATATGGAATCGCTAGAAAATAGCCAGTTGAACAAAGTAAGCTAGAAATATTAAAGTTGTAAAAAAGAGGTGAATAACAATTAGAAATAAATTATTGAAACTGCAGATTGACCTTTATATCAAGAAAGAGTGGAGAATTATTTATTAATGAGTCATATGTGAATAACAAAGAATGCATAATATTTCAGCATGTACTGAAAATAAAATTATTCACATTATTTGCCTCTAGATTTTTTAGAATAAGCAAACTGATTGATTTTCTCTCAGAGGATGCTGCCTTATATATTTTATAGTGGATTGCTGTTAAAAATAATCCAGATGTTTGGTTGGGCCTCTGACAGGAAGCAGCCTTGAATTTTGGGTTTATGCATACCTGCTTCACCTCTTCTAAGATATTATTATATGCCATTCTGGGCACAGTTCTATTTCTATATGTAGACCTAGATCAAGAGATTCTCATGCTGTTTTGGCCGTTCATGCAATTCCCAGTCATTTTGCTTGCTTTCAGTCAGTAACAAAAAAATATTTCATTTTCCTTATTCCCAGTACCTTGGGTTTAGATGGATTGGCAAGACTTGGAATTACTGAAACTTGGTCAAAGGATCAAAGGAGGTGCAGAATTTGAACAATATTTTAGGTAAATGGATAAACAATCCTCTCATGGGCTTCTACAAGGGAGGTCTTACATGACAGTGACCTATGAAACTACCTATAACTTTACCTTTTATATTATATTGTCTCCTCTATTTTTGTAAAGAAAAGTCTAAGCATAATGAACCACATACTTCTTTTTTCCAATATGAGCTGTTGTTGAATGATATCTTTCTCTGCTGTAAAATCAGGATCTCAAAGACTTCCTAAGCTTATGATGAATTATGTAAATGCAGAACATTCACAGGATCAAGAACAATATTACATGATAACATCAATGAAGAAACTGGTGATGTGGAGAAAGATGTTGAGAGGGCTGTGCGGGAGCATGGGTTTATAAAATTGCGCAATCAGGCTCTTATTTCTGGATTGGCATATTGCCTTTCCTCATGCAGTATGATACTGCTTAATAAAATTGTTCTCTCAGGCTATAATTTAAATGCAGGAATATCACTAATGTTTTACCAGGTAAAATGATTGAATATAGTTAATGATACATGGATGATTAATGGCAAATGTACTTTGGCAGAATGTTGACATTGCAAATTGGGAATTTGGGACCATTACTGATAGTCTAATTCCTTAATTGATTCTTAACAAATTGCAGAACCTTGTGAGTGTGGCAATTGTACGCCTCCTGACAATATTTGGGGTAATTTCAACTGAACCACTCACTCGGAAGCTTGTCCAAGTCTGGTTTCCAGTTAATATCATCTTTGTTGGGATGCTTGTAACGGGTATTTTCAGGTATGCAAGATTAAGAGATGTTAAAAATCAAGTTAGAATTGTTTTTTCGTTTGTTTGCTGGCAGCTACATTATTTTGCAGTTAACATAAATAATGCCTGCGCTAGTTTAGTGGATGAAGCTAGCCTATAGGCTACCTGCATGGTCAAGAGCAAGTGAGGCCTACCAGAACACTATTGGAGAATTGCATGTTTCTATCACAGGAGGCACTGGCTCTTAGGGCACTAAGAAAAATGATACTAGCCTAGTTATAATATTCCCCTAGACTTACTATGTAATTGCATTTGCATACTCTCTCCTGCAACCAACTGTTCAGCAGTACAAGACAAAATGTGAACTGCAATATATCGTATCTTCTGTTAACTAAGGAATGTTGACTTAATCCATTTCTGGGGTTAATTTCTAAGCATGTATGCTCATGGTTAGACCCGGGATTAGCTTATATGCAATTTTTTTCTTGCAACATCAAGTTTCAACAATCTCTTCTAACAGGGAAGGCAGGAATCTGCCTCAAATAACATGCCAAAACATCAAGTGCTGTATATAGCCATCCCATACCATCTAGAGGCTGAACGTGGTTGAACATAGTTGGCTCTAAACTACATGCATTATTTTAATATTTATATGATAATGAACTTGATAGGAAACCGAATACCTTAAGAAGTGAACATCCAATACCCTTCCTGATTCCCATCACTATAGCTTCATTTAGATAGCCATATTGAATATTCTTGACATATTTTCCTTTTTAGAGGTTAGCCATATGCACATGGCATTTGGGGTAGATTCTACTAGCAAGATTCCCTTATACCCGAACTATGTCTTGAATCTAATCTAAGGTATTGGGCATTTCTATACAAGCTTCATTGTTGTGATAATTAAATTCACCTTTAGCTTGCAAACATGACGATTGCTGAATAATCAATGAAAGTTCCCTTGGAAATATGTACATGTTTTTGGATGTAAGTTTAGAGCATAAGGGTGTGAACTTGTGTAGGATAGCTCAACTTATAAAATTTTTGGCACTAGCATTGATCTGAAATTGGATCAATTAAGATAGTCAGGTGGGCTAATTTGATCACTAAATAATAAATATTCTTTTTGAAGCTAACTAAAACAACTCGAAGGCCTATAAATTGAGTTGCATAAGTTATTTGATAAAGAAAGCAGAGGAAGATGAACTGAAGGGCTTGATTGCTCAAAATAATTGGACCTGACAAAGGAAAATGCTAAGTTACTGGTTCACTCAGGAATTGCTCCCGATACAAGCCTGGTTCGTACCTAGTCTCAGTACAGGTACTGGTCTGCTGTGGGTGCAGACAGGATGCTACAAAGTGAACCCAAGTGTGCTCTGCAGCACCTAGGATGAAGTATGGGAGAACTGGGTGCTATTTTTAATTTTTTACTTTTTAACTTTTTATTTTTTGCTTTTTTGACCTCATGGATTGATTGGTCAACATATAAAAGCAACCTGAACCTAAATTTAACTTCAAAAAAACTTGGAACACAAAAGCAAACACATTTACCTCATTTTAAAAATAAAACACACAAGCCAAATACACTTGCCGAACTTTTATTCTTTCTCGTCGTTGTATATATAGAGCTGAAGACTGACATTGAAAGTTCCAAAGAGGTTGGATTGCTATTCTTATGTGTGTGCAAGAACCCATTCGCTGCTAAGGAGATCATGGAGGGAGATTCTTGGATTGGAGATAAGTTTTTTTGGTTTGTTTTCTATATTTTTCTTCTAAAACAAACTTTCTTGTTTTGTTTTTCATTCTTCTATATATATATGTTTTTTTTTTCATTTCTTTGGAATGTGTTGTTTTCCGAATTTAGTGCCCTAGAGATTACAATGGCAGCTAGTTCTAGCTTCGCGGGCTAAACTTGCATTAAAACAGGTCATCTTTTGGCAGTGTATTGGATTATATTAGAGAGCAGGAGTGAGTAGTAGTAGTTGTCCTAAGAATAGGTCATCTTTTGGCAAAGAGAGGATGTCAATCAAGGAGGCCCCCTGTTTTCCTATCCCTAAAACTTTATAGGGCTGGTACTGCAGACATCATAAGACTGCTACTTCAAATTGGACATGCTAAGACTGCTATTGCTGACATGATAACGCTGATACTAACAACATAATTTTTGCAAAGAAAATGAGTATAGAAGCACTAAAATGACCTCCTATACCTTCAGGACAACATAATTTTTGCAATATCGTTTCGTACAAGACCAAATTATTAGCTCTCCCTCCCCCCCGGTCAAAGCGATCACAAGCGGATGGACCGGGCCGACCTAAGGAAGAACGGTCCAGAAGCGATCTTGTGCACTGGACAGATACCAAAAGTGCTCATACGAACAAATCTAAAGATTCCATGTACTCAGCCAAACCACCAAACAAGTTCCCTACGGGGGTGCCCTATGCATGCACGAGGGGGTAACAACAACCATTGGGAACTTTAGGATCAACGAGTTAACATGCAAGCCACTCGGTTAGGACAGTAACAACCGAACGTGGAAACGAAGGATGGAACGAAGGATGAAGGAAGCGAGCAGGGAAAGATGCACACCAAGCATTGATCCATGTAGGGAAGCACTGAAGCAAGGAATCCAACAAGGATGATCGAAGGATGGAGGGAAGCAGGGAACGAAGGAAACAAAGAACGAGGGATGGAAACAAGCAGGGAAGGAAGCACAACCACCAATACTCATCTTACCTACCTTAACACCACCTACACTTGCACCTACACAACTCTTTCTATTTAAGCAACTCATATGCTTCGTGGGCTAAACTTGCATTAAAACAGGTCATCTTTTGGCAGTGTGTTGGATTATATTAGAGAGCAGGAGTGAGTAGTAGTAGTTGTCCTAAGAATAGGTCATCTTTTGCAAAGAGAGGATGTCAATCAAGGAGGCCCCCTGTTTTCCTATCTCTTATTGTTCTTGAAGTTGTGGTAGAGAGCCACCCATTTTTGACCACACATGAAGAGTCCACTACAAATAAGAAAACAAAGGGCCATTAGAAAAGACATTCCAAATGAACCTTGAGAGGTTGCTAATCATCACATTGCAAGATGCGTCTATACAAATGGGTTATCCTTCAATGCTGTGTAGTCACCATATTGGCAAGAAATGGTGAGAAAAATTAATAAGGCTCCAAAAGGATACAAGGGCCTAAGTTTTGAGAAGGTGTGCAACACCTAATTGGCAATGGAGGTGAAACTCTTAGAAGGTTCATTACGACCTATTAGGGATTCATGGATTGAGATAGGAGTGCCCGTTGTTACCAATGGAAGGAAGGATGCAAAAAATAGGCCCTTGATCAATGTGATTGCAGTGTCCCCTAAAGGGGCAACAATTTAGAAAGTTGTGGATTGCGAGGGGCAAGTGAAGAATGTACAATTTGTTGCAGACATCCTCATATGAGCCTTTTAGCATGTGGGCTTTCAAAATGTTGACCAAGTCATAACAGATAACACAAAAAATTGCAGAGTGGCTGGTTTATTGGTTGACACATGCTATTTGCACATCTTTTGGACACTTTGTCTTGTCCACTCACTCAACCCAATCTTACAAAAGTTGGGCAAAAAATTGAGTGGATCAAACAAGTGTATGCAGAGGCTAAAGAGATCCAAATGTTCATCACCAACCACCACATGTTGCAAGCCATATTTAGATCATTCTCAAAATTGGAGCTGCTAAAGCTAAATGAAACACTGCAATTTTATATTTCACTTTAGTAATTTATTTTATAAAATTTAAGTACGTTTTCTTCTTTATTTGTAATTTTTTAAATTTTATTTTCAAATAGGATGCTAAGACTTGATTTACCTCCAACATAATTCATTTGAGACGACTTGTGAAGGTGCATGAGGCACTTTCTAGCATGGTCATCGGCCAACTTTGGTTCATGTGGAGGCAATCCAATAGTGAGAGGGCAACGGATGTCAAGCAAATGATCCTAGATGACACTTTTTGGGTGTGGGAGTAAGTTCTTACTTTCACTTAGCCGATCATGAGTATGATTTGTTTTATTGACATGGATAAGCCATGCTTAAGAAAGGTATATGATGGTATTTACTCAATGATTGAGTAGATGAAGACCATCATAAATGAGAAAGAGCAAGATTTTGAAGAAACTTGCATCAAACAAGTGTAAACAATCCTTGTTGAGCGGTGGAACAAAATGATTTCATTTTTTTGCCTTTGTGTTGACTCTAAAATATTGCAACCCTAAGATCCATTCTTTATCGAGAAAGGTTGCAACCTTATAGAGATGTGGAAGTTAGTGAAAGGTACAAGCTAGCATTTGCTAGAATCTTCCTTGATCTTGATGTGGAGGGTGTAGTTATGAATGAGTTTTTGATTTTGTACACTCCAATGGTCAAAGTATTTTTTGTCGTATAAAAAGAATGCTCACAATTGGTGGTACCTCCATGGCCAACCACTCCAAAACCTTTAGCCTCTTGGGATCAATTTTTTATCACAGGCAAGTTTTTTATTTTTTATTTTTAGTTGGAACCCTCTAAATTTGAATTTCTTTTCATTTTTGAAATATTTTTTTTTTCAAGTTTGAAGTCCTAATTTCTAATTTTATCTCTCAACTCTTTAACTTTGCCTCAATAGGTTGTTGGTTTGTATTCATCTGAGTGGAGTTGGAGTACACAATCCTTCATCCACTCAATAAAGTGCAATTGATTTACATTAAAAAACGCAAAGGAGTTAATGTTCATGCATTCCAACTTGTACCCATAGATTTAAAACTTGGGGAGTACTCGCCCGACTTGCGAGTACTTGCTAAAAATTCTCGCCGGTGAGTAATCACAAGAAAAACTTGCAATGCTTATTTGTCCAAAAATTGCTTAAAAAAAAAAAAATCACCTGACTCGTGTATAAAAACTTGTCCAACATTTAGTATAAAAGGAGGTGAAAATTTTCCAGTTGTTGTGAACAAATTTAGGGCATGATTCGAAGATTTTTTAGTTGTTGTGAATGAATTTAGGGCATGATTCAAATTCCAATTGTTGTGAACAAATTTAGGGCATGATGTAATGATTTTTTCATTTTTCATCTTCCAACTGCATAGACTTTGCCTCCCGCTTTGAGCTTTCAAGTTCTAGCTTTCACCTTTACTTGAAATCCCTCATGTAGTGCTTACTATGAGTTAGCTTCACCAATTTTTGCCTTAATATAGAACAAAGTTGCATGGACATGGATACAGTATCCGATACGGATAGGTATCGGATATGGATACAACTGGACACAACATTCATAAAAAACACATACACATTTATATAACACAATTATATAAGTTATTAGAGGAGATTTTCATTACTTTAGAAGCAATACAGACACATAATTGCTACATATTCCGAAATGTTTAATTTTTTAAATAATTAAATATTATATATATTTAATTGGAATAAATTAATAAAAAGTTTTATATTTAAATAATTAAATATTTATATATATATTTTTAATTGGATTAAATTAATAAAAAAGATTTATATTTATATAATATAAATTATATTTTATTCTAATAGAACAAAATATTAATATAAATATAAATTTTTTAATATTATCAATGTTAACATTTTAAAATATTAATATAAATATATATTTTTTAATACTATCAATGTTAACATTTTAAAATATTAATATAAATATAAATTTTTTAATATTATCAATGTTAACATTTTAAATTTAATAAAATAAAAATATAAAAACTTAAACTATAACTTCAAACATTTTAATCCTAGGTTTTCACTACGTACCTAAGTCGAGGGAGAGGTAACCAAAACTAAGAAAAACAAATGTCGAGGGCGAGTTAACCAAAAAAACAAATCGCTTAGTGGGTCATAATGGAAGGAGTACACCATGGTAGCAGGTCACAGAGGAAAGAATGGTGGAATTTGTGAATATTGACCACGTTATTTATACAAAATGAAATTGTTTTTCTAACCTGCGATTGGTTTTAACCGAAAAAACGAAATTGTTTTTGTAATCTGTGATTCGTTTAAGCCGACTCACACAAAAATTGTTGTTTTTAACTCGTGGTTTGCATATTTTTTATTTTGTTTAGAGGAATCCTCACGAATCCAGCGTAGGTGAAGGAAAACAAATTAGGGCATAGACAGGTATGGTATCCGAGCCATATTTGCAACGTATTGTACCCGAATCTATACTGGGTACTTAGGTATGAGCGCTTGTGGAGGGGGGTGGCATATCCTGCAACCCTGATATAGCTATATTGATGCATGCTCACAATAAGAATACGTACATAAAAAAACAAAGACATTAAAGAAATAAGTATACATAATAAATATGTACATTCTCAGCTAGTTTCATCGATTCTCACCTTAATATAGATAGATCATAGATTCAAATTCACAATGAGAAGAAATACATAGGTGATTAATTTTTTTCCTGTTATTTGTCTTTTGCTAGGCTTTATTTCTATTTTCTAGTTTTCGAAAAAAATATGGCATCTTCAAGTAGGAGACCTGGCAAGTTTAAAGACTCATTTTTTGGTCAATGATATGTATTGAACTCTAATTTTGATATATATATGAAAGAAATCAGTAATATGTTTTACAAATTTAGTAATATGTGTGTTTTTGAAGATTTTTTTTTAAAGTATGTATTTTTAAATGTTTGATAAATTTGCCGAGTTATTGCTGAGTCTCAAGTTTTAAATTTTTTTAGGTCTGCCGAGTTATTGCTGTCTCAAGTTTTAAATTTTTTTAGGTCAGCCGAGTTATTGCCGAGTCTGAGTTTTTAAACTATGCTTGCACCTTCTTTCACACAAACAAAATGACTACAAGGAAGTGGCAATGGAATTGTGGGATGTAGAACTAGAGCAAGCTGACTTGGATACTACCGCTGCCCAACAATCTTAGTGTCACATAACCAACATAATTTTACTGTCACATAAGCTGACTTAGAGTCACATAACCAACATAATTTTAGTGCAAGTGCTAGTGGTACTCCTTGTGGTTTGTCTTGTGTTACACTAGGACGTGTCCCCTGTCCTCAAACCCCTGCCCCCATCCCCTTGACTTTTCGGGTATGGGGCAACGGTAGGGGATGCCCCCTGGTCATCCCCAAAAAAATTTAAAAAAGGGAAACGTCGTCGAATGCGCCTGTTTTTCGGAAATGTGTTGGGGACGCTTGATCGTCCTCGAGGTGGCCGGGGACGTCTCAAATGTCCCTCGACCATCCCAGGTGTTGGTTATTTTCCTAGACTGGATGCTTGTTCCCAGTTATCCCTACAAAGTAGCCATCATTGATCAACAGGATTCCCGGGCTAGGGGCCAATAGTATAGGAGATAGACTCTATAAATATCTCCTCTTCTTCTTAGGCTCTGCAGAACCAAGGGGGGTATTCCCTATTCAACATCTATAAAATGCATCTACAAATTAATTGGGATGTTGACACAAAGCAGATAAATCCTTTTTTATGCAGACCAAAACTATGAAATAAGTGCAAAGGGGCTAGCTTTGGGCCTATGTTCAGTTGTGAGATAGAGGATTTTGGTCCTAAAACTACTTCTAAGGTCCTAATGGTTTGGTTTTGAAGATTTAAGTTTGATTTTATATTTGGATGCAAAATTAGGACCTGGGGTGTAACCTCAATACAAGACTAGATTGGTGCCTATCCAGGGGTTGGAGTCGGTCGGCATACGCATGTGAATGGTCAGCATAAACATATACTAAAGACTGGATTTCAAAGGGGTTGTTTAGCACCTGCCTTACAGATACTTCCCAAAAACTAGGTGCTTAGTCATTCATACTTAATGGTATCCTTGCTACAACACATTTTCTCAATGATTAACCTGAAACATTTAATTTGTTCCTTGAACAAAAGTAGGAGATTAAACATTCAATATAGAAAAGCTATATTCCTGAATCTTAACAACCCTTAGTTATCTTGATTCAAAAGAAAATATGCCCACAGCTTGGAGACAAATGATTAAACACATGCACAGAGCATTTCTCATATAAAACAACATGAAACCAGTGAATTCATGCATGAAACATACAACATGAGACTCATAAACTCACAAGACATCAAGAACAGGGCCACCAATGAAGTTGTATTGTCACAACACCAAAATTTGTCCAGTTTTCAACAACCAATATGAGTGACAGTTTGCCTTTTATAGCAAAACTGTGTACTCAGCCAAAATTACAACGGTCAACTCAAAAATTGCCAGATACAATGCATTGTGAGAAATGGCGCTCAAAACAATCAATGCAGCAGAGGGACAAAGAGGAAGGAGCGGGTAAGTTCGGGATCTGCACCGCTGCCTAAAGATCTTCTTTCACAAACCCGGTAGTTCATCTGTCATTTCATCCATCGATGCCTCTGCACTCCGCCATTAATGATTCAGCTACCCGTGGGATGCAGCAACGAACACATCCGAAGTTTTCCCACTCAAAAACCGCTGCACACGCACAGGAAAAACTCACACCAAAGGCTTAAAACATGGCTGTCGATCCCAACTCCATCGCTGAGATCAAACGGCCCAAAAACCTGCAGAAAAGCCAAAGAGCCAATGATTATGTGCCACGTAGGCACTCCATGTTCCTATCGCTGACTTTTCGCCATCCCTATTTTGCCATTTCGCCCCTTGTATATGCAAGAACGGATGCATATACAATCGCCACTGCTTAATATACAAGGCGGAGCCCACGCCAGTTTAGAATGAATTGAAAAACTACTCGGGTCCGGCTTGCACCTCATTCCTTCGTATATCCGCGATATACAACACACATGTACAAGCCGCGGACTTCAAATCATTATGCATCATAATGTACCTCCTTTTGAAGTCCGGCTTGCATCCTTTCATTACACATCGGCTTGCATATCAGCATATACAAGCGCTTTATACAACCCACGGACATCAAATATTTATGAAGCAGCTTGAAAACTCCATCGCGTCCGAGTTGTATATCGCGTTCCTTGCATATCGCAATGTATATTGGCACATATAAGTGCCCAATATACATGCTGCGGACTTCAACCCTTGAATTTACTAAACTGCAAAGCCCTTCGAGTCCGACCCTTGCATATTTGGAATGCATGCTCCTCTTTGCATCTTGCGAATATATATTTCACATGCATTCGCCTTTGTATGTCCGCGGGCCCCACCAATTGTATATCCTGCTGCCTTGCGTATTGTTCCCTGCATATGACCTTTGTATGTCCAAACATACATTCACCCTTTCACATACAAACAAGGAATCTTACCTAGAATATGCCCGCAATGTATCTTTTCCTTGCATGTTGCCATTGTATCTAACCACTGTATGTCTGAACATAGAAACCAAATATACTTGCAGACCCGATATACAAGCAGCGAATATTCTAGGGATCTGTGATGTATATTCCACCCTTGTATATTTTTCCTTGTAAGCCCAATATGCATTTGGAAATGCATACAACTGCAGAATATACTCGGGAATCTGCAATAGATTCCCCCTCCGCATAGGCAACTCGATATGCATCTAAAATGCATATAACTCAATTCCTTATCATTTTTTGGCTGCCGACTGAGATTTCACAAGCCCGCCAACATACAATTCACCTTTGCATATACAGAACTTAGCATTTTTCTCAAGGCGACAGGAAAAAGCAATGAAGCATTGTGTGGGGGCTGGTCAACCTATGAATACTAAAGCATGAGGATGAGATTTAATAACCAAGAACCCACCATGGAAGATCAACGTTAGAATAGGAAAAAAAAGTGCAAGACCCTATGACTCAGAAATTTCAGGGTTTGAATGAGAAAACCTGCAAACGCTCAAGCTTAAAACCCTAAACATAAATGAGTACTAACACAGGATCCGATTGGGGACGTGCAGGCGCAAGACTGCAGCGAGGACCAGACTACTCCGGGGCAGACCAGACAAAACACAACTCAAAACACGACCGACTATACAAGGCATGTACAAAATATTTACACCTAATTTACAATGTGCACAGAAGACATTCATCTATGAGAAATAAGCTTTAAGGAATTTACCGTGCACAGGCAATTCCAGTAGTTCACCATTGAGGGCCTAGAGAAAATAAGAATCATCTTCATGATTATTGCCAATTTGGTATGGGCCAGTCCATAAGGGCTCAAATTTACCGTGCTTGCCTTTATCCTGGCTTCTTGTACTCCACATAAGGACCAGGTCACCTATCTGAAACCTTCTTTCTGTAGCCCTTTTATCAAACAGATATTTCACCATTTGTTGTTTCTTGATGTTTGTTCTCTGTGCCTCCTGTCTGATTTCATCTAATGCAGCCAACTGATTTATTCTTTCAGTCATTGCGTTCTCAACATCCTCCTCATTTTCTTGTATGAATTTATAAACTGGTAGGAGGTTATTCACAGGCAATCTAGTTGTTGCACCATATACTAATTCAAAAGGTGACCTTCCAATTGCTCTTTTTACTATCACCCTGTTAGCCCATAATGCCAACTTCAGCTTTGAATCCCAAGCCCTCTTGTTTTTATCTATCACCTTTTTGATGATCTTAATGAGACTTTTGTTGCTTGACTCTGCTTGACCATTTCCTTGTGGATGGTATGGTGATGTATGAGACAAATCAATTCCATAATTATTGCAAAAATCAATAAATTCACCAGACCTGAAGCACATAGCATTGTCTGTGACCAATTTGGCTGGTACTCCAAATCTGATAATAATACTTTCTAGAATGAAATCCATCACCACTTTGCTTGTAGCTTTTTTAGTTGGAATGGCTTCAATCCATTTAGTGAAGTAATCAGTAGCAACCAAAATCCAACTGTGTCCTCCACTTGATTTTTCTGAGATTTTCCCTATAAAATGAATTCCCCATTGTTGAAATGGAGCTTCTACAGCTATAGTCCTAAGGGGCAACACACCTTCATACTTTAGCTTCCCTGAGAACCTTTAACAAGGGTCACATTTTCTTACCATTCTGTGTGCGTCTAAGAAGAGAGTTGGCCACCAATAGCCAGCTCTGAGAATTTTGTGGGCTGTTGTCTGGGTAGTATAGTGTCCACCACACACTCCATTGTGCATGTCACTTAGAATATCCTTAGCCTGATCCTCATTCACACATCTGAGTAATACACCATCAGGATTTTTCCAATACAGCTCTCCTTGAACAATGATGTATTTAATAGCACGTAGCTTCAAAGTCCTCTTCTGATTGTCACTGAGATGGAAAGGACAGTTCAGATTCTGCAAATAATGTGTTATGTCCTTATACCATTCAGATTCTGACATATTTACAACTTCATTATGCACTAAATTCACTTGGCATGCCTCTAGATTTGACTGTCATCAATTTTGCCAAACCTTGTCCTCTTACCAATTTTGTGATCTGTATTTCAATGTTGAACTCTTGCAATTTGTTTATCCATCTGCATCTTCTTTCAGTTACCTCCTGCTGAGTAAAGATATCTTTGACTGCTGCATGAGGCACATATGCAATTATCTGAGAGCCTACCAAATATGGCCTGAAACTTTTGACTGCTCTAACCAATGCATATGCCTGCTTCTCCATGATGTCATACTTCAACTCAGCAGCCTGCAATGACTTGCTAAAGAAAGCTATAGGTTGTTCAAACCCTTCATCATTCTTCTGTAGTAAGCATGCAGCAATAGTGTTACCTTTTGAGTCGCCCTTATTTATTTATTGATAATACTTCCTGGACAAGAGCCGGTTTGCTGTGTTGTATTTTTGGTCATACCTTTGTTTCTTAAATCGACTCTTGTTCCTTCAATTTTTACCCGTTTATCGTCTTTGTGGGTGAGGGTACTTAAGGTTTGAACCTTTGAAACTGAACCCTTTTTAAAGTTCTAGGTTCAAATGGTTCGATATGCCTAAAGTGTCTCAAACAGCAAGTTGTTGTTCTGTGTATTTCAAACGTCTTCAAGTTTTTGGGTTGAACTTGAACCCTTTTGTTCAAAGTTCAATGGTTCAACGGTCTAAGGTTCAACACTCATTGCCTTCTAATAAGTCGTGTCATGCAGTTATCTTGTGTAATTAATGTATCGTTGAACCCTCCGCTCGTACTCTATAGCGAAGCTCAATGGTTCAAGGTTCAACGGTTCACTGGCCCATGGTTGGAACCCTTTTTACAAAAGTCACGCGACTGTCCGTTGGTCTATGTAGCCCTTGTGTCTTTGAACCTTCCTATTGAACCATATCCTAATAAGTTCAACGGTTCATGCGCTTAGGTTCAATATTCCCGTAAGTGAATCCTTTGCCCATTTATGTGATTCAATTGGTATGGTCGAACCACCATATTGAACCACGCCCTAAAGGTTCAATGGTTCAATAGTTCAAAGTTTTGGTGATTTTGGTCTCATTTATTTTTGCGGCTTTCTGAGTCAAATTTAGCGGGAAAGTTGGAGGAAAATATGTTAGACTCATTATGAAACCGAGAGTTCTAATTTGGCGGAGGTTACGGATAATCATTATACCATAATGATGGCGCGTGAACAATACTTGCTATTAATGAAGAAGTTAGAGTTCATGACTTTTCAAATATTTTTGGCACGTATTGTTCCGAATGATAATTATTCAATCTGGTTAGTGCCATTATTAATTAAGAACAAGCCAAATTTAGCAAGTGAACATACTGTGCAACGCGGAGGAGAACAGCGCAGGAAGTGTAAGGTTCTTGTTACTCAAATTTCACAGTGAATTCAGATATCTTGAAGGTGAGTTCTGTTCTTCCTATGTGCTATTCCTTTTTCTTAGCCGGAAAGAAGAATCTCTTGAGTTTCCGTCATTATTTTCAGAATTGGAAGTGTGTTTTATTGTAATCCTCCAAGTATGGCTTTGACTTTGA
The DNA here is from genome assembly GCA_027924645.1 of Cunninghamia lanceolata. Classification (NCBI taxonomy): domain Eukaryota; kingdom Viridiplantae; phylum Streptophyta; class Pinopsida; order Cupressales; family Cupressaceae; genus Cunninghamia; species Cunninghamia lanceolata. Next base: position 118,740 of record BSBN01000940.1, read on the forward strand.
AATCTACATGTTTGGGGAATGAACATGGTCCTAGTCTTACCTATTCTCACTCTGAATTTGGGGATACCGCACTGGTACAATATGATTTAGAAGAATTTCGAGAAAGGTCTAGAAACCCTGTGCAAACCCCCATGATGAAGAAAATAATAGACAGCGGTTTAGTTGAAGCTGCGGCTTTTCCCAAGGCTGTACACTGCCCAGAATTGGTTCAGGAATGTATAAATAGGTATGAACCCCAAAACAGATGCATCAGAAATGCAAACGGTGATGTATTGTTTCATGTCAACAGACAAACCCTCATGTCCGTAATGAAGATACCGCCTAAAGAGGCGTATTCCAGCCTTGATATTACCTCTTCCTATGGGTATTTCTCGGAGAAGAAATCGAATTATAAAAGTGTAATAGCAAGGAACTGGCTACTGAAATTTCAGAAGGGTGGTTCAAGGTTGCCCAGACCACTTACTAGGGACCATCTGATTAAAGAAGTGAGGGATATTGTGGTATTATTACACAGATTGAAGGGCAGCCAACATGCGTATTATTGGGAGGATTGGATGTATTTTTTCATACAAGTTATCCTCCAAGGAGAGCAATATTTAGATTGGGCAGAAATTGTGGCTGATTGTTTGCATCAGGGTTTAAGTAATTGTCTGGGTGACAGAGATTTTTATGTCTTCATACTTATTTTATTGCCTGGCATCTACAAGGGAATGGTTTGATCTACCTCATGTACCCTTGGCTGAGGACAGTAAGATTTATGAATATTATTCACAGTTGCAGAAACAGAATTGTTATGAAAATTATAAAAGGGTTAACGATGTTTTCACTGGAAGAATGACTTATGAACTGGTAGGTAATCTGGGTAAAAGGATGTCCAATGAAGCAATGCAACTGATTAGCATTTATGGTAGCTTCTTTATTCAATTTTCCGAGTTCACTTACATCAGAGTTGGAGGATTTGACGGTGAACCTGTTAAGTTACCCAGATATGTGTTCCCAGATATGTGTTCAACCGTTTTGTGTTGATAGAGATATATAGACAGCTAGCACATGTAGATAAGAAATTCTCGCCAAAGAAGGGTTTTGGTATCTCTTTTCCCATCGAACTTGGGCATTACTCATGCCAGTCAAAATCTGATGCTTTGAATTTGGAGGTCAACCTTAAAAAGTTCAATTTTCAGTTCTTCACTGCCAGGTCTCAATTTGATAGCAAAGGATTTGTCAGGGACAACTTAGATCCTGGAGCAGGGCTTTCACACATTCCTAAGCTAGAGGATTACGGGGAAGACTGTTCAGATGAGTTTGAGGTCAGGAGAAGACTATGGTGTAGGTTCTCTTTAGGGCAGATAGTTACTCTCAATTTAAATATGGATATTTCTGGAGTTGTTGATGATGGGGAACAAGTGATTGATCCGCAGTTTGAACGAGTAGAGCAATTACCTATTCCAGAAGTTGACTGGAGCAAAAAGGAGGAAGATAGGATTGAGGTTAAAACTCTTCCAGTGATAAGGAGAACCGAGAAGTGGTTAAGGGAAAAGAGACAGGAAGGGATCCAGAATAAAGATACCCAACAATTCACCTCAATGATTGAATCATCACTTCCCACAAGCTCTTCTAACCAACCTATTGCTATCTGTGGTGCAGGTGCTTCCAAGTCATCAACTAGAAGGAGCCCTGCTACCAAGAAATCCAGAAGAGCCCTCACAGCTATTCTACCCCCTCGTGCTACCAGGTTGAGGACCAAAAGTAAAAGAAAAGAACAAGTTCCTGAAACAATAGTTGTGGATCTGAATTCAGAGGAGGATTCAGGGGAACCTATGGGTGATAAGGAATCAAGTCCACACAGAACAGACGAAGTTGATACTAGGCCACAATCAGAGGTCGTTCTAGAGACCTCTGAGATATTAACGATTTCAAATGTATCCTTTGATGGATTGAACCCTGAAAAGGAAACCTCAACCCCTGCACCCAAGTGGCTGGAGAGTTCTATCTCTGACAAGAGAAAAATAATTCCTTTTGCCGTCCCCTTAGAAGACATGGTGAGCAAATGTTTAGGGAAAACACCCAAGTCTAAGAAGCTAAAGATGACATCCAGAGTAAACATTGATCCAAATACTGGAAACTGGAGTGCTGAGATAGCCAAACTAGTGACTGAGGAAGAAGTACAAGATCCAACTGTGCAGGATTTCACTGTTGAGAGAGTGGATCTCGGTGCTGCTTCAAGAGTTGCAGATGTTCATCACCTTGAAGCATCTACCAAGAGGATAGTTAGTCGAACTTGGAAGGACGAAAAGGACAAAAGGGAATTGAAGCAGACTCTGCGTTCAATGGCAGAGTACATTGATGCTATCCACAACCCTAACCCGCAGCCGGTTTCACAGCTCTCCCTGTCTTTCGACCCTAAATCATCAGTTAACCAAAAGATATTGGATCAAGTTCACAGAAGCAAGATGGTGGCAAAGACATTTGACAGTTGGTTGGACCGCATTGTAGAGAAGGGAACTGTATACATTCGTGAACTCAAGAATATATACGATCTAACTGCTGCCACCATTGAGGACCTTAAAGCACAGATTACTGCTTGGGTGAAAGATGAAGGTAAATGGGTAAATGTGATAAATCAGATTGATGAAGTTCAGAAATATGGGGTAGCGAAGTTTTTGACAGAAAAGAGCCTGACTGGTTTGGATGAGGATCTATTATATGTGAATAAGAAAAATATTGAATGGAGAAATTCCATATCATGGCAGGGACGCTTTGAACTTACAAAGTTGATTAAAGAAATAACTGAACTCACTCAATCGCTGCAGCATGACTTGCAATGCATTGATGTTAAATACATAAGGGACGATGGGAAACCAGAGGATGATGTTGACACAGTGGTTCAATCCTTTAAGGATAAAATTAACTTTGTCAAAGAAAACGACAATATCTTAATTGAAGATTTCTCTCGAATCTCTAAGGTGGAGTCTCTACTTTACCTCTGTATCGACGCACTTCCAGAGCATAAAGGAAAAATTGGGAAAATGTGAAGGGATAAAGAAGTTTGGAAATCAAGAGTGAAACACATAGGCATTCCCAACTTCCCGAGGATTCAGGAGTTTGTTGCAGCTTTTCAGGAGTGGAAGACTCAACGTGCTTCCCAAACCACTGATGGCAAATCTGGAGATGCAAATCCGTTGTCCCAGCCATGATCTTATTGGTTCACTTTCTTTTATTCAGTTCCTCTGTTATGCTATTTCCGTAATCTTGATCTTTAAATCAGTTGGTTATAAACTAAATCCCGTATGGGTCAGAGTTACTTTAACTCTGGGTTTGATTTACTTGATGACCTGATTAGAACATTCATATATATAGGTTTTGGAATCTTTTAAAGGAGATATAGAAAGTTAGGAAAAGAAAAGAAAAAAGGAATTTTAGCTAAACTATTTTATGGTTTTACATTATGTGATGATTGTCTGAGAAATTTTTCATCTATGAATGAGAAGAAGAAACAATTACTGCTTACTTAGATCTGTGCGTCTGAGTGTTTGGAATTAGATTTTCTGTGTGAAATCTCCTTTCACCTGGTATTTGCTCTTTTATTGGACAACTCGTCATATGTGTTTTATTATTTGTTGGTTTAGCAAATTCATATGTATGTGTTCATGTATTTGAATGTATCAAAAGTAGAATTTGTGCATTCTATTACTCACTGTTACCGCATAAATTTACCGCATTCATAACATAGTTATGTATGAATGTCAGTTTGCCTTAAGCATTTTCTGGTTAAAAGTGCATTTGGATAGTTGAATAGATTAAATTCATTGGAAATCTTAAAGGGAGCTGTACCTAAATTCAGAGGGGAACTAATTTAAAAAGTTCACCCATTTGTTGCTTAACTCGTTTGTTCTTCAAAGAGGGGTATAGAGTCAGAATAAACATTTTCAGAATAAGGACAAATCTGTTAGCCAACAAATAGTATGGAAAGAAGCAAATGAGAACAGCTGAAATGGCTTTGAAAAATTAGGAGACTTTAGCATAGGAGCCATCTTTATAGCCTCTTTGATGTTCTGAAATGACTCAGTTGCTTCATCTTCCCATTTGACAATTGCACCTTTCTTCAACATTTTAGAGATATCTTTCGTGGTCTCTGCAAAGTTAGGGACAAATCTCCTAACAAAATTAATTTGCCCAAAGAAGGACTAAACACCTTTCACTATTCTAGGGATCTGAATTTTGTCAATTGCAGCCACCCTTTCAGGATCGATCCTGACTCCATCCTTGGAAACAATGTGACCAAGCAATTTTCTTTCCACTACCCCAAAAGCGCATTTCTTTGTGTTGAGTGAGATGCTATATTCCAATGCCCTAATAAAGATTTGTTCTAAGTGCATACAGTGCTGCTCCTTTTTTGAATAAGCTGTCAAATCATCCTGATAGACAGCTAGGATTGAATCAATTAATCCTGCAAAAGTAACATCCATAGCCCTTTGAAATGTGGCACCTGCATTTGTCAGCCCAAATGGCATTCTCACATATACATAGGTTCCCCATGGAGTGGTGAAGGTAGTTTTATATTGTTCAGATTCTTTTACTTTCACTTGATTGTATCCTGAAAATCCATCCATCATGGATAAAAGTTCACAGCCAGTCACCTTCTGCAGCATGGCTTCCATGTTAGGCAATGGATAATTGTCTTTCAAAGAAGATACATTGAGATTTCTAAAGTCCACACAAAGCCTTATGTCACCATTTTTCTTTCTGACTGAGACAAGGTTGGACACCCAAGTTGAGTGTCTAATGGGCATAATTATTCCAGCCTCCCTAAGTTTCATAAGCTCTTCTTGCATTTTTGGAGCTAAAGTTGGGTTGATAGGTCTTTGTTTTTGTCTAAATGGTTTAGCTCCAGGCTTCAAAGGGATTTCATGTTGAAATAAATCCTCTGTATAAGCTTTTAGGTCCTCATATGACCAGGCAAAAACATGCTTATATTTTTTCAATAGTGCAATCAACATACTGCTGATATGTGGCTTAAGCCGTTTGCCAATATATACCTTTTTGGGGGCATGAGATGTCCCCAAATTTATCTCCTCCAAGTCATTCTTGTTTGTTGGAGATGCCTTTGTAACAAATTGGTCCCTGTTGTCAAATGCTCTCTCTAAAGCCACCAGCCCCCTAGGGATTTTATTTGTCTTGAGTTGAATTACCTCCTTCCCTAAGAGAGTTTCTTTCCCCTCCACAACTTCTACAAAGTTCTGGAAATCAATTTCTTGATTTTCATACTCATCAATGCAATGTAGAAATCTTAGTAAATCCTTATCATCATCAAATACCTGCCAGCTGCATACATTATCTGGTACTGCAGGTCTAAGTTTGACTTCAACATTTGTAACGTCTGACAGAATAACATCATTTGGCCTTATGGCTACATTAGCTAGAAAATCTACCCTGATATTTTTTGATCTCTCTATCCAATTTATTGAAAATGCATCAAACAATTCAATTGTATCCCAGACATCCTGTTTATACTGCTTTAACCTCTTATTCTTTGATGCATACTTATCTCTAACCTGGGAAACAATTAACTCTGAGTCTCCAAACACTCTTAACACTTTAATCCCATGCTTGAGAGCAACATTCAATCCTAGCAATAAAGCCTCATACTCTACAATATTATTTGTGCAAGCAAACTTTAGCAAGAAAGAGAATTTTAAAAGCTTACCAGCTGGAGACAGAAACACAACTCCAGCACCAGAGCCCTCCTTTGAACAAGCTCCATCAAAATACATGGTCCATAGACCCTGTTGGTCAAGCTCCTGAATGCACATCTCCCTCTTTACCCCCTTTATCATCTGAGACAACTCTGAAATTATCACAGTCAGTATCCACAAAACATATATGCTCCTCTGATTCCTGATTCTCAACTGTGTCTAGTGACCTTTCTTTTCTAATCAATTTGACATCCCTACCATTCATCGGGATCACGGCATATGATAAATCTAGTTGCATACTTCCACCGATCAACGCTGCCGATCTCCTTGACAACATGCCATATTGTGGCTTGATATCAACAACCGTTATGTTCATTTTGTAAGTTTTTTCAAGATATGCTGTCAATCTGAAATCTACATCTTTCATAATTCCAATGACTGGTACCTCTCTAGCATCCATGGCATAGCATTTCCCACATGCCTTATCTATCTTTAACCCCGCTTGCTACATAATGGCCAAAGGCATGATATTCGTTGATGCTCCTGAGTCAAGCATACAATTTTCAATCACTTTTCCATTTATGACAAGGGAGACATAAAATGGCTCAACCTGTGAGGGACATTTTGTCATGGTCATCCCCAAATAAACTTCAGGGACCTCATCCTCATCAATACGCATAGCTTGTTTCTTACCTTGAGTCTCAATATTCTGATTAGCTTGACACGGTATTCCTAAAATCAGGGACAACGTTTTATTTCTGAACTCTTCAACTTTCATCAGCTCCATCAATGGATCAAAGATCTTTACCTGGGATAAGACTTGAGTTATGTCAAATGGAACATAATTTTGTATAACAGTTGTAGCCTGATCTACAATTTTATTTTTATCTTGGTATGATCCAGGTTTAATTTTTGTGGCTCTCTGACTGTCATTTTTGATCTGAAATTTTTTGTTTTGATCCTCAACTTGGGGAATTCTATTTTCTGATCCTTGAGAATCATGACCTATTTTTTGCTTAAAATTTTGCTTATTATTGCTCCATTGCTTTTTTTGTGGTTCAGTCTCTGTATGACTGTGCACCAGTTGGTTCACAAGAGTATTCTCCGGTTGATGTGAGTTACTTACCTCGGTTTTAGCCCTGAGATTGTAATTGCTTTTGACTTGAGCCACTGCTGCAGCTGTGAAGGCTCTAATCTCTTCATCAGATGGTCTCCTCAAGTTGTTCAAAAAATTGTGCGAGTCCTGAGCATAAGCATAATTATCCTCATCATCTTCCTCACAGGGAAACTGCTGGCAGACCTGAATCTCATTATTTGTGCTTGCATCAACATCATGAGAAGGATACTCCCTGTTTGTAGACAGTATATTGATATTGTCATCTTCCATGCAATGTGGCTCATTGCATTCATCACAGGCCACGACATTGTTATATAGAGACTGAGGAATCATACATTGTGATTGTGAGTGAGGCATCTAACATATTATGCACCATGGGGTGTCATTAACACTATTAACCGTCTTTTTCAAAGGTTCAGGTGTTTCCTTGACATGTTGAGCCCTTTGACTAGGGTTGTTATTTGGAAGAACTGGTTTACCATTATGCCAATTGGTATTAAATGGCATATCATGTAATGATGGTCTTCTTTCTTGCCTCTGGTAAACCTGCCTGTCAGGACCTATCCCCTTTTCATTTTTAGTCATTCTATAACTCAAGTCCTTGACAATAGGTGTCAATTTATTTAATTTATCCTCAGAAGTAGATGCATTGCCTTAAACACTTTGAGATTTAGTATTTGGATTTTGCAAAATTTTTACATCATCTCTTCTGTTTGTCTTACCAGACGCTTTTCTGTTATTTTCAATATTTGTTGCTATTTTGAAAGCATCTCTGAGGCTAGCAGGACCTTTATCTCTTAATCCATAAGTTGTTTTGGCATCAAAAGCATTTATGTACAACACTATGCACATAGGTTCATTAGGCCTTAGGTGATGTGGCAATTTGTTCAACACCTTAGTGAATCTAGCATTGAAATCAACAATCTGTTCATTTGATCCTTTGGTGATACCAGTGAATTCATTAATGAAAAAACTTGGATCAGTTTTATCACCATATTGTTCTTTTAAAATTCTTCTGAAGTCCTCCCATGATGAAACACTCCTGTCAGGCAAACCCTTGTACCATTCTCTAGCCTCATCAACTAAGGATTGCATAAATAATTTCATAAAAACATCCTCATGCTCAACCTCAAAGTTATCCATGATATTCTGAAAAGCTTTTAAATGGTCTTCTCCTGACACAGTATCGTTTCCTGAAAACTTTGGCACTTGCGGCCTCACATGTTTGTCAATAGGATTTGGGTAACCAGGAATGCCATAAAAAACCAGTTGTTTGAATCTGTCCAGCTGCATAGGCTGTCTACCAGGCTGAATAAAATTGGCATTTCTATTTGCATTCTGATTTCTTACATTATTTAATGGTACTCTAGTATTATCTATATTTTGTCTCTGATCATTATGCTGATCGTGCACTTCATTTCTGTGTTGGTTCCTCAGCACATTTACATTTTCAAGGGTGGGAACTGAATCATTCTGAGCAGTTCTAACAGCCTGCACTTTCTGTCTCATGTCATCTCTGATTTTTACTGCTTGCAAATATTCTAATTCTGCCCTCAGACTTTTGATTTCTTCAACTAATTCCTCCTCTCCAGGCATAGAAGAGGATGGTTTCATTATATTATGATCATCATTATCATCCCTTGGGGATTCAACTTCTTCAAATCTATCAGGGGAATCAAGGAAAGGGCGTTCCTGAAACACCTCCGACCTCATTCTCAATCCACTACCCTGCTGTCTTTCATATACATTCTAGATTTCAGCCTCAGTGTTTGAAAAATAAGGTATTGTCCGCTCTGAAGATCCTGGATTGTCCTGAATATTATCATTACTTCTAGGAGAACCCTCTCGACTGGCTTGAACAGTCCCTTTTCTTCTATACATCATTTTTATGGATAACTCTTCAAACAGAGGATTATGTAGGGATTTCCTCCCTTGCATACAAATTTTTACTTTACCGGTTGGGAGATTTGTTCGGAGTTGCCACCTACAACTAGGAATTGTTTTCTTTTAAAATTAGGGTTCTTTCACAAAGCAGTCCCCAGTAGAGTCGCCAAATCTGTTGGTTATTTTCCTAGACTGGATGCTTGTTCCCAGTTATCCCTACAAAGTAGCCATCATTGATCAACAGGATTCTCGGGCCAGGGGCCAACAGTACAGGAGATAGACTTTATAAATATCTCCTCTTCTTCTTTAGGCTCTGCAGAACCAAGGGGGGTATTCCCTATTCAACATCTATGAAATGCATCTACAAATTAGCTGGGATGTTGACACAAAGTAGATAAATCCTCTCTTATGCAGACCAAAACTGTGAAATAAGTGCAAAGGGGCTAGCTTTGGGCCTATGTTCAGTTGTGAGACAAAGGATTTTGGTCCTAAAACTACTTCTAAGGTCCTAATGGTTTGGTTTTGAAGATTTAAGTTTGATTTTATATTTGGATGCAAAACTAGGACCTAGGGTGTAGCCTCAATACAAGACTAGATTGGTGCCTATCCAGGGGTTGGAGTCGGTAGACATACACATGTGAATGGTCAGCATAAACATATACTAAAGACTAGATTTCAAAGGGGTTGTTTAGCACCTGCCTTACAGATACTTCCCAAAAACTAGGTGCTTAGTCATTCATACTTAATGGTATCCCTGCTGCAACACATTTTCTCAATGATTAACTTGAAACATTTAATTTGTTCCTTGAACAAAAGTAGGAGATTAAACATTCAATATAGAAAAGCTATATTCCTGAACCTTGACAACCCTTAGTTATCTTGATTCAAAAGAAAATATGCCCACAGCTTGGAGACAAATGATTAAACACAAGCAGAGAGCATTTCTCATATAAAACAACATGAAACCACTGAATTCATGCATGAAACATACAACATGAGACTCATAAACTCACAAGACATTAAGAACAGGGCCACCAATGAAGTTGTATTGTGTCACAGCACCAAAATTTGTCCAGTTTTCAACAACCAATATGAGTGACACAATTTGCCTTTTATAGCAAAACTATGTACTCAGCCAAAATTACAACGGTCAACTCAAAAATTGCTAGATACAATGCATCGTGAGAAATGGCTCTCAAAACAATCAATGCAGCAGATGGACAAAGAGGAAGGAGCAGGTAAGTTCAGGATCTGCACCGCTGCCTAAAGATCTTCTTTCACAAACCCGGTAATTCATCTGTCATTTCATCCATCAGTGCCTCTGCACTCTGCCATTAATGATTTAGCTACCCACGAGATGCAGCAACAAACACATCCGAAGTTTTCCCGCTCAAAAACTGCTACACACGCACAGGAAAAACTCACACCAAAGGCTTAAAACACAGCCGTTGATCCCAACTCCATCGCTGAGATCAAACGGCCCAAAAACCTGCAGAAAAGCCAAAGAGCCAATGATTATGTGCCACGTAGGCACTCCATGTTCCTATCGCTGACTTTTCGCCATCCCTATTTTGCCATTTCGCCCCTTGTATATGCAAGAACGGATGCATATACAATCGCCACTGCTTAATATACAAGGCGGACCCAACGTAAGTTTAGAATGAATTAAAAAACTACTCGGGTCCAGCTTGCACCTCATTCCTTCGTATATCCACGATATACAACACACACATACATACAAGCCGTGGACTTCAAATCATTATGCATCAGAATGTACCTCCTTTTGAAGTCCGGCTTGTATCCTTTCATTGTACATCGGCTTGCATATCAGCATATACAAGCGCTTTATACAACCCACGGACCTCAAATATTTATGAAGCAGCTTGAAAACTCCATCGCGTCCGGGTTGCATATCGCGTTCCTTGCATATCGCAATGTATATCGGCACATACAAGTGCCCAGTATACGTGCTGCGAACTTCAACCCTTGAATTTACTAAACTACAAAGCCCTTCGGGTCCGGCCCTTGCATATTTGGAATGCATGCTCCTCTTTGCATCCTGCGAATGTATATTTCACATGCATTCGCCTTTGTATGTCCGCGGGCCCCACCAATTGTATATCCTGCTGCCTTGCGTATTGTTCCCTGCATATGACCTTTGTATGTCCGAACATACATTCACCCTTTCACATACAAACAAGGAATCTTTCCTGGAATATGCCCGCAATGTATCTTTTCTTTGCATGTTGCCATTGTATCTAACCACTGTATGTCTGAACATACAGACCAAATATACTTGCAGACCCGATATACAAGCAGTGAATATTCTGGGGATCTACGATGTATATTCCACCCTTGTATATTTTTCCTTGTAAGCCTGATATGCATTTGGAAATGCATACAACTGCAGAATATACCCAAGAATTTGCGATAGATTCCCCCTCTGCATATGCAAACCGATATGCATCTAAAATGCATATAACTCAATTCCTTATCATTTTTTGGAGGCCGACTGAGATTTCACAAGCCTGCCAACATACAATTCACCTTTGCATATATAGAACTTAGCATTTTTCTCAAGGCGACAAGAAAAAGCAGTGAAGCATTGCGTGGGGGCTGGTCAACCTATGAATACTAAAGCATGAGGATGAGATTTAATAACCAGGAACCCACCACGGAAGGTCAGTGTTAGAATAGAAAAAAAAAAGTGCAAGACCCTATGACTCAGAAATTTCAGGGTTTGAATGAGAAAACCTGCAAACGCTCAAGCTTAAAACCCTAAACATAAATGAGTACTAACACCAGGGATGGCCAGGTGTCCCCAATGTCAAACATACATTTTATTATGTTTAAAAAAAAACAAAACTCACAGCTGGCAATGAAATATTGTTGTTATATTGCTGTCATGATTAAATTTACTGTTGTTATATTGCTGTTATTCAACTTATAGTCTTATACTGCTGTCCATTAACTTGTCGAAATTTGACTCTCTCTCTCTCTCTCTCTCTCTCTCTCTCTCTCTCTCTCTCTCTCTATATATATATATATATATATATATATTGCTGTCCCCTTGCCGTCCCCAAAAAATGGCCCTCAGATTGCCGTCCCTGAAATGCATCCCCTGTCATCCCCTTGTCCCCGTCCCAGAAACATTGTGGAACATAGGGTTCTTCTAATCTACCTACATTATCTAATGTTAAAGATGACAATGATGATGCTATTTATGAAGACCCATATTATGTTGACTGCTCATTTTATTATTTTAATAATGAAAAATGAATATCTATCATGACATACGAGTTTGACAAATTTACATCAAAGTAATATTTTATATTTTTAGGGCACTTTTGTTTATTATATGCATGTTATGTGGTATTTTGAACTTAGATCCTGTTATTAGGCTGCAAATATGTATAGATTTGTGATTTTTATATGTTTTTTGTATGGATTTACCCAAAATGTTTTTGCCCCCGAACCCCCCCACTTGAACCCGAACCAATAACTTAAGGAAAGCGCACTAGTGATGGGTTTGTCCATGGTCAAACAAGTGTCACTAGTTTGGCTAGGGTCATATATGTCCTTGTCAGAATTGGAAATGCAAATCAGGTTTGAGAGCAATCAAACATGTTGCAGAAGACAACAAGATGGAGACTGCAAGGTTTGAGGGCTTTGAAACATGTCAAAACAATTCCTTTCAGTTACAAGGATGCTCGGACCCCCTCTTGGACTCTTCTTGTAACTTACTGTTGTTAAAAATTTCCAAGGGAGGTCATTGTACTCATTTTTTTGCCATAGCCATAGTGTTCATATGAAGTTGGTTTTAAGGTTCATGTTGCCGGCAACTTATTAGTCTTAGGGAGTTGTAGCAGAGATTTGGGGAGTCTGAGAGCATCAGAGAGCTTGTATGGTGTGGAATATCGCTATTGTAGAAAAGACTTGAAAGCTTTGTTTTAGGCAAGAAATCATTGTAAAAGTTCACGAGATAGTGGCTTGAAGAGGAACAACACCTCATTCTTATGGAGTTTTTCCTCAATTTGGCTGTTATCTTTCATTCTTAGTGTTGTTTTATGCTCTTTGCTTGTAAATACATGCTTCGATACTTTGTTCTTAGCTTCTCACAACTCTAGAATGCACTTATAGGGATTGTTTTTCCAAATTTCTGCACATGGATCAATTTATGCAATCAAATTGCATTAGGAAGTATAGGATCTGTATTGGTGAATTATTTAGTTGTCTCTCTTACAATAATTTACAGATCAGATTGGTATTAGAGCAGAATTTCTTGGATTTTGTGGTTGTTGTTTGTGTGATTGCTTTTGTAATATGCCATTATTAGATCAGCTAGTTAAAATGGGAACTTAGATTTACTTCCTTTGTAAGAAGAAACAGAATTCAGAAATTGGATAAGAAAATTGAGAGGTGTGGCTTAGGATGATGCAACGCCTCTTGGGGATGAAGAGAGATTTCTCAAGTTAGAAGAAGATGTGGCAAGCATTTCAAGGTCTAGGGGTAAGCTAAAAAGTATCATAGTAAAGATACAAGTCAAGAAGGCAAAGGTAGATACAAAGGTAGAATCAGTAGAGAAACTTGGATTGAACATATTAACATTTTAATCCATATGAGCCGTGTTGCATAAGAAAAGGAGTAGAATTGTCTATCACCAAACCATGCAAGTTGAAGTTGGTGTAAATGAGCATTTTCTTGATGAAGTCATTGTAGATGGGGTTCCTCTTGATGTTTGTGGTGTGATGTTTGGCAACTGATATATGTATTTTTGAGATGCAATTTATTATAGATGCGCTAATAAATATATATTATAGACCAATAAAAGATGGAAAGAGCTTCCTTCATGATTATGAAGGAAGCTCAAAAATATCTTTGGTAAGTGCACAGAAAGGAGAAAGGTTAATTAATTTTAGTGACAAAATTTCTTCCCTTCTCTTGTTGGACAAATCAAGTGCACAAAATGTTAGTTCTGCTGCTAATCAGAATGAAGAGCAAACAAAAGGGTTGTGGTAAAAGTATTAGGTTGGTTTGAAGAGGTTAATCCATGCAGGACCAAGTGATATCCAAGAACCAAAGTAGGAATCGTATGTCATCTAGTGAGTTCCCAAGTTTTTGGTGACTAAAAGCCCTCTAATTGGGAAGCTGTGATCCGAAATTGGATTAGTTTAGATCATAGCAACATTCCATTTTACATGACAAATTGAAAGTGTAAATGGAATTCAATTACTTTGATTTAAAATAGGAAAAATATCGACAAATGAAAAATGCTAAAATGCTCATAAAAACATGGATAAAAATTGCTATTGTTTTTTTTTATACATGAAAGGAGCTTTAGGGGGCCCAACCCAAAATACATGCTGAATTAAAAGCCCATACATTCAAAAAGTTCCATAAAAAAAAAACCAACGAACAAAAAACCGCCCACAAACCAGTCATCATACGCATTCACTGTCACCAACATCTCCTCGCCCAGTACGCCGCCTCCTCCACTGCCATTTAATGGCCGCCGCCATTCCTCCTGCTCCCCTCATCCTCCACTCGTGTGGAATCAATATTCTAGAGCACCAGTGTACCGCCGTCCTCTGCTTCAATCACAATTGCCTCCTTTGAAAGCTGGTTTGCATCTCTGTTGCCTTCTCAGTATATGTGACATACCTTGAAACTCTCTAGGCTATCAAGTATCCTCAAAATCTCTATTAACCATTCATCTAGCTTCCAATTGGGTGTTGATCTCTTCCGAATCGCATTTATCGTTAACAAAGAGTCCCCCTCTAAATGGATCCTTTTCGCTCCCAAATGCTTTCCCAGTTGAAGACCCAAACAAACCGCCTGAAACTCTGCTTCATTGTTTGTCCCACCCACCAGCCGCTTTGCCCAAGTAGCCACTCGATTACCTTTATAGTCTCGAATAATGCATCCAACACTGGACGGGCCTGGGTTACCCTGCGCTGCTCCATTGAAGTTTATTTTTATCCATCCGATATCTGGTGGCTTCCATTGCACTTCTTCCCTCGGGTTTAAAAGAAGATTAACCTTCGAGGCCCCATCAACGGGGGGAAAAAACTGCTATTGTTATTTCAAACTTAAGCATTGCCAATTAATCTCAAATTCTTGATCAATATCAAATTCTCAATTAAGTGCGATGTACCCATTACAAATTAAGTCATAGAGTACAAAACAAAAGTTGAAAACACAATTAGCCTTTGAGGCTCTGAGACTATAGAATGTGAAACAAAAGATGATGCCTCTGTATTCCTCTCCTTATCCCAACAATTGCAGTCATGATCATTAACAACCTAATTCAAGATTTGGCTAAATCACCTTCATCAAATGAGGGTTCCTCATTAGCTATGATATATTTTGATTTAGGATCAATCTCATCAAGGTCAATTGGTTGATCATCTTCAACACTACCTAAGATTAGCAATGCATAAGTTTTTGACTTATTAGTGTCTGTTATAAATTGAATTGATTGAACTTGAAGAACTTAAAACCTAAAATAAGAAAGATTATTGATTATCACTAAAATTCCTTAATGTTTAGTGGTATTTAAAGTTTCTATCCTCTAATTTTCTTAAGCTGAAGAGGAAGGTTGTGGTGGATGAAGATCAAATCAATCATCCATTTCTGGCTCAAGTGGTTGTGTTTCTTAGAGTCTATATGCCAAAAGCACTCCAAGAATACTCCCAAGTAAAAGAACTACATGACTAGCTTATAATACCTATTGATATCTATCGAAGCAATTTGGTTTCTTTGCCAAAGTAGTCCTAACCATAGTTTACAAACTCTCCGAGTCGTCGAGTGCTCGCGAGATTTTTGCTCCATGAGTACTCACAAGGTTTACTCTCCGAGTTTTTTTGCCGAGTATTTGGAAAAACTTGCCGAGTTTTTGACAACGAGTTTTTCCAAATACTTGACTTGTTGCGTCAACAATATATCAAAATCGTGGAAAAAAACACTCCAAAACTTTGTATTTTTGGCGTTATAAGCATTGTTTTTTGCCTTCTTAACAAATTATGAAAATGGTGTGCGCCATGAAGGTTTGTGTGGTTTTAAAGGTCTTCATTTGGGCACTGTCCCTCGACCCCACTGGGGTGTTGCCCCCAAACCCCCAACCAAACTCATTTGGTACATTTTCTAGCTGTATTTTGCATAAAATTTATGTTTTTTTCAAACAATTAATTTTTTTTTTTAAATTTAAGTGTTTTTTAAGTTGCCGAGTACTCTTCGGGTCCGAGTTTTCGAACTATGGTCCTACCATTGCTCTGGCATTGGATTAGTCGCAAAAGAAAAATTTATTTAATGAATCCATAATATATTTCAAATTTTCAATAAGTAAAAAGGCTATAGATCAAGTCAGATTGCAAATTATTAATTTAAAGTTTAATACTTGGTTTGATTGTCTCCTTTGAGTCTACTACACATATGTCAGAGAGAAATCCCTTTGCCTTTTGCTAGATGGTATATTGGCAACTTTGTAATAGCTGCTCATTGATCCTCTACATTAGGAAAAAATGTTGCAATGCACTTGAGTTGGCGTTTTATCACCTCTACACCATCCTTGAATGATGCACTATAAAAGAATGTTGGCTTTAAGTCATATGGATATAATAATGCATTTCTCAATCCCATCAAGCATCAATAATCTCTCATATTGGCATGTACTTGCTGCATTTTGGACCGTATTGCCTCCTTTGCCCCATCCTTGGCCTCATAAAATTAGCTCATTGAAGATTTTTCCCCTTCAACCAATCTTTTAGCATTTTGACCAAGGGCTCTTAAATTTGCACAATTTCATTTGCATCTATCCAAAATGTGTCATAAAAAACAAGATGTGAAACAATGATATTATCTATGTGATTGATGAAGCTACACTCAATCCAATTCGATTAAACAAACATGCATTTTAGGTTCATATTTTGGGCACATAAATTCTGCAATGCAAGGAAGTGAGTGGCAAATCTTGGTCACACTTTGCTAAACAAGCTCCTTTCCCTCAATAAAGGGTCTCATCATTTTGAGCTCCCTACTTTGATTCTATAGGAACTCAGTGGTGGATCTCCCCCTCTACTATAGATTTAGCCCATGGAAATTTGCCAATCTCTTCTAGGGTTAAATCAAGACAATGTGCTACGCATGGGCTCCAAAACAATGTAGGTTACTTCTCTATTAAAAGTTTATTTATTGCTACACAATTTGCTGCATTATTTGTGATAAATTGCGCTACATATTGTAGTGGCCCGATCTGTATCACTATCTCATCAAACAAGTAGAAAATCATGTGAGCTGATTTCACTCTATCAGATGCATCCACGGATTTGAGGAAGACTGTGCTTTTGGATGACACAAATAAGTTGATCAGTGTATAGTTCCTTTTACTAGTCCACCCATTTGACATTATAGTGCAAATTGTATCGATGCTCAACAAGTATCTCACTAACATGTTGCACCACATCTTTCAGTGTATGAACTCTAGGTCTCTTGTATGATGGGGCTTTGAAACTAGGACCCACAACAACAATGACATCAATCATCCTTTGCCACTAAGGAGATTATGCAACATTGAATGGGATGCTTGAGTAATACCAAAATTTGGCTATTTGCTTTTATTAGAATAATATCTTTCTATTTATGTTATTAATAGTCATCCAGTAGTTTCTTACTTCGTCTCTTGTTAACGATTGTTTCTTTTAGAAACATTTGTCTTTGTAATTCTATTTAAGGAGCCTTTGTCTCCTTTGTATTATGAACAACATCGATTCTTTTGTAACATGGTATCAGAGCCGATCTGATTCGGACTCCCTCACGGGAGGGCTCAGGATCTTGGGAGGGCTCTTTGTTTCTTCAGAATTTGGCGAATTTTTTTTAAAAAAATTCGTGGCCTTTTGCTTTTTTGAAAAAAAAAAAATCGTGGGGCATTTTTTGTTCTGAAATTTGAGGGTTTGCTGCAAATTCGTGGGTCGTGTTTGCTAGAGAAATCAAATGGTTGGAGATTAAAAAAAAATTGTGGAAGGAAGAGACGCGATTTTAAAATCGCGGGTTTCCTATAACTTGCATTTTTCGTCTGCAAAATTCATCTTTCTCTGATTATCCCGTGTCTCTAAGGCGCGTGTCCTTCAAGCTTTTTGGCGCGGATTTTTTCTACAAATCAGGGCGCGTTTTTTCTTCTCATCCTTATTTGCTGCGTTTTCTGGGCGTTTCCTATTTTTCTAGAAATTCTGGGCGGATTTTTGCCTCAAATTTGTTCTGGTCTGAGGATTTTTGGTTCCGGTCTACCTAAAAGGTTTTTGATAAATTTTGGCGGCTAGGGTTTTAATAAATCCTCTGTTTTTTTTTGGGTGCCGTTTTCAATCTTGAAAAATCAATGTTCTGGGTTTTCATTAATTTTTTCCTTAAAAATTTTGGTTGTGGGTTTTGTGCGATTTTTGCCTTAAAAATCATTTTGTAATAGGGTTTATAATTTTCTCCACAAAAATTAAGGGTTTTTCTCCTGTATACCCTAGTCAGGGTTTCCGTCGTTCGAGACGGCTCTCTAGTATTTGGTTTTTACCGTTTTTTCCAAAAAAACGATGATTTGTAATCTTCGGATTTCTGGGTTTGGCGATTTTTCCTCAAAAATCGTACTTTGCTGCAATTTGTTTTGGTCGCACCTGGAGTTGCTGGGGCGAACATCTGCACAACTGACTTCTTGCAGTCTGTTTTGGAGCGTCGTGCTCATTTGCAAAAGTTTGGAGGGTTTGTCAATTTTTCCTCAAAATCGTGGCAGTTGTTCTCGGTGTGTCTCTGATTACAGGGAGGGACATGTTGTGACCTAATCACACATCGCCCCATTGCAAATGGGGACCCCCCTTTTTTTTTGAGTTTTGATGATGTCTTAGAGCTATTTCATGATGAAGTCAGTGGTGTTTGAGTCCTGTAGTCCCTTGATGACCTGATCCTGATGTTTGAGATCTTGAAAATGACTAAGTCTGGTATCCTGATCCTGAAGATCCTAAAAATTGGCTAAGTCTGAAATCTGGTGGATCCTCAAAAATCTGGAATCTGTATGTTAAATTTGGGGGATCTGAGACCTATCTCAAACATCCTAAAAGGTATATTGAAAAATATTTAAAGTATAAGAAATTCAATCTAGGCGCAAATTCACTCTAGGAACTTAGGCGCATTTTGTCCACTTGCAGAAGCCCAAATGTGCGCCTTGAGCAAGGAGAGAGTAAACTAAGGCGCCTTGATTGAAATTGATGTTGGGAAGCCTGAAACATTGAAAATCTGACAAGGAAACGCCCTATAAGTCTAGGCGCCATTTCATTCTTAAATGACACCATTTGGGCGCCTTGAGTTAGAAAGCGGTTTAATTTGTCCATTTTGAGTGCCCTGAGGAGTTAGAACTCCAAGATTGTTTCTAAGTGCATTTTCAAGACAAGGCGCATTTTTCATCAAGATCACTTCATTCTAGCGCCTTGAGGATAGAGTTTAGGCGCCTTCAAGGAGGCAGTCTATTTGATTTCCAAAGTTGATCTAACATGCCAAGTTAAGCCCTATCAATTCAAATAATGAACACTGAGACCAAGCCTGATGTATGTTTGAGATCCTGAAAATGACTAAGTCTAGTAGCCTGAAATCCTGAAACACTGAAAAATTGACTAAGTCTAAAATCTGGGGGATCCTCCAAATTCTATAATCTACATGTTAAATCCGGTGTATTCGAGACCTATCTCAAACATCCTGAAAGGTATATTGAAAAATATTTAAAGTATAATAAACTTATACTTAAATATATTTTTTAATATACCTTACGCCCTGAGACTTCCACTTCTAGGCGTGAATTTACTCCACGAAGTTGGGCACATTTTCCCACTTGCAGAGACCCCAAAAGTGCGCCTTAGGTGTAGACTTCAAAGTGCGCCTAGAGGACAATCAACCTTCAAATGAGGAATGCGAAGGTGAAGGAGAAGAAGTATCGAGTTGCAAGTGTTGGGCGCCTATACATGTTCAAACAACCCCATTTGAGCGCCTAGATTGAAAATGATAGTCAAGCCTAATCAACTTTGAGCGCCTTGTGTAAAGGACCTCCAAAATGACTAAGATGTGTTGAAGGACTCAAGGCGCTACTTGATACCTAGACCAATCATCAAGGGTGCCCTAGGGGATCAATTTTCACTCAATGGAGTCTAGGCGCTATTTCATCATTGGGAGCATCATGGATGAGCGCCTTGCAAAAGAAGGGCTTAAAACTATGAAGTTTGATGTTATTTTGAGGTAAGAAGCCCTTTAAACACCCACTCATTGAGCTATAACTATCAAGATGTGGAAATTTGCCAAGAATGAGTTAGGCGCACTTCATGTAGCATTCTAACCTTATTGGCGCCTTGAAGGAATTACTCAATCCATACTAAAAGGTTGGGCGCTTGAAGTGTAAGGCCATTCTAAGTCATCATTGATCACTTAGAAGTGTAAAATTGCAAGTACATCTTCAAAAGGTTAGGCGCCCATTGCCTCTAAAAAAAAACACATCATTTTGGCGCCTTGGAGAAATTGACATGAAGCAACTCTAAGAGTGGGCGCCTAGGTGAGGGGAGTCATCCTAAGACCCACACAATTGTTTAAAGCCTAAAAAGTGACAAGGATAAAGCTTGAAAGCTAGGTGCCCATTCCTACCTCTGTCACCTCAATTGGCGCCTAAGGAAGAAATTGCATTTAAAGGCACCTTTTGGATTAACCTCATAAGGGGATTGACTTCTTTAAAAGCATTACAATTGATTGAAGTCATTAAAGTGATGAATGTGGGACTAAATTTATGTTAGGCGCCCTTTTACTCCTCTTATTACCTATATGCGCGCCTAAGCTTGAAGTAGGATTTTTGTATGTTTAGAGTGTTTCCTGTGTTATAAATTGATTGATATATTGTTTATCTTGTCTTGTAGGTACATCAAAAAGGATAGGAGTTGTTCGAGGAGTCACCTTTGAGCGAGGAGCTTGGAATCACCTTCAAGAAGGAGTCATCATCTAAAGAATACTTCAAGATCATCAAGAGCAAGTACCTAGATCACTTCAAGTTGGAGCATTTCAAGGTCATCACTAAGTTGCATCATTGAGAGAAGAAGATGTCATCATGCTATTCACACTTGGAGGAATTTCAAAGAACTACCTCAAGGCATCTTCGTCAATTGCATTACCTTCAAAGACATCTATCATACTTCAAGTTCTCCCAACCTTTAAGTCTAAGAAAGAGAGTCTACTACAATACATGATTGAAGCATTATCATCTACAAGTTGAGAAAGAAAACATCATCATCATCTACTCTACATGAAGATGCATCAAAGAAGATCATCATGTACCCTGCAAAAGGAAGAAATACAGTGTTAGTCAACTGAGCAACAATCATCATATATCATACTTCATACAATGAACAAGGCAAGATCAACAAGATACATCTCAAGTGTTCATCATCAAAGCAATCACATTGAAAATATCATACAGATGATACAATTTGGGGAATGTGCCCAAAAGCATATTGAATAAACAGTTGAAATCTACAAGATATGTTGAGGTGGCACCTATGTGGCGAGTACCTATCATCATCCAATCATATCAGCCGCATTATTTTAAATGCATTCAATGTATCATTTAATAAAAGAAGCCAAAGGGACGCCTATGTGGAAGATGTTTTAAATGATTCCATCTTATCTTATCACATTGGAAAGTGTGCCTTCATTGCCTCTCTCTTTTGTACTAAAAATAGTAGTTTGTTGTAACTACCTGTGAGGTGGCATGATCTTAAGCTCTTGGCTACATGAATTGATCTAAGCCATTCATTGTAATCCTAGACCTCTATATAAAGGCCTTGTTGCCTCATTTGTAAAATCAGTAGTTCAGTTGATAGTTTTGTAGGAGTAGAATAGGAGAGAGACTCAAAATTCTCTGAAAGGACTTGAAGTTGTTGTACATATTTTTCAAGATTAATGCAAAGACATTGGAACTTGTTTGGTGTTAAGTGTTATCTTGTGGAGTAGCATGACTTCTTGTATCTTATTGAAATGGAGAGATGTTCCAAAGTAGATTAGAAGCTCTTTGTTGTAATGTATGTTGTATTAAATATTTGATCAACTCCTAGCTCATGCTTTTAACATTCATCGCTGGTGAAGTGTTGTGTAAAGCTAGTCTGAGCCCCATTTGCTTAAGTTCGATTGTGGATGCTTGTTTGAGCTGCGCCGTCTTATGGGTGCTTATATGAGCCTTCATGATTTGAAAACCATTCACGTAACCTTAGGAGATTGCACCAACTTCATGTAGTTGTAGGCATCCTTGGCGAAGTGAAGTTAGGTTTACTTAGGAGTTTGTCTATTCTTACATCATCTTTGCTTCATTGACCTTTGATTATCTTCCCAAACCTTACCTTTTTCATTTCTTTATCATTAAGACCTTGTATATACATCATCCACACTGAAGGAGAGATAAGCTAAACGAAAGAAGAAAAGTCTAATGTAAGTCCCTTTGTGATTATCAGCAAGATCACATGTAATCACTGAGTTAACCCATCGCGAATCATAAATAAGGAACCTTGGAGTTACTTCACTGGATCACATAGTTCAGCCTTTGAAGAGCTTTATTCAAGAGAGAGTGGGATACTCTAGTGTTTTACTCTATTGTTGACTTGTTGAAAAACAAACATCAACAAGACAGTTCTCCAACATCAGGTTGGACGGTTGGTGTTGTTTTTTGGGTTTATCCAGAATTTCTGCAGTTTCTGGGAGGGTTGGTGGCAGACTCATCTCAAGTGGCAGAGTTAGTTGCAGGCTCGTCTTTTGTTGCAGAAGCGTTCTGAGAAGAAGGGGGCAGCCTTCTCTGTTATCTCTTTGGGTAGTTAGAATGATGACCATTAAGGGAGGGTATTAGAATAATATCTTTCTATTTATGTTATTAATGGTCATCCAGTAGTTTCTAACTTCGTCTCTTGTTAACAATTGTTTCTTTTAGAAACATCTGTCTTTGTAATTCTATTTAAGGAGCCTTTGTCTCCTTTGTATTATGAACAACATCGATTCTTTTGTAACAGCTTTTTAGTGTATGCATTAACATATTTCCTCCATTCAGTGCTCTCAAAAGGCAATTGGGCTCCAGGTGGTACAAGGTGCAAAAAAATTCTCATTTCCCTCACCAATATTAGGCTTTTTGGAAAAGGAGATGGTGTCGTAGTAGAAATATTGACATGAATTTTTTGTGGAAGTTCCTCGTCTAAAGGTCCCTCTCCAACTCTAGTGTCATGAGATGACCTTGTGGTCAATCCAATTATAGTTCTTGCCCTTTTCACCTTGTTTTTTGCAAAGACCTCAAGAGACAATAAGTCTTGGTGGGATACATTGTTAGGACAACTTCTGCAAGCCTTCACATCATGCCCTAGTAACTTTGTTAAATGCCATTTGAAATGGTCAATTCCCGCATTGTTTTTGTTTCCACAAAAATTGCATTTAGTTAATGCAAATTGCGCATGGGTTTGCAATAGGCCCATGCAAAATCTTTCTCCCATTATTAGTTGAAATTGTCAACAAATATGCATCCCATTAGGGTTGATAAGAATATTAAAAAAAGAAAAGCATAACAGCCTATGGTTAAATAAAAAACAAAAACAAAGGGTCTACCATAACTCTAACCGTAAGGGCTTAAACTAAAAAAAAAAGTTTAGGGGTAGGGTTGGGTTTAGCATAGTAGCCTTAAGGTTTAGTAATTTTTTAATTTTTTTTAGTTTAGGGTTAGGGCTAGGATTATCATAGCAGCCTTTAGATTCAATAAAAAAATAAAAAAACCTAACCGTAATCCTAAACTAAAAAAATTAGTTTAAAGTTAAGAGTTAGATTTAGCATTGTAGCGGCAATCTTTAGGTACCATTTAGTAAAAATTAAAAACCCTAAACCTAACCCTCAAATAAAAATTATTTAGGGATGGGTTACGGTTTGTGTTCATTGTTAGGGTTAGGGTTTAACTTTATGTTAGGGTTTATGGTTAGAACTTCTAATTGCAAACATACATAAACCCTAGCATCAAAAACCTTGATATTAAGTTAAACTTAAACCCTAACCCTAACCTAGCAAAATTAAATTAAAACAAAAAGCCTTTGTGGGCCTCACCTCTTTCACATGGCAGCTTGAAAATATTTGAAGAAGCCTAAAAGGAATGTCAAGAGATTGAAAACCAGCAATGCTAGAAAAATTTGTTCCTGGAGTGAGAAGTTGAAAAAATGATGCACAAATGAAAAAAAACAAATTTATAATGAAGGGGTAGGGGATTGTTGAGAAAACCCCCAAAAAACTTGGTTTTATTGAATACATCGCGATCTTTTCGCATTTTACAAAAAACTACAAGTAATTGACTAAAAAGGATGGTTGACCAATTTAAATGGCCAGCCGGTTTAAATTGGCACAACCCAAAGGCTAGGTTGTGATTAACTATGGGGTTTTCTCGGTTTATTCTTCTATGTTTTAGATAGTCACGTGGGCTAATTTGGTCACTTAGAGGCTTATTCTTGAAAAATGACACATAAATTGAGTTGCAAAAGTTGTTTGTCGAAGAAAACATTTGGGCAATGAATGAAAGGATCTACTTGTTTAGAGTAATGGATTTGAAAAAGGAAAAAACAGTAGTAACATGTTTGACCATAGTCGAACATCTCTCACTAGTTCAGCTGGGGTTGAATCTGTTTGTGTTAGAACTGGATTTGTAGAGCGGGTTCAACCATTGTCAAACCTGTTGAAGAAGACAATAGAGACAGAGTCTGCAGGGTTTAGGCTTTGAAATGTGTCAAAATGTTTCCTTTCAGTCACAAGGATGTTTGGGCTTCCTCTTGACTCTTCTTGTAATTCATCCTTGTTAAAAACCTCTAAGGGAGGTCATTGTACTTGGTTTTATTTGTTAGTGTTCATATGAAGTTGGTTGTAAAGCCTAGTTCCACGGGGACGCATCCCCCCCTGAAATACAGCCGTCTCCGAGACAGGGACGTTTCCGAGACGGGGAGACGTCAGGGAAACATCCCCCTGCCGTCCCTCCGTTCTGCCGCCGCTTCTAAGACGTCTCGGATTTGAGGGGACACCTGGACGTCCCCAAGACTTCCAGGCGTCCCCCAAAATGCAATAAAAAAATTAATATTTTTTACACAGCTCCCATTTTGACACAGGCAGGGAGGATGCTGGCAAATGTTGTGGAATTTGGCTTTACAGTTTACACCAGCCAATTGCATTTGCTTTAAAATTTCTAAAGCCTTTTCAACAAATTCATTTTGTGCATATCCTGCAATCATTGCAGTCCATGAGACCACATTTCTTTGAGGCATTCTGTCAAATAGTTCACGTTCCTTGTCGATGCTTCCACATTTTGCATACATGTCTAACAGGGCAGTTGCAACTACAACATCTGACAAAATTCCTCTATCCTTTATGTTTTGATGGATGTCCATACCCTATTCCAAAGCTCCCATTTTGACACAGGCAGGGAGGATGCTGGCAAAGGTTGTGGAATTTGGCTTTACACCAGCCAATTGCATTTGCTTTAAAATTTCTAAAGCCTTTTCAACAAATCCATTTTGTGCATATCCTGCAATCATTCTATTCCATAAGATTACATTTCTTTGAGGCATTCTGTCAAACAGTTCTTGTGCCTTGTCTATGCTTCCACATTATGTATTTCAACGCACCACTTCCCCGCCGCCCCCAAACTTAGACCCCCGTCCCCAAAACCCCGTGGAACTATGTTGTAAAGGGTTATGTTGTTGGTAGCCTACAAGTCTTAGGGAGTTGTAGCAAAAATTTGGGGAGTGTGAGAGCATTAGAGGGCTTGTATGGTGTTGGGCATGCTGTTATAGATAAGAAGTCCTTGAGAGCCTTGTTTTAGGCAAGAAGCCATTGCAACAGCTCATGACATAGTGGCTTGAGGAGGAACAACACCTCAATCTTCTAGAGCTTTTCCCCACTTTGGGTTTTGTTAGGTCATATTGTCATTACCTTTCATTAATAGTGTTATTTTATGCTCTTTGCTTGTAGATACATGCTTCAATACTTTATTGTTAGCTTTCCACAACTCTAGAATACATTTATAGGGACTGGCATTTCATATTTCCATACATGGAACAGCAACTTATGCAATCAAATTGCATTAGGGAAATATAGGATTTTTTAAAAAATTTCAATAATTTATGTAGTGGAATCTCCACACTAATTTACAGATCAGCCATTGTCTCAAGATTAAAGAATAACAGAGATTATGATTAGCCAATTATATAATCGTTGCAGTATAAGGGCCACCTAGAAAAATGCTCAAATGTTACAGTTTACAATTTTTTTTGATATAAACTTGTTAAATATTCATTAGACCAATGTCTAATATTTTCATTGATATGTAATTTCATACTAAAAATTTGCACTTGTCCATTACTGAAACTTTACAATGACAATTGGTAAAGATAAAATGAGTTCAAGATAGGTATCCAATTAATGTCCATGCAAATTCTATGTATTAGGCTCATTTAGGTAGGAAATTATTTAGCAAGCACTTAAATTTGTGTCTTTCTCTACTCTTGCTTTTCATTGGCATTCCTAAATTTGTAGACGATACCCCAATCAATTGAATTTAAAATGGAAAAACTGAGGTTATTTTCCAACAGAGGTTTGAAATGATTTCTGGAACTCATATGCAATACGAGAACTATTGCCATCTTCAGATTCTTTTGTGCCAAAGCAGCTGTCTGCAGTTCTTTAAGTTTAGATTTTATTGGTCAGGACAAATCTTTCTAGTATATACTGGCTTAGATTCTTTGTAATTTATATTGGCTTAGTTTTTTTTGCCTAGATTTTAGTGATTATGAGAGAAACTAATATACTAGTCTCCATAAACATACTGTTATTTTGAATGAAGTCTTCTTTGATGCCCTTTTAATAAATTTTGTTAATGATTGTTCACATTTTGGCAGTTTGAAATATATAAATATTGCAATGGTGACAATTTTGAAGAATATAACAAACATCATAACGGCTTTGGGAGAGATATATTTTTTCAAGAAGCATCAGAATTGCAAAATATGGGGTGCTCTCATTTTGATGGTATGTCCTATTGTTTATAGTTATACATGGTTGCAGTTATTTCTTGACATATGCGCTAGAGGATGATGTTATTTTGTATTTGGATTTATTATTAGCCACTCTTTTATTTATTAATATTTTCAATGGTCTGTTTTCAAAAAGGTTCTGTTTCAAGAGTCAATTGGACAATTGTCACCTTGATAGAAAATTACTTATTTTTCCTGCACTATTCCATTTACTCTCAAATATATGCTTTCATGAAAACAGGGGAAAACTGAATTCTGCTATAAATTTTTGTAATATAATCACCATTCTGACCAGTCCATGTATCATTTGGAGCATGAGGCTTAAGAAGTTTCTTGAAGAACATGCCCCAAAGTGTGATGGTCGCAAGTAATGCCCTAGTCAAAGTCATTTTCAATTTGAAAGCAAACTATAAGGCAAGTTGCAACCTGCAATAAGACTTCTCTGATAAATAGTCCTTATTTCCTTTGACAGAGCAAAGTTTCTTTGTCTTTCCTTTTAGCAACCACTCCCGTGGGTCCCTATTTAAATGAAAGAATGCTTCTTACAGTGATGATATTCACTTAAGTCTAAGTGATTGTCCAAAAGAGGCAGCAAACCAACAAATCAACGTTCCTAGTAGCTAGAGTGGTTTAAATATGACAAACTTGCATAAAACTAACCCTTTGAACCCTCAATGGAATCCGCTTTAGTCACTGTATTCATCTATACATAGCAAGGGGAAATGGTTTCTAGCATTGGTAGAAGCAACCTAATATTATAGGCTAGGAAATATAAATTGAAATAATGTTTGATGCCTGAAAAAGTGATTGAGAACTCGAGGAAATCACACTTAATCTTCAACACATCAAGAATGAGGAGAACAATAGCTGCCTCTAAACATATAAATTCTGGCCCTGCTTTCTTTGGTGCACAAATGGCAAATATTGACTAGTCATGAAGAGGGCAAGTGATCTGCAATTTCTCCTTAAGATGGTTTGAAACTAGGGAATCAAAAAATGAAGCCACTATTCTACTTAGTTTCCTAAATGATAGTGATTAATGGAGGAATTAGAATGCTGTTACACAAAGAAATGAACATAGTGAAATGTAAAGAGCAACATAACACAAGTATTTGAGCTGGGAAAACCCCTATGAGGGGTGAAAACCCCAGTTGGTAGGAGCAACAGCTTTCTATTAGAGTGTATTGCTCATAATAGCCAAGTACACGGACTTATGCAACCTCTGTCAAGCCTATCTCTACTTCACCCTTATGCTTCTGAGAGACAGTGTATTCAATTCTCCTCTTCCACTTTGCTCTGGACTCCCAAACGGTTCTTATAGAGTGCTGGAAGACTCCCATTATGTGTGCTAAGTCTTCTACTCGGGAAATGAAGAGACAGGGTTGCTTGTTTGTTTCAAATTCTACATTTTTTTCCAACTTGGGCAAACTGCCACTTTCCATGGGAGGCACTTTCGAAACTGCCTTGACACTTTCAAAACTTCCATTGTCGACAGTTCTAACTCTCTTCTTCTAGAGTCCATTACTTTTGCATACAGGATCGAAACAAGGTGCCTTTTTTTTTAAATTGCATAGTTTTTCGAGAGGAATGTGGATATGTAAACATAATCAACCTTTTGATGCCATATAAATATAGTTTTTGGCCCTGCAACATGCTGAAGTGTTTTTATCCTTAAGGATGAGCTTTACTCCTAGATCCAATATGAATCATATGCCCCTTATTAGAGAGCTTTTGGTCCCATAAAAGCTTACTTATGAAACTTAGAAGAATTTCCTTTGTCTTTGAAACCTTTGTGTCCAGTTGATTCATAAAAACTCTCTCACATGCTCCTAGTAGTAACCAAGTGATGCTTATGCACTCAAGAGCTCCGAGAAAGAAGATAGTGGTGCTCTTTGTGTGCTTAGGCCTCTTATGTTGGATCTAGAACAAAACCCTCTCACATGCTCCTAGTAGTAACCAAGTAATGCTCAACACAAAATAGTGTTCCGAGGTAGAAGGTTGGTGATGTTCTTATATTACTCTTTGTTTGGAACAAAACTCCCTCACATCCAAAATGACACTCAACACAAGTAGTGTCATGAGGTAGAAGGTAGTGATGTTCTATTGTATGTTGAAACCTAACTTTGTGTATTGAAGCCCAGCTTTGTATCATTCCATGTTGAACTCTATGGTGGCCACTTCTTCAACCCCTTGCGCTACAAACACTTGTGCTACAGTGAGTGCCATGCTACAACATACCCTGCTGCCATGAATGATCCTTCTTGATTATTTTACAATGCTTATAAAAGATATTACAAAGTGGCCCTTCTTGTTGCATCTATGTACAAAGAAGGCCATATGTTTTTTACAATGTTTACAATGAATTTTGAAAGACTTCTCATCCTACAACTATGCACATGCTACAACTATGATGAAAGTTTGTGCAAAATACGATAATGAAACCATCATTGGGATGCCCTTGGCTGTCCCTTACTTGCTGATACAAGTGGTAGTCAAATCATTATAAAGAGCATCAACTTTTAATGGGACACCCTGGGGTGTGCATTGGTGGGATAGGGATGATCACTTGCATGACTGCTATTAAACCTTTGGGGCTTTTCATTGTGACAATGGACGCAGGGCTTGCTCTAAGCCTAGGGTGGGAGAACTTACAGCTTCTTCAACAATCCAAAATTTTGAGATTGGGAGAAAGGAGGTTTGCTTGGTCACCGTGTTGGTAGCTTTGTTAGCATCAAACATGGTATATCTGAGATTTTTCAAACTTTAGCAGGAGAGCCCAAGTGTGGGAAAGGATATTTCTAAGCTGTCAAAATCTGAGAGTTGAATTTGATTATGATACTCTGACGTTGACAATGGGCAGAGAGAAACTCCAATCAAAATAGCCAAGGCTTCAGCAAGCTTATTATAAGCTGAACCAAACCCCAACAGAAACTGAAGACAGCGCAGGCCTTGGTATTGCGAAATGCCTACAGCTCCAGCCTGGCACAGATTGCCTCAAGAGGCCCCATTTCTTTTCACATTGAACCAATTTTCCTTTGGTGGCTCCCACTTGATAATAACAAAAATGGTAATTGACAATCCCTTTATTAGGGGAGATATTAGTGCCAAGGCTAAGCTTGTAGGGTTTTATCTTATGACAAAGCTTATCACAAAGAGTTTGCAGGACTTGCAACTCTATTTAAGGACTTGTTATGTGGGGCTAGGACAAAAATGAACTCGTTGATAATTGTGTCACTTGTGTGCATAGCATATGGGAGCAAGCCATCCTTGATTTGTAGATTCAAATCTCATTAGTTGCTAGCTTAGGCTTTAAGTGACATGTTTAAGGGATAATTGATTATACTCATGGAAGTTGAACACTTATCCTATCAATGCTAAAATTTATAAGCAGTGAATGATTTTTTCCCGAAGTCATCCTGTGTGCAGGTATTTTATTCTTTATCTTAAATATAATTTATTTAGCAGAGAGTCTATGATTACTAATCTATTAGATTTGTTGTAATTGGCTGCAGGTTATCTCTGCAGTTAGTGGAGGGATTACAGATCTTTCTTTTCATGCAGTGGGCTATGCTTGGCAAATTGTAAATTGTTTTTTCACAGCAGCTTATTCGGTAATCATTCTGTTTTATGTGTTACTTGCAAATTAATTATTGTACCATTTGTGCAATAATTCTAAATTCATTCATTCATTTTATACTTACTAGTAACCCTAGAGATCACAAACCTTAATAAAACTTTATTCAAGGTGTTTCTTGGTAATTGAAAGCTGGATGATAATTGGGTGCCGTTATACTCTGAGACAACTCAATTTCATGCACTTCATTAAGATGTTTTAGTTTTCCTTGGCACACTATTTCAGTTGCTAAAGTTTTATCTTTTACAGTTTTTAGTCTTTTAACTTTATACTCAGTATAATAAAATTTTCTTGACCGCCATTTACTACAAAATATTAATTTTGTGACTCTGTTTCATGTACTCTCTTCTAGTTCAGTGCTTGGTGTCTCTATATTTGATTATTGCTGTTTGTCTCCGTTGTCATGGGGTTGCATAATTATATATCAAACTAAATGGGTTTGCTTCATGGGTACATTTTTCCATTCTTTGTTAATCGCTGGGGATATGTTGCATTTAAAGAGAAGATAATACTCTAAAGATGTTTACTCAGGCCCTTGTTTCCCTATAAAATCTTTAGATGGTGTTCTATTATGAGTGTATGGCTGATGTACACACCCATAAAATACTTCAAACTTGGTATGGCATGAGATCCTTTAAAGTCCTCCATTGGCATAAAATTAATTTCCTTTTTTGGCTCTGGAAATGCAATGCTCTAGACTAATTTGGCTTTGAAGAGAGATTGCCAGCCTACTAAATTAATTGAATGAAACATGTGATCTTTGTCAGACTGTTATTTATGGGCATGATAAATGAACCGAATTATATTACAAGATCATATCACATCACAAGTAGAAAGCTGGTTCCATATTCTCCATCATGATGTGTTTTTTTCCATTTACTATTTTTCTACTACACTACCTATAATGTGCTTCATTGCTTATAAATTGGGATTCGGCACACTATACTATTTTAAACAGCATCTTCATTGATTCAGAAATGAACCATTCGTGTAATCATGTATCCTGAATGCATTAATGTTTCCTGAACTTAATGTTCACATATTTGACATGAAGTTGAGTAGTTCTCATCTATCATGTCACAAGCCAGTTCCATTAGTTGTTCTGGTTATTGCAGGAACCAGTCACTATGTTGCACAAATCTTACAGCTTTGAGGTACATTAGGCTCTTTTTTTATAGTATAGCAATGATTAAATGCATTGATATTACCCAGGCATGGAAATTATTGCTTGTCTGGTATAGAAGCTTGTACATTATTTGTTGAGTCACAACATCCTGACCTAAGGTCAATTTTGGTAATATTAGTTTAATCAAATCTGAACTTGTATAAACAATGCTAATATGGGAAATCAGGAGAGTCATAGAGTTGCATACCTTATGTCATGAACAATTTTAGAGTATTTGCTTTTAGATTAACATCATTGTTATAAAAAGTTAGACATCTTAATAAACACAAGGATTGTAATATTGATACCAATCACAAGTATGACTCTTCTACCCATGAAGAGTTCCCCAAAATGGATGATCAAAAGAATAGCATGGATACACGGGGACACGTTCCCAGCCCTCATAGGCACATCCCCAGCCCTCATAGGCATGTCCCCGTCCCCCTGGCATCCCCAAAAAACAAAAAAAAAAAAGGAAACGTCCCCAACCACGTCCCTAGATTAGGGACGGCGGGAAACATTTAGGGGACGCCTGGCCGTCCCCGACGGCAACCAAAGTTTAAAATGCCATTTAAAAAAAAAATCACTATTTTAAGCTTAAGACTGCTACCAACCTTGATGTTGCCTTGAATGCAGTAAAAAAATGATGGAAGCCCATTAAAAATTGCTATGGGCACTTGGAAAACCTGCAAACCCTATGTCGAATGCTCAAATTTGATTGCAAACCCTCCAATGCTTCTCCCACTTTTTGCCTTGAGAGCTCCAAACTTTGAATGATTAAAAGTGTGCCTTCATGCTGATTTTAAAAAGAACAGTGCACTTTTAAAGAAAACTTTACTTTAATTTTTAGTGTTTCCTGTTTTATGGTGGAGGATGAGGGAGTAGGCATGCTTTTAAACAAGACAAAACCAGCTGAAAAACTCGTATAATGAGTGTTAATTGTTGACCTGTTCAAGAGAGGAGTAGTGCGTGCTTGTAATGACTTCATCACTTGAAACTGATTGGAAACTGCCAGGCACACATTAGGGAGCTTTGATCTACAAGCACCATCGCATTTAATTGTTGATTTTAGTAAGAAAAATGTTTTGGATATATTTCAATTACACTGCATCATATTGCACATTTTTTTTAGAATTCTAATCAAATGAACTACACTTGAATCTTTGAGCTAAAAGGCATAATGGAGTCAAGATATTGTGCCATTGTTTACTTAATGATTATGGAAGCACATGTTACCGTAAGGAATTATTCAACATATGGAAGTCACGGTTCTATAGCCTCTTATTGAGTATATTAAATTATTTATAAAATTTGAAACTAATAGAGTGCTTGATTGTCTGATTTGCAGCTAACATTACGCAAAGTCATGGATGAAGCAAAGCAACAAACAAAAAGTGGAAATTTGAATGAATTTTCCATGGTCTTACTAAACAATTCTCTTTCATTACCTCTGGGACTTATACTTATTATAGTTTTTGATGAATGGGAGTACCTATATTCTTCGTAAGTGTTATATTCAATCTCTTCAACTAGAGAAGCAAGTTTCCTTTAAATGGGAGTTTGCACTTGGTTTTTCTAGGATGTATTGCTTGCTGATTGAATTTCTTGAACTAGAATCTAAAATAAGAATTTAATATATTTGAACTGGGTATATTATTATATCTGTTCAAATATAATAATGGAGTCAATATTTCTAATATGGTTTCATCTTATAATTTGTTTTCAATTGAATTTCAGTCCTATACTTAGGATACCAATGTTTTGGGTGGTGGTAACTGCAAGTGGATTGCTGGGCCTTGCTATCAGCTTCACATCAATGTGGTTTTTGCATCAAACAGGCCCTACAACATATAGGTGAATCTTTGCCTTGATTTTTGTGCTATTAAATATTATTTTTGGTGTAATAAATCTTGTTAAAAGTTTTTGGATATTTGTTTGTTTATGGAAAACTATAGTCAGTTGTTTTTCATACTTTGTGGATGGCAGCAGAAAATGTGTAAGTTGAATGAATAGTCTTTGTTCTCATGAAATTTTTTGATGCTTCTATGTAGTTTGGTTGGATCATTGAATAAGATTCCTTTATCAGTTGCTGGGATCATGCTATTCAAAGTTCCTACTAGTCTTCCAAATCTGATGAGCATATCTTTTGGTAATTCATTGATGCAGAGTTTCTGTACTCATTTTCACTACCATTATATGTTGACAGTCAAATTTTTCATGTATATATAGATTCATCTTTTATCTGTTTAAGTTGATGGGCAAAATGTTCTTTCTCATAATGTTTTATGATATTACACAGGTCTTTTTGCGGGAATATTCTTTGCTAAAGCGAAAATGTCTTGATGTAATGTTGATTCTACAATGTTTTGTTAACTTAAGGGATTGGGGATTTTAAAAAGCCCTCTCTCTATTCTAGATCTCATTGGTGGAATATATGATCTTTGAAATTGTTACTATTTATAAGCTCAGAAACTTATTTGCAAAGTGGAGATCTTCCTTCCTCTAGACATCCAGTTTCTGATGGCAATACAAGTCTTCAAAATACTCATATGATCCAGGAGTAATCCTTGGAAGCTTGCTTTATGCTTCTATTGTAACAATAAACGACACATTGAACATCATTTTCTATTGAGAAATCCAGTGAAGTAATCTGTCCGTTTACATTTAATCAATTGTGTCAAGATGGTTCCAACAGTTGATTGGCTTTTTTTCTGATCTGTGTATGTGAAATCTGATTTTCACAGTGATTACCATTTCTTTACTTGTGAATTTCATAATCATGCTTTACTTGTAAACTCTTGGCCACGCAGCTAAAACTATTACCTTTCAATTCAATGCATTTTAGTTCTCAAAGTTTGCAATCATTTCCACTTATTGTATACAATGTACATAACTTCACGCCTTCAGTTATAACTTTTGTGGTTCTCTGGCTACACCACCACCTGGCAATATGTCTTTTCTATTGACATCCACCTCTTTTATTAGATGGAAAGGAATGCCTTTAGGGGCCAAGTTCAGTCTAAGAGGGAATTTAAGGCAATGAAGTACGTCTTCATGCATCGAGGTATTATTGAGGAAGCTATATATAGAAATCTTTGAAAGGGTATTGCTGTTTTGTTGATTAAAAGAAGGCATTTAATAATGTCCCTGGATATTTGTTTTCTGAGCAGCTTGAAACTCCTAACATGCTATTGCCTTGTTTTGTACATTATGGGACTGTATGAGTTAGTAGTAGGCCATTTTTGTATAAGCACATGTCCTGACACTAAATCACTTCTGGGATTAATTAGGGGTATTCTCTTTCCACTAGATCTCCAACTTATTCTTTAAGCTTTTGTGGTGGAGTTTACTTCTTGTCCAAGAGGGTTGTGCATGCAACTTGATGTTCTTGATACCAAGCAGCTACTGGCAAATCTTGCTTTCCACTAGATCTCCAACTTATTCTTTAAGCTTTTGTGGTGGAGTTTACTTCTTGTTCAAGAGGGCTGTGCATGCAACTTGATGTTCTTGATACCAAGCAGCTACTGGCAAATCCCGGTGAAACCAAGATCATGAATTTCAACGGTGCCATGGAGGCCATGCGTAGGTTTTACCCTCTTTCAAGGGTTAGGCATAGGTAGGTCATTACAACATATACATGGAATAAAACTTATTGGTCTTTTCTTCAGATTGTAGCATGCATTGCATGTTGAAGAATCCTCAAAACTCGTTCACAATACTTACATTATGGAGTGCATTAATAACAGCAACATAACATGGAATTAGATATGTTGCTGCTTAATTTTGTCATATTAGAGTGAAATGAGTTGTTTTTCTTGTTATTTATGTGACAATGTTTTTGTTATTTTGGTTTCCTTGAGGCAGTATGATCATGTGGAGGTTTATATTCTATAATTTCAGAACAAATACCACCCTTCCATGATGGATGTTGCTCCTACAACGTGGTTCCACAATAGTGCACTGCCATTCTTTCTTACCACTCAATTTTGCAAAATTTCCCAAATTTGAAATTTAAAAATTGAAAATTGGTAGAGAAATTTGGCAAATTATTTTACAATGAAAATGAGAGATCAAACAAAACAAATTGGAGAAAAGTGCAAAACTATTGCCGTTTCACAAAGAACGTAGGATTTTGAATCAAGTTTAGTTGGTACCATTGAATCTGGACTGTGTGGAGTCATTAAGCATGGATATTATATTAGATTAAGTTCAGAGGTGATGAATTTGTAAAAATTGACAGGAAAAAATACTTTCATATGGATGGTTTTTTTACTAATCAAAAAACACAGATTTGCACCTTGATTCTTTTGGATACCCCTCGGCACATATTAGATCCATGTTAACATGGATCATCTACAAAAATGTCCGTCATTTACATTTTTCGTTTGTGTTTTCTGCGCATTAACAAGTGGATTGTTTTTCTCTTGTCATATATCATTTCTATTTAAAGTTCTTTAGCTTTCCATCCTTTGTCCAAGCTTTGTATAAATTCAACCTTGCCAATCCATTTAAACGTGTAAGGTACTAAAAAGATAAATGATTACCGTATGGGAAATCCCATATATTAAAAAGAAAGTGTTAGAGAAGACAACGTATTGTCGTTTAATTAAAAAGAGTAGCTATTTGAATTTGATCATTGATTGTATGGAAAAATAGTAATGATTTACAGTTGGAATCGCTCAGATGAACACTTACATTGAAATAAATACTACATCAATGTTGATAACGTTGAACCCCACATGTTGGAAGAGGAGGTGCTTTTAATGAAAAAGGAAGAAAGATTGCTAATCACATTGCACTTTGTGGAAGATACCTTTGCCTCCTTGATTTGCTTGTGCAAATTCACTTTGAATGCTAAAATATGACCTATTTGTCTAGTGCTTCCTCAAGTGTCAAAACTCCAGGGATTAACCTTGAGCAAAAAAAGATCTTTGAAAGCGTCACTTGAGTTGTTTTATCTTTGGTCTTTAGTCTATTATGGTGTGGGCTAAATTTTAGCTACTCCTAACAATCTTTCTACGTATTCGAAACTAGTGTTGCACTACAAAACTCTAGAAATGTTTGTTCTTCAGCAGTGTCATTTGGTTAACTTATTTTAGGTGTGTAGAATTTCATAAAAATGAAAAAGTATTTCATTGTTTCATGTGATAGAACAAGACACTATAGTACCCGCAACTCTTAAGAGAAACATTTGTTTAAGATTTTGATAGTCTGATAACAACTTTTGGCACAAGATAATAACTAATGTTGTGTCTGATTTTTGTGCTATCTAAGCCCATATGAATATGCCCACGTGATAGACGTAAATGTATTCTAAGAGTCTGTTTGAGGGCCTTAGGCTATGATCAAGATTGCAAGAGTATTATTTTGAACCAATAAGAGTTAGTGCAAAAATAATTAAAGAAATTGACACTAATGAGAAACTTAAGCTTTCGAACACTAATAATTTAGAGCACTTTATTCATGTAGTGTCAATTTATTTTATCACAAAACTTGAAAAATTGTGAAATTTGAATAGTGCATCTAATATGGTGGGGACTAAGTCACTTGTCTAAAGTTTTAATCACCTTATCCACACAAAGGTGATTATGGACATGGTTGAAACTATCTCTTTATAATTTGATGTAAAATTTGAACTATTTAGAGGAGCTAGAAAAAGGTGGCACTCATATCAAGTCTAAGTTTCCCCCAAAGGAAGCAATCATTGCCATCTTTCTTAACAACTTCATAAATCCCAAGCAAATCCAAAAATGGAATGAACTTTGTGTTAATTAATGACATCATCAAGATTTTTGCAATTTGATTATCTCTCAACACAAATGTCAAATCCATAAATAGATTGACAAACTAATGTTCTTGATACATATATAAAGCCATAGAGCACTTGTTTGAAAAGACAAACTTGTGTCACTATAATCCATAATCATAGGGGCGTGACATTTTGAATGATTTGGAACAACATTGCCTTTAGTGCTTTTTGTACATGAAAAGCACATGTAATGTGGCATTTATCTTGTAAAATTATGTCAAGTGCCACATCTTGTTGTGCCTTCTAAACTAGGAGTCAACCAAGTGACATATCCAATGACTCAACTAGAGAGTCATGTCACTACTGCTCTCTTGTATAATAATAGCACCAATGATGTGGCATAATGTTGCTTCACATGGAACTCGTGCAATTTTAGGGGCAACTCCCAATTCTAAAGGCATAGTTAATGGATCATAATCGATCCCATATGCACTATATTTACCTTTAGAATTCAAACTACAACACTAGAAGAATCCTTGAATGCAATTACATGATACCTAAAGGGTATATTTATAAAATGCAAATTAGAATATGAGAACAAAAATTTCAATTTGCCTAAGCAACTGAAATATAGGAGGATTGAGTAAACTTCCTCAAGAATGCTTGTTTTGTTATGTTGTCCTTTATGGAGTGGGTTTAAATGTATCCAAACCAATCTAAGTAAAGTTTATTTTGTACACAATAGGTTTATACCCACAATGTTTTGTATGAAAAATAATTTGACATCATATAAGCACTTCAAAAATAGCACGTGGAGAAGTTATACATTTAAACTTAATTGAGTATCATTTTCAAGTAATATTTTTGAACTAGAAATATTGTAAAGGTGGTGATAATATGATTTTAATGCTTTATTTTAGTGTATTATCACTCAGATTTTCATGGGAGTGGGGAGACCATTACCAAGGGTGTAGAAGTCAAGTTTTGGTTTGCATTTATTGTCGATCAAACATGTGAACAAATATAGTGATAGTATAAAATTAAGTGTTTCAATCCGATTAGATTATGTGATAAATCATTATAAATCTAAAATGGAACTTGGAGAAGCATGTAGGCATTTAAAACAATATATTAAAATCAACAAGGATGTATAAATAAACACATAACAACAAATACACGTGGAGAAACACTTTCGGAAAAAAACTACACCATCAAAGAGAAGAAAAGTCTGTATTAATTGAATAGAAGTGTTACATCAAAACATCTAACTTTCTCCCTTCAATCTAACAACATTCTGGTGTAATTGTGCTCAACCTACAAAAGACCCATAAAACAACTATCCAAGGCATCCAATTTATAGAGAACCAATGGGGAAAACCACAAATGGATTCCCAAAACCCAAACCACCAAAACCCATGGTATGGCAAAAAAACTCAATGCCCCCATGTGACAAACATTCAATGCTTCCATGACTAGCAACATCATTGACGCATGTGAAAAGTGGGCACATATTCCCAAGTATTGCCCTCCAAAATGGAGTGGCCAACTAGTGTGGACCCCATTCAACACATCAAAAGATGCTTCACTCTCTCCTCTAGTGCTTAAAGTCAAGAAAGTGGTGCAAATGCACTCCAATCACTTTGTAACTATCATCGTCATTATCAACCTCCCTTATTAATGCCACTGCAACTAATATTCAAGTTAATTGGGAGAAAATAATTAATAAATAATTCATCCCATAGGTGTTGGAGACACATGAAGTACTTAGGATTTGCAAGGTAAATATCAC
The DNA here is from genome assembly GCA_027924645.1 of Cunninghamia lanceolata. Lineage (NCBI taxonomy): Eukaryota > Viridiplantae > Streptophyta > Pinopsida > Cupressales > Cupressaceae > Cunninghamia > Cunninghamia lanceolata. The sequence goes on from BSBN01000940.1 coordinate 157,866, forward strand.
CTTAATCCTAATATTCTACCACTTGATATTATACATTACAATGACATAAATAGGAAACATAAAATGAATCAAGTAAAGGATGTAAGGCCCATGGCTTACCTGCACCAAGAAAACTTATCCATGCTCATTGGTTTCATAAGTTAATCTACAACATTATCTCAAGTGTCAACCTTTTAAATCATGACCGTACCACTATCAACAATCAAACAAATTGTGATACTAAACATTAATATGCTTCATACAAGCACGGTACATGGAGTTCTTTTCCAAACAAATAACACTTTAACTACCATATCTAATATGAACCACCTTGCAATTAAAACCAACTCCTAAACATAATCTCTAGTACCAAAGTGCCTCTTTATAGGCATGTGTAGTAGCCATATATTCTACTTCAGTAGTGGTAAAGCAACCATGGGTTGCCTCTTACTCATCCAATTAACAATACTGCCAAATAGAGAAAAAACATAGCCACTAGTGGACTTTCGACTATCTAAGTCACTCACCCATTCTGCATAAACAAAGCCTTGTATGTCCAATAACTTGCCCACATCATTAGAACCATGATAAGACATAGGACAACATAGGATTATGACAAGTGTTATAATCATATTACATGAGACACAAAAGGATAACTATTATGTGTGCCATAAGTAAACTTAACCAAACAAGTGTGAATAGGACTTAACATGGAAATAGTTAGGTAATTAGGTAAAGATGGGTCTCGGCTACAAGGCCATGTTAGGTACCCATGTACAAAAGATCTCTCACAAACAGAGAAAAGGAGAAAAACTTGTAGGAAATAACTCTCTAAAAGAGAGAAAACATGCAAACAAACATGTACAGGTAATGGAAGGAGACCTCAAGAAGACCCCCCAAGGACTACATCCATCATGAACATACAATCAATAGTCCCCCATAAGAGGGAAAGAATGAGACTATATATCCCTTAAACAAAGAAGTAGCTCCTAGGCCAATGGAGAATGCTCAAAGATGATTGTTGAAGAGAATCCAAAACCTGGAAACAACATTTCTCCCCTTATGAAGAAACAAGTCCAATGGTGTGTGTAGAAGAAACTCCAACTCCAAGAAGAGAGATGAGGGAAGAAGTCTCATGATGTGTGTCTCTGAAAATTGCTTAAGTGTCCACATGTCACAATCAAAATATGCCACAATAAAATCAGGAGCTCCAAGCCTAATCAAGGAGTGTGACAATCCAAGACAATGTGGAAACTCGTGATCAACAATCTCCAAAGACAAAGACAGTGTGATAACAGTCATGCCATAACTTTCATCCAAGAGGAAATGGATATCCTCAAGTGTGTCCTCCAAATCTGCAAGATGGGACTCACAAAACAAATCTGCAATACTTGTCAAAAAGTCATCCCATAAAGTTGAATATGAAAGACAAGAAACATCTTGTTGAACTAAAGTACTAGAAGATGTTGAACTCTGAAGAAGCAAGAGGTGGAGGATGTTGAAGCTTAGCACAAGTCTCAAGAATCAAAGTGGATGAAAGAACACCAAGGTTCAAGTGACCAAACTTCTCCTCGGAAAAACAATCCACGCTAGATGCATGAATGTGAATTTAGTCAAAGGAATTGCCATCTCATCAAGGGAAAAATGTGAAAAAGGTGTACAAGCAAGATGAATGATCAACCATCCTAACAACAATGATCTCTCTACTATCCAAGTCTCTAATAAACACTAGTTCATGCGTGAACTCAACACTTTTCCCTATTCCACCATGCATAATATAATATATAGAAAGGAGGTTGTTTGACAAAGAAGGCACACATAATACATTTGTAGACACTCAAAAATGGTCACGCCATTTCCCATTATTTTTATTATAATTGATCAAGTAAAATTGATCAGTTGCCCTCCATTTGACAAACATATTAATTAAATAATATTTAATTATTTAATTAATATTTTTCCCACCCTATTCTTCTATCTAAAATTATTCAATACCTTATTTCCTCTACTATAGTCCTAAATAAATATCTATTTACATAGGACTATAGTTCCCCTTCATCCCAAAAATTAAATAAATATGTCTATTTATTTAATTCCACATTTTATCCATTTGTGATTACTTTTAGTAATCATCATTAATTATCCCAAATTTTGTGCACATGGATTAATTTGAAAAAATTAAGGATCACATTCACCCATGCTTCTGAGGACCCATTTGTCATAAATTGTACATGCAAAGTGCATGCATGTACATGACAAGCGGTACTTTGGAAGCATGGACAAATCTTCCTTGTCCTATTTCCTCCAATTTAAAAATTCACTTGGCCCTTTTTCCCCAATTTTAAATTACACTTGTCCTCTTTTGTATTTTAAAATTCAACCACTTTCTCCCATGCATAATTTAAAAATCCTCACAAAATCCAAACCCCACCTTTTGTATGAAAAATAATTTGACATCATATAAGCACTTCAAAAATAGCACGTGGAGAAGTTATACATTTAAACTTAATTGAGTTTCATTTTCAAGTGATATTTTTGAATTAGAAATATTGTAAAGGTGGTGATAATATGATTTTAATGCTCTATTTTAGTGTATTATCACTCGATTTTCATGGGAGTGGGGAGACCATTACCAAGGGTGTAGAAGTCAAGTTTTGGCTTGCATTTATTGTTGATTAAACAGGGGAACAAATGTAGTGATAGTATAAAATTAAGTGTTTCAATCCGATTTAGGTTATGTGATAAATCGGTACAAATCTAAAATAGAACTTGGAGAAGCATGTAGGCATTTAAAACAATAAATTAAATCAACAAGCATGTATAAATAAACACATGACATCAAATATACGTGGAGAAACCCTTTCAGAGAAAACTACACCATCAAAGAGAGGAAAAGTTTGTATTAATTGAATAGAAGTGTTACATCAAAACATCCAACTTTCTCCCTTCAATCTAACAACATTCTGGTGTAATTGTGCTCAACCTACAAAAGACCCATAAAACAACTATCCAAGGCATCCAATTTATAGAGAACCAACGGGGAAAACCACAAATGGATTCCCAAAACCCATGGTATGGCAAAAAACTCCAATGCCCCCATGTGACAAACATTCAATGCTTCCATGACTAGCAACATCTTTGACCCATGTGAAGAGCGGGCACATATTCCCAAGTATTGCACTCCAAAATTGGAGTGGCCAACTAGTGTGGACCCCATTCAACACATCAAAAGATGCTCCACTCTCTCTTCTAGTGCTTAAAGTCAAGAAAGTGGTGCAAATGCATTCCAATCACTTTGTAACTACCACCATCATCATCCACCTCCCTTATTAATTCCATTGCAACTAATATTCAAGTTAATTGGGAGAAAATCATTAATAAATAATTCACCCAATCACCCCATAGGTGTTGGAGACACATGAAGTACTTAGGATTTGCAAGGTAAATATCACCTTAATCCTAATATTCTCCCACTTGATATTATACATTACAATGACATAAATAGGAAACATAAAATGAATCAAGTACAGGATGTAAGGCCCATGGCTTCCCTGCACCAAGAGAACTTATCCATGCTCATTGGTTTCATAAGTGAATCTACAACATTATCTCAAGTGTTAACCTTTTAAATCGTGACCTTACCACTCTCAACAATCAAACAAGTAGTGATACTAAACATTAATATGCTTCATACGAGCACGGTACATGGAGTTCTTTTCCAAACAAACAACACTTTAACTATCATATCTAATATTAACCACCTTGCAATTAAAACCAACTCCTAAACACAATCTCTATTACCAAACAGCCTCTTTATAGGCATGTGTAGTAGCCATATATTCTACTTCAGTAGTGGAAAAAGAAACCATTGGTTGCCTCTTACTCATCCAATTAAGAATACTACCAAATGAGAAAAAACATAGCCACTAGTGGACCTTCTACTATCTAAGTCACTATCCCATTCTGCATAAACAAAGCCTTGTATGTCCAATAACTTGCCCACATCATTAGAACCATGATAACTTTGTTGAATGCACAAGATAACTGAGAGGGGGGGTGAATCAGTTGTATCAAAAACTTTAAGACTTCACAAACATAATTACATCCACATCAATTCACATAAACCCTAATTATGTTATGACGATTTAAACATGAAAAATAGATAACAGAAACTTAATCACATCAACACCATGCACAAGAGAACACCAGATTTTTACGTGGAAAACCCTAAAAGGGAAAAACCACGGTGAGGATTAGCTCACAATATATAGTAGTATCAATACCAAATTACAAAGAGACTCACTGCCCAAGGTCTCACTATCCAAAGAAATGCTCACTGCAAATAGGGCTCACTGCCAAGAGAGGTGGCTCACTACCATGAACTGATATGATAACATCTACCACATGCATGAGTTCAGTTCCAATGAAGCACAATATATATCACCTTCATTGTCTCACAACACAAACATCTTCATCTTTGCATCTTCTCACCCCACACTCAAACACATGAATCCTTTTCACTTATTTATATCAATCATCAACCTTGGAACATACATCAAGGTTGACAATACATTCTGCACTCTTTGGAACAGTCTTCAAAGTCGGCAAACGTACATAATTCAAATTAGGTCTGGACCTAAACAAGCTTGCGAATCAAATGAATGAAGGTAGAACACTTCATGGCTTAGCTTAGACCCAAATACATCTTCACACACTTCAACATACTTCCACAATCCACAAAGCACATCCGCAAAGAGTGTAAACAACCAGGTCGGCCAAAACTGGTGTTAACACTAGTATCTTTAGGCACACGCTTCCAAGAACATAACCATAACTTGCGGACCAAGCACAAGCCTTTAACATGATCTGGAGACATCCACGAACAACATAAAATCACTTGGGAGCCAACAAATCCAGCTACAATAAGTTTCAATTGAAGACAACAAATCTCACTTGAAGACAACTTACAATCAACACTACTAAGCTCTACTACTCAATAACTTGCTTTCTGGAGCACCAAATCACAAATCCTTTGGAATGGAGATAGCTAAGGACCTTATAAACATATGTCCAGAACTGCATCACCTGAAACCAATCTGCAGCGAAATGTGGAGCAAAATACTTTCTCCCAGGCACCTCTGCACAACCCAGAAACTCTGTCAATTTTAGTCTTCAAACTGGTGAACATAACTTCTACTGTACAGCGATCCAGACCACCAAAATTTGGATTTGGCATCTTCAAACACTTCTCTAAAAAATATCCAAATCTCACACTCTGGTCTTCAACAGAAAACAAATGCGGAGCAAGAACTCAGATAGTATCCTGCAACCCATAATACTATGCAACACATTGTTTCCTCTGAAGAGCAAACTTTCTCAAAAGCGCTTGGAAACTTTAGCAACAAGAGCACTATACCAATATCATCAGCACTTTTATAAGGCATTCAAATCACTTTAACATGACAAATCAATCAAGTAGCAATCAACAATATCAGGAGACACAGTTGACACCAATGACAACCTAAGCATGTTGACATCAATGACAACACCGGTTAGCACATACTTGCAACAATCTCCCCCTTTGTCATTGATGGCATCATATGATGTGAAAAACCATCATGACACAATTATGCACTAATCTCATTCTCCCCCCTTCTTTTATACATCTTACTCTCTCTTTGTTTTTCACATGAACTCTCTCCCCCTTTGACATCAATGGCAAAGGGTGACATACCTTCTTCAAACTTTCTCCCCTTGAATATGATACTGCACATACTTGCACTTGTTCTTAACTGCTCTAAATACTTCCTTCTGACTACAACACTCTCCAATGTCACTACCTACTCCCCCTGAGAGGTAGCCTCCATCATCAATTCCTGGAGGAAACATCTGTACCAGAGGCTGGCACAGGCTCATCCTTGATTTCATTAACATCCTTGTTGATCCATGTCTTGTTCATCTCCTTTTTGGTTTTTGCCACATCAACCTTTTGTATTGGTTTCTTCTCTTCTACCGAGTTATCATAGCACACAGCATTCCTTTGACCATTGTTCCTTCCATTCATTCTAGACCTGCATTGGTTAGCCTTATGTCTAAATCTATTGCATGTAAAGCAATTACCATTGAAAGATTGAGCATTCCTTCCATCGCTATAGCCCTTCCTTATCTGACTTCTACATTCACTAGCTCTATGACCAACTCTCTTTCAAGTAAAGCATTGATCGAAGAAAGATGGAACATTTTGATTCATTCTGCTCCTACATTGAGTGACCTTATGTCCGAACTTATTGCATGAATGATAATAACCATTGAAAGATGGGCACCTTTGAGCATTTGGTTGCCTGATCAGTGGCCTTCTAGGTCCATTCCTTTGATTCTGCTTGCCTTTGTCCTTCCTATTCTCAGCTTTCACTACTTGACCTGATTTGGAACTTTCACCTTTCTCAAATCCCAATCCTTCTTTGTCATCAGGGATTTTAGCAATTATCTCATCAAGTTTTGTTGAACTTATCTTAAACTTTTCTTCATAGCTCTTTGCCTTCTCCAAGTCTAACTTCAAGTTCACAACTTCTTGTTCAAGCTTTGTATAGTCTTCAGTTTTATCTCTCAGACATTCCTCAATTCTTGCCTTTTCTTCAACTTTCACTTTTAGATCAATCATGGTTTCATTTGCTAACCTCAATTTTTCACTGTCCTCTTTATGTCTTTGTTTAAGCTTCTTGACTTGCTCTCTTAAATTTCTGATGCATTCATTTGCTTCTTTGATATTCTCCTTCGAGTCCATGTTTTCTTCTTCAGATCTTTCTAGGTCTTCAAGAGCAATTTTGAGTTCTTTAATGTCAACAGACATGCATTCTTCCTCTAAAGATTTGATATCGTTGCAAGCCTCAGTTATTGTTTTAGGTTCAACTTTAGAAATCAAACACAAATTTATTTGTTTTTCAGCAACTCTACATCCTGTCAATGTGCCTTTGCGTTTACCACTAATGATCTAGTCTTTAGTATGATGCCTTTGCATGTACTTGGGCATTTCAGAGATTCTTTCCAGAGCTTCTTGTTCTTCAACCTGTATTTCTTTTTCTTCAGTTTCTTTTTCTTCTTTAGTCTATACTTCCCTTTTTGTAGCATTTTCTTTTTCTTTGCAAAAGAACCCATCTGAGTCTGATACATATTTATTGACTTCTGAATACCTTTGTATGTCTTCATCAACTTTGACATTAGTACTTTCCACAATCTTCCTTAGCCTTTTGTTATAGCATTGGTAGGCTTTGCTCTTAGTTGAATACCCAAGAAAAATACCTTCATCATACTTTGCATCATCCTTTCCTATTTCTTTTTTTCTTTTGATAAAACATTTGCTTCCAAAAATTTTGAAATATTTAGCAGTGGGAGTCCTTCCATACCATATCTCATAGGGAGTCCTTACATCATTTTCTTTCACCTGTACTCTGTTTTGCATGTAGACAACAGTATGAATTGCTTCTCTCCAAAATACTTCTGGTAGATTTGCTTCCTTTATCATTGTCCTTGCAGCTTCTTGAACAGTTGTATTTTTTTATTTCAATCACTCCATTATGCTTAGGAGCAGATAACAACATTTTTATCCCATGATTCTCATAGAAAACATTAAACTCACTAGAAGTAAACTTTCCTCCTATGTCAGACTTCAAACATTTGATCTTCATATCCATTTCATTTTCAATCATTGCTTTAAATGCCTTGAACTTGTCTAGGACTTCTGATTTTTCTCTAAGAAAAGTAACCCAAGTCATTCTAGAATAATCATCAATGAATAACATAAAGTACCTATCATCATGGAAACTTCTTACTCTTGTAGGACCACAAAGGTTTGTATGAACCAACTCCAACAATCTAGTAGAATATTTTTCTTCATCTTGTAAACTTCCTCTTGCTTGCACTCCACCTTGACACTCCTTGCAAATGATACTGTTAGGTTTAATAATCTTTGGTAGATCTTTCACAGCTTGAGCGAAACTTGTCCTTACCAGATTATCAAGATTGATGTGACACAATCTCCTAAGCCAGAGTCAAGTCTCACTGATCTGAGTCATAGAACAATAACTGTCACCTTCTCTGAGATGGTAAATGTTTCCTTCTGTCCTCTTTCCAGTAGCTATCACAATTTTGGACTTCTCTCTGATCTCAAAACCATCATCCTGAAATATAAGACTGTATCCTTTACTGCAGAACTGTCCAACACTCAATAGATTTTGCCTTAAACTTTTAACATAAAGAACATCATCAGTATGATGTTTTCCATCGAGACTAATTGAGCCTCTTCCACATATCTTGGCAATATAATTATCTCCATATATAACTGATCCTCCATCATATTTCTCAAAACTAACAAACTTGTTTCTATTACCGGTCATATGATTTGAGCAACTACTGCCAATACCCCAATAATTCTTTTCTTGAAAAGTATCTTCACTATCAGGACTTACCTCCGGATCATTTTCTTTCATACACCCTTCAGGATCAACCCCACAAATGTCATCCTTTGAATTAGTGAGCAGGCAATCATTATTGTCTTCAACATCATAGTAGGTTTTCTTAGGCGTTCTGCTTTTATTTTCTTCTTTCTTACTTCTCAAAATTCCCTTTAGACATCTTGATGCATAATGACCAATCTTGCCACACTTGAAACATTTGAGAGGCAGCTTATCTTTGTGCATATCAGTATCTAATTTTGTCCTTCTCTCAAAGTCAGCTTCCATATTATCAACAATCTTCTGATCTATTTCCACAGTCTTCTTAGGTTTGCCAGTCTTGAGTGTAGTTATAACTGAGTTCTAGACAACATATCCAAGAAAGATCAAATAGCTTACTATTCTCATTTTTTAAAGAACAAGCAGAGACACATCCTTCTTGTGCATCATCCTAGATCTACCTTAAGTTGTTAGGCTTTCTTCCAAGGAACTTGGTGAAAAGAGCACAGTTACACTGAGAGGGGGGATGAATCAGTGTAGTTCAATTGAATGTTTTGTTCAATAATCTTAAAGACACATCAAATCAAATAAAAGAATGAAAACATTAAGCCAAACATGCACACAACACCAGATTTACATGGAAACCCTATGAGGGAAAAAACCACTGAGAGTTGCTTGAGTCTACTACTCAAATCCAACCTCAAAAGAAACAAAAGTACATTTGTTTTTTAAGCACCCACTCCAAGGTACAAAAGACACCTGTAGCATTGTTTTCAAAACTCCAATTTCACAAGTACAATGCACACCTGGTCAACAAAACACTTTCTGAAGAACCTACTTCAATGAGCCACCTACCTCAATCACCAAAACTCAAACACCACAAAACCCTTAAAAGAGACAAATGAATGTGCAAGTTATTATTCTTAAGTAATCTGATTTGCACTAATAAAAATAACCCTCTCTGCAAGAAAGATAATGCTCAGTGTATTAACTTCATATTCCCTTCTAATCTGCCAAACTCATCATTACAACAAAAACCCTATTATTCTTCTTTTGTATCACTTCTCTGCAGTTTGCAATCTCTGTATACTTACATTTGCAGACCCCTAGTTTATGCTTTGACAACAATATCCATAATTCATAGTATGTATGTCATCAGAAACTCACTGTGTTGCACTAAAGAAAACCTTGAAATCTCGAGGGGAAGGATTTTTAAAGAGCAGAGATTAACTGGCTTCCAAACAGTTACCAAACTGTTATTCCAACTGCTCCAAAACAAACGGACACCCATTTGGCCGTCAAAAATAATCAAGAGTGATATCCGTTAGGTTTTAAACTTGATTTAAATTTCCTCCGTTGATCTTTCCTTTTGCGGGCACAAGAGATCAAAATGTATCCTTTGATTTGCTTTGCCGCCTATGCGTAAGACTCCCACCTGCGAGGACCGGTCTCCCTAGGAGAGGGGGCCAGTGATTTCACGTGAATGACCCCTTCACTTAGTAACTTAAGTGAACCTTTACCTCTGATAGCCGATCACCAATCAAATAGAATATAAAGAACTCAGTGTTGAGACGGGTAAAAAGGTTTTTGAATTAGGTTTTAAAGCATAGTGAAAACTTAGGGTTTCTAGGGTTTTTTAAGACTTTGAACAATTACAGACAAACATCCTTAGAAAAAATTAAAACTCTATGTCCTCTGACATAAAAGGTGGATTGCAACCATACTATGACAGGGACATTGTAGGTTCCAAGAGAGATTAAAAACATCTAGGCTTCCAAGATTTGACACCTTGGAATAAGAATACAATCAAACTCTTAGGTTTGAGTTAGAGACCAAACCCTAAAGACTTCTTCCACACAATAATGATCATAAAACATCATAAACTCTGATCAGAGATAGTAGGCATGAAAACCTTGAAGCAAGGAGACTTTTAACACTTGTAGATCAATATGAAAAACCCTAGAATGAACTCATGGAAGTGTGCACTGAACTCCTGATGTTAAGCAGAGGGCAAAAAGGAAAGCTTATGAAAAGAGATCATTAAGGACATCAACAATAGCATAGAGACAAAGACTCCATTCTCCTTATACAGCAAATATCATGTAGACATCAATGGCTGAATGAAGAGCATATTCAAATATGTGTACATCATTTCATTACTGAATGAATGAACTCCTTGTGCTTATCAAGAGCCTCTGGTCACTAGATCACCCTATCACTCCAAATCCAACTGAGAGTTAAATGTTTGGATCAATGGCTTTACACTTCACACTCCTGATGATGACAAGATTTTCTTTGCACAATGCAGACATCAACCTGCTACCACCATCTTCATAACTCTATTTCATATGGCAACAAATTCAAGATCTCTTGATCTCCTGGATGATCAATACCATCAAGTTGAGCAACTCTTGGTAATGACAAGCACACCTCAAACATAATTGACATTGTAACCACCATACACATGAAGCATGAACATGAATTACTTGATACAAACTGTGATCTCTCAACATCATCAATCAACACTCAACACTATGAACTCATGAAGCCACTGTGATTTTGAAGCATCAGCACAAACAACCTCAAAACTTTTGATATCAATGACAAACATTTTCAACGCTTGGCTCTGATACCAAACTTAAGCAATAATTAGAAGTTTCTCACATATATATCTAAATACCCTCCACAAGTTCAATGCTCTCTACTAGGGTTAGACATATACCTACTAAGAACTCCCATTGCTTGGGCAATATTTGATCTAGTACAAACCATTGCACTAGCATAAGGCACTTTATACATATCCTCAAAATCAACATCTGACTTAGGACACATCCAATGAAAGCTTAGTGCCTATAGATAAAGGCGTACTCATTTATTTATAATTGTGCATAGCAAACCATCGCAAAATAGTGTCAGTATACTTACTCTAACTAAGCCAAAGTTTTTTGTGAATTTGGTCTATTGATTTCCATTGTCAAAATAAATTTTGTTGCCCCTAAATCCTTCATTTCAAATGCACTTGAAAGCTAAGTTTTAAGCTCCATAATAATAATCTTTCTATTACAAATAAACATATCATCAGCATACAAGAGGATGATTAAATTAACATTTCATAGTTATTAAAAATATGATCCAAGCGGGCATGGCATTGTCGTCTGAGTAGGAGTTCGTAGCAGATTTGAATGGCATCACTGCGTCCGCAGGGGAGGCTGGGTCTAGATGCAGGCTGGAGCGGAATGTCAATCTTTCTAAACTGGATGTTTAGATCTCTCAAGATTTGTGTGCCCTATTTCCAGGGGTAGCTTCAGGTCCAAGCATTGGTCCCTCTTCTACCCCTGTTTGTGACAAGAGTCCCTCTGTTGCACAAATCTTGTGGGTTCAGGTCCTCATTCAAATGCCACTAATCTGAGTGCTCAAGGATAGCCTCAGAAATCTTTCTCTGAGGCTGTGATTAATTCGGGAGCTCAGTCCCGCCCAGCTTAGCGTGAGGTTTCTCGGTCATTTCCTTGTGCTCAATCATCCCCATTGGTGATTTGTGGCCAAGACATCTCAGAAAATGAGGAATTTTATCTCAAACGTGGGGTGATTTGCAGATTCAACAGTTTTTGTCCATCTCTCTCTGATCTTCACAAATGGGTCATGGATTCATGGAAGCCTCTTATGGATGGTACGATTGAGATCTTCCCATGTGCAAGGGGTTTCTTCATAGTGACATTTGCTTCTACAGAGTAGCAGGACTTAATGCTCGACAATAGGGTTTGGTTGTGGGGTGGGAATTCTCTCCATCAAACCTTGGATTCCTTCCTTCAATCCTCTCTCTGACCCACTAAATATTAGACCAATATGGGTTCGTCTCCTGAATCTCCCTCTCTAGTTTTGGGACGATTCATGCTACGAGGGCATTGATAATGCTATTGGTCACTTTTTAAAGGTAGACTCTACTACCTCATTGATTGGACATACTACGGTCACTCACATCGTAGTAGATATTGGCATCTCTAGACCCCTTCATGGAGATGTAGTTATGATGGTTGGGAACAAGCCTTGGACGCAACAGTTAGACTATGAAGGTCTCCCCTTCAGATGCAAATGGTGTTTCAGTATTGGTCACTTGGCCTCCGATTGTCCTCTCTCTCGTCGTAAGAGTGCTACAACTTGGTGGAAGGAGGCTCTCTTTGATCACTTGACAATTAGCGCTTCCAAGGAAGTTGATTCCTCGGTGGAGGATAGTTCCTTCCAAGAGGATGAGCCTTCCTAGGAGACTTTACCCACCCCCCTGTGGTGGCGGATGAGGCTAACCCCTCAACTTCTCCGGTCGCTTCTGTTAGACCTTCAACTCCTTTATCGGCCCCTTCTACTTTGAGTCAGATTGTTGCTTTGTCAGTTCCTACTTTTTCTTCTGTGTTGTCAGCTTCTGGTTTAGCACGTGAGATCTCTTTGGTTGTTGCGTTTGTTGAGGGGCCCCTCCTCTCGCCTTGCTTTGAGGATTTTGACTCAGTTTTCCTAGACATTGGTTCAACGAAAAAAGAAAGGACTCCCCAAATCTGTTGTTGCTTCATGATCAAGGGTTAAGGGAGTGAGATTTGCTTCCTCGGGATTTGGTGTTGTTTAGATCCCTTGTTTTGTTCTGCAGTTGGGCTGCTGCTTTTTTGTTGTTTTTATGTTGTTGCTGGCATTGTTTGCTCTGCCTTGGGTGCCTTTGTGTAAAAGGGATCATCACCCTAGTTTGTGCTTATCTTAATCAAAAACATACAAAAGGATGATTAGAATTTGATCATCAATACATTTAACGTAAACAAAGTGATCCTCTTTGCTTCTAACATAACCCAACTTCAATGTAAAAGCATCAAAATTTTGATACCACATCTAAGATGATTGTTTCAAACAATACAATGATGGTTTTAACTTGTAACTATTTTTTTTTCCTTTTTACCTCAAAACCATTTGATTGTCGCATATAAATTTGCTCTTCAAGATCTCCATGTAAGAAATTAATTTTTACATCTATTTGCTCTAATTCAAAATCACAAGCAATAGCAATAAAAAGTGGGAACCTAGTGGAAGTCAATTTAATAATAGGAGATAAAGTTTTACCAAAATCAACTCTTTGGGAGTAGCCCTTAGCCACTAGTTTGGCATCTCTCTAACTTACTTCTACTCTAAATTTCTTCTTAAACACCCACTTGCAACTGTTAGAACATAATGTTATTAGAGGTCATACTCTTATAACATTTATATATTGTTCTAATATAAGGTTATAAAATCTTGTGTTTATTATATGCTTTATAAAGCATATACCATTTAATAATTAATAATCTAATAACTATTATATTATTAATTATTTACAAATGATAGTTTTGAATAGGTTTGACTAATACCCCTTCTCCTACATTTAAGGAGCTTCTCTCTCATTAAGAAGTAAGGGAATTTGGAGATTTATAGTGAATTCTATCACTATGCACATGAAGTATTATTGGCCATGTGGAAGGAAGAATAAGTATATCTTGAGGTTCTATCTACAATTTTTATAAACAATTTTGTAAATGTTTTATAACAAAATTATGCTTTATGGGGTTTTTTACCTGGAAGGGTTTTCCCCATATATATGTTGTGTAATGTGTTAAATCTATGCTTCTACAATTCTCATTTTATTTATTTTATATTTCATTTGTAATGATTAATATCTTAACATCTTAATTTCTAACAACAACCAATGGGCTTCCTTTCCTTGGGCAAACTCACAAGATCCCAATTGTCACATCCATCCAAGGCCACCAGAAAATAAGATTGCACAAAACCACTAAGTGGTATTACATTACCATGTCCTCCAAAACCATGAGCTCACTAAACCATGTCCCCCTCATTTAATTATTGGTACTAAGTTTTCCCAATATTAAATATTTTCCCAATGTGCAACCCACATTAAATATTTTCCCAATGTTACATACAACTTTAAAAGTAGACCCAAATTAATATTTAATGTGGCTAAACACATCACCTAGGATGCACCACAAATAAATATTTATTTTACATAATTTAACTATTTCATTTTTATGCAAGATGTACAACACACTTTTTCCAACAAATATCTCAACTCCCATTGTTATAGGGAGGGCAAGAAGTTGGCAGATCTCCTTTCGAATTGTGGCATTAATCAAATGAAAGTCACAATAATAAGCGATCAGTTGACAAGGTGGCAAGGCTCGGCACTCATGTGTTAATATGAGAGCGAGGCAAGCCTCGCTCAATTTTAATGACTAGGAGTACAATTTTTTGGCAATGGGATTGTTGTCATAACTCCACAATTGTTGGAATTATTACATATTATTATAGTATAGGTTAGATTAAATAATAAATAAATGATAGGTTAGTTGATAGTTAGTAAATAAAATAAATGTTAGTTTTGGGAAGCTACTTTCCCGTAAGTAGTTTGGATAGTTAGTAAGGGAAAGAAAAGGCTTTATAAGCCATTGTAATGTAATGAAAAATCAGATTGAGTGAATGTATGAAATCACGAAGAAATCAATACAATTATATTATTTTGTGTTTATTAATGTTTCTATCAAGATTTAGATTGTCTGAAATTTTATATGCTCTACCATTTTTCAATATGGTATCAGAGCATTTATCCTTCCTATACCTATGAATAGTGTAGCCCATTCTTGTCTTGAAGCAATGGAGTCTTCATAAGGGAGAAGCGATATTTTAATATAATGCATTGAAATTATGGAATATATTAAAAGATGCCATGGAGATTGGATTCATAGATGTGTAAGACTCAAATTCATTGCAAATATCCTCAAGTGCATTACTTGTTATCATTGAGTGCTACTTTGTTGTTGGTAGATTGTTCTAATTTTAAAATGGTGTTTTTTATACCAGCCTAACACGGTCTCACTAAAAATACAATATATTTCTCATTTTCTAATGAAATTTTAAAATTTAAAATGGTCTAGAAAGATGATGAAGAGAGGAACAAAACCCAGAAATTTTAAACATATTGTTAATATTTAGCAAGAAACTTGAAGCAAAAGATAGTGGCGTGAGTTTTACATACAACCATGGTTTGGCATTTGTGATTTAAGGTTTGTTTGTGAGTTATTTGAAACCACAATTTTTTGGAGGGTTGGAGATATATTGTGGCGGTTTGAATAGAGCATTTATGTTGTAAATATGGTCTAGGTGATGACTAAAATGCTATGAAAAGGGAAGTGCTCCAACTCTAATTTAAAAGTTGATCATTTTATGAAACTTGGATTAAGAATCATGGTGTAGAATAGTTGGTTGGGAGAGAATTTTTAGTTTGGTAGATCATAGTTTCAAGACTCGTGCTTTTGTTTCTTCTAAAGGCTTTCTACATATCGCATATAAAGTTAATAATTTATTTGGCAAGATCATGTTTAAAGCAATTGGAGATAAGAAAAATTAAGATGTTGATATGACTTTAAAGGTTGCTAGTTCTAAGTCCACCAAATATTTTCTAGTTATTTTTGCACATAAGTTTTGATATCTTCTGAATCCATCAAAGACATTATTTTTGAAGATTTTTTGTTTCAAAGAAAGCAAGTTGTGTAAATGGAGAAATAAGGACATTATTGGAGTCTATTTGATATTTGGAGAGATTTATTGTAAGGGTGCATTATCGGTTTAATATGACACCTAACCTCTTGCTTTTAGTTATGGCCACACATATATCAAATATTGCTTGGGATATCCATACTACACTTGGCAACATTTTTGAAGATTCTAATGATGCATCTAGCCAGTAAGGACTAAGTAAATCAATTGGAGGCAAGAGATCTATTATCATCTCAAGCTAGCTTCTCGCTTAGAGATGATACTTTGCATGAAAAGCATCAGTTTCATTGAGTCCCTTCATGGAGCAAGGGGGGTCATGGCAGTGGTTTTTGGTTTGTGGATAGTTGAGTATGTCTCGATCCACAAACTTGGTGAGTGGTATCTATAGATAGTTGAGTATGTCTCAATCCATCTATTTGCAGGTTTGTATTTGTGGATAATTGAGTTTGTCTCGATCCACAAAGGAAAAGAGATACTATGGATAGTTGAGTCAGTTTCAATTCACAGTTGGTTGGTATTTGTGTTACTATGGATAGTTGAGTAAGTCTCGATTCACAGTCGATTGGTGTTTTTCTTGTGAATAATCAAGTTTGTCTCGATTCAAAAGAAGAGTGGTGTACTTGTGAATAATTGAGTATGTCTCAATTTGCATATATTTTGTAGGTTTGATAGTCAAGACATTCGCTAATTAATTCAGTTTGGTGTGTCTTGGGTGAGCGAGGAGATTTGGTGGAGGCGCTTCATCAAATTTTTAGATGGGTTGTTGTGTCCAGTCCATGCAGTGTTCTATCCCTTGTTCGGATTGATGTAATAAGGGTTGATGTTGGAATTATTACATCTTATTATAATATAGGTCAGATTAAATAATAAACAAATTATAGGTTAGTTGATAGTTAGTAAATAAAATAAATGTTAGTTTTGGGAAGTTACTTTCCTGTAAGTAGTTTGGGTAGTTAATAAGGGAAAGTGAAGGATTTATAAGCCATTGTAATGTAATGAAAAATTAGATTGAGTGAATGTATGAAATCCTTTAGAAATCAATACAATTATATTATTATGTGTTTATTATTACTGCTATCATGATTTAGATTGTCTAAAATTTCATATTCTCTACCATTTTTCAATAACATGTCTCCAAGTTTCATTTCAATCACTAACTCTCATTCCTCCATCAACTCTATAGTTGGCACATGGTTTTTTTATTGCTACTTGGTGAAAATGGACATGGTAATGCTAGGCTCAAGCATTCTTCATATGGCTTTTATTGGTGAGATTTCTTCAACCAAGCTTTGAAAGTTTTTCTTCTTCCAAGATGAAGACATAAAAGAGGCCATTGTGGAAATTCTTAGCTTGGACTTTCTGGAGGATGCAATGAGGCACAAAGGTAATTTAGAGATATCTTCTATGTTTGTAAGTAATGTTCTCATACTCTCTAGGGATAAATATTTTAACAAAAGCTTTGGGTAGATTTTATATTTGGGAGAAGTTTAGATTGGGTTTGATGGAAGCGGTGGACAAAGCAAATCTTGCCAAGCTTACCTCTTTGCCTTGTACTTGATACAAATTTCATGCTTTAGCTTCTATTAAAACTATCAAGGCCGTAGAAGTATGTGTGGAGGCTATTATCAAGGAATTGGCCTCCATCCAACATTTTCTTCGTGATGGTTGTTGGTTGGAAGGGTATCATCCATCAGTGTGTTGCAAGTATGAGCAGTAAGTGTTGTCATTGATGTCAACACCTAAGGTCAACATTTAAGGAAATTATCTAAATGAGTTTGAGCAAGTGTCTAAGAAGAATAGTACAGTGTTTTGCTCCGCATATCCTGTAGATTGAATATCTTTGTTTGTGGTTTGGAAGTTATGTTAAGGGATGTCTATAGTTGCGATGTTTCAAGTTTGAACCTTCGGTGTGAAGATTTGCGTGAGTCCTGTTCACTAGAGTAAAAACTATTTTTTCTGAGTATTTAATGGTGACAGGGAGAATGTATTCTGCTCCGCATTTAAGTTTTATAGTCTACGGTTCTGAGATTAAGTCTGGGATGATATTATGTGCCTTGAGTTGAAATGGTTCGTGATTTGGTGCGCCGCAAGCGATATTTCCTTTATAACAATGGTTGACAATAATGTTTAAGTGCTCCGGTTTGAAGAATCTTCTGGATAGAGTGTTTGGGGGTTGTGCGAAAGTTCTTGGTGATTGTAATGTGCTTGTGGATGTCTTTAGATCGTGTTCCTGCTTTTTGATTGGTTCACAAAATGTAATTCGGATCGTACATGAAGCGTGTTCTTAAAGGTCTTAATGTTAACACCAGTTTTGGCCGACTCGATTGTTTTCACTACTTGTGGTTATGCTTTGGAGTTTTTGATAGCATGTTGTTGCGTGGAAGATTGCATTTGAGTCCTAGCTAAGGCGTTGTGTGGTCCGCATTCATTTCTTCTCCTTCACATATCTGTTTAGGTCTAGACCTATTCTAATGTATGTGTGTATGCTAACCTTGGAGATTGTTCCAATGGTTGATGATTGTAATGCCAACCTTGATGTACATTCCAAGGTTGATGAATTGTATAAATACATGTAATGAAGTCATGAATAATGGATGATGATGTGAAGATAAGTGCGAAGTGAAAAAGTAGAGCAAAGCAAAGGAGATTTATTGCACTTCAATGGAACTGAACCTTGGCATAGTGTAGATGATACTATCTCAGTTCACCAACTACTGGCAGTGAGCCCCTTCTCTTGGCAGTGAGTCACTTCTTTTGCAGTGAGCATTCTGGGTAGTGAGCCTTGTTGTAAATTTTGATATATCATTTATATTGTGAGTTAATCCTCACCGTGGTTTTTCCCTCATTGGGTTTTCCACATAAAAAATTTAGTGTCTCATGTGTCTCATGTGTGAATGTGTTTAAGTTTTCGATTCCATGCTTTCATGGTTAAATCATAATAACAGTGATTAAGTGGTTGATGTGTTGATGTTTGAAAGAAGTTAAGTTTTGGTTACAATTGATTACCCCCCCCCCTCTCAGTTGTCTTGTACATTTCAACACAGTGGAGGTTGTGAATCTTGCTCAACCTAAGAAGTCTTCCCCACTGTAGGAACATTTCAACGTGGCTAAGGCAGAGAAGGCCATAAAATTCCTTACCTGACGAGTTGCTTTGGTCAAGTACGAAGATGGGTCATTCACCTTGCATTGGGATGTTTTTTATTAAAAGGGGTAAAGGCATATTTTGAAGGGAATTTGGAACCCTAATATAGGCAGCAGACATCAGCAAACCCTATGCTAACCCACAGCAAAACCTGAATCAAGATGTTATTAACCCCATGGTCTAGTCTTTCGTCGGGTGAATCATATACTTGCTTGTTATTTTGTCATCTCTTTTTGTTCATGTCGATTATGGTCTTTTGTTAATATAGTCTCCCTACTTGTTGTCAGTATTAGGGTTTCCATAATATCAAACGATGTATGTAATGCCTATAGATTAGATTATGAAATAGATTTATATGTAGCTGCTAAATGGTTGTAAGAGTGTCTAAACTATTGTCATCTATTATGGTCATTATGAAACAACTTATATAACTTTTTCGATATATAAGAGGACCCTAACCCTTACTTTAACTATTTTATTTATTTATTTATTTATATAGAGGGAGTTATTATATTTATATATATGTGGGGAGTTATAATTTTAATTTTAATACTTCATACATAAACTCAAATGATACAACCCTATTTAATAAAAAATTATCACTTTGTCTTCACTTCTTTTTACATTTTCTTGAAAAATTTACCTAGTAGTTATAAAAATATAATAAATTAATAATTATTTAAAATTAGTAGAAATTTAAAGAAAAAACAACCCAAAATACCTACTAAAAATGGTGGGAGACCTTTAGGGCTCGCATGGATAAAGTCCATAGGCAACAAAGAAAACCTACACAATCACTTAAAACAAGAGACTCAAAGTCAATTACATAGGGAAGGGATTTACATGGAATTTGGAACAAAGTCCATGAGTGACACATATTCTATCTAAAAATGGATTTTCAAAACTACTTATTAAAACTTAACTTCTCCAAAGTTTTAAGAAAGATGAAACCTTACGAAGACTCAATTGATTTAAACCAATTGTTTTTTAATTTGCTTATACTCCCAATTTTATCTCATTATTAATTAAAACCTATCAAATTATTAGATTATGTTTATATTTTATTTTAAGGTTTTTAAGGTCAAAATAATGTTTAGAGTCTATCTAAGTGTTTATATCTTTAAAAGATTATTTCACTTTTGTTTTTAAGATTTTTAAGATTAAATGGATTTTTATGTTGTAATTATTGTACAATTTTTAGATCTATTTAATTTTAGATCTTAAAGGCTTTTTTATTAAAAGCTTGTTAAAAGTGAATTTTCTTTTAATTAAAAAGAAGAGGAGAGAGAACAAGCAAATATATTTATTTACAACCAATCAATCATTATATTTAAAATCTATTAATTTTTAAAAATATTTTTAATTCATATACAATGTTCATAATTAAAACTTGTCAATTTATTGTTTTTTATTTTATCTAGAAAATTTATTGTTTGATTTACTTTTCTAAAATGAGTTTGATTTTTTTTTAAATTAATGATTTTTTTTTAAATTAAGACTACAACAATTTTGTTTTGCATTTAAATTTACTTAGAAAATTTTGCATACCCAATAATATTCTACTTTAAAATATTATTGGATTCCAAAAGACCCAATAACATTCTAGTTGACAATATTACTGGATTCCAAAAGACCTCTTTTTGGCGTCAACCTATGCTTAAAATTAACAATAACTTTACTTTCTTTGTTTCTTCACACTTCCATGATGTTTCTAATGCCTACATTTAGTTTCTATTACTTGATCATCCATGTATTTACCTCAAAAGCTTTTGATGTGTATGTCCTTTAATCCTTTTTAACATTCTTGATTGCTTTGGGGCAATGCCTTACAAACAATCATTATCGATGGCATACTCATCGCAATAGGAATCACTTTTTTCTTTTTTTTTTTACAAATAATGGCTTTAATACTTTTTAAAAATTAAAAAGAGAATAATACACTATTCACACCAAAAAAAAAGTTGTGGGACTCAAGTCCAAAAATAAAAGACAAAAGTCTAAGCAAGGCTAAACCCAAACATCGATAAAGAGCAAAGTCATTAAGTGGCAAGAGCAACACCATCAGGTGGTGGGTCATGATCATCTAGTTTACCCCATACATCAGGGGGACTAGAACCATCATCAATTAGTTCCCAACTAGTGAGAGTGTCATCTTCCTCATCATCTGCAAGTTGATGAGCATGAACAGGAGAAATAACTAGATCCACGTGAGGAAACTTGCCAGAATTCGGCCAGCCAGGAGCACCACACCCGTGTGTAGAGGCGAAAGGCAACCAAGAGGGATAAGACCAACCATGGACGACACAATCCCTGGATCTTTTAGGCTGAGAACCTTGTGACTGGAATCCCTTATCCCTTCTGGCAAAGTGGCTACATCCATGTTTACATCCACGTAGTGGGGAGCAACCCTGGTGGAAGGCCACAGAAGATGGAACTCTAGCAATTATGCAAGTGGCATTACATAGTGATCTAGAAGCACTTACAGGTGGAAAACTTCAAGTGCAACTTTGTTTGCTTGCACCTGAATCTACATAAGCACATTAGAGTAGATCATAGCTTTAGTATACAATGAAAAGTCAATATCAATAGAACAACCTCTAAAGAGAGCATAAATTCTATCTTTCCATATGCTAAAAAGAATCTTCACCCTAAAAGCATGCCAAATCTAGGTAAATTTAAATGGGAGGTAGGGTCGATCTCCAACAAAACCATATGCCATGAAAAGGGGTTGGGCTGAAAAGGCTTAAAGAAATCATGAATGCACTCCCAAGCCCCCTGGGCTCTAGTGCAGAACCAAAAATGGTGCTTGAGCATCTCAAGTTGTCCATAAAAAGGGCAACGAGGGTTGAGAACTTCCAGATGAGACAAGCGAGAGCCAAGCAGAAGACCCTAATAAATAATGCACCCAACAAAATGAGCCACCTTGGGTTCAAGAATAGCCGCCCAAACAATCTCAAACCTATAGTGCCAAGTGCATGACTGGGCTAGAGATGCCAATGTGGTTCAGCTAGTCTACCATTGGGAAGTGAGGCATAAGCCACAAGTATCTCTTGTGTGGTTTATACTTGTGAAATGTTGTATCAAGATACTATTTCCAATTTTTCCACCATAGATTGAAAGACATAATTGTGAACCATATGGGGAGGAATGGCATCAATAATTGTCTGATAGGTCTCATGATCCTAATTGGATGATCAAAATTTCAACTTAGTCTTGGGCCAAGACAAGAAATTCTTGGTAGCTTTGTTGAGAAGATCTAGCAAAGTTTTGACTTCTCTATTATAAAACTTCAAAACATGAACCCAAGGCGCTTTGGCTAGACGACGGTCTTGACTAGAGAGAACTGGAGACCACCAACTAGATTGTTAATTAATAAAGAGGGGATTGCGGAAATTATTGCCAACCCAAAGAAGCCAAGGCTTGATGAACTCCCAAGCCTTCCAGATACTCTTGATAACAAACATGTCTTGTATCTAAACAGGGTCTCGCATGGTGAGAAGAGTATGAAGCCCAAGTCCCTCCCAAGCTAGACCCAAATGAGAATTTTCTAGTCATCCTCCCTTTCCAAGGCCCTAAGGATCCACTCAACACAAAGAGAATGCCTTGATTACAGATTGAGAGTAAGCCTAAGCCTCCAACATCATGGCGGAGGCAACAAAGTTCCCAAGCCACCCAATGAAATCCTTTGTTCCCATCAAAAGAGGCCTAAAGAAAGTCCCTAAGCAACTTTTCAATTTTCAAATAGGAAGCCTTAGAAGGGACCCAGCAAAAGGAATAATAAACATGAGTGGCAGCAAAAATTTTAAAGCACACCTGAAATTTGTCAACCAAGGAGAGCGGCTTATTAATCTAATAGCCTAAGTTTTTCTCAATTCTAAGATTCACATTTTTGGTTTCTTTAACAGTTTTTTATTAAATAAAGAGGGTTTTATTGGGTCTTAATTTATAAAGTTTCAAAGAATTGATTACAAGAATATGACAATCACACTTACCAAAGAAAATGGTACAAACATAAAATAGCAAACCAAAATGCCAAAATATGTAATAATATGGGAAGACAAAACACAAAGTGTGAAGAAAACAAAAGAAGAGGGCTATAGAGCCTGTGAAACCCCCCAACCACTCACCCCAAGTGCAAAACTACCACCCAACCCACCTTTACCAATTTCAACTTTTGTGTCCCTGATTTACCACCACAACTCAAGAAGATTTACCACCACTACAGCTCAACAAGGAAGGAAACTTAACAGTGTGAATAATTTCTTCCTGCAAGAGATATGATAGTATGAAGGCACTTGTCAACTCTAGCATCCCAATGATGGATTGAGGGCTTGTAATTCGCACACTTGGGTCAAGGTTGGTAGGAATGATTGATCAAATCCTAGGGTTGTGTAGTTGGTTTCCTTAGGCTTGTTGTGATTGGCAATGGCCTAAGATTGGCAGCTTGGCTATTGTTTCTTGGGTTTGTGGTAGGGTTCACTCATGTGAACGTTTTGTTGTGCTTTGACTATTCTTTTGCCCTATTGTAAAGGGTTTCGGGAATTAAAAACTCTAGCATTCCAAGATTGTGGATACGAAAAGGTATTTCACAACCATACGAAGATCAAAACAAAAAGTCATCAAATCTTACAATTTATTTTAAAATCTTTAGATCAGCCTTCAACGTTGACACTCCCAAGCTACTCAGAGCTAAGCTTCTTAACTCATTCATAATATAATCAATAATCTTATCATTCAAATCCATAAAGACATATATACCACTCTTCTTTCCTTGACAACTTCAAAGATCTATTGTTATGTTTAAAAGATCATTAGTAGGCTAGAAGAAATCCTCTAGACTTCCACCTAAATTGTACTTGAAAGGAAGAAAAGAGATTCTTTTACCTCTAATCTAATGTGTGTATTAATTAAATTAAGCATCAAATTACTTTCTTTTAAGAAGAGAAAAATACAATTATAAGCTGAAACTAATCTAATTAATACTATAGCTTTGCTTTACTTAAAAAAGACTTGCTTTGAAAAATGAAATTGAGCTACGTAAGAAAAATGTTCTGTCCCTAATTTGAAGTTTGCTAAAATGGAAGCCAAGTAGAAAGTCATGCAAACAGGGGCAACAAAAGAGCCTTATGATCTAGTACAGAGATGTCCCACTCCGTAAACTTCATAGATAGTCGTGGTCGCATCCTTGTGCCATACAGACTTCAAATTTTTAGAGCGGGTATGTTTCACCCTATGAAAACTCAAGGTGCTTGCAAAAATGGAATCCAATCTATGTGCAAAGAGAAATACAACCTGGACCTATATAGCTAAGACAAGAAAAATGGTTGGGACTACTTAAGAATTTGACTCAATTAGATCCCTATTTAGTATATTTCAATCCTACATACAAGCTTGAAATATTGAAAGTATGAACTTAGCCTAGAGAGCTCTGTGCTAAGTAGATTATTGCATACTTCAGAAATTGTAAAACCTACAGAAAAAAAATTAAAGTGTGTTCAATGTCGTGCATTGAAGATTTGGAAAAATGGAGGTAGCCAAAATATGCCGAAGGGATAGAGGAAATATAAAGAGGAGCTAAGATTTGCTACATAAGACTCATAGAGCTTGCAAGAAATAAGGCAAGAAGATACCATAGAGAATATTCATGAGAAGTAGATGGAAGAAACAAAATTAAAAAATCAATATAAGATTGGTGTATTTTAAAAGCCAAGGGAAATATCTTCGTAAAAAATTGAATAGGTCATTCGAGAAACATAGAAATCCCACGAAAGTTGGATTTTGTCCATTGGAATAGATAAAAAGCAGAATTTTGCCATTGCATGGATGGTTTAAATGTTAAAACGTTGGCATCTAAGTAGGGAGAAACTAAAATTACAGTATATAACAATGTTTAAGGTAAAAAATAAAAAGTATTTTTTGACATCTTGATGAGTGTTAAAAAGCTGCAAACCATAAAATGAAGTTGCGAAGTAGGCCATTTCCAACTTTATAATACCATGACACAAATTTGGGCACTTCCATTCAATTTTTGATTAAAATTTTGCAAACAAACAAAAATGCTAACTAATTTCAAGTTTAAGAAAACTCATTATGATACCACGACCACATTAAATAAATTAGCATTCATTTATATAAAGAAATAGGAATAAAGTATATTCTGCTTCACCCAATCAATTGGCGAGAAGTTTTTTGTTTCAAGAGAGTATATAATGATCATTTACACAAAATTCCTTGGACCTGTTAAATAGTCGTTGAATCACCCGATCTGAAATTAACATATAGACACCACTAATTTACTGGAATAAATCTACACGAGTATGAATTACATTAACTCTTACCCAAGGAAATAAGTTGTCAATGAAGGTCCGTAAGTGGCTTTATTTCTACAACAAATACCCTATAGCTGATCAGTTGAACTTGGTACTCACATCCAAAACCGTTGATTCATCACAAGACATACACTTTACTTCTGGAGGGCGAGAGAGTACACCATCAAACTAATTTTAAAGATGATAATAATTATGACCGAGGGTATCCAATGTGTCAAATTCTCAGACTTAACGGAGCATCAAATGCTTTTTGGCCCACTACTGCAAGGAGAGGTATGTCCATTGAATCCAAGAATGCCATAATGTCATTTCACAACATCCAATACAAAATTGCCCCTGTACTGGCCTAAAGGTCCTCTACCCAAGTTGTTAGGAAGTGTATAAATATAAGTTTCTAATAGAAGTCATTAATTTTCCACAGTCCATGATGTTGTAGACAATGCTTCTGGATTAAACTGTGTGAGATTGTTTTCCCTCACACGTTTCGGGTCACACTCTGTGAACCATCATCAGGAGAAAAAGAGAGCAAGAGAATAAGTTTCTAAGCCAACCAGCACAATTGAGCACTCCAAAGCCTTTGATAAGCTACACAGCAAGACAAGCAGAATCCTGGGTAACATTAAATTATTCAAATTCTGTCAGATATCTCACCAATGAACAATCTACCGAATAATTCAGAGACTACCAAGTACACGAGGCATTTTACAGGGTGATATTGTTTTTCCTTGTATTTTTTTAAGACAGATCGCCAGGACAGATGTTTTGACATGCCTTTAAGGACGTCAGGGCATCCCCTGCATAGTCCCAAAGAAAAAAGGTAACATCCCAGGCATGTCCAAAAACCTTAAAAAAAGTGGGGGCATACAATAGACATCCCATCGCCACCCCTGCCCATCACCGTTCCTAACGTCTAATCCACCCCTGGGGATGCATAACCATGGAACAAGTTTGTGTTTGTGTACTAACTGAAATTTAATATTAAGATGATGTCGACAATCCAAAATTATTGCATATTTAACAAGTGCTGAGGATCCAAAATAACCCCATAAAGAAGCAAAGGCTTACAACACAAAAGGATTTAAAAAACACCATTCCAAAACTAAGTATATTTTACTACCATCAATGCTCGCACTAAGTTGCCAAGGAGAGTAGGGGAGAAAAACAAAAATGCGTATCGCTCCTGCTGCATGGCAAATTTATGAAATTAACAGAAACTTTAAAATGCATGTATCTGAAACAGAACTTCCGAAAATTTCAAAGCAAAATACTGCTATCAAGGTGTTTTAACAAAATGTACATAGCTCCTCTTGCATGGCAAAATTATGAAATTAACAGTAAAATTTTAAAACACATGTATCTGAAAAAGAGCTTTTGAAAATTTCGAAGGAAAATACTACTATCGAAGTGTTTTAACAAAAATGTATATAGCTCCTGTTGCATAGCAAATTTATGAAATTATGAAACTAACAGTAAAAATTTTAAATGCATGTATCTGAAACAGAACTTTGAAAATTTCAAAGCAAAATAATACTATCAAAAGAAATAGAGAATGACATTAGCACGGTTGATAAATCGTAACTAGACTTCAGCTCTTGAACAAACAACGTTCCTTATCATTGTGAATCTGATTAGAAAGCTATAAAATATAGCAGATTTATATGGCAAGGATTCATCCATACATTATGCCATATGTATACTGTGCCAGCCAAAATAATAAATATGGCAAGAATTAAATTTTGGGTATCTTATGACTCCAGTGAAAATCATGCACACTGAAAGTACTTCATAAAACAGAGTTTGATTGAAATGAACTTCAGGTAGAAAATGAAGATCAGTGCCAAGCCCAACAAAGAATGAGGTAAGACCAATAAAACACATTATCCTACTCTCTCTTATCATTGGCTTGCCTAAGTTCTAACTCAGTCCCAGACAAATGCAGCTCATTCATGTAAATTATTAACAATTTTGAGCTCTCTAAAACTTGTGTTCACGCCATAAACTGGAAAAGTTTATATTAAAAACGGCAAGAAACATGCCATAAACTGGAAAAGTTTATATATTAAAAATGGCAAGAAACATCCAAATCACAAAGATGGCACGACACCTTTTCTTCTATGTTACAGCACACATCAGAAACTTGCAATCAAGACAATGAAATCAGCCAACATGAAGGTTTACAATTGACTTGAAGCAAATATAAATGAGTCACGGTAGCATAAGGAAAATGTGAATAAGCTTCAAAAGGTAACATTGGGTGCAAAACGGAATTGCTCACAAAATAAAGTTATGTCAGGATAAGAGACTGTCTGTATAACTGATTCAAAGAAACTAGAAAACTTCTTACTGTGTGATTCAATAACTTATACTAAAATTAGAAGACACCTATCTTCCATCAAGGTCCTGGGCAGGAGAAAGGACTAACTAATGTCAAGTTTCAAGGATGGCTGGAGAAAACCCACCAAATTCTAAGGGCCAGCAATGGGAAGAGCCTCACAAGAACACATAATACATTTAAAAAAGGGAAATTTTTATTTGACGCTTGATAAAGAATGTACGTTAAAATTAACAAATATAAGGTTCGATACTTTTTGAAATTGTACTCAATGAACTTACATGATCAACCATAAAGGATGTGCAAGCAGCAAACATTGACAATATCTCAAAAATTGCATTCCATAAATTTTTTTCATAATTAGAATTTTAAAAAGGCTTCATAGAACTCCCTAGAGTTATGATTGGACCTCCAGTGGCACAAGGTGTCAGAATCACAGAGCATCTTTATATTGCCAATTTGATGATTTGGGGGAACTAGTGGTAGGGAGGGACCTGGTGTCTTGAAAATAAATTCAAGGACACTCAAATTTGGCAGCCCAATCCACCCATCACCACCCCTACCAGGGGAATCCTTAGTCAGACTAAAATGAAAAGAAGATTCTTAATAACACTTAAATTTTCCTGCTTTGTTTTGTGGCATCTGATAGACGTCCAGAGTAATGTCAAACATAACCACAGTAATTAGTCAAAGCATTTGTTGATAAAAAGTGATCCATTGACTCATCTTTAAGTTGGAAGGTAGCACCAACAAGAAAGTGCAAGCATCAATCCAAGAAAAAAACCATCAGTACAGCTCAATCGCAACCAACATAGATATCAGTAAAGCAATCTCACAGCCCACATGTCAAAACTTCCATAGTCAAGATGCTGAAATGGACTGAAGCTGAGAAAATGATAATCTGATTGTCGAGTGATCAATGGTACTGGCGTGTTTGCAAACAAGAGCTTCTGTAGCTTGTTCTTCATTTTCAAAAAGTATCAGTGCCTGCTTCTTACCATTAGCCTCAAAGAGTCTGCTGTTAATTATATTTCCATGTTCTTCCAAATGAGACACAACTTCAACTTCTGTCACATCAGCAGGTAGGCTAGAAACATGTATCATCTTTGTTGGAGCACAACAATACCGGTAGTTCTTTGCCAGATTGCGGTTAAAACGATTTAGCTTAGAACCTGAGTAATCAGTTGAATCTGAAGACGGATGTATCTGCGCATGCTTAGAAAAGTTTACTTCCAAATGTTTTCCAAACAGCAAAGCTCCCTGGGTGACAGTTTACATTGTTAGACATTGGTTGTAATAAAAACAGTTCTACTGAACCTTACCAAGCAATTGAGAAGCCAGAGATTCTACCTTCAAAAAGTTGACAGCTAACTCTGCCTGAAAACCATCTGCCATTTGAATCAGTGCATGATCCGGTTTGTTTCGGAGTAATTTAATGCGCAATATGTTACCATAAATGGAGAACAAATTGAAAAGTTTATCTTCGTCTATTTTCTGAAATAAGTCATAATATCAACTTGAGTCAGTTAATTGTCAAGCTAAAAACATTCCAAAAAGTGCTATTGCTTTAATTCAAAAAGTGCATTCAACATTTTGGTTGGAAAACAATTAGAGAAAATCGAATGTGGAAATGCGAAGAAAGCACAATTAAAAAGAAGAGTCTGTGAAAACAGTACCTCTGGGTTCAAATTGGCAACTAGAATCGTGCATCTATCATTGTTACCAGTAACTCCTCGGGGTAAGACGCCGCCAAAGGCTTCCATTATAGCAGCTCCACTGGCAGTAGGCATCTATGACGGGTAACAGGTAGTGAAGAATTGTATCAGAAAGTATTGAAATAGATAACTCAGAAGTCAAAGAAACATAATTTCCTTGACATTTCATTATCTGTTCAATGTGAAGCATAACCCAGCAACTTGGATTAATTTTCAATGAATGCAATCAGAGCTCAAGCTGATTATCAAACCTGTACAGAGTTTAATCCCATAGCTGGAGCACCCACCATATGATGGAGAGAGACTGTAAATTTTCTCAAGATAGAACACATCATTTAAAAGCATAATTTAGATCCTAAAAGTCTACAAATGGGAGATATTCAAAATTGAACAAATGGTTATGTGTGCCATACCCACCTGGTTGAATGCCATACATGCCTCCCGCGTCACCAAAAGACTGTTTTTAAAATACACAAAGATGCAATCTCAGAACAAACCAGATTAACTTACAAAAGAGCCATTTTAACTTTCCATTCACACTAAACATATATTGAGCATCACCTGTGTTGGCATCCGATTCTTCTGCTCTGATGGCAATGATGGGTTTGTGAAGTCCCTGCCAAAAGTTATTTAACTTAAAGGTTATTATAGATAAAGATAGTAACAAGGATTGCGAATTATATGATGAGGCTTAAGGAAAATACTTGAATTCAATTGGTGCAATGCAAAGAAATTACCTGGTTCTTTCATTATTGTAGTTCACTTGTAACTCGGTAAGGCTAGCAGAAAATATGAAGTTACACAGTAAGACAACATCAAAAGGACAATCTAAAAATGTCAATGATTCAAACAAAGCTAAAAATTGATGATATCCAGGAGGCATACTTTGAGAACTGAATGTCTAGCTGGCAACATCCATCATAGATATTACGATTCTGCACAGATATTCCAAGATGACTCAATCTAAATCAAACCTCAACAAACAATCTTAAGAAAACTAACTATATGAATGTACACCTGTTCCTCTATGTTCAGAAAACTAACTATACGAATGTACATATGTCCTAGCAACAACATGCCTGCAGATTTTTCATAGCTTGAACGGCACTTTGTCTTGAAGCATACTGAATAAAAGCTTGCAAACCTGCATACAAACAATTAAGTTATTAACCCAACCATTACTGAATTGAAATCACTCACAGGTTCACAAGAACTTATATACATGACCATATTGTATGATAAGTTCACTAAAACATGTGTCTAATCTGTTCATGATATTTCTATGCTACAGAAGCATAGGGTGAAGTATCATGATTCATATATACTTAAAGAGTAAAAGATAGAATAGAAAGAAGAAATGTCATCAACACTCTCAGACTATACAGCACTAAGGAAAGAAAGAAATAAGAATTGGATGTTTAGAAGACTCGAAGAAGCTGACCAGACTTCTGAAATATGACGATCTTCTCGACAAAACCAAGAGGGGAAAAGACTTGATGCAGCACTTCCACTGTGATGGGATAGAGCAGGTGATGAATAGTAACTAAGAGGATTCGATTGGGCTGTGAATCCTGAGAATGGCCATCACCAATCCAGCATAGCAAAGACACGAGAAAGAAGACATACATAGAGAAAAGCAGAAAGGAATGCGTGAGAAAAGAGATTAAGTATGGCAGCACACAAAAGATATATATATTTGATAATGCAAAGCCAAACCTATTCCACATTTATTCACAGTGGCCTCAATTTGAAAAGGCGAGTGCTACTGCATACCTGGTCTCCGCTACGTCGTGCCTGCCCTGAATACTCTGTCGTCGTCAACTCCTGATGAGATGAGAACTGAATGTAGACATTTCTACCTCTGCAAATAATCCCCATATTAAGTTGGACTAAATAGGAAGAATATTTTGTCAACCAGAAGTGGAAATTGCACAACTAT
This sequence comes from Cunninghamia lanceolata, assembly GCA_027924645.1. Lineage (NCBI taxonomy): Eukaryota > Viridiplantae > Streptophyta > Pinopsida > Cupressales > Cupressaceae > Cunninghamia > Cunninghamia lanceolata. The sequence continues at coordinate 189,330 of BSBN01000940.1, forward strand.
CCATGCATAGTACCTTATGCTTGGCTGAGTTGTTGAGTAATGATCTAAAACACTGACTGCAGAAGGAATATCACGCATTTGCATGAGAGCCTACAGCAGAAACACAAATTGTCAGTGCTGTGTGCCTCAAGAGCACTACATAAGTAGCTACTTCAACACAATAAAGATTTGCTAGGATAAAAATTTCTCTCTTCAAGTTATGACCTGATTCTTAGCACGCAATATCACAAGTTTGGTTGCACTACCAAGATTTTGCACCAGACCAAACAAGTCGGCCTGCAGATTTCACAACCATAAATATTAACTAGTACTGAAAAATGACTATGTAGACATTCTGTCAGAAAAAATGGAATAATCATCATTTGCAGAAAGCATTACCTCGGATATTTCAGCCCCAACATTGCGAATATGAAGAACTTTTGATGGTTCTGTCATCTTGAAATCAGGATGTAGAATAAACCTAACAGTAAGAACATTAAAACAAGACCTGGTTACTCCTTATCCATGTCAAATAGGTGCATCTTTAATAAGAAGCACAAAGTATAACCATAAAGGAAGAGAATATCATATAGAAAGTACATTAACCCAATCCCAAAGAATTAAATGCAAATTTTTCGCACAAGCTAATGTAAGCCAGGATCTCATTCCACTGACAGGTGGTACTTAAAGTGTTACCATTATTGGGTTTCTTAGGCCCATCAGCCCTAGTTGTACCCTCTCTTTGGGCCAAGGCAAACACCCTTGGAATAACCACTTAACCAGAGAATTCATAAATTATTGGCAAAGAAAAGTGGCTAAGAACATTTAAACAGATAGAAAATATGACAAATATAGATAGGGTTGATTCTGCAGGAACCCTGCAAAGAGGCTAATATAATTTGCCTTTAAGGATAGGAAATCCCTTACTTGCAATCTCATTTGCTACAACCCTTTCAATTTAAACATTTTCAGAATCTGTTGAAGGTAACATCTATTTCATTTTCTCAAACACTTTCTTGGAAGCAAATCAAACTCCACTGTGAGACAAAATGATCCAGACATTAGTAATCCAGGCCTTTAAGTTTTTAAGCTGACAAGGGTTTCCAACAATGTTAAACTTAATGCTTGCTGATTGTAACAAGACCATGGTATATGCACCATGCATTCTTCCAAAAAAAAAATGACCTTTTCCTTTTGATCTGGTGAGATTCAAGGCTTATTAGGACACCCAAACTCAAAGATTGGATGGGCAAACTTCTCAACCAAAAGATACGAGCTGAGCACCTTAAGCCAGAGGCCAGGCAATCCTGACAACCCAGGGGTTACACCTAATCACAGGAGAAATCTCCTTCTACCTGCAAATGATGAAGACCAAATAGTCTCAACTCTACGTACCTTGTAAGAGGATGACGTTGAGAAGAGACCTAGGCTTCTCGTCAAAAGGAAGAACTTATGATGTGCTAATAGAGTGACCATTGTAGAACAGATGTGCCACTTAATTAAGGTTAAGCAATAAAGCCATTTGTTATTGGCAATTATTAGATTCCAATTTAGCTTCATCCCCAGATTCAACTCGTCAATGTCATGCATGATCTTGAATCTTCCACAAGAGTAGTACATCAATTTCAGTTAGGGATGTCTTGAGGAATCTATTTATACAAACACATTCCCTTCAATACAGTTCACATTAAGTTAGATACATAGAAATGTAAAGAAATGGCCCTCCTCCGCTTTCTCTCTCTCTCATGTTCACACATTCAATTAACTTCATGTAACAAGGAATGTGCCCATCAGGACTCTTAACCATGAATCGCTAAACCTTTAGACAAGAAAATCTATTGTCTTTTCTGTGCATCTTCACCTATACACTTTAGGCTTAGCAGCTGAATACTTCTAAAAACTAGGTGTCAACTGTAGTAGTAGTTAAGTAAGCTATCAGATAAATTTGAATATTCCCAGTTCACATTGTGTTCATATCTTGCACATATTTGCTCTAATTTTTCCAGGTAAAGCTAATCTATTATTCCCCTTTCTAAGAAAATTTCCTCTTCTGCAGAGAAGAACCTCCTGCCTACAGCCCATGGCCCACAAAATTTCCAGGAGACAAATCTGTCCCTCATGTGGAAGTTCTGCATATTCCAAAAAGGTGCATATCATAATCTTTAATTTTAACAGTCTTTAACCAGTACAGACAGTGACATATACATTATTAAGAAAATTAATACCAGATATTCTTCCAGAGAGCAATCCTATATTCATCTTGCCCACTAATAATTAACACCTTTAACTGGCTATCTCACATCTCATTACAACTCTATGAATCTTTTGCAGTTGCTGAAGTGCATATTATACATCAAATCTCGATGTGTGCTAAAGCCACTTTTCATTGCAATAATTTTCAATCATAAATCTAGCTAAGTTGTGTTGTCCGCTTAGCTGGTGATAGGTATCAATATAACAAATGTATCCATAACATTGCACACCACAGATTGTAATACCCTATATGTAGATGATGCACCAAATATAACAGCATACGTTTTCAATAGTTGGTCCCAATCCAAGTCACTTGATATGCAATATTGCAGCAAAATGACATCCCCAAAAGTCCCTAGATGAGTGATCCCCAACGAGGTAAAGCTTATTCATGTAGCATGGTGGTATTGAAAGCTGGTAATATTAGAAGCTGATTTTTCATGAAATCATGGAAACAATATGAGTCTCAAACAGTTAAACATACTTCTGCATGGCTGACAAGGTAGACAGTAATAAATCAGAAAGCAAGAGTACAGATACACCACATTTCACTGAAACAACTTCTTACTTCCTTTAGTGAGATGGACCTGAAAGTTATCAAGCCTCATTTCTCCATATAGAATTTTGCAAAAGATCCATGCCTGCTGAAGTTGTTAAACTTTCATTAGTCAACCTATGTGGAGACTGATAAATCTACAAGCTCACAACACTGAAAAGCTTTTTTGATTCCCTGTATGTGTAGGCATAGGTAATGACATGATCAGATTGATCTGTTCAATGCATATAGATAAAACCATGCTTCCTGTAAAGGAATTCAATTAACATTTATAAAGGTCTCTTAGATTACAATTAAAATTCATTGACATTCATAGTCATATTCTAACTGAGTATAAGTGCATTGCATACTTAACCCAATAACCAGGACACCATGGATACTAAAAGAAGTGGGGCAAATGAAATATGTATATAAAAGGAAATACAATACATTCATTCAATCTTAGAAATACCAAAGAACGGTGGAAAAAGGACAAAAAAGGGTAACAGGTAATATTACAAATAGCTATTCAGTTAATTTAGGGGTCAATTACTTTGAATATGATCAGAAGTTATATTCAGGTAACCGTGCACTGCTTGCATTGAGTACCTGTGGAATAAGGAATAATATTTGGTGGACACAACCACAAATCTCAGCTTGGTCTAATTCAGCCTTCGTTATTTAAAAAATAAGAAGCTAATATTGTAAGTAATACATGACAACCTCTATCTGAAAGCAGCTTTGAAGTGCTTGATGTGTTCTCCTGATATATTATACCATGCTTAATTTCTTCCTGATGGAATGTCACCATAATTATTAATTAGTTTCTTTACTATTATTATACACTGTAAGCAACTAAGCATCCATAGAATTGTAACCTAAATGTCATATTATGTTAAATAAAGTTTGTCCAGGTAGCATAGGTCCATAGGATATGCTAAAAAGCAATGCAGATGCAAGCAAATGGTCTGGATGCAAACTAAGTAACTTCCTTACAGTAGTCTCCACTAGTCTTATATTGCATATTTTGACATATGAGAATGAAGAATTGCAGTTACATTTATGTTGCATTACTGGGTACACCCAGGTGCCCTGCCATATCCAAACCAGTCAGTTCAGTCCAGGTTCAGATCCCAGGCTGGATCTGACCTGGGTAAATCTAAGGCATGAACTCGGGCCTGTACATATGCCCCAGTTACATGTAAGACATACGCGAGCCAAACGCACAGGCCCCAGTATGTTCCTGGATGTACCCAGGCAAACGCAGATGCAGGGAAAGAAAAACCAGATGCAGGGAAAGAAAAACGCATTTAAAAAAAACATTTATTTAAAGTCAAAAAGTACATTAAAAACCTAACTGATCTGAGCTAACCCTGAAAAGCAACTTCTATGTTACCAAGAAAACACAAATATAACAGTTATTCCTACCTCTCATTGCTCAGAGTAGTTGTTGTTGCTGTTTTTTTGAGTGTTCAAGCACTGTGAAGGCAGAATTTCTATGCCTATATTCTGTACATCTTTTTGTGCAATTATGGTTATATATATAGTACAACTCAACCCAGCCATACCGAATCTGGTGAAAAAAATAGGCAAATCCCAAAACCCCAAACCATATTGTATGTATATATATATACACCCCCAAGTTTCAGGGATGGGGATGGCAGGGGACACGTTTCCGGGACAGGTTTTTTGGGAGGCCATTTTTTAGGGGACGGCTATTAAAAAAATTGGGAAATTTTTAAAATATACTTATAGAAAATTTCAAATATCCATATGATAACAATGACAAGGCATTCATCATATACATTATAGAACCTTAATATATAATATTAGAGTTGAATTGAGATTTTACATGAGAGTTGATAAACAAATTAACAAAATTCAATTACTTTCATTGTCAATGTCCATATATATTGTATAAAAATTACAACAAAATGACCAAAGGTTGCAAGTTTCAACTACAAAATGGCAAAAACATAGAAAATATGCTGCTGCAAGGCACCATGCACAACCACCAATTTCTCCAATTTCAAGATGTAAGCCTATTCCTCTGCATTGCCTATATGAAGTTGTAAGCAGGGTCAAGGGGCAGTGCCACTTGCGGAGGTTTGGGAACAACACCCCTTGCAGGGGTCTGGGGGCAGCACCCCCAATGGGGTCAAGGGGCAACGCCCCACACAGGGGTCCGGGGACAGCACCCCTTGCGGGGTCTACGGGCAGCCGAGGGGTGGAGCCCCCCGCCACCAAGACTAAATTAAAACCTTTGAAACCACACAAACCTTGTCAGCCCGCCATCACTGTTTTTTCAAATTTATGTGTGTGTTTTTTTTAAATGACTACAAACATGCCTAGGTATGTTAGGGGACAGCTAGCCGTCCCCAGGCGTCCCTTAAAAAAAATTTGCCATTATGGGGATGTTTCCATTTTTTTCGAAAGGAAAGGGGACGGGGACAGGGGGAGGGACAGGGATGGGAGGGAGATGTTTTCCTACCCGTCCTGACATTCCCGAAAAGTCCCCTTTGGGGAATGGGGTCATTTAAGGCATATTATAAAGAATATATATATATAAACCCAGCTATACCAAATCTGGTGGAAAAACGAAATTCAGCAAACCCCAAAAATCCTGAACCCAAACCACCAACATAGATTTTATGTAGTCAAAGAGAGTGACATTGTATAACGTGTCATATTTTAGAAACGAAATCAGAATGGCATCTGAAAGTTCTACTTGAGAGGTTTACTTCAGCTCAGATGAATCTATGCAAAACATCTTTTTCAGCTTGCATGAAATGATGGAAAACATTTGCTTCAGTTTTAGATAGAATTATGAAAAATACTGGCTTCAGTTCTAGATGGAATTTATGGAAAACACTTGCTTAAGTTTTAGTTTTAATTACGGAAAAGTAAAACATATAGTTTAGCTAGGATGGAGATTCCTAGATAACATCCTAAATGTATCGTTGTCTATATTCCTCGATCCTGACAAAACTAGAAAGAACTCTTTCAGTATGTGAGTTAAGCACAAATCTACTGCCAAAGCAGCAATTCACCCTTTTGAGCAGCCTACATCTAAAAATTTGCAGCCCATACTGGAGATCCTTCATACAATAATCATATGACTTGGACTTCAGATAAAATGACAAGCCAAAGAGTAAGAGTCAACACTCAGCAGAGATCAGTGTATAAAAATATACATCAAAAACTCAACAATCTCAATTTTTTATATTTTTTCAAAGAGTTTCAGCTTTTCAATTTTCATCAAGCCAATGTGATTCTTGACCCCCAACTCGAGCAGTTGCAAGTCAAACCTGAGACATGTGGCTTAAACTCCATAAATCAGGATAGGACAAATCATGAATGCATAACAATAAGACGACCAGCATCAGGAACATCAAACCTTTCTCTGCCAACAGATGAATTCATTTTCTTTCAAGGCCTATCTGACAAAGTTCTAAGTGCTGACCCAAAACTTCACCAAAATTCAAATAAGAGGCATACCATCTCTGGAACCCTTAGCACCCCAAATGCACATGTATTTCAGTATATACATCACAGTTGGAATATATAAACGAATAAATAGACACACGCACACACAAATTGTTCAGAAACCAATACACACATATAAATCAGTCCACTTTCAAATACAGGGCAACTCAACCATCATCCTAACTACACTGCACCAGCATTACAGCAAAAATACATAATTTACAAATGACTTAGAACTAAAAATTCATCCAGAGGCAGGGGGCTATTGTGGTTCCAATTAAAGAAACCTTCGTAGATGGTGGACAATCAAATGAATTACAAAATTGAATCACGTTCTCCAAGACAGTTACTGTCAATAGTCCTGCAGTTAATGAAGCCAACGAAAAGACACCTAATTATTAATTAGGCACTGTCAATCTGAAATATCAGATCCCCATTAGAAAATAAGGAAAGAAAGAAACTATATTAACATTCACAAATGAGAAAACACAGCAGGTACAATAGCGACGGGCTAGGGCAAAAACGACCCTAGACATGAAGCAAAAAAAAAATAAAAACAAAAAAGTGAGAACATCCAGAACACGGGTTAGTTAGCTTAAAATGAGTAACTCCCAAGCTAGTACAACTATAAAAAAGATAAGCATTTGGAGAACCCTGCAAAGCAGTAGAAACGAAGGAAGAGCATCCAGATAAAGAACCAAAATTCTCAGGTGTCAGGAATTTCTTTCTATTACCTTATGTATTGTTCAGACTTTGTATTTGAAGGTCCCAAGTGCTAAACACATAATAAAAATACTGAAATACAGAGGATACTGCCAATCGACTTACACTAAGAGTATAAAGGTAAAGACTTTTGAATCCTTATATATGTTCATAATCCCAAGCTGGATCATACTGTGCCTGCCATTTTCTTCTATATGGATATGTTCTGAGGTATCTAGAACTTACAAAAATAGCATTCAATCCCACCCACAAAATGAGTTAATAAAAACAGCATATACTCATGTGCCAAAACCAGGTAAATTCGTTTCCACATCATCAATGCCATGAAGCAAGCATACAACAGATCCACTTTCCAATGGAACACACTGACTCTCTGTACAGTAAGATTAAAATCATAATCACGCGGGGAAGCTCGGTTCGCGTGTTCCTCACAAAACCCGGAGTAAACCCATCACTTATCGACTTGAAAGCTCTGGATTTAAAAACTCAATGGCAATACCCACAAGAAAAAATTGACGTCCAACATGATTCCCACTACACCCAGGACTAAGTACAGACCCATCAACTAAGATGTCGATAACGCTTGATTTAACGATTCAATGTCAACACCCAAAAGAATTTCTTTTAAAACCATGGATGATGAACTTGGTCTCCATTACACTCTGACCAGAAAATGATTCAATGGCAATAGCCACAAGGAAATGATTAGACCAGCATGGATAAATGAATGTAAAAGCCAATAAACAAACTTAAAAAATCCGACCCATTTCTGTACATAAGAATCCAACCACGCCCAACTCAGAGAAACCATCTTACCTGATAATGAAGTTGAAGTGACCACTGTAGCTCCTCCTGGTCTCTACCAAAGCAGCTGTGTAACACCTCAAAAATCAATCCTAAAATAGTGTAATTTGTTATCCTATAAGTTGAGTACCTTGTGGATCTGAATGAAAAAGAAAGAAGATACTAACGATCCAGGAGACCTAGAGGAAGAAAGAACAAGAATCAACGTGACCTAGAGAAAGAGGAGGCCTTACATTGCGGTCAAAAAGATTGGGATTTAAGGTTTTAATGAATTTAGATGTTGGCTTGTAGAGTTAATATATGTTCAAAAGCTCCTCACTGTTTTGAGCTTGTCTTCCATGGAATTGTTTATTTTGGTTTATTGCTTAAATTTAATTTTTGGTCTCATGTATAATTTTGAGTTAAAACATAAACAATAATTTGGAGAAAAAAAAATTACAATGGTGGAGTTACGTAGCTTAGGAATTGAAAATAAACTATGAAAAAAATTGTGGGGTTTAAAATTATGCAACATTGACATAATAAAAAATATGTTACATGACTTCACACATTTATTTCCTTCCTCTTTCACATTTCTTTCACAAATTTCCCTTATTAAAACAAATAAATACACATATATTATCAGGCCAAGATTAAAAAGGAGGACAAAATGGCGTAAACTATATTGATTTCAAAATGAAGATTGCATTCTTATTATATAGGTAGAAGAACAATTTAATTGCCACAACTATTTAAAGTGAAAAAATAAATTACATAAACTACAATTGTGTTGACCCTGATGATTAACGCATTAACATCCCCTCTTAATCTGAAGGGGTTATCATGAAACCAAACAGTAGTTTGAATTGCTCGAATTTCTCTCAACCAAGCACTTTGGTGAGAATATTTGTTGGTTGATCTAAAGCTTCTTAAGAAAACACTACTACTATGACATGTCTTAATTTGAGATTGAGCCTGTTGCTTTGATAGGTCTCAAATTTGTTTTAACTAAGCCTGTTACCTTGACAAGATTCAAATTTTGATATTATGCATGTTGCCTTGACAGGTCTCAAATTTTTATATTGATCATGTTGCTTTAACAGGTCTTAAATTTTGATTCAATGGAGTTTGTTACTTTGACATGTATCAAATTTTTGTTTGAATTGAGCGTGTTACTTTGACAGGTCTTAAATTTGGACTTGTTTTGTCCACGCTGCAATTTAAGAAAAAATAACCAATCCTTAGTGGCCAATATGAGTAGTCACCAACTATCAATCTAGGACAACTCTACATTATCACTAAAAATAATATTAATCATAAGGTGTCAACAATCTCTGAATTCTCCACTCAAATCTGGCATACACACAAGATTCCCTCCTTGGCAGATGAGAGAGGAAAATGTCAAGAACTTGGTGTCCTTGATGGAGTAGAGAGCACATATCATACTAAATCAACAAGAGGCAACATCTTAATCTCCATGGCCTCAAATAATTGAAATATATTAGTAAGGACCAACATCATCATAAGTTGCATATCTAATATACTCAATACAATCACACTACTTAGCAAAATCATTCTTATTGGGAAGCAAATTCAATTATTCAATCTTCTCAACAATTGGTGGCTTATCAAATATACCAAGTGGCATCTCAGAAATATCAACATTAACACTAGTCAATGTAGGCTCAATAAGATCTACATCATCATTAAAAGAATTATGATGGAGAACATCATCAAGTCCATTATGAGTAGGCACATTTTCATCATCAATAATAAACTGAACTCTCTTATAAGATTTGGTTAACAAATCAACCTTGGATATCCATCTAGAATGATCTATCCAGCCAAAATACATACGCCTCGTAAACTTTGGAGGTGGATTTTGTAGATAACAATGTTTGGCAAAATGAGTATATAAACCACATGATGTACAAGAATGTAGATCAAAGCAATTACTAGAAAGATTACCTTGACATCTACAATGGGAACAAATTTGGACATATTGCTTTTGGTTGATCAATAGGTGAAGACTCACCAAGACATTAATTCATACATTGTTATAGATTGAAAGTCATAGAATGCAAAATTCAAACTAACAGTAGATACTCAGCCTAGCTGTTACATATCAGACTTTTTACAACTTCAATCACATCAAAACATTGACTCAAACATGGCTAAGATAAACCCAATTTATTGTTGTTACAAAACAGTCATCTCAAGACACAAATTACAATTCTTCTATGCTTGTTATATGCTTCTACACACTCTACAAGCTTATACAATTTAAACACATTGACAATATGATCATTGTCTGCTGCTGCACTATACTGAATTATCCCTGAACTACTGCTTGTTGATTGGTAAACTCTAAATATGTTTTCAGTCCTCTTGAAATCATTGATTGAATATTGATTGAGATGTTTGAATGTTGACAGTTTCCAAATCCTGCTATAATCCCGAGTCTTTATCATTGTCTAATTTACTGTGACTGCTGTCATAGAACTGTTATGCAAAATTCAGATATTTATATGCTGCCTAGACAGAAGTTGGAGTATCAAACAATTATCATCATTCCTATTACAGCACTAATCCTCATACAGATGATCACTGTTGTAGCTACACTGCCTGATTGCTTGTGGCACAAACCTCTATGATATCAATATCTAAAGGCAACGAAGTCCTTAGTGAACCTCAAAGATATAATCAATAAATATTATCTCAGACAAAAGTGGCATACACTACTACTGGAGCCCGCAATCCACTACTTCTATGAAGTTCCAAATAAAAACCCACAATCCTTTACCAACATAGACCACATAAGAATCAAGCTCTAATATATATTATATCTGAATTAAGAGGGGCCCGCAAACTCAGAATTTGTCTCCAATATGCCAGCAACAATACAATCTTCAGAAATTGCAGATTTCTTGTTTAAAAACCCACAAACTATATTATATCTACCTTCCTTAAGACATTCACAGCCTTTATGCAATATGGGGCCCACGATGAATATGCTGAGAATTCCAATCTGAAAACAAGTCTTTGTCTTTGAAAACTATATTTAAATCTGACTGAGCAATACCTGTCAAAGATTGTCTCCTCATTTGAAACAATACACAATCAAGAAAACTCTAAAACTATTCGATATTTATCATAAATATCTGCACAATAAACATATTTTCAATGATAGCATTGTAAAGGGAATGCAGAGATGAACAATGATATGGATAAAACAATCAAATCTGCATAAAATATCTTTAGTTTATTCAATAATGTCTGCAACATAGATCTTCAATGAAACTCACAAATGGTATCCGACCAAATATCGAAAACCCAAATACAATGAAGCACAATTGTGAAATCTGAAGCTATTTCACCTCTACAATTCACCAAGGGAACATCTCCTCGGCTCATCAAATGCAAGGGAACATCACCTTGTCAATCAGCTGAATACAATTTGTCAAAAGACAAAAACCCAAAACCAAGTATCTGAAAAACATTTAGACATTTAGACATGACTTCAAATGACTCTCAGGCTTGCTTTTAAAGCCATTACATTAATTAGGGCTAGCCTAATTTTATTAAATGAGAGTTTACATGTACACATCAGACCCAAGCATTTTAAATGCTTTTGCATGAACTTTATTAAATGCTTGCATTTGTACTTTTTTAAAATGCTTGTTCACAACAACATGAACTTTATTAAATGCTTGCATTTGTACTTTTTAAATGCTTGTTCACAACACTTTTTAATAAAGTGTAGTACTACTAACTTAGTAACTTAAATAAAATATTAATTTTATAAAGTAAATAAAATACTTTACAAAATTAATTTATAATTAAAACAATTTTAAGTTACTCCAAAATTAGGGACATGACACCATTACATTAATTCATACATCCTTCTACTACAAATTTTATGGGTTTCGAATACTTCAGGACATAAGACCCAACAAAACCTTTATAACCAAGACCATATTTTCCCCTATTTATTTTTTGAGATTCCCAAACTCTCACAATGGGTTTTGACGAAGTAACAAATTTTGAACCAATGGGTTTCTTCTTTTGTGACTTTGATTGTTGGCGTTTTCAAGCCATAGGCTTAGACACAACATTTTGCCTATGTGACACAAAAGGAGACACAACACTGTTTGTTTTATTTGTTTGTTGTGTTGAAGTGCTAGAAGAAGGTACATCCTGTTGGTGCCTGCATGAACAGTCAGGTTTCAAGCTTCTAAATCTGTAGGCACCCTCCCAAAAATTTAAAAAATTCTAAGTCTTTGGGCTCCCTCAGCATGTTTCAGTCTGACCTGATATTCTTTGGGGGGGGGGGGGGGGTCATCATATTTTCAAATATCAACCTGATATTTTCCGTGAGCTCATCATGTTTCTAACATCAGTCATCTTAGTTATGATCACCCCGATGCTGCTGCAAGGTTTCAATATGACCCGATATTTCGAAGGGGGGTCATATTCTAATATCGGGTGATCTTAGTTAGGATCACGCCGGCGCTGTTTTATCACCCCGATGTTGTGGATGTCAATTTTACATAAGGGTTGATATCTACCTGTCCAACATCATCATATTTTGCGGGGGGGGGGGGGGGTGATATTTCAATTGTCAGGTGATCTTACGAATATCACCCTATGTTGTCAATATGATGGTGACATCATCTGGATTAGTGGGGTGCATCATGTGATCTTTGGCATGATGGCTATTATCAACAAGTATTATGAGGATCCCCCTGATCACTGATGAGGATATGAATGTGATGATGACATGAGCAGGCACAGGAGGTTCATCGGTGAAGTATTTGGTATACATATGAGCAGGAGGATTTTTCTCTGATGCATCAGAATGCGCCGATGAGGTTGGTCATCAGGCTGATTTTGAATATTAGGTGGGCTCAGCATGAGGTTCGCTATTATCAGGGTGATATTTTCCTGCAAGGTGATATTTTATATCAGGTGATGTGGTCAGCCAGGTGATATTCTGAAGGAGGTGATATTTCATATCAGGGTGATGTGAAATATCGGGGTGATATTGCAAATCAGGATATCATGCAGGAGGTTCGCCAATGGCACGGGTCATCATGATGAGGTATATGCTGGCGTCGTCAGGAGCAAAATCACCGACATCATATATGCTCACGGTCTAGCTTATAAAGTGTTGAGGAGGTCGTTGTGGGGTGAATGTGGGATAATTAGTTCCCACATGATTTAAAAAATTAGGGTCATATTTCTTGGCGGGAAAATTCCAAAGCACACAGTCTACTGCATTTCCCAAGGTCGCGGGTTGGTATGCCTTTAATGGTGGATGTACAGGGTATGGGTGAAGGCATGGATGGATCAAGTACCCGATTCAAGATGTGAATCCCCAGGCGGCGGTGCAGGGCTCGAGTCCAACCACTCCCTACCTCCTCTCCCACCTGTCGCATTCAATGTGTTTGAGCGCCATTTCTCATGATGCACTGTATCTGGTGAAATTTTGAATTGTTGTGTAATTAATTCTGAGTACACCTTCCTTGTTGTTTATAGCAGATGGTGTTACTCATTTGTGGTTGTTGAAAGCTGGACAAATTCTGGTGCTGTAATAAGATACAACTTCATTGGTGGCCCTATTCTGGATGTCTTGTGAGTTTATGAGTCTCATGTTGTATGTCTCATGCATAAATTTACTGATTTCATGTTGATTTAAATGAGCAATGCTATATTGCACGTGTTCTGTTATCTGTCTCCAAATTGAGTGTGTTCTTCTTCTGAATCTAAGCATCTAAGGGGTGTTTATGGTTCTAGAGTATGGGTTTACTGTATTGAATGCTTGATTTCTTACTTCTACTCAAGGGGTAGATTAAATGTTTTAGATCAAGTGTTGGGAGGAATGTACTGCAGTGAGGATGTTTGTAAGCAGAGATAACTGAATACTCAGTCTTCGGAAGTATCTGTAAGGCAGGTGCTAAACAACCCCCCTTGAAATCCAGTCTTTGGTATATGTTTATGCTAATCATTCATGTGTATGTCTATTGACTCCAAGCCCTGGATAGGCACCAGTCTAGTCTTGTATTAAGGTTACACCCAGGTCCTAGTTTTGCATCCAAATATAAAATCAAACTTAAAACTTCAAAACCAAACCACTAGGACCTTAGAAGTAGTTTTAGGATCAAAATCCTCTGTCTCGCAACTGAACATAGGCCCAGAGCTAGCCCCTTTGCACTTATCTCACAGTTTTGGTCTATATAAAGGAGGATTTATATGCTTTGTGTCAACATCCCCTCAGTTCATAGGCATATCTTATGGATGTTGAATAGGGAATACCCCCCTAGGTTTTGCAGAGCCTGAAGAAGAAGAGGAGATATCTATAGAGTCTATCTCCTACACTGTTGGCCCCTGGCCCAGAGATACTGTTGATCATTGATGGCTACCTTGTAGGGATAACTGGGAGAAAGCATCTAGTCTGGGAAAAAACCAACACATCCTCCTTTACATATTTTTTTTGTGTGTCTCCTAAATGATCTTGTTATCTATTGAGTTCTTAGCAAAATTGCATGAACAAAGGTTTATATTGTCACCAACATTCAAATATTAACTCTACCTCATTTTTTGTGCTTACATGAATTTACAAGGACAATATGTCATCATAATATAAGGTTGTCATGTTTTGCACACCTTGTATCTCTAATAACTCCAATTATACTCATATCCATACTATCCAAAAATATTCCTTATTACTCTTATATATTTGATTTTCCCAAATCAACACAATTTGCCCTGCCATTATTTTTATTACATATATTTTATAACACTTTAAGTCAAAATAGTGGGTTGTGAATTAATGATCTCTCATACAAGTCATTGTATTATAAAATCCACTTTCCAATCATGCAACATATGAAGTACGAAACACCAATAAAAATATTGCGACCCTTTTGCTTGATATTTGGCCTTTCTATCATGTAAGAAAAACATATACAAACCTGTTAAATGACAAACTTCAAATTTCATATGAAATTGTGTAGCTAATAATAAAGAAAAAACTTGACCAAATTACCACAATATGGACTTGGTTGATAAAGAATAACACTAGGGGCATTGGAATGCACTCCAAACTCTATGAATAAATCTCCACCTTACACCTTTTAAACTGCCTTAGAGAGGCTCAAATTTCTTGTCAAACATATTGAATGGGACTGTGCAAATGCCCTTCAATCTCATAAGAATGAATCTATGCCATATATTGCTTGGTTATTTTAAGACTATCGTACTACTGCCACTTACAAATGAATCTTTTGCACTTTACATGGCTTGTTGGAACGAATTTGTAGATCTTATTCTTCATTCTTCTACACTCTCAAATGTTTGCAACTACCATGCTTCCTCTCATAATTTTTGTTCTTTGACCAATCTCTAATACCACTGTCAAGCCAGGATTGAAAAGGAAGACAGAATGGTGTAAACTTTATTGATTTCAAAATGAAGATTACATTCTTATTATATAGGTATAAGAACAATTTAACTGCCACAATTGTCTAGACTGAAAAAATAAATACATAAATTACAATTGTGTTAACCCTGATGATTAACACATTAACATATATGTCATTCATTTTTTTTTTTAAAAAGGCCATGGTCACATGCAACTGCTTATTGCATTTGCTATGATCACATGCAAATTTTTAACTAAGCATAAAGAATAATTTAGAATCTTGTCCTATAATGTAGAGTATCTATAATTTACGGGTTGAAAACAAGTCGTGACAAACAAGGGAAGCTAAAATTATACATTGCATAATGAAAAATATGTCACATAGCTACACACATTTACTTCCCTCTCTTTTCTATTTCTATCCAAATTTCACCTCCAAAATTTTCCTTGTTAACACAAATAAATACACATATTTGTCATTCATTTAACAACTACTTAATTTTAAACAGGAAAATTAAAAATTCATGGGACCACTTGCTTTACGAAAAGTTCTTAAAACATTTGAGTGCTAAATAAAATAAGCTAAGGAACTACATGGGACCTTCCTCTTAAGAAAATAAAAAATTTAGAGAGCCACTAGCTCCACAAAAGGCTTCTAAAAAGACCTTCCTCTTGGGAAAATAAAAAACTCATGGAACCAATAGCTCCGCAAAAGGCTCCTAAAAAATTGAGTTGTAACTGCTAAACAAAATAAGCTAAACATCTGCATAGAACCTTCCTCTAAGGCTTGATGCTAAAATATTAAACTTTTGTTTATGTAAGTGTAAATAAAAATAATTAATTAATTAGATAATATCGCTTATTTTAATTATTAGATTATAATGGACTACTTAATTAATCAATTTTACTAAAGATAATAATATCAATTTTCAAATGTAATCAAGAGGGTCGAGGATGCACTAGCATTATAAATAGAAATAAGAGAGAGTTAGGATAAGCTTGTCTTGTTTTAGATGTTGTAAAGTTGGTACACAATTTAGACAAAGGGAGGAGAATTTCCCTGATGGTCAAATTGATTTTTTAGAAATTTTTTTTTTGATAATAGTCAATAATGTCCAAAAACTCACGTTAGCATCCTAAGAATCATGGAAGTGTCTTGTAGGCGTGATGGCCACAAAGGTGTCCTATGGCATAATGGTGTTCTATATGCTCACACACATTCATGTCCTCTATACTTGTTGATGTAAAAACCTATAGCACTTGTCCTTCTTGTACTACGATACCTATCATCTAAAAAAGTGGGGAAAAAGGATTGCTTATGGCGCATTTAGGAGCTTGTGTTGGTCAAGCTCATAAGAAGCATGTTTAATCATAAAGTATTGTAAGAGTTTGAGGTGTGTGGCCCAAAGGTGTTAGTGCAACAATAGAGATGGGTGTGTGCAACAACTATGGAGGATACTCTAGAGATGAAAAGTGTGTGTAGGTGCTTCAAAATGCTAATACATGTTTTCTATTTTTAGTAACTCGCTTAAATAATCATGCTTAAGAATAATATAATTGTTAGGAATGAATTAGAGTTAGGGTTTAGAGAGAAAGGCAAGAGTTGAGGCAAGAAAAGGATATTTGAACATGTGGGGCACTATCACATGTGGTTATGTCCCAAGGAATTGAAATGCATGTGTTAGTGTTTCAAATGACACAAAGGTATTAATCAAGGATGGATTGAGGTATTTGGCATGGTAAGGATCATGTCTAGCAAGGATGAGGTATTTTAGGAATAATTTGTGCACTAAGTGGGTTGGAATTAATCCAGATCATGCTTATTATAAGCGAGTGCTAAATAGAGTGCAAAAGTAAGTGGGTAAAGTGTGAAGTATGCGCATATTGTTTCTCCATTTTCCCTCCACTTTAGCATACATGTGAGCTATAGTGAATCAAGAATGCTAAAGTAAATAAAAACTATCTTTTATATGTTAGGAAATGTGTGTTGTACACCTTGCATAATGCTTATAATGTAAACTTAATATTTAAATGTGGTGCATCTAGGGAATTTAGGGATGTGTGCATTACATGGTTAGACATTCTTGGGGACACTTTATGTTGTATGTAACATTGGTATAAATATTTAACGTGGGTCTCACATTGAGGAAATATTTAATACTGGAAAAACTTAATACCAAAAAGTAAATGAGGGGATGTGGTTTTACAAGCTCATGGTTTATGTAATACCACTTAGTGGTTTTGTGCAAGCTTGTCTTTATAAAATCAAGCACATGAGTTGTTGAGGTTGACTTGTGCAACCTTTGGCTTGTTGGCTAAAGTTGGATTGAGCATGTAAGAATCGGTTTAGAGTGCTCTATACCATGCAAGATTTGGATATGGAGGTTGTTGACACCTTCAAATTTTGCAAATTTGAAGTGTCTATACTCCTTTTAGGTGTCGATAAAGGCTAGGTTGACATGCCGCTCAATCTACTCTGGAGGCCACCTTCGCCAATTAAAATCTTGCAGTTCATATGTCATCTTGCAAATCCGTGTAGTGGGAAGTTTTTTGGCGCATATGGTAGCATGCTTGTTCAGTTTCGTGCTCCCAGGACGAGTTTTGATGGGGTATTTAATTATTTTCTGACTGCAACCAAGCTGAAATTAGCATTCCAAAAAGTTACAAATCTTGCAAATCTGAGGGCGACCCATTTCTTAATTTGGTCTCAAACCTCTCCAGTTCCAATTTCATCAAAATCAGAGACCATATGATACATTATTTTAATGCATCTCAATTGCGGCGAAGGCATCCGACAAGCCAGTTTACAAAGAAAGTCCTTGAAATCTTTCGGCGATGCGGATTCTGAGGAAATGGATTTTCTTGAAATAATTAATGATGCCCCTGTGCAAATTTTTGCGGTCATCGGATGCCCAATTTGCCCGCGGTGAAAAAACGTCAATTGCCCGGCCAGAGGAATTAAAAATTTGCCTAAGTCTAATGTTTAAAATGCAAATATTAAAATGAAATATTAAAAGGCATTTTAATAAAGTTTGAATGAAAGTGATTTTAGGGCAAATATTATCAAAAAGATTATTAAAGCTTTGGATTATAAGTTTATGAAGGAAATAAAGGCATATTACTGCATTTCGTGGCATCGCACAAGATTCCTCTGTTCTCTAAACCTGTTGTGCGATGCCGTGAAATGCCCATCTATGGGCATTTTCTAGTTTGTAACCTTATTTACAGGTAGAGTATTGGCATTTCCTTTGCTTATGAGGTGATTTTGACAGATTTTAAGCGGCTCCAGACAGGTTGGGTTGCAGAATGATGTTGATCACATTTTTTGGTTTCCAACCAATTTTTGGAGCTGTTTTAGGGCTAAAAAATGTTGTTCCAAGTTCTAAATTCATCCCATGGCCATTTCTATTGATTGGGCAAGGATTTTAAGTAGGTTTGTGATGAGTTTTGATTGCCAGGATGACCAAAAAAGCCCAACATTGCCTAAAAATGACCCAGAGGTAATTGATTGAGTGAGAATTTCAATTGGGTGTTGCTGCAATGATTTCTTTGAGGCAGGATATAATCAAGGAACTCAAGATGAAGCCACACAACCTCATATCGCAGCAGCGCATGAGGGATTGGGGTCTTCAGCTGTTGTCGTGCGGTGATGTGAAACTGGGAATATCCGACAAATGCAAAGTTGAAAAAAGGGGAAAATAAATGTTTTGTTTATTGTTTGGCTTTCTCCTTTTTTAAATGCAAAATATTTTATTTCCAATGTTTTATTGGAGGTAGATTGTAATGAAAAAATCTCACCTACCTCCATAATGTAATTAATTTTAGGGCAACATGTTGTTGTGTTTATAAGAACATGTTGTTCCACTTTGTATTGTGCTGGAAGATCTGGAAGTTTTGAAGAGTGAAGAGCTCCATCTTTGACTGGTTGCCCTGATTTTAGTGTTGTAAGTCTCATTTTCTATGTGTTGAATGTACTTTCGTATGCAATCTATCAATTCCAAATCAAGTAATATGAGAAATGCTTAAAGCATGTATTCATGCTGACTATCTCCATTGTTGTTTGCATATTTCTTTTGAATTAAGAAACTAAGGGTTTTCTGAGTTCTAATATGCACATTTGTTGCATTTCATATTTGGTTTTCTACTTCTATTTAAGGAACAGACTAAGATGCTTTAAATCAAATATGGGGATGTATGTCTGATAACAGGGATATTCATAAGAATGGTCAATATAAATACTTACTCTTGGGTGTGTCTGTAAGACAGAAACAAATAAGCCCTCTAAAACTGTATATTTGTGTTGTTGTATGGAATACTCTACATTTTAAGATTTGACTCTGCACCCTGAGATAGGCACCAGTCCAATGTTGGAAAGATTTCATGGTTCAAACCCTAGCCTTGCAACCAAATATCAAAAACAAAAAACAAATTCATCATTTGAAAGCTTTAGGTTTTAGGAAGTAGGGTTTTAGGTTTGAAAACCCTTTGATTCACAACTGGAGTAGGGTCCAAAGCTAGCCCCTTTGCATTCATCTTACAGTTTTGGCCTTCATAAGAAAGGATTCATCTGCTTTGTGTCAATACCTGGTCATAGTCAAAGATTTATCCTATAGGTATTGAGTAGGGAATACCCCCTAGGTGCGGAAGAACCTAAAGTGCAGGGGAGACAAGTGCAAACAATCTCCCATCTTTGTTGGCCAAATCCTATAGTAAACCTGATCATAAAAATTGGCAAACCTTTAGGGTTTATTGTCTACTGATTTGGGGACCAACAGAGGTAGCCACCCAAGATCTAGGAGTTTTAACAAAAGAAATAGAGAGACCCAACATGAAAAAATAATTCTATCCTATCAAAGGATGCAAATATGCATACAATATGTACATGAATATACATGAATTGTTGAAATTACAATGAGAAGCCCTTGATTATATAGAGCAAGGTGAGATATAGGACAACATAGGATTATGACAAGTGTCATAATCATATTACATGAGACACAAAAGGATAACTATTCTAAGTGTGCCATAAGTAAACTTAACTAGGCAAGTGTGAATAGGACCTAATGTGGAAACAATTAGGCAATTAGCTCATTCACACCAACACCCCCTTTAAGTGCAACTTAGGGAGGACAAAACAAAGGCAAACATGCAAAGATGGATCTTGACGACAAGGTCATGTTAGGTACCCATGTACAAAAGATCTCTCACAAACAAAGAAAAGGAGAAAAACTTGTAGGAAAAAACTCTCTCTAAAAGAGAGAAAACATGCAAACAAACATGTATAAATGATGGAAGGAGAATTCAAGAAGACCCCCCAAGGACTACACCCATAATGAACATATAATCAATAACCCCCCATAAGAGGGAAATAATGAGACTATATATCCCCCCAACAAAGAAGTAGCTCCTATGCCAATGGAGAATGCTCAAAGATGAATGTTGAAAAGAATCCAAAACCTGGAAACAACATTTCTCCCCTTATGAAGAAAGAAGTCTCATTATGTGTGTCTCTAAAAATTGCTTAAGTGTCCACATGTTGCAATCAAAAGATGCCACAATAAGATTAGGAGCTCCAAGCCCAATCAAATAATGTGACAATCCAAGACAATGTGGAAACTCATGATCAACAATCTCTAAAGACAAAGATGGTGTGATAACATTCATGCCATAATTGTCATCAAAGAGGAAATGGCTATCCTCAAGTGTGTCCTCCAAATCTGCAAGATAGGACTCACAAAACAAATCTGCAATACTTGTCAAAAAGTCATCCCACAAAGTTGAATATGAAAGACAAGAAATATCTTGTTGAATTGAAGTACTGGAAGATGTTGAACTCTGAAGAAGCAAGAGGTGGAGGTTATTGAAGCTTAGCACAAGTCTCAAGAATTGGAGTGGATGAAAGAACACCAAGGTTCAAGTGACCAAACTTCTCGAAAATACAATCCACATTAGATGCATGAATGTGAATATTAGTCAAAGGAATTGCCATATCATCAAGGGAAAAATGTGACAAGGTGTACAAGTAAGATGAATGATCAACCATCCTAACAACAATGATCTCTCTACTATCCAAGTCTCTAATAAACATTGGATCAAGCGTGAACTCAACACTTTCCCATATTCCACCATGCATAATATAATATATAGAAAGGAGGTTGTTTGACAAAGAAGGCACACATAATACATTTGTAGACACTTGAAAATGGTCACGCCATTTCTCGTCATCTTTATTATAATTAATCAAGTAAAATTGATCAATTGCCCTCCATTTGACACACGTATTAATTAAATAATATTTAATTAATATTTTTCCCACCCTCTTTTTCTATCTAAAATTATTCAATACATTGTTTCCTCTACTACAGTCCTAAATAAATGTCTATTTACATAGGACTATAGTTCCCCTTCATCCCAAAAATTAAATAAATATGTCTATTTATTTAATTCCATGTTTTATCCATTTGTGATTACTTTTAGTAATCATCATCAATTATCCCAAATCTTGTGCACATGGATTAATTTGGAAAAATTAAGGATTACATTTCCCCCATGCTTCTAGAGGATCCACTTGTCATAAATTGTACATGCAAAGTGCATGCATGTACATGACAAGCGGTACTTTGGAAGCATGGACAAATCTTCCTTGTCCTATTTCCTCCAATTTAAAAATCCACTTGGCCCTTTTTCCCCAATTTTAAATTACACTTGTCCTCTTTTGTAATTTAAAATTTCACCACTTTCTCCCATGCATAATTTAAAAATCTTCACAAAATCCAAACCTCACCTTTTCATAAATACCCCCATACCCTTCATCTACCTAATTAATCTCAACCCTCCACTTATCTCAAAGCCAATTCTTCACCCTTGGGTCTTCCATGGATCATGGAGTCTTCCCCTCACCCAACATCCTCTTGCCATTTGTCATGCTCTCCTTGCTTGAGAGATCTCAAGCAATGAGGGCCATTGATCTCGACATTTGATCTCAACCCTTCATTCATCCATTCCAAACTCTATAAATTGAATCTCTCCCCTTCATTTCAACAACACTTTTGAATGCAAGTAAATACTATTAATTTGAGCATTTAAACACCCAAATCACTTTCAACATAGTCTAGGACATATCAAAGGAATTTCATAGTCATGGGTGCACTTATTTTATTTTTAAATTTCCTTTTAGTCTTATCTTGAGGTTATAATTGATTGTGAATTGAATAGGTTAATGATATTTTAGCTTGTTTATCATAGTTCACTTTCACTTGCATACATTTTGGCATGCCCAATAGGGCCCACGTCCCTGGTATCTAACAAAAAATTATTGTTTTAGTTGATTTTGCATGTGCAAGTGATAGTTTGTCAGATTCATACCTAGTTCGACGGATGCACTATGTGTTTTGACGGATCTGCGAGGACAACTGTGTTGTGGATTTTTAATCATTTTAACTCATTTTCTGTCAATTCTAACAATCTTTGCTTTCAGGTTTCTGACAGGGAGTGACTTTAATAAACTGTTATGTTGTCCATTTGTCTAACGTTGCAAGATTGGTTTAGGTTTTGGTGTTGATTTTGCTAACTTTTTGTTGCAGAACTCAGTTTGGCAGATACATAACGAAACATTGGAAGCACTCTGTGCTTTGGCGGATGCACTTGTAAACAACTTCATGCCTCATCTAACCTCTGAAATTGTTGTATTATCATTTTTTGGGTTTTAGCCTCAGGTTTTTGATAGGAAATAGATTTTCTAGGTCATTATGCTACCTTTTCTGATATTTAATGCTAACTTGATGATATAATTTGACAACTTGATCTTATCTTTGTTTGTAGAATACAGTTCAGCGCATCCACAACGGTTCGATAGATGCACTCTATGCATCGATAGACCCATCAAGTATAAACACTGCTCCCTCATCGATGGTTCTATCAAAATTATTTTAGATTTCTAAACATTAATTTATCAATTTTTAGTTTACACTTGACTGATCTTCTTAGATTTGGGATAACCTTGCTAATGTGTATTCTTTGATGATTTATCCAACTCTTGGTTTTGTAGCCCCTTCGTTAGTCCAATACTATCATAAGTAAGCTACCAATCAATTTGTTACAGCCCTGTAGTGAAAGAATCTCATATTTTTCCACTAATATAGGCACTAAGGTTAAAGTAGGGGGAATTAACTTTGATTATTTTATCTTGGAATAGTTAAAGGTGTATGCTCTCCCCTCACACCCTTGGGTGATCTTGGGGATAAAAAGTCTTTTCTATTCCCCTTTGTTTTATGTTCATACCTAGGGTATCACTTCACGGATGCTCTCTCCTTGTGCTTCGTGCGATCTAGGAGATCAAAAGTGAGTGATATTCCTTCCCTTTGGGAGGCCTACTAGGACATTTCATCACCCCTAGGGATAACCTCAACCACATCTACCGGTGGGGTATATAGAGGGGGAGAGTGAAATTTGTACCTCAATGGTGAACACTGTTAGAAAAATAAGCAATGCATAATTGAAATAACAGTCAATTAGCAATAAAAGCACAAAATAGACAACACAGATTTATGTGGAAAACCTAGTAATGTACCAGAAAAAAATCACAGGCAAAGATCTCTCAATTTTATTCTTAGAAGAAAATTTGCAGTTACAAAACTTTTTCTCATGCCTTGGCAATCAAGCTTGACAAACTTAAATAATCACAAAAAAGTACATGCAAATTCTAAAGATAAAATTTTCATGCATAAAAGCGTGAGTAGCACTTCCGCATGCAATTTTGCATGTTGAACATGTGGAACATGACCAAATTTTTTTTGGATCAACCTAACATCCTCGCCAAAAATGCCTTCAACGTGGCAGGGGGCTACGCCCAACCCCTCTTGACCCCCTATCCAACAATCTTTAGTTTCATTTCCTTGGCCTTCGGCCCCGTCAAGCGAGTACCTAAGGTCACTAGCTAGATCTCGTTGTCGACTGCTCGTCACTACTGGAATAAGTAAAACTGACTTCACATTTCAAAAATCTCCCACTTGAAGTCAAGTTTATGCCTTGTGAATTTAACTCCTATTGAGAGACCAATGTCGTTGCTGCCTATTATCAAGTGATGTGCAAGCCAAGAGAAGTTCTGCACCACATGAACTTCTCTCTACTAGTAAGCTTCATCAAAATATCTACTAGATTTATATCAGTGTGTATCTTAGCCAAAGAGACGTGTCCTCTTTCCACCACCTCACGTACAAAGTGATATTGTACATCAATATGTTTCATTCTGGCATGATAAGTTAAGTTTAGTGCTAAGTGTAAAGCACTCTGGCTGTCACAATGCAACAACATGTTATCCTATTTTACCTACAATTCACCCAAGAGTCTATGAAGCTAGATTACCTCCTTGCTAGCCTATGTCACTATCATATATTCTTCTTTAGTAGTAGACAAAGCCACCACTATTTGCAACTTTGAAACCCAGCTAACAACACCTCCTGCTAAGGAGAAAACATAACTTGTAGTAGATCTTCTCTTATCTCTGTCTCCAACAAAATCTGCATCCACATATCCATTAACTTAAAGACTACTCCCACTATAACAAATAGCAGCATCTGAAGTGCCCCTCAAATACCTGAGAATCCACTTCAGAGTCGTCCAATGATCACAACCTAAATTCACCATGAAATGACTGACTACTCCCACTGCTTGTGCAATGTTTGTTCTGGTGCACACCATAGCGAACATAAGACTACCAACTGCTGATGAGTATGGTACACAAGACATCTATGTATTCTCTGCTTTTGTGCTAAGGCATTGTTCCAAAGACAATTTAATATGAGCAAGAAATGGAGTACTAAATGGTTGTGCATTTTGCATATTGAAGCGCTGCAAAATCTTCTCCACATAAGTCTTTTGTAACAACCAAATTTTCTTGTTCTTTCTGTCCCTGTGTATCCTCATTCCAAGAATCTTATTTTCATTTCCTAAGTCCTTCATTTCAAACTCCCTAGCAAGCTAAATTTTTAACCCAATGATTCTCTGCATGTTGGGACTTGCTACCAACATAACATCGACATACATAAGCAAAATAATGAAACTACCATCTTCATACCTTTTAAAGTAGGCACAATGATCAACCTCACATCTACTAAAACCCAAACTCATCATGAAGGAATCAAATCGCTTGTACCAACACCTTGGCACCTGTTTCAAACCATACAACGATTTGTTCAACCTACTTACTAGATTCTCCTTGTCTTTTTCCTCAAAGCCTTCTGGTTGTTGCATATAAATTTCCTCAGAAAGATCACCATCCAAGAAAGTTGTTTTAACATCTAACTATTGTAACTCCAAATCAAGACTATTAACAAGAGCCAAAACAACTCTAACTGTACTTAACTGCACCACAAGTGAAAAGATTTCATCAAAATCAATACCAAATTTTTGTACATACCCCTTGGCCACCAACCGAGCTTTATATCACTCCACATTTTCATTTATATCCCTTTTCAGTTTGAACACCTACTTGTTGCCAATAGTTATTCACCCCTTAGGCAATTGCACAAGCTCCCATGTTTTATTTTTATTTAGAGCTCTCATCTCCTCATTCGTGGCTTCTCTCCATTTATTTACATCTTCATCTTTGCAAGCCTCTTGATATGAGCTAGGCTCACCAACATCAGTAAGTAAAGCATAAGCTGAATTACAATTAGGAGAATACCTTGCTAGTGGTTTGATAACTCTAGTGGATCTCCTTAGAAGGGGTAATGTGTTACACTGTGGCTCATTTGGTTGTTGTTCAACCTCATGAAAAAATTGATTCTGATTATTATCTTGTTGATTTCATGAATAGGTGGCTGATTTTCATCTAGCACCTCCATATTAGTATCATACTTTTCCACCTCCATTGGAACAGTTTATGTACTTTGTTGTTCTTTACTTCCTTGCACTATTTTTTCATCAAAATAAACATCTAGGCTAATAATAATCTTGCGGGCAGTAGTATCCCACCTGTACCCCTTTTTACCTTCTGCATAGCCAAGAAAAATACATTTCGTGGACTTCACATCTAGCTTATTCCTATCCTCTTAGGGAATATGAGCATAAGCATTAGAACTAAAAATATGAAGAAAGGAATAATCAACAAGTTTACCTATCCAAGCTTCTTCAGGAATTTGATGATCTATAGATGATCAAGAAACAGGTTGTAATAATAGCCTTAGCCCAAAATTTTTGCTCCAATCCAGCAGTGCTCAACATACATCTATCTCTTTTCATAATTGTATGGTTCATCCTTTCAGCAACACCATTTTATTGTGATGTTCTAGGAACCGTCAATTGCCTTGCAATACCATGCTCACTGCAAAACTGATTAAACTCACCTGAACAAAACCCCCCTCTATTATCTGTTCTAAGACACTTAATTGTCTTACCTTTATGATTCTCTACCAAAGCTTTAAACTTATTAAAATAAGAAAATACATCAGATTTCTTCTTCAACAGATAAATACACACCTTGTAGGAATAATCATCTATAAATGAAACAAAATATGACAAACCTCCAATTGATGTAACAAGTGCATGCCAAGTATTTGAATGAATTAAATCTAAAATTTCTTTACTTCTAGTAGTGCAACTAGAAAAACTCAACCTATTCTATTTTCCAAACAAACAACGCTCACAAAAATTCAAATCTCTAGATTTAGCACCTGGGATAAGATTTCTATCTAGCAGTACCTTTAGACCACATTCGCTCATGTGGCCTAGCCTTTGATGCCAAGTAGATAATGAATCCATTTCTGCATCTGATACCACTGTAGCCTCTCCACTACAAGTTTCTCCAACTAGTTTGTAGAGATTGTCAACCTTTTCTCCCTTTAGCACCACCAATGCTCCCTTTGTTACCTTCAGACAACTATTTTCTCCACTAAATTAGTAACCTTGCTCATCAAATACTCCAAGTGACAACAGATTTTTCTTCAAGCCTGGTACATGTCTTACATGCTGAAGAGTCCTTACAATCCCATCAAACATTTTGATTTTGACCTCTCCTTCACCAATAGCTTCACATGGGTTGTCATTTCCCATGTAAACCATACCTCCATCACATGACCGATAAGAAGAAAACCAATCCTTGTGAGGAGTCATGTGAAAAGAGGCACCATAACCAATGATCCAAATATGATGAAATGAACCTCTCAAATTAGCAGACAAAACCTCTCCATCTTCCAATGGTGCTTCTACTTCTGTTGTATTTGCCTCTGATGGCTGCGAGCTAGGATTTTCTTTGTTTGCTTTCAGCAGCCTGCAGTCCTTTTTGACATGCCTTATTTTTCCACAGTTCCAACATTTAACTTTTTTTTGCCCCTTGGATTTTGACCTAGCCTATCCATGCTCAACTTTCTTTCTTTCCAGAGTTTCGTCCCTTGCAAAAAGGGCATCAGAGGAAGAAGAAGTCCCTTGAGATGTCTTCCACCTTGATCTTTAGAAATTACTGTGGCTACCACATCTTCAAAGATAAGTTTCTCCTTCGATGATGAGTTACTGAGCGCCATAACTAGTTGATCCCAAGTTTCAGGCAAAGAGCACAATAATATAGCTGCTTTATCCTCTTCTTCAATTTTCACCTCCACTGAATCCAGCTTGCTTATCAATGTGTTGAAATTATTGAGATGATCTGTGACTAAAGAATTGTCATGCATCCTCAAATTATACAACTACCATCCTAATAGAATTTTGTTTGCCATTGACTTGGTCTCATATAGCTTTTCGAGCTTAGTCCACAAGTCATGTGCCATTTTCTCCTCTGCAACATTGAATAAATTGAATCAATTAGAGATAACTGAATTGTAGCTCTAGCCATGTTATCTTGTTCATCCCAATCCTCTTGCTTCATGGCTGCAGGTTTTGACGTTGTCCCCTTGAGAGCCAAGGCACATCCATCATTTAGCAATAAGGCTTGAGCCTTTAGTTTCCACAAAGCAAAATTGCAACCATCAAATTTTTGAACCTCAAATATGGTAACCGTGCCTCCTGTCATTGCTTTTCACAAAGATGAAAAACCCACAAAATAATTTCTTCACAAAACTGCGTGCTCTGATACCAACTATTAGAAAAATAAGTAGTACATAATTGAAATAACAATAAATTAGCAATAAAATCACAAAATAGACAACACAGATTTATGTGGATAACTTGGTAATGTACCAGGAAAAAACCACGGGCAAAGATCTCTCAATTTTATTCTTAGAAGAAAATTTGTAGTTACAAAACTGTTTCTCATGCCTTGGCATTCAAGCTCGACCAACTTAAATAATCACGAAAAAGCGCATGCAAAATCTAAAGATAGATTTTTATGCATAAAAGCGCAAGTGGCACTTCTACATGCAATTTCATATGGTGAAAATGTCAACTTGTCCAAATTGATACTCGAGACACTCCATCTGCTAAGACTTGCGTTGGTGATGTTTGTGGCACGTTGCTTAGAATAATGTTCACAATCTTGTGCCTCATTGTACCTTGAGTATGTAGAGGACACTCTGGATACCTTGTCTATCCTAGATTAAGATCCTTCGTCCATATAAGAATGTAATGCATCAAATACTAGTTAGGCCTGGGAAGTTACTCACCACACAAACCACATTGATTCTATCACCAAGTGCAAATGCCCTCTAGGAATGGGTGTGCATGTCGTGTATTCTCTCCCCTTGCACCATAGAGTGATCCTGGTTTATCAAAAGCGGTTAGTTATCCTCCTCATGGGACTTGCATGTTACACCTAAATAAAGGCAACAAGGTGGGCTTATAATCTTATACACACCTATTTCTACTAAATTTAGGGTGTTGCATGTTTAGCATGTCTACTTGTGAGAGACCAGTACTTGTCATCAGTCTTAAAATTCCCCTAAACGTCCAAACCAAGTGTTTGTTTTGCTTGAAGGTTCATCAATCAATCCTTTTGCTATCAAATTGCACCCAAATTAGTGGATTCACCACCTATTTTGGCAGATACGCTTTGTGCCAAAACTAATAAACAATTTACCATCAAACTGCCAAAAATACACCTCCAATTGTCAAAACCATAAATCAGTGGATCCACCCTACTTTTCAGTAGATACGCTCAAACCATTGACACAGAAAGTCCCGAAATAGTTAGCTCAACCTACCTGATCCTAAGGCACAATTACATCTTATGTCTCATATCAGCGAATCCATTGACCATTTTGACATATCCACATTGCCTGTGAAATAGAAATTTGATAAACTACCTATTAGTAAAAAATCAGGCATCTCTGAGTCAGTCACCTACTTTAGTGGATCCGATACCTATTTCGGTGAATCTGCTCATCCCTCAGCGTATACATGGTGTCTTTCAGTGGATCCATTCAGTCAAATGCTGATAACAATCTAGAACATCTATCATATATGTAGTCACCTATTGCAGCGTATACACTTTCATTTAGTGGATCCACTCTATGTTTCAGCATATCCGTTTCAAATCTATCATATATCCATCCCATCATTTCAACCTCGTATAGTGTGTCATTTTCCATCATCCACCCAACTTCACTTGTCATATTCAGTCGTCAAACATCATCCAGCACATAAGAATTTGTGAACAACCTTAGTTTGACAATCTCCACAATACCAATCAACATCCACTTATCCCCAAATCGAATTCTCTTATTTGATTTGACATCAACCAAATCCAAAAATCCAAAAATCCAAAACCAACACATCATCCTCACAAGAGTATAATTTGTCTTAGATCTTGAATAACCAATCGTCTCTTACATTGCTTGAGGGCTTGTCCATCTCAAGTAGATATTCCATAATCCATCCATCCATCAACTAAAATTAACCCTTGCTTAAGAACATAGCCCATATTAAGTATAATCGGTTAATTTAAATCCCTTTTTATTCCAATTGCTTGAGAACTTTGTCTATCTCAAGTATTGAAAGTCAAAAATCACCCAATTAAACATCACATTCAAGATCCAATACTTAGAAAACTCTTAAACCAACCATCATCCTCAAAACATCCAAACACCTTGACATTCAATGCATATTTAAAATTTTATGCCTCTTGTCACACAATCACAAACTAAGAGACAAATGGATCCTTTTCATGGAATGCTCAACCACAAACGCAATTGGACCCACAATCACCACAAGGATCATCCATGAGCAGTCTCACACGATATGTAGACCAACCTGAAGTGAGAGAAGCATCACAATAATAATCCCCTCATTTCATTGACTTCCTTAATGACAAACGGCTACATGACAAATTTGAAAACTTCATTAGGGATCATAAAGATGAATTTCTTGAATAACTCATTGATGAGGGAGCTAGACTCCCTTGCCATTTTGACCAAGAGAAATTGAAAATCCTTCTCCATAGAGTGATCTTGGGTGATCAAAAGTGGTTAGTTATCCTCTTCATGGGACTTGCACGTTACGCCTAAATAAAGGTATTGAGGTGGGCTTATAATCTTATACACACCTATTTATACTAAATTTAGAGTGTTGCATGTTTGGTGTGTCTTCTTGTGAGAGAGTAGTACTTGTCATTAGTCTTAAAACTCTCCTAAAAGTCCAAACCAAGTATTTGTTTTGCTTGAAAGTTCATCAATCAATCCTTTTGCTATCAGATTGCACCCAAATCAGCAGATTGGCTACCTATTTCGACAGATGTGCTTTGTACCAAAACTATTAAACAATTTACCATCAGACTACCAAAAATACACCTCTGACTGTCAAAACCATAAATCAATGGATCTTCCCTACTTTTTAGCATATATGCTCAAACCATTGAAACAGAAAGTTAAAATAGTCAGCTCAACTTTCATGATCCTAGGGCATAGTTATGTCTTATATCTCATATCAGTGAATCCATAGACCTTTTGGACATATCCACATTGCTTATGAAATAACAACTTGATAAGATACCTATTTAGTCCAAAATAGGGCATATCTGAGTTAGTCACCTACTTCAACGGATCTGCTACCTATTTCAACGAATCTGCTCAGCCCTCAGCATATACACAGTGTCTTTCGGTGGATCCATTTTGTCAAATGCCTCTAACAATCCAGGACATCTGTCATATGTAGTCACCTATTGCAGCATATACACTTTGGTTTAGCGGATCCCCTTTGTGTTTTAGTGGATCTGTTTGAACTCTATCAGATATCCATCCCATCATTTCAACCCCTTCCAATCTATCATTTTCTATCATCCACCCAACTTCACTTGTCATATTCAATCGTCAAACATCATCCAACACATAAGAATCTGTGAACAACCTTAGTTTGATCATTTCCACAATACCAATCAACATCCACTTATCCCTAAATCAAATTCTCTTATTGATTTGACATCAACCAAATCCAAAAATCCAAAACCAACACATCATTCTCTCAAGAGTAAAATTTATCTTATATCTTGAATAACCAATCATCTCTCATGTTTGCTCGAGGTCTTGTTCATCTCAAGTAGATAATCCATAAGCCATCCATCCATCAACTAAAATTGACCCTTGCTTAAGAACATAGCCTGTATTAAGTATAATAGGTTAATTTAAATCCCTTTTTTATTCCAATTGCTTGAGAACTCTGTCTATCTCAAGTAGTGAAAGTCAAAAATCACCCATTCAAACATCACATTCAAAATCTAATACTTAGAAACCTCTTAAACTAGCCATCATCCTCAAAACATCCAATCACCTTAAAATCCAATGCATATTTAACATTTTATGCCTCCCATCACATGATCACAAGCTAAGAGACAAATGTATTCTAGAAGGAGAGAAACCTTTTCATGGAATGCTCAACCACAAACATAATTGGACCCATAATTACTACGAGTATCATCCACGAGCAACCTCACAGGGTATGCAGACCAACCTGAAGTGGGAGAAGCATCGCAACAATACTCCCCTCATTTCATTGATTTATTTAATGACAAATGACTACATGACAAATTTGAACACTTCATTAGGGATCATAAAGACGAATTTCTCAAACAACTCATTAATGAGGGAGCTACACTCCCTTACCATTTTGACTAAGAGAAATTGAAAACTTTATCCATAGGACACCACCCACTCCCATATATGACAATCCTTGGGCCCGTGTGCTCAATTCCAACAAGCCTGTTTAACATGTAGACCAACAAATAGGAAGGGACATTCGCCCACTGTCTACCAATGCCATTTCCAAAGCACCCATCTATGGGATGCCATCCACACCCATCCAAGCCACAACCACCAATGTGGTTACCATTCCACAAACACTTCCCCCACTTTCTATCCAACAAAGGGACATGACAACCCACTCCATGCTTCCTCCAAACACATACCAAGAACTGCTTCCACTCAATATATCTTACCAAATTCCCCAACAAATCAACCCATTCCTATTCACTCACAATCCCAACAACAAAACACATATCATTCATGATCTACTTACCAATGCTTTCTCCAACACATGATGGCATCCCAACACAATCCTCAAACGAGCAATCCTTCACTCATACCTTCACAACCACCACAACATCAACATCAACAACAACATCAAATCCAACAACAAACACATTTCTCCACCACCCATCCAAATACATTACACCCTCAAAATATCAACCTCCCTCTACAAAATCTAGCCCGTCAACAACACAATACTTATCCACTGCCAAGCGCGCCACAGAACATAAATCCCATGAATGCACCTCCAAACTTAAAAGGAGGCAAGGTATGCGGAAACACTTCCTACACTGACCTATTGAGGAAAGACTTATGCAAATTTTAAGTTTTACGGTTATAGATTAAGATGCACATTAACATAAAGGTAACAACAACATCCAAATGCAAATACAAAACTCACAACAAAAGATATACGTGGGGAAAACCCTTTCAAGTGAAAAACCCCACACTCCAAAACTCGTACAATGTATTATCAAATCAAAATATGATTACAACACACTTGCAATGCAAGCTCTTTCAAGAATACACAATGCCGATTCTCATTCGCATCCCATGACCTTTCACATTGTCCAGCCGCTCGTTTATCAAGCCTCTTTGGAGGTTATCCAATGTCAGTTTTTCCATGTTAGCCAATAAAAAATAAACTACTAATGCCTTTATTAAATATAGGGCATTTTTTGCTTTGGGGGCACTACCCCCAAGCCACCAACCAGGGATGCCGTCGCCCCCCCCGCAACCTCCCTTGGAGGCATTGCCCCTAGACCCCTACTATGGGCTCTTCCCCTGGGCCCTCATTGGGGGATAAGCCCCCCGGACCCCACAAGAGGGGCTCTGCCCCCTGTACTCCTCTATTAATTATTTTGGGGGGAAACCACAGCTGACAAAGTCACCAAAATTTACCTTGCTTCATGTACCTACAACCCTACAACATAATCAATCACCACATACTAAAAACTTGTCACACCTGTCATTTCAGCTCTTACATGTCATTGAATCTATCACAACTCATGACACATGACCACAAGGTGCCAACACATGGAAAAACTATGCCAAGTCAACATGGGATGCCTACCTCCTCATATGAAGACAAAATTTACATAGAAAATTACAATAGTAGGCAAAAATAAATAAATACAACATTAGGAACTTGAAAAGGTTGAGACACCTTAATTCCCAACATTATTCACAACAAATGGTGTCACTTACATCACATCACACGTATTATCCACCAAACCCTCCTCTTACTACTCCCTTTGATTTGGAATGGCAAGAGATGAAACATGCTTTAAAGAATTTACAACTCGACACACAAAAGAAACACTACATGTTTGATGAATCATGCTCGTACCCCTTAGATCAATCAATGACCATGGTCTCTTTCCCCCAGCACTTTGAGATACCCAAATTCGACAAATACAATGGGAAAGGAGACCCTATGACCATGTCAAAGCATTTTTTATGGCATGCCAAGAGGTTGCTTACGATGATCAATATCTATTACGTCTCTTTCCACGTAGCCTAGGTGGAAAAGCCTTGGAATGGTTCATGCAGCTACCCAATGGTTCTATTTCTATCTTTGTTGATTTTTTGAAAAAGTTTTTTGCACATTTTTCCTAAAATGTTGAACATGAAATCACTATGCTCGATCTTTGCAATTCCAAGCAACGTAATGGAGAAAGTTTCACGTCATACTTACAATGATGGTGATCACTCACTAACCGACTTCCCTAGACCATGCCGGAAAAGCAACTTGTAAATATCTTTATTCAAAATCTAAATCAAGAAATGACCTTCCATTTACAAGTTCATTGGGCTTCCACATTTGATGAAAACATTGACAAGGGGGGTACAATTGAAAAGGCCCTTATTTCCAAAGGCTTGGTCAAGATTTATAACAAAAATGACAATGACAAAACTTCTCACAACAAGCCTAAGTTTTGGGACAAAAACAAAAACACCATAGGTGATGGTGTTACCGACACTAAACACATACAAGTCACTGCACCTAAACCAAAGGACACTCCTGTGGTACAAGCTATTTTACAACCAAATAATGTCTTCGTACCACTTAGGCAACCCAAATGCAACAATCCTAGCAATCCAAAACACAAACACACTTCACTAGGGAAACCTATTGAAGTTGTTTTTCAAAAATTGGTCCAAGCCAACATGGTTGTGTTCCCTACAACCAAACCATTCGACAAAAACCAACCCAAGCCTTCTTGGTACAAAGAAAATGAATATTGTGACTACCATCGCATCAAAGAACATTCCATGGCCAAATGCATGAAACTTAAGAACTACATCCAAAACCTTGTTGACCGCAGAGAAATCCAAGTAGAAGGAAGTACCAATACATCACCTAATGATGGCTTGGGAGTGTACTAGGATGCCCTCCCCAACCATAACCAACCATCATCTTCCAATGCCAACCAAAACAATCACACCAATCATATCTAGTATACCAGTGGACCCCTTATAACTACGACAATGTAATGGGTAGAATTGATTTTGATTCCACATGTGTCTCCACCATTAAGCTCAAAAACAAAACCCCCGATGCGCTATCACCACACAGCGTGGGCAGGTAACCATTAAAGGACCTTCTTTGCCTTCCACTACCCCAGCATCTAAGTATAACTTCCTGGACCACCTAGGGAAAACACCATCACAAATCTCCATCCTAGAACTTCTCAAGACATCCTTCATCCACTATGATATACTCGATAAATCCCTCCAAGAACCCTGTGTCCTCACCAACATTCAACCCAATCAATTCCAAAATCTTGTTGCCCAATTATCATCCTCACATCACCTAACATTTAGCCAATCCAACATGCCACCCATCGACCCCTCACATAATAAAGCTTTGCACATTGAAGTCTAAATTGTCAAACATAAATTCAAACATGTTCTCTTGGATAATGGATCTGTTTTGAAATTATGTACATTAAAATTCATAAAAATATTGGGGTATTCAATGGATAACCTAGAACCCCTGGTGATTTCCATCAAGGCATATGACAATACAGAAAGAGAATCTGAAGATACCATTTGCCTTCCCATCAAAGTGGGTCCTATCATACAACCTACCCTATGTCATGTTGTCGATCTTGACCTCCCCTATAATCTCCTCCTCAGTCGATTGTGGCTTCATGCCATGCATCTCATTCCCTCCACCTATCATCAATGCCTTAAATCTCCACACAATGGTGTGGAAGTCACTATCCATGCCGATCAACAAGCCTTTGAGTTTTGCAAAGCTTTGGAAGTCGTATATGATAGGCAATTCCATTTCCCTAGCACTTATGGGGTCCATATCAAAGACACCACATCTCGTTCATCTACTTCTTTTGAAACATCCACTTCACCTCAACCATTCACCTCCCACTCTACCGCGATCCCTCAAGTGTCTAAGGTCAAGATCATCGACAAAGGGTGTGGGGAGTATGAGCTTCATAATGCTTTCCATGTGGGCAACTCCCTTTGTCCCTTGGTCTCATGGACGCCTATTGCATACAAAAGATAATGAACAAGTTCATAGACAAAATGATAAAATTCTCTTCACTCTAACAGAGATACCTCGAGAAGAAGAAGGAATCACATACTTCCCAAATAATTGGTTACATCATGATGAGCTTGATAAAGAAGAGGTCGACCTCACTTACCTGAAGAAGAAATATCCTGTGCCATATCAAATATGTGAAAAAATGCCTTATCATGGAAAAGGACTTGGCATTAATGAGTAAGGACCTACTGAGCCTATTTTGGTAGAACCAGATTCACTAAAGCAATATGCCAAATATTTTGGCTTAGGATATATGTTGCCTACTATGAAAATCAAGGGTCCTCATGAACATTCAAGAGTCACGACTAATCCTCTTCTTGATATTAACAACATCATACCAGATATCATCATAGCTTCATGCAAAGATCTTGAACTATCATGTATCTTCCTTGACAATTCCATTTTCCTCATCGATCTCCCTCTCATCCATCCTAATCTCATTGAATGGGACCAATAAGGACCACAACCTCTTGATGTATTCCAAAGTGATGAGGCTCTCAATGCATTTCTAGAACTCTCTGACACATCAAAGTATGAATTTTGTTTGAATGCTGACACCTATATTGGGAAGTAGGAGGAGTTCCTTAGTCAAAATAAAAAATCAAAAAATAGAAAAACATCCAAGTTAGTGAAAACCCCCTAAGGCGCTATCAGACATAAAAGAGAAAAATAAAGATTTATCTCCTAGTGAAAACCTCTTTGAGGGGCTAGTAGATGAGGAACTCCACCTTCCTCCCATGCCTCCACATTGGTAGGAACATTAAACTATCATGATTGAAGGCACACAAGAGATCAACCTTGGCATAAAAAAAAACCCAAAATTACCCACCTTGTAGAGGGCCTCACCATAGAAGAAAAACCTAACATATCAACTATACTCCAGGAAGCACCAGATGTCTTCACTTGGTCCTACGCAGATTTACCAGGATTAGATCCTTCATTAGTAGTTCATCATCTCATGGTACATCCAAATGCAAAGCCCATCAAATAGAAGCTCTATAATATGTATCCTCAAGTTGCCTTACTAGTCAAAGAGGAACTACAAAAACTGCTATAGGTAGGCTTCATTCGTCCTATTGATTATCTCGAATGGGTCTCCAACACAGTTCCTGTTTGTAAGAAACCTAGGGGCATTAGATGCTATATGGATTTTTTAGATTTAAACAAAGCATGTCCAAAAGATGATTTCTCGCTCCTAAACATTGACATCATTGAAGACTTGACAGCTAGTCATGAAATGCTCTCCCTCGTGGATGGATTTTTCTGGGTATATCAAATCGGAATCGCTCCTAAAGGCCAACATAAAACAACTTTTACATGTCCTTGGGGCACCTATTG
The DNA here is from genome assembly GCA_027924645.1 of Cunninghamia lanceolata. Taxonomy (NCBI): domain Eukaryota; kingdom Viridiplantae; phylum Streptophyta; class Pinopsida; order Cupressales; family Cupressaceae; genus Cunninghamia; species Cunninghamia lanceolata. The sequence continues at coordinate 226,862 of BSBN01000940.1, forward strand.
CTAGCAAGTATTGCCCTTTGGACTAAAAAATGCAGGGGAAACATACAAAGTGCCATGACCACTATTTTTCATGATTGCCCCACAAAATCATGGAGGAATATGTGCATGACCTCCTCAAAAAATCTAGAACAAGGGTTGAACATCCTAAAGTGCTACAATGCATATTTAAGCGCCTAAGGGAATAAAAGCTACGTCTCAATCCCAATAAGTGTGTCTTTGGGGTAACATCAAGAAAACGTTTGGGATTCATTATTTCTCATAGAGGAATTGAAGTTGATCCAACTAAAGTCACCACCATCATAGAAATGCCACCACCAGAGACTTTGAAGAGATCAAATCAAAGAATATTTGGCATCACCTCTAGTCCTCATGGCACCCTTTCGAGGTAAGCTTCTATTATTGTACATATAGACAATTTCAGTCGTACTGAGGGCACTTTTAGCACAACATGACGAAACCATCAGCAAAAGGGCTATCTATTACATCAACAGGACCCTTGTTGGCTATGAGCTTGATTACACACCTATGGAACGATCATGCCTAGCTATCATTTTTAGCTCCCAAAATCTATGACACTACATGTTAAATCACTCAAATAAGCTCATCTCAAAAGTTGACTCTCTGAAATACTTGCTTTCTAGGACTCCCTCGCAAGATGAATGCATAAATAATAGGGTTTATGGCACGCAAGCTAGGGTGTCCTTTTCTGAGATTATTTATTATCATGAAACCCTACTGTTGAAATAGAGGGGAGGAAACACATTTTTGGGCATCGTTCAAAGTCCTTCCCATAAGCAAAATGAAATTGATACTTGTCAAACCCTAAAGCAAAATAATCTCAAACACACTGAATCGATCAGCAAAATAAGTGAAGGATAGTTTTGCGTCAAAAGTTGTTTGACTAGCTTTCAAAAACTTTGTGATCAATCTGGTTAGTCAACGGTCTTGAAAACCACTGCCAAGACTCAAAACCAACATTGCACTAAAAACTAAGTTCTCCAACTTTGCATTGTTCATCGCTTCAACTAACTTAATCAGAAAATCCTAGAAGTCCCGCATGACCCCAAGGTTTACTTTGCACTAGTTTTTGATTGCTCTGACTTAGCACTAAATGATCACTTCTCTGACCTAGGTCAGATGCACGTAAATGTCCTGCAGGTCTATGATGTCCTAAACCCCCACCAAGCAACAAGAAAACAACTTTGTGCCGAAATCAACTCCCTCCAACCTTGCACCAAAATGCGCCATCACCAACCTAGTTAGTTGACTTCGAAAACCCTGTAAGGTTGGGCAATACCCAATCCTGCGCAAAAGTGGTAAAGTTTGTTTTGATCGACTTGCGCTGAACTTACAACCGACTAACCCAAATGACTAACATAAGTTGGTCTTATCTCAAACATGCACAAGTCGGTTGACCATAAAATATGCGCAAGGCATTATGATGACATGACCATAGACAGACTAGTTGGTCAGACTGCCCCAATTTCTCCGCCAAGGTCAGTTGACTTCAAATTTAGCATTTTTTCTACTATAGGTCATTTGACCCCAAATTTAGCGCAAACTGAGTAAAATGACTATTTAAGGAAATTTTCAAAAGGAGAAATGTTTCTCAGGTAGAAATAATGACTGCACTTGGTAAATTATGATGTTTTACATGTTTTAATTAGGATTTTACAGCATTAGAGTATTTATTACATGCATTAGCATAAGATTGCTCCATTATTTGATCATGTGGTAAATGCAATAGTTAGAAGATTTTAGACTTCTGTTCTCATAAGCATATATTGGTAATTTGATAGATTTATGCTAGATTCATTTGTTATAACATGGTGTTAATAATGTAGTAATCAACTTGATAATCATAGACTTTAAACTTAGGAGTTAGAGAAAACACCTCAAAGGCATCAAAACTTATAAGGTCCAGTCTTGCAAGTTAGATGACTGCACGAGCTCAAATCATGAGATACAAGTTCAAAGGTATTCATCTGGAAACAAAGATTTGTACCAGATGGAAAGACATTAGAGACACAGACTTAGGTCATATTGACCTTGATGATTTCTGAATTAGAGTATTTGGCCCAAATCCAACCCCGAGAGCCAAGAAAGTGAAGGACAGTGGGATTGCACAAGTTGTTGCTTTCCCTACATCTATTCAATGTGCTGAACTGATAGTTGCCTATGTAGATAGGTATGATGTCATGACCAGGACAATACAAACTGCTAGTGGAGATATTTTAGCTGACTTAAGCCCACCCTCCTTGGCCGAAACCTTTGATATTCCATGGCATCTAGTGATGACCATGCCAGATAAGGCAGGATCAGAGGCCACCTATAAGAAAGATGAAAGTGGATGTAGGAAACATATGAATGAACAATGGGCAAAGAGTAGAAGGTCTGCCATGGTTAAGTTTCCCCAAGTACTATATAGAAGTGACTTTCATGATGAGATAGGGAATTGATAACTTTTTTGAGTAGAATATATGGATTGACTACAGCATCGACCTTTGAGGGATGGATGTTTGTTATAATTGAAGAAATATTAAAGGGAACTAAGTTCCATTGGGCACAAATCTTAAGTGACAACATCCATGAAGCATTTAGTAACTTCAAAGAGAAGCAGTTCTTTAGATGGACATCCTATGTTGTTTATGCCTTGGCAAGGAGCAATCATTATGCTAGATTATCCAAAGTGGGAGAAGAAGGAAACGATGAGCAAACTCAAGTAAAGGTTTATGAATGCTACACACAGCTTGCATTTTCACAATCCCTTATGCATTTTAAGAGGGTAAATGATGCTTTTACTATGTACATAACCATATTATTGCAAGGCAATACAACTCTAAGAATATCCACAGAAGCTATGAATGAAATCACCAAGTATGGGAGATGGTATATTCAATTTGAAAAGTTCACATATCTGAGAATACAAGTCTTCACGAGAATGGCTTATAGACTCCCTAGATATCCTACAGATAAAGTAGTGCTCCTGGAATTATCTAGACAACTGATAACTTGTGCTGAAAAACTTAAGCACCTACACAGAAAAAACGTCCAATTTCCCATCCTGTTAGGTAGAGGAAATTATGCACGTCCTTCATTGGGGTTAGCTGAACACTCTAACAAAGAACTCCAACTTCTCAATCTTCATTACTACAATGGAAGAGATCATTTTGATCCTAATAAGGTGATGGAGAGGTTTGTAAGTAAGAAGTTGTTCCATAAGATGCATATAGAAGACTTTTGGGCAAATTGTATGGATGACTATGAGGTCATGAAGAAAGCCCATTCCAGATTATCTCTGGCATTCATAAGGAAATTCCATATTATTGCAGTTCCTAACCAATTAGAAGATGATGACAATATAATGCACAGGGGAGTCTAGGAGGCACAATATCACCAACCAATTCCCCTACCTAATTGGGCAAACATTGAAGAAAGCTCCCTTGATGTTGTAATGAAGGAACCGATCAGATTAAGTAAAGCATGGGTAAGAGGTCAAATCACTGCCTTGGATAGACAAGAGATACAACTCACATACACTGCACTTGAATTAGAAAAAGAGTCTGGAGGAGAAGAGGATGAACCCATAGAAATCACTGATGAGGCAGAACTAGCCCAGGGATAGAGATCAGATAGTGAAGACCATATAACCTTGGTAGAAAAGGCTAAATCACAGAAAAGCAAGAAGGTCACTATAAAGAATAATAAGAAAGAAATGCCTCCTTCTACTAGGACAAGAGCTTCGAAGAAAAGAGATATGCTTAGTGGTCCCAGAGAAGGATCTAAGGCGAAGAAGACTAAGGTGAAGGCTGTTAGACAAGCTACGGAGACTGCTGCTACTCATAATGATACTAGTATGCTAGCTTCTCCACCTCCTGCTGCTCTAAATGTTGGTACCATTGCTACTGTTTCTATTGTTTCTCCTTCTTCCTTAGCAACCATTATTCAGGAGAATGTCTCTACTACTTCTTCACCCGCAATTGTTGCTTCAATTGTCTCTTCTTCATTAGTAGTAGCCTCTAGTGCTCCAAGCAGTCTTGTTTCATCCATTGTTGCCTTGTCATATTCTTCCACTACTTCTACATCCTCACCTTCCATATCTTCTACTTCACTTACCACTTCCCTCACATTACCTCCTATTTCTACTATTTTTTCATATTCCCTTCCCTCTTTCTCCATCACTTCACCCATAGTGATTTCATCCGTCTTGACAGCTTCTTCCATCCCACCAGCTTTGGGGTTGGCTATGCTTACCAATTTGACACAAGTGAACTTGTCTTCAGTTACGATGCCTTTAGCCTCTATTACTCCTATCTCCCAAATACCCATGGACCAAAATTCAACTCCCTTGGCTGTGCCATTGCTACCAGGTATTGAGAAGGTATATGCCAAACTAGGTCTTCAAGAGCAAGAACCAGAGAAAGATGCATTTGACGAGGTAGATAATGAGGTACTTGATGAGCTATTGGCTAAGACAGTCAGTGCATAGATAATTGAAATATTAGACAATCCTCCAAAGAAGGACCAAATAGAGGCAAGCCTCGAGGTAGCTGGAAAAGATGTAATGATAAATTAGAGAAATCTTACAGATGAGGAAGATAAATATGTAGATAAAGAATCCGAACAAGAACAAGGATTACTTGAAGGGCCTCCAAATACAGACAACAAAAATCTTGATGGATCTAGAAAGCTTTCTTCCTCAGTGCCTGACAAGTTGCAAAGCAGAATAGCATATCCTGAGCCTCAGGTGGAGATAATGAAATTAGACTTGAAAACAATTTTGTCACGGGCCCAAAAGCCAAAGAAATAGAAGAAAGCAAAGGTACAATCTAGGATTTACAAGGATGAAACTAGATCTCGAATAGCTGAGGTAGCTGTCCCACCACCTAATACAAATAGAGAACAGGTTAGAGCAAAGGATTATGTCATAACAACTATAAATTTGGGACCAACTACATGAGCACAAAGGGTTGATGAGTTCAAAGGGTCTGTTACTTCAATCCTAGAACAACTGAATAAGGATGAACTTTCAAAGAAAGAATTGAAGCAACAAAATGAGGAGCTCTGAGCATGCCTTCAATTTCTAATAAAACCAATAGATTCTGAAGGAGAGATAAGGAAAATACCTACCTTTTTGTCAAGAGATGAAATGTCTAAGCTTGGTGAAGTTTAGACTCTGTCAAAAGGTGCCCAAAAATGGATGATCAGAGTTTGCAAAAAGGGATGTGAGATAATTGACGTGCAGTTGAATCCCATAAGAGTTTGGTTTAACTTCAAGAACAATAGAAAGATTTCCATGAAGAATGTGACTCTTTTGATGAATATTATTCATAGATGTTTCCTCGAGTGCAAGCAATCAGAAACTTGCCAGCTTAGACGCTATTGGCTAAAAATATCTTAACAGAGGACAAATTGTATAAAGCCAATGAATGGTATCAACAAATAAAGTTGAGAAAGGAAGTTTTTGATAGCATAAGGGAGGCTTACAAAACAACAGATGAGAACATATTAGCTCTCATATATGATATAAATGACACTTTGAGAGATTGTCTGGTAATGGTCTACAATGACTTGGCACCATATGATGTGAAGGGATGTAAAGATAAACTACACAAGATAGTTTTTGAAGATGCTGAGTTAGATGTGGAAGGCAGGATGGATAGAGTCAATGACCTTAAAGCTGAGTTTAATGCATATACAATCGATACAGCCAAGAGTTGGAGACGTTTAGATACCAGGTCAATCATCTTAAGAATCCAGACCCCACAGATATCAATCCAACACTTTCAACTTGGGTCAACTACCGTAACAAGTTGGTAGAGGAAGACAAAGTAGACTTGGATGGAGAGTCTTAATATGCTTTTTTTTTAACATTTTGAAATGTAATCTTGTCACTATTATAAACTGCTATATTTAGAGTGACATGTGACACTATTTTGTCTTTATTATGCCTCAAAATTGACCTTCTATATATATATATATATGTATTCAGTTGGGTAGTCAAATTGTCTAGATTCAATGTATCTGGCAGTTGTTTTTTATCTTTTTCATAAGATACAAAATGTAATCCAGGATTTGTTATGAGCTATCATGAATGCATTTAATGATGTAAATCTAGACTATTGGTGTTGAGTTAATCTCCACCGTCCATTCAAAACCTCAGTATGGCACTTCTCCTATATAAGGGGTTGCTATTTCCATTATCTAAGAGATAATTCTTGATGCCGAATTGTTGACATTCTACCATTTGAAGTAATACAAAGCAAGTTTTTGCAGTTATTTTGAGAATTTGTGTATTGTATTGGCTTATTTGGTTTCATGGTTCGCTTCTTGATCTCCAATAGTTAATTAATTGTGCTTTTGCAATGTTCATGGTTTGCTGAAAGTATCTGATGAATGCTCTTAGTCCATACTTTTAGTTATTTGCTGATGGTAGGTAACTATGCAAAGTTAGTCTAGTATGATCAATTGTTCTTAAGTTTAATTGCATTTCATAAATTAAATTGCGCCATTTATTGGGTATTTGATAAATGAGTGTGATTTGAAAATTTCTTGATTTCCATTGAAGATAGCATCATTTTTTTTAGTGCTGTAACATTCATTTTCAGTTTGGTAACTCAGAAAACTGGTTAAATTTTAGGGTGTTTGTCTACTTGCAGTAGTCCACATATTGTGAATGTCACTTAGGATTTCCTTAAAACCCTACTCCCTTTTGCATTTTCTTTGAAAATAGTTGTTAGTTTAGGAATTTCAACAACAGTTGATATTGTCTTATCAGCTGAAATCACAAAGGGTTTGCAAGAATTGTTGTTCCAACCATTAAAATCAGTAGATCACATGTAAGACCCCTTGTCGACATAGCTAGAACATTCCAACTGAGAGATTCTAAGCAAGCTAAGACCTAGCTATAGAAACCTTGGAGTAGTCTTACCTAGGGTAGGATACTTTTCAAGAGAGGTGAGATACCATCAATCATACCTGCGTTGTTGTGTGCTAAAATCACCATCAACACAAGGCATATAGGCTTGCCTTCCCATGCACAAATAATGTGGTTGAATATGAATCCTTGATTATTGGCCTAAAAACAACAGCTCAGTGGACCATCCAACAGTTACAGGTTTATGGTGATTCCCGATTGGTCATTAAGTAGACCAATGATGAATACCACACTAAAGAAGACAAATTGGTTCCAAATAAACAAAAAGTTGATGAATACAAGCTCCACTTTGTCTACATCTAGTTTGAACAAGTGCCTAGAGACTTCATAACAAAGCAGTTGATGCAATAGCTACTATTGGGTTCCTCATAGACATGCCACACGATAGCCATCAATGTGAATTCCTTGTGGAACAACTTCTCATGTCAGCATACAAAGTCACAAAATTTGAATTTATATGTGAAATTGTTGGTCTCGAGTCCCCTTGGTATCATCACATTTACACCTATCTCTAAAATCATACCATCTCACCCAACTTCTCCTGCAAAAAACAAAGATCCCTCATTCAACAAGCCTCACACTATACCATCCTCACCGATACCCTTTATCACCAAAGCTATGATGACACTCTATTGCGATGTCTAAATGTAGAAGAGGCTTATGTCGCACTACAAGAATTCCATGCTGGTATCTATGGTGCTCGTACAAGCGGTATCATCCTCTCCAAAAAAATCTTACGCATAGGATATTACTGGCCAACTATGGAGCATGACGCCTGTGAATATGTGAAGAAGTGTGAACCTTGTTAGCAACACGGTGACCTTATTCATTCTCCTTCTCAAGATTCACAACCTGTAATGAAGTAAAAGAGGGAAGATGGGTTTGATTAATTGTTTGATTAGATCCTCCCTTCACTACATACATTCAAGGATATTGAACTGAGCCAAGTCACAACTTTTACAAGAGGACTCAGCTATTCGGTTAGCTGTTAGTTGGAATGATAAGGAAATTTGGAATGTGTTGATTAATTTGTTAAACCTTAGCCTAATTAAGCCTAAAACCCAAATTATGCAATATCGTAAACAAATAGGCAAATCCCGATAAAATATCGCACACAAGGACACTAAATACAAATTAGATACATACTAGATTTCAGGTTTCGGAAGGCAGAAAATTTGGGGTCAAAAGAGTGGGTGCCCAAGCCCAAGGTGCTACTTTTTCTGAGGGCTCCCAGATGTTTTCTGCTATAGACTACAACCACTTCAGAGATTTTCGGCTTTGCAAAACTAGAGGTCAAAAGAGTGGGCGCCCTTGACCTTTTAGGGTTATTTCCTACCTTTTTCTTCAAATCCAGATTCTTTATGGTCTACCCTGATCCTCTACAACTCCACTCTGCAAGATCATGCACCTACCACCTGTAATCACAAGAGAGGGGTTGGGTTGTGGTGTTTAGGAGCTTGCCTCAGTCAAGCCCCATAATGGCATTCAAGCCTTCCAACACCATTGTTAGATAGAAAGTGCGTGTCCTTGGTGGACAGAGGCAAAAACAATGATAAAATAGATAGATTGAATCACAAATAGATATCACCTCAGAGGTGTAGCTCTAAATGAGATGAAAATCTTTCACACCATGAGAAGATGAAGTCAAATCTACAACAACAAACACAACAACAACACAATTCTGCTCTGCAATACAATGAATTCTTTGAATGCTTTATGATCATAAGTTCATCTTAATCTCAAAATCATCTTCTAGTTTACAAATTAAGTTCTAAACATGCTTATATATGCATTCTTGCTAATATTTCATAATTCGAACTTAAGATGCCAACAAGGAACACCTTTTAACGGTCACAAGCTGACATAAATTTTGGACGCCAAAAAAATAGGGCTGGGCTAGGGCATGAGCGCCCAAGCCTAGGGGCCCTTTTTTGGGTCTAGATTATGTTCAAGGTTCACCCCTAGGTTCCATTTGACATGGGTTTCGAGGTATTTTGCTCTGGGATTTATTTCTAACATGCATGATTAAAGCTAAGGGACCTGGGAGCTAAACTTAGGAGGTAAAAGTCTTAGGGGGACATTTATGACATAACACAACTGATAATGACACCATGGCCCTTCTCTCAATGGGTCTTAGATCTCATTGGTAAGATTCATTCTCCTCATCCGATGGACATAAATTCATCATTACCGCCAATGTATACTTTATAAAGTGGGTTGAAGCCATCCCCCTCACCTTTACCATCAGTTCCCAAATTGCTAAATTCATCTTATATCATCTCATTTGCCATTATGGTATTCCATCCACTATCATCACAAATAATGACAAACCCTTCAAAAATAATGATGATCTCACTCTTTGCGAATAATTCCATAATCAACATCATTGGTCCACTCCATACTATCTCCAAGGAAATGGCCAAGCTGAGGCAACTAATAAAACCTTGCTAAAAATCCTCAAGAAGGTTGTCAATGAAACTAGTGGTGATTGGCACCTCCATATTCATCTAGACCTTTGATCATATTGCACAAGGATCCGAACACCCATTGGAGCCACTCCATATTTACTTGTATTTGGTTCTGAAGTAATCTTTCCAATTGAGATTGAAATCCTCTCCTTGTGCATTTCTTTGTGTAATCTTATCACTGAGGAGGAATATCATGTTGCATGAGTGCTTAGACTTATTAGATGAACAATGCCTCAACACCTTGAATCATCTCCAGGCATATCAAAATCAGCTCCATAGATCCTACAACAAGAAGATTTACGCCAAATAATTTTTTGTAGGTGACTTGGTCCTAAAATAAAATCAGCAAAAACTTCAAGAATGAGACAAGAAGGGCAAGTTTGAACCCAATTGGTTGGGCCCCTATGTGGTTGTATCTAAGTATGGTTTTTGGGCATACCATCTGGCCACTCCTGAAGGTGAAGAACTTGAAGAACCCATGCAAATCATACATCTCAAGAGGTTTTATACCTAGGCTGCTGAATACTCCATTAAAAATACAAAAAAATAAAAAAAATGATAAAAAATATTAAAAAAATAAAAAAAGAAGAAAAAGTACAATTAAAAAAAAGTAAAGAGCAATAATTCATCCTATGGTGAAAATAATATCTTGTGGCACCTAGGATAAGTACAATGATGAAAACTTGTTCGTATGCATCATGTGTAGAAACCTGATCCATTATCCTCTAGAATGTCTTCCATAAACACCACCCACCCTCTCGCATCCTGTCCACTACCACATAAGCTCAAGTGACTTGTCCTTCATCTCCCCACACCCACCTCCATGGCACCCATCCTCATCCATCCTCCTTTGTCCACCTAGATCCTAGTACTTCCAACTTTCTCGGTTGTCCCAAAAACACTTGATCTTAGTTACCTAGCATCATTTGTTTTACAACTGAATCAAGACACTATTCAACAACCTCGTCTACATACACATGACTTGTCCTTTTGAAAACCCCTTTTGATAAACCCACCCATCAGCCTTCATAAGATATATCATTCCCCACATCAGGCATCATCATCCTCCATCTGACTCTTTGGCAAAATGATTGATTATGTATGGTTAATTAACAGTTATTTTATGTTGTCTTGATTATTTTCCCTTGTGCTATCCTCATGGTTTCCATAATCCTTCATATCATGGTACACTTATGAAGCATCAGTCACAAGGGCATGCTCTTTTTTTGTTGGATGTTTTGTCTATATGGTTATTTTAGTTTTAGGATTCCCAAGGCTCCGTCAAGCCTTGCCTGACACTAAGATCTCCTTCTGTCTGTTGGTTGTTTTTTCATAATCCACACAATGTCCATCATGCGTCCTATGTTGTGCAAAGATAACATCTTGTCTATTTCTTTTCATGTCAATCCCATGCATGGGATACATTGTCACCTTGGTTCCTTATATCCTAGTGCATACATCTCATGCTATATCAAAATAAGTGCTCACTATATATGTAGTATTCTAAATGCATTCAAAGTTAGCCCTCCTCATGGGAATCTCAGTGTTTGGTATCTCCCACAGGGCTTGGATTGATAACCCACATCCCTTGTTATGGGTGCCTACACTGAATATTCCTATACATCATCGCACTCATCCCCTTTTGGCTCCATGATTCATGAAGTAATCCTATCACCATTCCTCCTACACTAGACTTCCCACCAACCATCATAGGGGTTTGGGTTGAAACCCTACATCCCCTCTCATCGATGGTTCGACAAAATCCTCTCCCTTTCCTAATTACTTTTAAATTACACCATGTGCGCAAGCCCTTTATCCACATCCTCTTATGTCTTCATCCATGTCCACCCTCCGATAGTGATGTATTCATTGATATGATTGTACCGTGACACCTGCATCCATTACACACATGATAGAATTTTCCACATCATTGCATATTCCATCCATAATATATATTTATTAATCTAAGCATCTTTTCATACACAATTCACATCATAATCCATCATACATAAAATCCATCTATCCATATATCCTAACAATACACAATCACACACATACCATAACCGCGATCCTTTTGCATCACTCATATCCACCCACATAATCACACATACAACTGCATAATCAGAAAAAACCCATCCATACCTAATATATCCATCAATCATACATATACATACCACCCATCTCGAATCACATCTATACATACCTAACATCACTTATAGCATACATACATCATATCCATCAAATGCATCCATACATCACCAACACGGCTTCATGTTCCACAAATGTAATGGAATTTATTTCCTTCTAGTAAGACCTCTCAAGGTAACAAGTGAGCTTGATAACTATTTCATTGTGTACCTCTTCATAATCCACCTCATAATAAATGCATCAAACATCCATAATCCACACACATATCTATGATGAAAATTTGGAGAACAACAGTAAAAACCTACTAAACTACCACAAACCTCTAAATTTCTACTCAAACCAAAATCACCAATAAAACTAATAGAAAAATGCAGAATTTGAAGCAAACATTATTTATACCTTTACAGATTTTTCTTTCATGTCCCATTGTGTCCTATCTTCTTGAGACCTTGATTTTGCTGATGGTAATTATGCTCTCAGAATTGCACTTCTTTGTTTCAAGATGACTCTAAGATGAATGGACTTGTGGTGGATTTTATGCAAAGTGAATGATTCTACAATGCTAAATTATGACAATGATTGGATGAAGCTAATTCAATGCAACAATGGAGATGGCTAATGCTAAATGATATGCTAATAAAAATTGCTAATTGCTAATGCTATGCAAATAAAAGCCAAAGGCACACTTTTGATATTTGATATGATTTTAGCAGCATGAAAGTATGATCTCTCTTGTGTTCTCCAAAATGAGGATGAGAGGCTTCCTTTTATAGGCAAAGGATGGCTTAGATCCAAGTGGCAAAAGATCAATGGTTGAGGAATTGGTCTTATGACATGGAGGGTCAAGATTAAATTGGTTGGATGAGGGGAGATATAGAAGGATGGTGTTCCTACTACATTGACAAGATGGAGAGATATGTGGGACAAGGAGCCGCATGGCAAGATGCTCACAAAGACCATGAGAGAAAGATGGAAGAAGGAGTCTATGTTTGTTGGGATGTTGGAGGGAATATAGGGCTCATGAGACAAGTGTCTCATAGTGTTAGAAATTAATCTTTACTTAGTGAAGATTATTATTCTTTACTTAGTAAAGATAATTTATTACTTGTATTTTAATATTTTCTTTGGTGTATTATCCCCACACATGTACGAATAATTCACCCTTTTATTCCTCCTACAGGAATAATCTATTTCTATAGATTCCTCCTTAAGAGGAAACAAGTGGCACACACCTTATGCATGATGACATATGGGAGTTACGGATAACTCCCCACTCACCTCTATTTAAGAGGTGTCTCCTCCTCTCTTTCATGCATTCCTTATTCTTTATCCTTCATTCTTCTAATTCTTTTATTCTTCTCATGACACTCGTTGAGAAGATTTCTCTCTCTCTCTTTGTAATCTTTATTAGGCTTCATGCCATTTGCATAACATAGGGGGTTTTTCTTTGTTTTTCGCCCTTCACTATCTTGGTATCCATTGGTGCATGTTGGTAAATTACTTTATTATTTATTTATTTACTTCACATGTTTGATTAGTAGTTTTTTAGTTTTTTTTATACTTTAATCTTCTTTACACTTAGTCAACTTTGACCATGATGATGTGGAGAAACCAACTTCTACAAAGTAGGGATGGTTGAGACGAACTAGGACATGTGTTGAGAATAAATGTTTAATTAAATATTATTAATATTTAATTTATGGTGCAACATGAAGGTGAGGTGTCAAATGATGTGTAGGGTGATGTGGAGGAATAATGTGTATTTTAGGAATATGACTTTGTCTTATAAGAATAATTAAATAATTAGGATTATTTAATTAGAGATAACTTTAGAAGAATTAGATATTTAATTAAATAAATTAAATTTTATTTAATTATTGGAAGAATAGGATAAATGTGAATCAAAAAATAAATTACTATATTTATTTATTGATAGAGGAAATAAGAATAAAATAAATATAAAATATTTATTTAATTTATCTTGAGCCATTTTTAGGTTTATACATTTTGCCCCTCTTTGAGACAATGCGTTTTATCGTGTTGTTTCAAAGAATAAAAATTTTAGGAGTATTATATATGCCCCAGTTTGCCTCTGATATAGGTTTGGTGTTGATAGTATGCCCCCTTGGGAGATTGATCGGGAAAAAATTTAGAAGAAATAACAAATGATCTCACGATGAAGAAGAATGAATGGCAGGATCATCATGTGAAAAATGCAAGTGATAGAAAATGAGAAATGGATGAATAACAAAGCATGTGCATGTCAGCAATAAGCAAGGTCAAAACATCTCCAATTAGGGTTGATTTGACTATAAATAGTGATGAGGGGACCCATTCTAAGTCATTTGTACACTTGGCATTAGAAGAGTGATTATAGAGAGCCTCAGAGCATAATAGAGCAGAGCAATCCCAATGAAAATGTAGATTCCAGTAGCTAGTCACAAGTTTGAGTGGATCCGTCGATTCGATCGCTTAGAGGAGTATGGCCCCCCGGTACGTATATGGTCATTTTGACGTCAAGTGCATTTATTAGGGTCAAAATCTAGGGTTAAAGTGAACAATTTCATATGTGCAGGTTGAATGTTCCTGCGCATATGCCCCACACTTGTGCATATGAACCCCGCAACTGTGCATATACCCAAACTACGCATATGTCCTTTGTTTTGGCAAATATGCACTGAAATGGCACATATGTTGTAAAGTTGCACATTTGACTCCTGAAGCTGCACATATGATTAGAATTGCGCATATGATTGTTCCTTCTGTGCATATGTGCTAAAGCAATGCATGTGATTACTAAAGCTGTGCATATGATTAAGATGGATTAATTACTTAGCGGTTTGATTGAGTTGGCATTGTGGTCGATGTTGGCCAACTGATAGGTGATCTTTGAGATTGATAAAATCTTAGAAGAGATGATAAGATAGGTTTGATAGGATAGCTAAGTAACTGATTTGATAGATTTGATAAATATACAACTTAGTTGATTGTTGATTAATGCACTTGTATTATTGTTTGCAAGAGGTGTTATATGCTATGATGTATCGAGAGAGATTTCAACCCACACAATTGTTATGACCATACTTGATTGAGATTGATCATTTTGTGCTTGGATCGACATGATTATGGTATGTCACATTTATGCCTGAGATTTAGGCAAATCTAGGCATGTTGACTACTTGTTGAAATGCACAAGACAATTGAGAAGGGGGTGAATCAGTTGTCTCTAAAAATTTAATCACTTATGAATCATCAACACATTAAGTGCTCAGTAACTGTTATTAAGATTTACCCATGAAGACATGAAACAAGAAGCTCAACACAATAACACATCCAACACATAAGGCACCAGATCTTTTATGTGGAAAACCCTATAAGGGAAAAACCACGGTGGGTGTTAGCCCACATAAATAAATATGTTATAGCAATACCAAAAAATAGAGGCTCATTGCCTTAGGGCTCACTACCCAGAATGCTCATTGCAAATGTTAAGGCTCACTCAAGGATTGGTGAACTGATTTAATAGCATCTACTCCATGCCTGGGTTTAGTTCCATTGAAGCACAATATAACTCCTCTGCTCTACTCTTTTTACACCTTCGCACTAATCTTTTCATTTTCACACAAGGACATCTTTTTCACAACTACATTACATACTTTTATACAATTCATCAACCTTAGAATGTACATCAATGTCGGCATTACATTCATCAACCATTGGAACAATCTCTAGGGTCGGCATTACAAACATACATAGAAATAGGTCTAGACCTAAGCAAAATTTGCTAAGGTAAAGATGTATGCAGATCATGTTATGCCTTAGCTGGGACTCAAATGCAATCTTCCACGTCATGATACACTTCCACAATCTTCAATGTATCTCCGCAAGTAATGAAAACAACCAAGTCGGCCAAGACTGGTGTTAACATTAAGTCTTCTAAGAATGGTCTTCATCCATGATCCAAATTTATCTTTGTGGACCAATCCAAAGGTAGGAACACAATCAAGAGACATCCACAAGCACATTGTAATCACCAGGAACAACCGTACAATCTCTAACCACTCTGTCAAGAAGATTCTTCAAACCGGAGCACATAAACAACACTGTCAGCTACTATCATAGGGAAAAGATAGCTTGCGGACCAAAAAATCATGAACCATTGGAGTTGAACCACAGATCATAATACTTTAATGTGGAGGAATGCAGAGCAAAATACATTCTCCCTGTCACCAGTGAATGTACAAAAAAAATAGTTTTTACTCTGGTGAACATTATCACTCAAATCTTCATAGAGGCTCAAACTTGGAACATAGCATCTTTAGACATGCCTCTAAACAAATTCCAATCCATAGACAAATATATTCATTCTACAAGAAATGCAGAGCAATCTTTTGGACTGTTTTGTTGTAAACAAGGATACTCTTCTATACACTGTTTCCATTGGAGGAGAAAATTTTCTCAAATGCACTTTGGAAACTCAATATCAGGATCACTTACTCATTATCTCCAACACTTATATAAGCCAATACAAAGCATCTAACTCATTACAAGCAAGCATCAAATCAAGAGCACAGTTGACACCAATGACAACATAGATATGTTGACATCAATGACAACACTGGTTAGGCACATACTTGCAACAATCTCCCCCTTTATCATTGATGGCAACATATGATGTGAAAAACTATAATGACCATCAAGACAAGATACTCCCCCTTTCTCTTTACACATCTGCACTCTTTCTCCCCCTGAGTTTTTCACATGATTTCTCCCCCTTTGACATCAATAGAAAAGGGCACATACTTGCACTCTGTTGCTTTGATCAAATTGCTCTTTCATGAATACTGTAACACTTACTGCTCTTTGTCAGGAACATATATCAGGAACACTTGCTACTCCCCCTGAGAGGTAGCTCTCAAAACATCAATCCAGATCAAAGAATGAGGCTTTGGACACCATTGGATTGATGCATTCTTATGCATCTTAGTTCAAAGCGAGAGGGGTAATAACCCCTAACTTTTCTTTGAGATACTCAAAGGTATCCTTAGGCAGAGACTTAGTGAAAATATCTACAATCTGATCCTTTGTGGACACATATTCCATCTTTACTTCATTTTCTGTCACCTTCTCTCTAAAAAAATGATACTTTATTGATATATGCTTTGTTCTTGAGTGCATCACTGGATTCTTTGTAATGTTTATGGCACTTGTATTGTCACAAAAGATTGCAATTGGATCTTCATACACAACTCTTATATCCTTCGAAGTCTGCTTCATCCACAACACTTGAGTGCAACAACATGCTGTTGCAATATACTTTGCTTCTGTAGTAGACAAAGAGATCAAATCTTGTTTCTTACTTAGCCATCAAACAAATCTATTACCCAAGAAGAAAGCACCTCCACTTGTGCTCTTTCAGTCATCAACATCTCCAGCCCAATCTACATCTATATAAGTATTGAGAGTGAAATCATTATCCTTTGGATACCATAAGCCATGATTTGATGTGCCTTTCAAATACCTCAAGATTCTCTTGACTTCCATCAGATGTGATTCTCTAGGATCTTCTTGAAATATTTCCACAAGACATATTGCATGCATTATATCAGGTCTGCTTTGAGTTAGATAAAGTAATCCTCAAATCATAGATCTGTACCTTTTCTTACTAGTCTTAGGTGATTCATCAGTTTTGCTTAATTTGCAGCCAGTCACCATGGGAGTACATACTAGTCTGGAGTCCTCCATCTCAAATTTCTTCAACAACTCTTTCACATACTTAGACTGAGAAATGAAGATTCCTTTATTTGATTGAGTAATTTGCAGACCTAGAAAGAAATTCATTTCACCAAACATAGACATCTCAAATTCATTTTGCATTTCTCCTGTAAACTTCATGGACATACCTTCATTTCCTCCAAAGATAATGTCATCAACAAAGACTTAACAATCAGGATTTGATTATCATTGATTTTGAAATAGAGATTGTTGTCAGTAATGCCTTTATTAAACATTAATTGCAGCAGATACTTGTCTAACCTTGCATACCATGCTCTGGGGGCTTGCTTCAGTCCATACAATGCCTTTTTCAATCTGCACACCATATCACCTTGGTTTGATAACTGAAATCCTTCTAATTGCTCAATGTAAACTTCCTCTTCCAATTCACCATTCAAGAATGCAGACTTCACATCCATCTGATACACTTTAAAATCTTTGTGAGCTGCAAATGACAAAAATATTTTGATTGCTTCAATCCTAGCCACTAGAGCAAAAGTCTCTTCAAAATATATTCCTTCAATTTGAGAATATCCTTTGCACACAAGCCTTGCTTTGTTTCTTACAACTTCTTCATTTTCATTCAGCTTGTTCCTAAAAACCCATTTAGTTTCAATGACATTCTTATTAGCAGGTCTAGGAACCAATTCCCAAGTTTGATTCTTCTCTATCTGCATCAGTTCTTCTTCCATGGCTTTTACCCAATTTTCATCATTGCAAGCTTCATTCACAGTTGTTGGTTTAACCTTTGAAAGCAAACAATAATTCACTTCTTCTTCTGCAATTCTTTTCCTTATCAGCACACCTTTGTTTTTGTCACCTATAATCTGATCTTCAAAATGATTAATCCTTACATACCTGGGAGTCTTAACAACACTTTCTGGAGCCTCTTCTTCATCATGACTGTCTTCTTGTTCAACTTTTTCTTTATTTACTATAGTCACAGGTTCATCTGATTCATAGCAACTCATATATGATATTCTTTCCTTACCTCCATCCACCTTCACATTAGCACTCTCAACAATCCTTTTTAATCTCTTATTGTAGCACCGATAAGCCTTACTCTTGGTGAGTAACCAAGAAAAATTCCTTCATCACGTCTAGCATCAAACTTGCCTAGTTCATCATCTCTTCTGACATAACATTTGCTACCAAAAACTTTGAAATACTTCACTGTAGGAACTCTTCCATACTATAATTCAAAATGAGTTTTAGAATTGTTACCTTTGACTTGAACTCTGTTTAGGATTTACACAGCAGTATGTATGGCTTCTCTCCAATATACTTCTAGTAGGTCAGCTTCCTTTAGCATAGTCCTAGCAACCTCTTGAACTGTCCTATTCTTTCTTTCAACAACTCCATTTTGCTGAGGAGTTCTAGGTACAGACAACTGTCTCTTTATCCCTTGTTCTTCACAGAAAATATTGAATTTATTTGATGTGAACTCACCTCCTCTATTAGACCTTAAGCATTTGATTCTAAATTCTAACTCATTCTCAACCATTGCCTTGAAAACTTTGAACTTGTCTAGGGCTTCAAATTTTTCTTTTAGAAAAGTAACCCAAGTCATTCTAGAATAGTCATCAATAAGCAATATAAAATACCTGTCACCTTGCAGAGTTCTTGTTCTTGTCAGACCACACAAATCTATATGTACTAGCTCCAGCAATCCAACAGAGAATTATTCTTTGCTTTTGAATCTTGTTTTTGTTTGTTTCCCAAATTGACACTCCTTGTAAATGGTGTTGGCTGGCTTCACAAGTTTAGGCAGATCTCTTACAGTCTGTGCAGAACTTATCTTCACCAAATTGTCAAAATTGATATGACACATCCTTCTATGCCACATCCAACTCTCATCTATTTGAGCCAATAAACAATAATCATTGGTTCCTCTTAATTGGTAAATGTTACCTTTGGTCTTCTTACCGATAGCAATCACTGTTCCGGAGCTTTCCATGATCTTGCACCCATTGTCTTGGAATCTTAGATCATAACCTTTGTCACACATTTGACCAACACTCAAACGATTATGCTTCAAACCCTTCACATATATGACATTATCAGTGTTGTGCTTTCAATCAAAATAAATAGATCCTTTTCAACAAATCTTGCCAGCTGCATTATCTCCAAACCTAACCAGTCCTCCATCATACTTTTCCAAACTCACAAACTTACTTTTGTCACTGGTCATGTGATGTGAGCATCCACTATCAATAATCCATTCATTCTTATCTTTCTCAACCTGAACAACCAAAGCACTTTCTTCCACTAGTTTTTCTTCCTTCAAACAACTAGCAGGATTAGTAGACACAGGTTCTTCTTTAATTGCAATAAATAAGCACTCATTTGCACTAGTACTAGCATCATTAGATTCATCATCTGTCACACCTTCATCATCAAGATCTCTAACATAGTAGCATTTCTTTGGAACCCTAACTCTATTCTCAAATCTTTTTCTATTCCTTTCAATTTTCTCAGGACATCTAGAAGCATAGTGACCAACCTTACCACATGTAAAACATTTGAAGGGTTATTTTCCTTTGAACTTACCATAACCTATTTGCAGTCTATCAACAAAATTTGCTTCAATTTCATCAAGCTCATCATCAGGTTCCACCTTGTACTTTTTAGCTTTGGAGATCTTCTCTGAAGTATTAGCTTTGAAAGTAGTCTCAATCTTCGACAAAGCATCACCAAGTTCTCTCATCTCAAAAGTTGTAAGCTTTCCTAGCAACTGATTCTTGGTGACATCTTTTATAGTCATTACTTCTTCAATTGCAGCTACTTTGTGACTGTAGGATTTAGGTAATGACCTAAGAATTTTCATCACAACTTCCTTCTCCTCAATAGTTCCTCCCATACCTTTTATTCCATTGACAATTTCATCAACTTTTTGCATGTAGGCTGTTATGTTTTCATCTTCACTCATCTTTAAGCCCTCATATTTCACTTTTAAACCCTACAATTTGGCACTTTTAACAAACTCATCTCCTTCATATAGATTTTTCAGCTTTTCCCAGACTTCATGAGTAGTTTCCAAATCTGACCTTTATCAACTCAGTGTCCGACAAGGCACTTAACAACACATCTCTAGCTTTTATTTTTAACTCATATTCTTTGATTTCATCTTCAGTTGTTAAACCATTACGAGGCATGGTATATTTCATCTCTGTCGCTTTCCATATTCTATAACCAAGGCAAAGGAGATGGATTTTCATTTGTACCTTCCATAAAGCATAATTCATCCCATTGAATTGAAGAGCTTCTTTCTTATAAGACATCTTGGATTGACCTCAAGCTGTTAGGCTTACTTCCGAGGAACCTTGCTCTGATACCAATTGTTGAAATGCACAAGACAACTGAGAGGGGGGGTGAATTAGGTGTCTCTAAAACTTTAATCACTTTTGAATTATCAACACATCAAGTGCTCAATAACTGTTATTAAGATTTAACCATGAAGACATGAAACAAGAAGCTCAACACAATAACACATCCAACACATAAGACACCATATTTTTTATGTGGAAAACCCTATAAGGGAAAAACCACGGTGGGTGTTAGCCCACAAAAATAAATATGTTATAGTAATACCAAAAAATAGAGGCTTACCACCCAAAATGTTCAATGCAAATGTTAGGGCTCACTACCAAGATCAACTCACTGCTAAGGGGTGGCTCATTGCCAAGGATTGGTGAACTGATTTAATAGTATCTACTCTATGCCTGGGTTCAGTTCTATTGAAGCACAATATAACTCCTCTACTCTACTCTTCTTACACCTTTGCACTTATCTTTTCATTTTCACACAAGGACATCTTTTTCGCAACTACATTACATGCTTTTATACAATTCATCAACCTTAGAATGTACATCAAGGTTGGCATTACATTCATCGACCATTGGAACAATTTCCAAGGTCGACATTACAAACATACATAGAAATAGGTCTGGACCTAAACAAAATTTGCTAAGGTAAATATGTATGTGGATCATGTTATGCCTTAGTTGGGACTCAAATACAATCTTCCATATCATGACACACATCCACAATCTTCAATGTATCTCCGCAAGTAATGAAAACAACCAAGTCGACCAAGACTGGTGTTACCATTAAGTCTTCTAAGAATAGTCTTCATCCACGATCCAAATTTCTCTTTGTAGACCAATCCAAAGGTAGGAACATGATCAAGAGACATCCACAAGCACATTGTAATCACCAGGAACAACCACACAATCTCTAACCACTCTGTCAAGAAGATTCTTCAAACTGAAGCACATAAGCAACACTGATAGCTACGGTCATAGGGAAAAGATAGCTTGCAGACCACAAAATCATGAACCATTGAAGTTGAAGGTACTTATCATCATTTCGGACTTAACTCATGAACCATAGATCATAATACTTCAATGCGGAGGAATGCAGAGCAAAATACATTCTCCTTGTCACTAGTGAATGTATAGAAAAAGTAGTTTTTACTCTGGTGAACATTACTCACTCAAATCTTCATACCAAAGGCTCAAACTTGGAACATAGCATCTTCAGACATGCCTCTAAACAAATTCCAATCCATAGACAAAGATATTCATTCTAGAAGAAATGCAGAGCAATCTTCTGGACTGTTTTGCTGTAAACAAGGATACTCTTCTATACATTGTTTCCACTGGAGGAGCAAATTTTCTCAAAAGCACTTTGGAAACTCAATATTAGGATCACTTACTCATTATCTCCAACACTTATATAAGCCAATGCAAAGCATCTAACTCATTACAAGCAAGCATCAAGTCAAGAGCACAATTGACACCAATGACAACACAAATATGTTGACATCAATGACAACACCAGTTAGGCACATACTTGCAACACTGCTTTTGCAGAGAGATGGCACAGTGAGCACTATACTTTTCACTTGCCCACTTGAGAGATGACCGTGACCTTGGAGGATGTATACAGGATCCTGAGGATTCCTATATATGGTGAGCTAGTGACCTATGAGTAGCATGCGAGAGATGGTCTAGATGCCTGTCGCAAAGTATTCAATGATGATGATCTAGAGGGAGCAAAAATTAGTTGGACAGATATGGTAGATTATTATGAGCCACTGCCATCTATATTGGTAAGATTGATTAGAGGTGTGATTTGCCCTGATAGGAGGTCACACGGGTTAACAGTGGATGGGGCAGGACCTTAGAGAGGATGGTGATCGAGGGGACTCGATATGCATGGGGTGTCTGCTTACTTGCTCACTTGTATCATGATTTGCATCAGTTTGTATATGATGGGACTGCTAGTCTATCTATTGACATTTTTTTGTTACAGATATGGGTGTGGGGACACATAGCAGTGACACGTCCTATATGCATGGGAGAAGAGGTGAGGGATGATCATATGCTTATGCCTATCAGGGTATGATTTCCCAACCCAAACTGGGAAAGCTAGAGTACAGGAGACATGCGTTGGATAATGTAGATGCAGTTGATTGGCGCCTTTGTTTTTAGATGAGATGGCTGATTGGGAGGACTCCCTACATTATAGATTGACAGATTGTTACTTGTGTGTTTTGGTAGTTTGGCGGGACTCAGGGGAAGGCACGGGCAGACTTTCTGAGCATCCCATATCAAGTATGGAATCTGAGGAGTCATATTGTTGATGTTGGGATGACAGAGGATTATGCGACATACTTTGCAGCACATCTATTCCCTAGATATTTAGGACCTAGAGAGGTAGCTCTGAGATTAGATGAGGAGGGGAGGGTCCACCAAGGAGGAGGAGACGACGAGGTGGCAGAGGTGGGAGAGGTGTAGATGGAGAGGATGGAGGAGGTAGAGGAGATGACAGAGATGGTGGTAGCTAGAGGAGAGTCCAAGGGAGAGTGCAAAGGCCTCCATAGGTACAACCTCAGCCACAGGTGCAGCCACAAGATGATGAAGAGGTAGCAACTTTACGAGCCCAGGTGGCTCAGCTACAGAGATAGGTTGTGTAGCTACAGGGCCAGGTTGTGCAGTTGTAGGGGGAGGTGAGGGGAGTGACAGTAGAGCGGGATACTGCTATTAAGAGATATACTAGAGCGAAGGCTCTACTATAGCAGGTTCAACATACTTCAGCTGAGGGTCCTAGTGGGTAGACTATTGCAGAGATGGTTCATGCAAGGTAGGAGATCTTTTACTGGAGATCTCTATATGAGCAGGAGGTGCCCCCTGAGCGGAGAGAAGGTAGCTTTGCTTGAAGTTCCTATGGTAGATCTAGACGAGCATAGACAGAGTGGAGGGGTTATGGGGCATCCACCTCCTCGAGGACCATCAGGGACAGGACCTTCAACTTCTTAGCCTCATGGGCCGACAACTTCTGGAGGCAATGCCTCATAGACATTGGGACATATATAATTTTGTATCATTATTTTGTATACACATTGTTTTGATAGGTCGAGTTATGATTCATGATATCATTGTATACTTGGACATTTTATTGATGATGATGATGATGATGATATATATGATTTTGACAGACTATATGCATGTTCTCTATGGATGGATGCTTTCTAGATGATTGATCTTATGATGATTTTATTATGATGGTTCTACCATGTTAATTATATGATGCGTATGGTACTTATGATATGACGCTTCTATGATTCTTATGATAACATGCTTCTATGAGTAATGTTATGGAAATGACTTTATATGCTTATAGTTTATGATGATGTAATGCATATTTGGATGATTCATAAATGCAATTGTCACGTCTCAAACTTTGATACTATCTATGGTTTCTTTATGTGGAAACAATCTATGGACAATTATGTGTGTTAGATAGATAATTTATTATTTTGAAGGATGAATGATTTTTTTTTAAATATGGAAAGATGAAATGAAATGAATATTATATTATATTAATAATGCTTCGACTATTTGGTTACTAATCTATTAACGGGAAATTGAAGTTTAGTATGAGTTGCAGGCTGTTGAAGACAAGGGGTGGTTGAGGTAAAAGAGATTAGCATCATGGCAGGGTTAAGATGGAGGGATATCATTCACACACTTCACGTAGTGTCATATAGATGCATATGTTGCATATTGAATGATTTAATAGTTTAATTTAAATTGCATTTTCATTTTATTTAAATTATATGATTTTATCATAGTTAGTTAATGGTGATTTAATTAGATTATTTAATTCATTGTTATTTAAATATCGTGAGTGTTTAGAAAATAGAATAATTGAATTAGTTATTTAATTTGTTTCTATTTAATTATTAGTTTTATAGATATATTGTGATAAATATGTAAATAGTTTTAATAATATTTTGGAAATAGAAATAGAATAAAATATGTTTTTGGAGCAAAAACTTAATTCAGGAAAAGAAAAGCTCTAGAAAATGAAACATTTGAGGAAGAGGAAACAATAAAAGAGGAGTTATAATTCATTTCTTGCTCATCAAAACTTCTATTTAAACACTTTGCACTCTCAAAAAGAGGAGGCTCTTCATCTCTGAAACTGCATTCAAAACAAAAGAAATTGTGAAAGCATTTTTGGTACAAAGAGGGAATAATTCAGATCAAGAAGCTTCTATAGGAATCAAGCATTCGATTGGAATAAGGAATGAATTCTAGGTTCTTATTTAATCCTAGATCATCTATGGCTGTTGTGTGTTTAAATCTTTCTCTTGTATACATAATCATGATCTTTTGTCTAAAATTGATATAAAAATATAAGCATCTGACTGTAGCTTTGCAAAAGAAATGTTTTGTTGATGAAGGGGGTAAATCATAAAACACACAGCAATAAAAATAGAACACAGAAAATAGAATATTTCTTTATTGATCCAGGCAACTCATTACATTACAAAAGCTCAATTACAATCAGAGGAATCAATCCTCCATAGGCTGCAAAACACTATAGCTACACATCACCAGGCTCTAGAATCTTCTGCCTTCTGTAACCCCAAATCAGCTAGGGTTTCTATTTTCCCTCCTATTCTTGACTCTACACTTTCCCCCTTAACTCTACTACCGCCCAGAGTTCCCAAAATAGTCATAAATAGCACTTTTTGGCGACCTCCAGCTAAATTTCAAAATTTGCAATTCCCTCCAAAAGTAGGTCAACTTCCGGGAAGCATAACTTTTGATCTGGGTGTTCGATTGACAAACCGTTTTAAGCGTCGGAAAGCTTGCGATTTCTGTCAACTTTTCAAGATGTTATGGGATGTTTTAGTGCCTCATATATCATTTCAAAAATTTTCAGGGGCTTTTCAAAAAACAAAAACTTTAATATCTTTCAGCTCACAAATGATCTTTTCCTAATTCCTTCGCCAAAGGTCTTATATTTCTGTTATGAAGAGTTTTGTAAGTTTTTGCTTCAATCCGTGCCCAAATGCAAACTTTCCTAAAATAGCAGGTAAACTTTCTAAAACTGGCAGTTTGCTATTTTTAGCAGTTTTGGAAAAACTAAGTCCTACATTATTCAAGAGATTATGGAACCAAAAATACTAATTATGGAAAGAAATCAAAACAACTATAATGATTTTGAAGCAACATCTTTTTGGGTGATGCAAGATTGCCCTTACACCACTGGATGCTCCTGCATCATACACCTAGGGTAATTTGAGAAGTGACCCTATCACCTCTCAGGTGTTTGTTTGAGGAAAACCCAAACGGTCAACCTCTGCCTTAGACAACTAAGAAGAATCTTCAACAGGCCTTCCTTTCCATTTCACCAGATATTCTTCATATTGCTTGTTTTGAGTACTTCTTGCCACATAGCTATCCAAGATCTCTTCTATCTCCTTCGTTGAAGTAGATACCAGAATACTCCACAATTCTTCAGTTGGTCCATCCTCTGTGCCACCTTCATGATATTTTGTTAAATCAACAATGTTGAACACATGGGAAATATTGATCCCACTCGGCAACTCTACCTCATATGCATTTCCTAAATCATGCTTCTTCAAGATTCTGCACAGTCCAAATTTCTTCATTTTCAACTTATTGTATGTTCCAATTGGGAACCTTTCTTTTCTCAAGTGAACCATGACTTCATCTCCTATCTGGAACTCCTTATATCTCCTCTTCTGATCTATCTTAGCCTTGTACTAAATATTCATCTTATTAATGTGTTTTCTCACCGCTTCATGCAAATTCTTCAAATGTTCTGCAAAGTCTTCAGCTTCGGCACTTGTCTTTTCTCCTTTGTCCAGCTTCCTTAACTTAGAAGCATTTCTTGGGCTATTGCCATATATAATATGGTATGGTGATTTACCAGTACTCCTATTGACATAATTGTTGTAAGCAAATTTTTCCTGTGGTAAAATCAAATCCCATCCCTTGGGCTTATCTCCTACTAAGAATCGTAGCAGGTTACCCAAACTCCTATTCACCACTTCGGTCTGCCCATCAGTCTGTGGATGGTGTGCATAACTGAACTTCAAATCTGTCTTAAATTTCTTCCACAATGTCCTCCAGAAATAACCAACAAACTTGGTATCTCAATCTGAAACTATGCTCTTTGGTAGACCGTGTAATCTCACCACCTCCCTAAAAAACAATTCTGCAATATGAACAGCATCATTAGTCTTCTTGCAAGGAATAAAATGTGCCATCTTTGAGAATCTGTCCACCACCACAAAAATGGAATCATGTCCTCTCTGTGTCCTTGGTAAACCAAGAACAAAATCCATACTAATATCATCCCATGGCTTCTCCGGTACAAGTAATGGCTCATATAGACCTATATTTTGACTTGCTCCTTTCGCCATCTGACATACTCTACAACTCTGCACAAATTTCGTCACATCTTGCTGCAACTGTGGCCAATAATAATTTTCACCAACAATAGTAATGGTCTTATCTCAACCAAAGTGTCCAGCCAATCCACCACTATGCTTCTCTTTTATCAGGTTCTCTCTCATGGAACTCCTTGGAATGCACAACTAGCTTCCTCTAAACAACATGCCATCTTGGATTATGAAATCCAACGATTTTGTGTTGTCCAAAGTAACAGGTTCTAGACAAGCTTTCCAAGCCTCTGCAAAACCTAGATCTTCAGGATACAAACTTTTGAGCTCATCGAACCCAACAACCTCTATCTTCATTCCTGTCAACAAATTTTGCCTTCTGCTCAAGGCATTTGCAACTCTGTTAGACTTCCCACTCCTGTGCTTCAAAACAAAAGTATAACTCTGGAAAAACTCAACCCATTTTAAGTGCCTCTGGTTCAACTTTCCTTGACTATTAAGATACTGCAAAGCCTGATGATTAGTATATAAAACAAACTCCTTTGACAACAAATAATGTCTCCATTTCTTCAAAGCCTGAACTATTGTATAAAATTCCTGATCGTAAACAAAATACTTTTTCTTGGCATCATTAAGCTTCTCACTAAAATAGGCAACAAGCTTACCTTCTCGACTCAAATAAGCTCCTATAGCACTACCACTAGCATCACAATCTACTTGAAATACCTTATTGAAATCTGGAAGTGCCAAAATAGGTTGCTCTGTGACTTTATGCTTCAATGTGTCAAAACTTTTGTCTGCTCCTTTAGTCCATCTAAACTCTTTTCTATCCCCTCTCATTGTCTCAGTCAGGGGTGCACAAATGCTACTAAAATTTTTGATAAACTTTTTGTAAAAACTTGCCAAACCATGAAAAGATCGTACCTCTGTGGCACTCCTTGGCGTAGGCCATTCAAGGATAGCTCACCTTCTCTAGGTCCATCTTAAGACCTTTCTCTAAGACAACAAATCCCAGGTATACCAACTCCTTTGCAAAACTACATTTCTTCAGATTAATCAGCAACTTCTCCTCCCTCATCTTTTCTAAAACTCTTCTGATATGCATTAGATGCTCATCCCAAGTCTTACTGAAAATTAAAATATCATCTAAATAAACAATAACAAAACTTCCCAAAAATTCTTTTAGTACCTCATTCATGAGCCGCATGAATGTGCTCGGTGTGTTGGTTAGCCCAAATGGCATGACTAACCACTCATACAAACCCTCCTTTGTCTTGAAGACTGTCTTCCATTCATCTCCTTCTCTGATTCGGATCTAGTGATACCCACTCTTCAGGTCAATTTTCATGAAGTACTTGGCTCCACTCAAACAATCTATTATGTCATCCATTCTTGGCAATGGAAATCTGTACTTGATCGTGATCTTATTTATGGCTCGAGAATTTGTGCACATTCTCCACTCTCCATTTTTCTTTGGTGCTAGTACTGTAGGTACTGCACATGGACTTAGGCTCTCCCTTATCAGTCCCTTCCTTAACAACTCATGAACTTATCTGTTCAACTCTTCATTTTCTGTTGGAGTCATTCTGTGGGCTGCCTTATTTGGCAAACTGGCTCCTGGTATCAAATCCATTTGATGACTTATCTTCCTCACTAGTGGTAAACCTTCTGGTACATTATCAGAGATAATATCCTAAAATTCTTCCAACATATCTGAAACTTCTGTAGGTACATCTTCACAGTTCTCAACTAATCTTAGGGATCAATGCAAAGTAATGACACTCATGCTTCATACCCTCCAAAAATTTCCTACCATCTACCAAACAAATTCTGGCAGTACTACATACCTTTTCTTCCACCTCCTTCAAGGGCTTCAACTTATGACGAACTCCATCCTTTGTTAGGGAATATGTGTTTGCATGGCCATCATGGATAGCGCTCCTATCATACTGCCACAGTCTCCCCAACAGCATATGACATGCATCCATTGGTATGATATCACACAGCACCTCATCATGGCACCAATTTTGAACTTCACTAAACACTGCTCATTGACCAAATCTCTATGGTCCTTCTACAACCATGCAATCTAATATGGATGTGGATGCTTTCTTCTTATCAATTTCAACTTGTCAACCATCTCCTCTGAAACAAGATTGTTAGTACTTCCACTGTCAATAATAATATCACAACACTTACCTTCACATTTGCACCTTGTGCAGAATAAACTCTTCCTCTGATTTGGTTCTTTCTCCTCATTCAACAAAGTTCTTTTGACAACTGGGTTTCTCCCCTTTCAGCATCTTCAGAATGCTCAGACTGCGCATCTTCATGTACATGTGTAACTTGTGCATTACCTTCAGGTCTTCTATTCATCTTCCTTGATGTTGCAGACACTCGTATGCTCGATGCCCTTCTTCTCCACATTGGAGACCAGTTCCTCTAAAACCTCCTCTTCCAGGTCCTTGCCCAGGTCTACCTCTTCTTCTTCCTCTTTGTTCACCATTGTTCTGGTCATGAGGGTGGTAGGTATCATCTCCTCTCTAATTTCGACTGGTGCCAGGTTCTTCACTTTTCTTTGAATCTTCATTTCGGCCTCCATAGGGTCTTCCACCAGTCCTTCCACCTTGACCTCTTCCCCTTTGCTTGTTGTCAAATCTTTTATTCATCTTCTCTTCCACCTTCAGGGAAAACTGGTATGTATCTTCTATGGTGGTCATTCTGATGAGGCTTAGCTCCTCTTGAATACTTGACCTCAACCCATTAATGTAACGGGCTACCTTCTCCTTGGAGGCCTCTGCATGGTCTGTCCTAATAGTAATCTTATAAAACTCTTGTGTATACTCCTTAATAGACTTGTTACCTTGCTTCAGTCCTTGCAGCTTCTTCAGCAACTCCATCTCATAGTCCACAGGAATGAACTGCTTCTTTAGTTTCTCCACCATCTGATCCCATATAGTGATCTTTCCTTTTCCTCTCCTATTCCTCTCTAACTAGACCTCCTTCCACAAAATACTGGTGTGGCCCTTCAACTTTATTTTTGCAAACTTGACCTGATCTGGGTCCTCCACGTCTTCATACTCAAAATACTCTTCCATGTCATTGATCCAATCAATAAGCTGTTCCAGATTCAAATCTCTAGAATAGGTAGAAACTTCGATCCTGGGCCTCTTTTTGATCTTCGAAATGGCCCTCAACAACCTAACTTCTGTAGGATCTCCTACAACTTCTTGTTCTTCCTTGGATAACTCTTCTTCAACTTCATCCTCGCTTTCTTCTCTTGTTCTTGAATCAAACCCTCTTCTTAGCTCCTCTTACAATGCATCAATTTGCCTTTGCAAGGCTCTAAAACCCTCTTCCATCAAAGCATTCCTCCCAATATGATTTCTTCATGGAGGCATCTTGATCTCCACAGCAAACCCACAACCTCATGTCCTGGTGCAAACTGCCTCACGGTCAGCGATCTGTCTACACACTCAGGAAAACCTTGCTCTAATACCACTTGATGAAGGGGGTAAATCATAAAACATACAACAACAAAAATAGAACATAGAAAATAGAATATTTATTTATTGATCTGGGCAACTCATTACATTACAGAAGCTCAATTACAATCAGAGGAATCAATCCTCCACAGGCTGCAATACACTACAGCTACACATCACCAGGCTTTGGAATCTTCTGCCTTTTGTAACCCCAAATCAGCTAGGGTTTCTGTTTTCCTGCCTATTCTTGACTCTACACTTTCCCCTTTAATTCTACTACTGCCCAGGGTTCCCAAAATAGTCATAAATAGCAGTTTTTGGCGGCCTCCAGCTAAATTTCAAAATTTACAACTCCCTCCAAAAGTAGGCCAACTTCCAGGAAGCATAACTTTTGATCCGGGTGTCCGATTGACGAATCGTTTTAAGCGCTGGAAAGATCGTGATGTGAAATATCATGCTAGAAATCTATAAATGGATTTCCATCAACTTTTTGGGACGTTATGGGATGTTTTAGTGCCTCACATCTCGTTTCAGAAATTTTTAGGGGCTTTTCAGAAAACAAAAACTTTAATATCTTTCATCTCATAAATGATCTTTGCCTGATTCCTTCGCCAAAGGTCTTATATTTCCATTATGAAGCTTTTTGTAAGTTTTCACTTCAATCCGTGCCCAAATGCAAACTTTCCTAAAATAGTAGGTAAATTTTCCAAAACTGGCAGTTTGCTATTTTTAGTAGTTTTGGAAAAACTGAAAGTCCTACATCATTATTCAAGAGATTATGGAACCAGAAATACTAATTATGGAAAGAAATGAAAACAACTGTAATAATTTTGAAGCAACATCTTTTTGGGTGATGCAAGATTGCTCGTACACCACTAGATGCTCCTGCATCATTTGTTCATATATATATATATTACTGTATATATATTCTTTTTGGGTGATGCAAGATTGCTCTTACACCACTAGATGCTCCTGCATCATTTGTTTATATATATATATTACTGTATATATGTATATATATACAGTAATCTATATATATACTATATATATAGATTATTGTATACATATATATATATTATGAGCAATATCTATGTTATATGGAATCGATTGTATTTTTCATTGATAGATTGTATGGAATCAACTGTATTTTTCATTAAAACAATTGTATGTTATATGGAGATGATTGTATTTTACAACAGATAGCTTGTATGTGATAATAGATCGATTATATTTTACATATCGCATGGGCTGTAGATTATAAGTGGAACGATTATATTGCTTTGACTGCACATTGTATTGAATTTTAAAGAAGGCACTGAGGCCACTGTAGATGTCGCCCAAATGGTGCCGCAGTCCCTAAGAGACTGCGACCCCATTTGGGGATGACGTCCCTTGTGATTACTGTTGAAGCTACATTCAATGATTTGTAATGAATTCTTTTCTGTATGGTGTGAACCTTACACCGAAACCCTCATGAATTTATAATATTTAACATGAAATTGTAATCACCGTTATGACAGTATTTCCAGCATAGTTATTGGAATATATATATATATATATATATATATATATATATATATATATATATATATATATATATATATATATATATATATATATATATATATATATATATATATATATATATATATACGAATTGTATTTTTCTCTACATATAGATATATTGACTATAATTTTCATTGAATCACAATAGTTTATGACTGTAATTCGATTATATCATTTGATAGCATTTAAATATATTGGCTGTAATTTTTATTGTCTAGAAAACTGAATGGTTTTATAACTGAAATCAATTATATCATTTGATAGCATTTAGATATATTGACTGTAAATTTTATTGTCTAGAAAACGGAATGGTTTTATAACTGAAATCGATTATATCATTTGATAGCATTCAGATATATTGACTGTAATTTTTATTGTCTGGGAACAAAATGGTTTATGACTGTATTCAATTTTATCATTGATAACTTAGTTTTTACGATTATATATATATATATATATATATATATATATATATATATATATATATATATATATATATATATATATATGTTCGTATTGATTGTGTTTATTGGAAAATGTATATGATGGAACAAAACTACAATGCTGGTTGGTTTTTAATTTGTCAAATTGAATTTTATATATATATATATATATATATATATATTGTCTGAAATTGAATTTATTATACTACAAAAAAAGATATATTCTTTCTATTTTATACCGATGAAAATAACTTGTATGAACTCTTGAATGATTGATTTTCTTGATAAATGTTATTTTTTATTTTTCATTTGGTAAAACTAGCAATATATCAAATTCTTTGATTTATGAAAGAGATGCATTACATTAAACTGATAGAATCATCACATCTGGAATAGCATGTCAGGAAAGATTGATTTAAAATGAGGAAAATGGTAAAACTTGTCAACATGCAAACTAGTGAAATCAACTGAACTATGGAAATAATGTTTATATTTCAAAATATAGATATTTATGACTATGGAAAACCAAACATAGGAAACTGTGTTGTATGTAATTTTTGGTAAAGTACGAACTTTCGGGATAGGATGCCGAATATGGGCTCCCAGAGATGATAGTTATACTTTTTCTACAACTATCATTTTATTTAAATGCTTGGCCAAGCTACTATACCATTCAAATAGATGGATTTATTTAAAATCCTAGAACTATGTTTGTCTCTGCCACATCCTGTTTGCAAGAGTTTATTTCATTCTAGGATTAGGATGCATACAGGCAATAGGCATGCATCAAGTGTTTCCCTCTTGCTTATACTATTGTAGGTTGCTAGGCTCCTTCTGCAGGGTCAGGGTTTTCTTTGAGTTAGGAAGAAACCCAGGGAAGTCTAGTACCTCGTGGTTGGGATGGAAAAAGCACCTCAACCACTCTTTTGGTCTTGGTTTGCAAATGATCAGAGGGTCGAGGCAACTGAGTTTAGATATTATTATTAATATGGATATTTGCTTTATATATTTCTTTGTATAGCTTCATTGCCAAGTTACAATTGTAACATGATTCATGGATATCTTGATGATAGTTCTACCTTGTGTAACATTGAAACAGATGTATTGTAACACCAAGTTGGGTGTATGTAAATTGTTTTGTAATCCATTCTGGTATATGGAACATTATTCTTATTCATGGATTCTTGCCATTTTATGTTATTATGGATATTTGGAAACCATTACTGGTTGATTTTCTTCCTTATGGAATATATTTTTCTTTCAGGTACTATTTTTAGTTGGTAAATTTCTGCACCTTACATTTGGTATCAAAGCGCTAGGTTCAACTCTTGGACCTATGCCTATTGACACATAATTGATACCTAGGTCTAATTCTTGTGCTAGGATGGTGCATCTCTTGACGACTACGATGAAGTCGGTGAGAAATGAGAGCTACCACAGAGTGAAGAGGGAAAGGAGATCTATAGTTGGAACCATCCAAGGGGTTAATGATGATGGAGACATATGGCTTAGAGATGAGTAGACCCTGACTCAAGCAATTGCTCAGGTCAACCAAGTGAAAAAGGAAATGAAGGCAGCTGTCAAACTAGCACCCTTACCTCTCATTAGGGAATTGCCTTTGGAAAATAGTGTGACTCCTCCTGTAAGGGTGGATAAAGACCCTAGAATTCCTAATATAATAGAAATTGTCTCAAGTGAAGAGGAAGAGGAACCAGAAGAGTTTCCTTTGTTCGAAAGTGATATGTAAACTTATTGTTTTCAAGAACCTCTATAGTGAACAAGGATGTAAAATTCCTCCAAACGAAATGAGACTTTGTTTTGAAAGATGTAAATGTTTTGAGATTAAATGGGAATTGAGATGATTCAAAGTATGCAATTTAAAAATGGATTGTATATGGTGACAACCTACGAGTGGTGATGTGATAATGAATTAATATGAAAAGATATAATCCTAATAAGAGAAAGAAATAAAATCAAATGTGAAATAAGTAAAGCTAGGAATGATGGATAATATTGACTGAGCTTTTAGAAGAGGAAATCTGGAATAATGTTTAAAGACAAGAGTGCCTAAAGCAATATTAGGTTTTGGGTAAGATAGTTTTGAGAAATATATTGATCTTTTCAGGATGTGAGCATGGATCTAGTAGAATCCACAATATCTTATAAGGATGCAAGGTTTAGATGTCGTAAGGATTTTCATTGATAAACCCTGATAAAAGTTGCTTATGTGTAAGGCTTGTAGTTTTTGAGTATACTCGAGTGACCTTTGTAGGGTCATGTTCATGCTTATGTGACTACTTTTGGATAGTGAAGTTATGACAAAACTTCGTGTGAAAGGGAATACCGTGTCCTTGAGTATAATTAAATTTGGTATATGGAAAAGAATGATTACTGGTTATACTTTTAATTATTGCCTTATTAGTAAATGTTTGATTGAAAAGAATATTGCTTTATCTCATGGAGAGCATGATCCTGAGTATGGATTCATTTTGCAGTCATAAGATAAATAATTGGGTAATGACTTATGTACCTATTTTGTACTCACCCCTAGAATTCATGTGGAATATCAATACTTATTTTTGTGTTGCATTACAAAATAGGGAAGTGTAAAAGAGTAATTGCACAGGTCTTGTGATGTCAGAATGTTGGAATCTTGAGTGAAGTAGCAAATCGTGATAAATGAGAAGCATCAACTGTTACTTATTGGAAAGATGGATATATGTTTGAGAAAGTTGGAGTCTTAAGGTATTAAGGATGGATATAAGTTCTTAACTCAGCAAAATTGAGGAAACTTGTGCTTGAACAATTTTACAAAGCTCTTTATTCAGTGAACCCCGGTGTAACGAAAAATGATAGAAGGATATCACCTAATTTTTAGCCAGTGAGTTAAGGCTGAGCATTGTACTTTGATTATTGTTTGGAATACCAACAAGTTAAGCTTGAGCATGTGTAACCGGTGGGAATTTATACACACTTAGTGTGCCCTATTGAAATTTTTAAGTGAGAATGATAACACATTCTTGTTGGAAGAAGGGAAAGTTGTGATATCTTGGTAGTTAAATGTTTGTTGGTGTATGACTGTATGATTTTCATGATGATTGTAATGCGATCTTTATTTTAGGTGTCAAGAGTGATGTTTTATGGATAATAGAAGCATTTTTATGTTTTAGATAAGTTTGGAGTCTTGGAAAAACTTGTTGTTTTGGCGATTAAGTGTGTTCTCTTCAGTCACCCAATTTTGGATCTAGGCGTAATGTAGCATCGTACTCCCTCTATAGTGGCTAGAATTAGTCACATAGTTCTTGTAATGTGAAACTTGTGAATATTGATTTTAATTTGACTTTGTAAGGACCAACTTTGAAATTTTTATTTCTTTTATTTATGAAAAAGTATAGCCATCAAAATTGATGTTTATTTATCTTATGACCTTGACGGTCATGTTGTATTTATTGTTGTAATTGTGCGCATTTTTATGCTTTATTGTTGTAATTATTTTCTTTCCTTTGGACTTTATTTACTTAATTATTAGTGGTGGCTATGCTTGAAGGTTTAACTGTTGGTCATGTGTCTTGTTATGTTTCTATCATGTCCATGATGGGCCACTGATATGCTGTGTAAGGGAGTAGGATGCAGGGAATATACTATTTTCGTAGCAAGTGTGTTGCTAAACATTTTGGTAAGTTGAATTCTGTAATTTATTGTTAGAAACTTTGGGCATCGTGTGAAGAATTGAGGAAGTTCTGAAATGGTTTTTGGTGTCACTATGTATCATTTTAAGTAAGTCAAAATTTTGTTGGAAATTAAAGGATGTGGAGTAATAAGGAATTGATAAAAGTTAAAAGAAATTGAGAGTGAATCAAGACATCAGTTTGTTCAAAGTTTCTTGTGACACATATGCTTGGTGTTCTTTAAATGATTCTACATTGTTTTCATTTTGATAAAGAACATAAATAAGATTTTTTTTGGAATTGACATCCTTGCAAAAATATTGTGGTTTAGTAAGATTATATCAAAGAGACATGATTAGTGGAGAGTTGAAAGTGAATCGATGATGAGTTGTTTGAAACTGGATTGTATGAGTTTAATTGGCAAAGAATATCATTGGTATGATTTGAATGTTTTGAGGATGTAAGACTTCTCATTTTGAGAACAGGAAGGGAATTTGACAACAGAAGTAGAAAAAGAGTAAAGAGATTGAATAGATTGATTTCTTATAGCATTGTGTAGAAGCACGAGAAAGATAAGGAAGAATTTTTTTCCAGAAATCTGAATTGTAGTTAAAAATGCAGTTTGATTGCAGATAATGAAATGGGAACTGATTCCATTGATAGGAATATGCATAGTATATTTTCAAAGATGTTGTTCGCATAGTGATGAGATATGAAGGTGAAATTTTTTTTAGGGGTTTTGCCTCGTAGTTGGAGGTCATGACCAATGGTTGCTTGGGGACTGATCCCTTGATATTATATTGTGTTATTGTAAGATTTTATAAGCCATGCGGTGCTAATTCATGCTTATATATAAGTATGATTAAGTGAATTGATTTATGCCTTATTTGGCATCTGATTAAAGTTGTGATTATTATTTTATGATAAAATTAATATAGTTGTATGGTAGTTGTACCATAAGATGGATTGGACATTGAATTCGCAATTGTGCCATGAAAAGTGATTGACTGATTATATACTAGGAATT
The DNA here is from genome assembly GCA_027924645.1 of Cunninghamia lanceolata. NCBI lineage: Eukaryota > Viridiplantae > Streptophyta > Pinopsida > Cupressales > Cupressaceae > Cunninghamia > Cunninghamia lanceolata. The sequence continues at coordinate 264,106 of BSBN01000940.1, forward strand.
ATTTGATGGACGCAATGTTAACTATGAATTATGATGTTATTCTATGTATGGTCGAGTAGGACCAGAATTTGGTGGATAGTGCCACTTGGAAAATGCAGAGGATGTTGATAGATCAACTCCTCATCTAAGATTTTTAGTTCATGCATATGATGACATTTATTATATTATTGATAATTGATGCATAAGATTCTTTGTGTAGATGTTTTGTAATAAGACATTGAGACGATGTCTCTTCCAAGTGGGGAAGGATGTCACGTCTCAAACTTTGATACTATATATGGTTGCTTTATGTGGAAACAATCTATGGACAATTATGTGTGTTAGATAGATAATTTATTATTTTGAAGGATGAATGATTATTATTTTTAATATGGAAAGATGAAATGAAATGAATATTATACTATGTTAGTAATGCTTTGGCTATGCTTTGGCTATTTGGTTACTAATCTATTAACGAGAAATTGAAGTTTACTATGAGTTGCAGGTTGTTGAAGACAAGGGGTGGTTGAGGTAAAGGAGATTAGTATCTTGGCAGGGTTAAGATGGAGGGATATCATTCACACACTTCACGTAGTGTCATATAGTTGTATATATTGCATATTGAATGATTTAATAGTTTAATTTAACTTGCATTTTCATTTTATTTAAATTATATGATTTTATCATAGTTAGTTAATGGTGATTTAATTAGATTATTTAATTCATTGTTATTTAAATATCGTGAATGTTTAGAAAATAGAATAATTGAATTAGTTATTTAATTTGTTTCTATTTAATTATTAGTTTTATAAATACATTGTGATAAATATGTAAATTGTTTTAATAATATTTTAGAAATAGAAATAGAATAAAATATGTTTTTGGAGCAAAAACTTAATTCAGGAAAAGAAAAGCTCTAGAAAATGAAACACTTGAGGAAGAGAAAACAATAAAAGCGGAGTTATAATTCATTTCTTGCTCATCAAAACTTCTATTTAAACACTTTGCACTCTCAAAAAGAGGAGGCTCTTCATCTCTGAAACTACATTCAAAATAAAAGAAATTGTGAAAGCATTTTTGGTACAAAGAGGGAAAAGTTCAGATCAAGAAGCTTTTGTAGGAATCAAGCATTCGATTGGAATAAGGAATGAATTCCAGGTTCTTATTTCATCCTAGATCATCTATGGCTGTTTTGTGTTTAAATCTTTCTCTTATATACAAAATCATGATCTTTTGTCTAAAATTGATATAAAAATATAAGCATCTGGCTATAGCTTTGCAAAAGAAATATTTTGTTTTAATATATATATATAATGAGCAATATCTATGTTATATGGAATTGATTGTATTTTTCATTGATCGATTGTATGGAATCAACTATATTTTTCATTAAAATGATTGTATGTTATATGGAGACGACTGTATTTTACAACGGATAGCTTGTATGTGATAATAGATCAATTATATTTTACATATCGCATGGGCTGTAGATTATAAGTGGAACGATTATATTGTTTTGACTGCACATTGTATTGAATTTTAAAGAAGGCACTGAGGCCACTATAGGCGTCACCCAAATGGTGCCGCAGTCCTTAAGGGACTACAACCCCATTTGGGGACGACGTCCCTTGTGATTACTGCTGAAGCTGCATTCAATGATTTGTAATGAATTCTTTTCTGTATGGTTTGAACCTTACACTAAAACCCTCATGAATTTATAATATTTAACATGAAATTGTTATCACCGTTATGACAGTATTTCCAGCATAGTTATTGGAATGTGTATATATATATATATACGAATTGCATTTTTCTCTACATATAGATATATTGACTGTAATTTTCATTGAATCACAATGGTTTATGACCATAATTTGATTATATCATTTGATAGCATTTAAATATATTGGCTGTAATTTTTATTGTTTGGAAAACAGAATGGTTTTACAATTGAAATCGATTATATCATTTGATAGCATTTAGATATATTGATTGTAAATTTTATTGTCTAGAAAACAGAATGGTTTTATAACTGAAATCGATTATATCATTTGATAGCATTCAGATCTATTGATTGTAATTTTTATTGTTTGGGAACATAATGGTTTATGACTGTATTCAATTTTATCATTGATAACTTAGTTTTTACAATTATATATATATATATATATATATATATATATATATATATATATATATATATCGTATTGATTCTGTTTATTGGAAAATGTATATGATGGAACATAACTACAATGCTGGTTGGTTTTTAATTTGTCAAATTGAATTTTATATATATATATATATATATATATATTGTCTGAAAATGAATTTATTGTACTACAAAAAAAGATATATTCTTTCTATTTTATACCGATGAAAATAACTTGTATGAACTCTAGAATGATTGATTTTCTTGATAAATGTTGTTTTTTATTTTTCATTTGGTAAAACTAGCAATATATCTAATTCCTTGATTTATGAAAGAGATGCATTACATTAAACTGATAGAATCATCACATATGGAATAACATGTCAGGAAAGATTGATTTAAAATAAGGAAAATGGTAAAACTTGTCAACAGGCAAATTAGTGAAATCAACTGAACTATGGAAATAATGTTTATATTTAAAAATATAGATATTTATGACTATGGAAAACCAAACATAGGAAACTGTGTTGTATGTAATTTTTGGTAAAGTATGAACTTTTGGGACATGATGCCGAATGTGGGCTCCCAGAGATGATAGTTTTACTTTTTCTAAAACTATCATTTTATTTAAATGCTTGGCCAAGCTACTATACCATTGAAATAGATGGATTTATTTAAAAGCCTAGAACTATGTTTGTCTCTGCCACATCCTGTTTGCAAGAGTTTATGTCATTCTAGGTTTAGGGTGCATACAGGCAACAGGCACGCATCGAGTGTTTCCCTCCTGCTTATACCGTTTTAGGTTGCTAGGCTCCTTGTGTAGGGTCAGTGCTTTCTTCGAGTTAGGAAGAAACCCAGGGAAGTCCAGTACTTCGTGGTTGGGTGGAAAAAGCACCTCAAGCACTCTCTTGGTCTTGGTTTGCAGATGATCGAAGGATCGAGGCAACCGAGTTTAGATATTATTATTGATATGGATATTTGCTTTATATATATTTCTTTGTATGGCTTCATTGCCACGTTGAAATTGTAACATGATTCATGGATATCTTGATGATAGTTCTACCTTGTGTAACATTGAAATAGATGTATTGTAACACCAAGTTGGGTGTATGTAAACTACTTTGTAATCCAATCCTGGTATATGGAACATTATTCTTATTCATGGATTCTTGACATTTTATGTTATTATGGATATTTGGAAACCATTACTAGTTGATTATCTTACTTATGGAATATGTTTTTATTTCAGGTACTATTTTTAGTTGATAAATTTCCGCACCTTACAGTAATACATGATGTTTTAAATTTTTATGTATGATGGTATAATATGTAAATGCTATGACAATGTCATCTTTGTTTTGATGATAATGTTATGTATGAGACCTATGTTGATATATGACATCACTGTATGAATCATGATCTAAATGTTTTTAGAGAATGTACTTAAATAATATGTACTTATGATTGCAATGCCTATGATATGTACAATGATAATGATTTGTTTTTGTTATGCCAAGTATACTCAATCATGAATAAAAGACCACTTTAGAAATAGAAAATGACTTGGATAAAAGAATAACTTGGAGAAATGAAAGAAAGGATTCGGATCTTAAGCCACTTGGAAAATGATAAATAGGAAATGCTTATAAATGAAATGAAATGCAACCTTAATATGTACAAATGAGACCTAGTCATCTTGTATATATGTTTGAAGTGCTTTTTCATCATTGAGCTTTTAAAATGTTGTAAGGGAATATTACAAGCATCTAGGTATAATTAAACTAAGATGACCTGGGTATCTCTTACATGGATTTTGATTTAGCAAGTTAATACAAGTATTTAGGTATAATTGACCCGAGATGACCCGAGTATTGCTTGCATGTATTTTGATTTAGCAAGTTAATACAAGCATCTAGGTATAATTGAATCGAGATGACCTGAGTATTGCTTGCATGTATCAATAGACAAGGATTGTACTCTTTCATGCTTAGACCCATAACGTACTCGATGATCTTTTTCTAATCATGTCGTTAGACAAGTCTTCACATTACTAAAGATTAACCCACAAACAACAAACAAATGAAATAATCATGCCCCATCATAGTGTTGGCAGTGAGCTGCCCCCTTATCAGTGAGGTGTTCAATGCTGACCTCGAGATTGGTGACATGGCAGTGAGCCTCCCGTGGATTTGGGTTAAGTCTGGCGTTTGTAGCGAGTGTTGATAGCTTGAGCTTTTGGCGCAACGGCAAATGATGCCAACAATTGGTATCAGAGCCATGGGTCATGGGTTCAAATCCCTCAGGTTGCGTTGAGGGGGGGAATTGTTGGCAGTGAGCTACCCCCTTGTCAGTGAGGCATTCAACGCTGACCTTGAGATTCGTGACATGGTAGTGAGCCTCCCGTGGATCTGGATTAAGTCTGGCATTTGTAGCGAGTGTTAATAGCTCGAGCTTTTGGCGCAACGGGAAACGATTCCAACACATAGCTCCTCTAGTCCTGGACATCCTTGAGTAGCATAGGAAACATGATAAAAATCAAGACATAAGACTTACACTTATAACAACCATTAAATCCTCTTGCCATAGATATGGTTTCTTGTCATAACAGATATAATCATCTTGATAGTTTAGGCAAGCTATTATTGTCTTGTATAGGTTAATTTCTTATGTCAAGACTCTGTTTAAAAGCTTATTGTTATGTTGTTTGTTGTTTGAAGATAGTATCGTGATCTGGATTGTTATCCTCTAGATTGTGTCATGTTTAAGATTCCAATTCTATAACTAGGTAGAGGATTTTGCCCCCAGTTAAGTAAAAGACCTACTTATTATGGATGAAAATATATGGATGAACTGATGGGAGAATCGATGCGACGGGCCCTTCAAGACTGACCTAGTGCCTCGAGGGCTCATCGATGATGGCCTTGCCTATGTGAAGTTGCAGAGGCAACGTAGTTCGACCATTTATGGAATGTAATAGATTACGGTAAGATGAGAGGTATGGATGGAAGCTTTGATGTGATGGGCCCTAAGGGATTGACCTAGTGCCTCGAGGGCTCATCGATGATGGCATTGTCTACATGAAGTCATAGAGGCAACGTAGTTCGACCATGCAAACTTTATGTGACCTAAGACCTAGGGGTGGGAAGCCTCGAGGGCTCATCAAAGATGGCCTTGCCTATGTGAAAGCTCAGAGGCGACGTAGTTTGACCATGTAAACTGATACTGATGATAGATGAACGGATGGATGAAGGACTGGATAGATAACTTGATTAGAAGATAGGCAGATACACTTTATTTGGTAGGGTGGTAAAAGCGAGCGAGCAACAAGCCATGATAAGTATCTTTATGCGTATTATGGATGTGGGAGAAAATATCTTTATGGATGAAAACTAAAATCCTAAAAGATGGAAGAGACTAGTTTATCACAAATAGTGCCTGTTTCTAGGTTTTCACCATTTGCTTTTATTACACCATTTTTTAAACTTTTTTTTGTTCCCTTGCATCAAGGTTTTTCTAAGTGTAAAACTTTCAAAGATGCATACTGTTGATGGGATCATCCAACAGATCACGTTCTGATGTTGCCAACTGATATGCTCCTGATCCATAAGCAGCAATGATTACATAAGGACCAAGCCAATTTGGTTCAAACTTACCCTTCTTTTCTCTATCCTGTTGATTTTTGGGGTTTTCCTTTAGAACTAGATCACCAACTTGAAAAACTCTAGGCTTCACTCTATGATTGTAGCTTCTTGACATATGTTGTTGATAGGCCTTGAGGTGATTAAAAGCATTTTTCCATCTTTCCTCCAACAACTCTAACTCTTGAAGCCTAGAAACTCGATACTCTTCATCATTTATTAAACCCTTTAATGATACTCATAAAGAGGGTAACTCGACCTCGATATAAGATTGCTTTTGAGCCATAGACAAGGGCATAAGGTGTTGCACCTGTGGGTGTACAGATACTGGTACAATAGGCCCATAAAGCGGGATTTAGTTGTACATGCCAATCACGGCCGACATCATTGACTGTCTTCTTTAAGATTTTCAAAATTATTTTATTAGATGCCTTTGCCTGGCCATTTCCTTAGGGATAGTATGGTGTGGAGAAACAATGTTGGATATGAAACTTGTCACATAGCTCTTGGACATCCTGATTTTTGAAAGGTCTTCCATTATCAGTAATAATGGATAGAGGAATTCCATAATGACAAATGATATAGTTTAGGATAAATATGGCAATTTGCTTACCTGTGACATTGATTAAAGGTACGACTTTAATCCATTTAGTGAAATACTCGGTGGCAATTATTATGAATTTGTGGCCATTGGATGAAGGGGGATGAATCTTGCCCATAAGGTCGAGTCCCCATTGGCAAAAAGGCCAAGGAGTAGTTCTTGTGTCAGTGCATGTATGAGATTTCCATGGATTTGATATTTCTTGCACTTTTTGACAAAATGATAAGAATCTATTTCCATACTTGGCCAGTAATATCCCATACGCATAAGTTTCTTTGCCAAGGTGGGAAAACTATAGTGCATTCCCCAAATACCTTCATGAACTTCCCTTTAGGCGGTTTGATGTTCCTCATGCTCTAGGCACCTAAGGAGAGTACCATCAAGACCTCGTCGATAAAGGGTATTGGCAACTATGGTATAATGAGTGGCTTGATGGATAAAGGTTCTACATTGATTATTCGATAGGCCAGGTGGCAATGTGTTTCCTTTTAGGTAGGTATAAATGTTTCCATACAAAGGGGAATCAGATCCTACTATTTGACATATAATCCGTGTTTCAGGGTTATCATACGTAGGATTAGACAATTGCTCTACTGAGAACTTATAACGTGACTAATTTTTTGGTATATCCAGGAGTGAGGCAATAGTTGCCATGGCATCTACAGCTTTATTATCCAATCTAGGTATTTGTTCAAAATAAATCATGACAAAGTACTCTTTGAAGTCATCTACCATGCACTTGTAAGGTATTAACTTATCATCCTTAGTCTGATAATCATCATTCACCCGATTGATGACTAGTTGTAAATCTCCATAAACATGCAACTCTTGAACTTTCCACTCTACAACCATCTTGAGACCAATGACCAATGCTTCATATTCTGCCATGTTGTTGGTGCAAGGGAATAATATTCTATATGATTTGGTATGGTATCTCCTTGTGGTGTAACCAACAAAATTTTGGCTCCTAAACCATGCTGTGTGTAAGATCCATCAAAATAAAGCTTCCATGTTTGAGTTGTTATATTGAAGATGGATTCATCTGGAAACTCAAAACTTAATGGATTTTCATCATTCAGTAGTGCATCTATTAGATGATCCGCAATTACTTGTCCTTTTATTTCCTTTCTATCCACATATTTACTGTCAAATTTGCTTAGGATCATGACCCACTTTGCCAATTTGCCTGTCAGAGCTGCCTTACTAAGTAAATATTTTGATGCATCTATTTTGGCTACTAACTTGATTGAATGAGTTAGCATATAATGTCTTAGCTTTTGAGATGCAAAGACTACATCAAGACATGCTTTCTCAATAGGTGTATACCATAGCTCATAGCCTACTAAGGTCCAACTGATGTAATAGATAGCTCACTCTTTTCCTTCATAATCCTATTGTGCCAGTAGAGCTCCTAGAGAGGTTGTTGTAGCTGAAATATAAAGCAATGATGGTTTTCCTTGAATTAGTGGCATCAATATTGGTGGATTCATCAAATATTCTTTCAAGAGTTGAAAAGCCTGTTCACACATCTCATCTCATCTGAAAGGAACATTCTTGTGAAGTAGATGAGTGAAGGGATGACTTTTTTTTGACTAAATGTGAGATAAACTGGTGGATAGACTACAACTTTCCTTGTAATGATCTCAATTGACTGATATTTTTAGGTGGCATTTCCATTATAGCTTTCACTTTTGCTGGATCCAACTCAATTCCATTTGTTGAAACTATGTATCATAAAAGTTTTCCAGATGTGACTCCGAACACACACACTTCTTTGGATTCAAATGAACATTGAATTTCTCTAGTTGCTGAAAGATCTTGTCTAATACATGCATATGTTCTTCTCGTGTGAGTGATTTTCCTAGAATGTCGTCCACATAATCTTCCATAATAGTGTGCATCATATCATGGAAAATAGTGGTCATTGCTCTCTGATAGGTAGCTCCTACATTTTTCAACCCAAACATCATCACATTCCAGCAATATGTACCCCATAGACATGTAAAGGCAATTTTGTGTTGGTCTTCTGGTGCTATTTTGATCTGATTATAACCAGAAAATCCATCCATTAAAGATAACATAGTGTGTCCTGTTGTCAAATCTACAATGATGTCTATACTGGGTAAAGGAAAATCATCCTTGGGGCATGCTTTATTCAAATATCTAAAATCTGTGCAAAGTTTGATTCTCTTATCTGGTTTAGAAATAGGAACAATGTTGGAGATCCATTTAGGAAATTGATGAAGGGGGGTAAATCATAAAACACACAACAACAAAAATTGCACACAGAAAATAGAATGTTCTTTTATTGATTTGGACAACCCATTACATTACAGAAGCTCAAATACAATTAGCGGATGAATCCTCCATAGGATGGAACACATTACAACTTCCCTCTCTCAAGACTCTAGAATCTTCAGCCTTCAGTAACCCAAATCAGCTAGGGTTTCTATTTTTCCACCTATTCTTGACTCTACACTTTCCCCCCTTATCTCTCTACTACCCAGGGTTCCCAAAAATAGTCATAAATAGCCCTTTTTGGTGGCCAACAACCAAATTTTGAAATTTGCATCTCCCTCCAAAAATAGGTCAACTTCTGGGAAGCATAACTTTTGATTCAGGTGTCCGATTAACAAATTGTTTGAAGCTCTGAAAAGCTCATGAAGTGAACTATCATGTGGGAAATACGTAAATGGATTTCTGTAAAATTTTTGGGATGTTATGGGATGTTTTAGTGCCTCATATATGGTTTTGGTACTTTTTAGGGTACCTCACAAAATTAAAACTTTAATATCTTGAAATCCAGACATGATCTTGAGCTGAAATTTAGTAAGAATACTTATTTGACTATTCTAAAGCTTTGGGGAAAATTTTGGGCTCAACCTCTTCTTTGATAAAAACTTACTAAAAATAGTAAATTCTAGTATATTCTGGTATCCTTAGCCCTGTTGGAAACTTTGAAGGTTCTGAATCATTATTCAAGCAAATGGGTATCCAAAAACACAAATTTTGAAAAGAAATGGAAACAACATCAATGATTTTGAAACATCATCTTTTTGGGTGATGCAAGATTGCCCTTACACCAGTGGATGCTCCTGCATCATACACCTAGGGTAATTTTGAGAAGTGACCTTGTCACATCTCATGTGTTTGAGGAAAACCCCAAATGGTCAACTTTTGCCTTAGATAACCAGGAAGAATCTTTAAAAGGCCTTCCTTTCCACTTCACTAGATATTCTTCATATTGCCTATTCTGAGTACTCCTTCCCACATGGCTATCCAAGATCTCTTCTATCTCCTCCTTTGAAGTAGATGCTGGAATACTCCATTGTTCTTCTGTTGGTCCATCCTTTGTTCCACCTTCATGATATTCTGTTAAATCAGCAATGTTGAACACAGGGGAAATGTTGATCCCACTCGGCAACTCTACCTCATATGCATTTTTTGAGTCATGCTTTTTCAAGATTTTGCATGGTCCAAATTTCTTCATTTTCAACTTATTATATGTTCCAATTGGAAACCTCTCTTTTCTCAAGTGAACCATGACTTCATCTCCAACCTGAAATTCTTTATATCTCCTCTTCTGATCTACCTTAGCCTTGTACTAAATATTCATCTTATTAATGTGCTTTCTCACCTCTTCATGCAAATTCTTCAGATGTTCTGCAAAGTCTTCAGCTTCAACACTTGTCTTTTCTCCTTTGTCCAGCTTCCTTAACTCTAAAGCATTTCTTGGACTATTGCCATATATAATCTGGAATAGTGATTTACCAGTACTCCTATTGACAGAATTGTTGTAAGCAAACTCTACCTATGATAAAATCCAATCCAACCCCTTGGGTTTATCTCCTACTAAGCATCATAGCAGGTTACCAAAACTCCTATTCACCACTTCTACCTGTCCATCAATTTGTGGATGGTGTGCAGAAGTGAACTTCAAATCTATCTTCAACTTCTTCCACAATGTCCTCTAGAAATAACCAACAAACTTGGCATCTCGATTGGAAACTATGCTTTTAGATAGACCATGTAGTCTCACCACCTCTCTGAAAAATAACTTTGTAATATGAACAACATCATTAGTTTTCTTACAAGGAATGAAATGTGTCATCTTCGAGAATCTGTCCACCACCTAAAAAATGTAATCATGTCCTCTCTGTGTTCTTGGTAAACCAAGAACAAAATCCATACTAATATCATCCCATGGCTTCTCTGGTATAGGTAATGGATGATATAGCCCTGTATTTTGACTTGTTCCATTTGCCATCTGACACACTCTATAACTTTGCACAAACTTCCTCACATCTTGCTGCAACTATGGTCAATAATAATTCTCACCAACAATAGTAATGATCTTATCTCGACCAAAGTGTCTAGCTAATCCTCCACTATGCTTCTTCTTAATCAAGTTCTCTCTCATGGAACTCCTCAGAATGCACAACTGGCTTCCCCTAAACAACATGCCATCTTGGATTATGAAATCCAACCATTTTGTCCTATCCAAAGTAATAGGTTCCAAACAAGCTTTCCATGCCTCTACAAAATCTAGATCTTCACGATACAAACTTTTGAGCTCATCGAACCCAACAACCTCTATCTTCATTTCTGTCAACAAATTTTGTCATCTGCTTAAGGCATCTGCAACTCTGTTGGACCTCCGACTCCTGTGCTTCAAAACAAAAGTATAACTCTGCAAAAACTCAACCCATTTTAAGTGCCTTTGATTTAACTTCCCTTGACTATTAAGATATTGTAAGGCCTGATGATTAGTATATAAAACAAACTCTTTTGGAAATATATTGTCTCCATTTCTTCAAAAGCCTAAACTATTGCATAAAACTCCTGATCATAAACAAAATACTTTTTCTTGGCATCATTAAGTTTCTCACTAAATTAGGCAATGGGTTACCTTCTTGACTCAAAACAGCTCATATAGCACTGCCACTAGCATCACAATCTACCTGAAATACCTTATTGAAATCTGGAAGTGCCAAAACAAGTTACTCTATGACTTTCTACTTCAATGTATCAAAACTCTTGTTTGCTCCTGTAGTCCACCTAAACTCTTTTCTATCCCCTCTCATTGTCTCAGTTAGGGGTATACAAATGTTACTAAAATTCCTAATAAAATTTCTGTAAAAACTTGCCAAACCATGAAAAGATCTTACCTCTGTAGCACTCCTTGGTGTAGGCCATTCAATGATAGCCCTTACTTTTTTTGGGTCCATCTTAAGACCTTCCTCTGAGACAACAAATCCCAGGTATACTAACTCCTTTGCAAAACTATATTTCTTTAGATTAATCAACAATTTCTCCTCCCTCAGTTTCTCTAAAACTCTTCTGATATGCATTAGACGCTAATCCCAAGTCTTATTGAAAATCAAAATGTCATCTAAATAAATAATAACAAAACTTCCCAAAAATTCTTTGAATACCTCATTCATGAGCCACATGAATGTGCTTGGTGCATTGGTTAGCCCAAATGACATGACTAACCATTCATACAAACCTTCCTTTGTCTTGAAGGCTGTCTTCCATTCATCTCCTTCTCTGATTCGAATCTGGTGATACCCACTCTTCAGGTCAATCTTCATGAAGTACTTGGCTCCACTCAAACAATCCATTATGTCATCCATTCTTGGCAAGGGAAATAAATACTTGATCGTGATCTTGTTGATGGCTCAGGAATTTGTACACATTCTCCACTCTCCATCTTTCTTTGGTGATAGTACTACAGGTAACACACATGGACTTAGGCTCTCCCTTATCAGTCCCTTCCTTAACAGCTCATGAACTTATCTGTTCAGCTCTTCAGTCTCTGTAGGAGTCATTTTGTGGGCCGCCTTATTCAACAAACTAGTTCCTAGTATCAAATCCATTTGATGAATTATCTTCCTCACAGGTGGTAAACCTTCTGGTACATTATCAGAGATAATGTCCTGAAATTCTTCTAATAGATCTAAGACTTCTGCTAGTACAACTTCACATTTATCTTGACTGATCTTAGGAATCAATGCAAAGCAATGACGTTCGTGCTTCATACCCTCCAAAAATCTTCTACCATCTACTAAGCAAATTCTAGCAGTACTACATACCTTTTCTTTCACCTCCTTCAAGGGCTTCAACTTATGACGAACTCCATCCTTTGTTAGGGAATATGTGTTTGCATGGCCATCATGGGCAGCGCATCTATCATACTACCATGACCTTCCCAATAACATATGACATGCATCCATCAGTATGATGTCACACATCACCTCATCATAGTAGTCCCCAATCTTGAACTTGACCAAACACTGTTCATTGACCAAAGCTCTATGGTCCTTCTGCAACCATGCGACCCGATATGGATGTGGATGCTTTCTTCTTGTCAACTTCAACTTGTTAACCATCTCCTCTGAAACAAGATTGCCAATGCTTCCATTGTCAATAATAATATCACAACACTTACCTTCACATTTGCACCTTGTGCAAAATAAACTCTTCCTTTGATCTGGTTCTTTCTCCTCATTCATCAATGTTCTTCTGACAAGTAGGGTTTCTCCCCTTTCAACATCTTCATAATGCTCAGATTGTGCATCTTCATCTACATGTGCAACTCATGCATTACCTTTAGGTCTTCTATTGGTCCTTCCTCGATGTTGCGGACACTCATATGCTTGATGTCCTTCTTCTCCACATTGCAAACATGTTCCTCTAAAACCTCCTCTTCCATGTCCTTGCCCAGGTTAGCTTCTTCCTCTTCCTCTTTGCTCACCATTGTTTTGGTCACGAGGGTGGTAGGCATTATCTCCTCTCTGATTTCAACGGTTGCAACTTCTTCACTTTTCCTTGGATCTTCATTTTGGCCTCCATAGGGTCTTCCACCAGTCCTTCCACCTTGACATCTTCCCCTTTGCTTGCTGTAAAAATCTTTTATTCAACTTCTCTTCCACCTTCAGGGAAAACTAGTACGCATCTTCTATGGTGGTCATTCTAACCAGGCTCAACTCCTCTTGAATACTTGGCCTCAACCCATTAATGTAACAAGCTACCTTCTCCTTGTTGGCCTCTGCATGGCCTGTCCTGATAGTAATCTTACAAAACTCTTCTGTATACTCCTTGATAGACTTGTTACCTTGCTTCAATCCTTGCAACTTCTTCAGCAACTCCATCTCATAATACACAAGAATGAACTGCTTCTTTAGTTTTTCCATCATCCAATCCCATCTGGAAATCTTTTCTTTTCCTCTTCTATTCCTCTCTAACTAGACATCCTTTCACCAAATACTAGCATGGCCCTTCAACTTTGTTTTTACAAACTTGACCTATTCTGGGTCCACATCTTCATACTCAAAATATTCCTCCATATCATTGATCCAGTCAATAAGCTGTTCCAAATTCAAATCTCCAGAATAGGTAGAAACTTTGATCCTGGGCCTCTTTCTGATCTTTGAAATGGCCCTTAACAACCTAACTTATGCAGGATCTCCTGCAACTTCTTGTTCTTCCTTAGATAACTCTTCTTCAACTTCATCTTCACTTTCTTCATTTGTTCTCGGCTCAAACCCTCTTCACAGGTCCTCTTGCAATGCATCGATTTGCCTTGGTAGGGCTCTAAAACCCTCTTCCGTCAAAGCATTCCTCCTAATACAATTTCTTTGTAGAGGCATGTTGGTCTCCGCAGCAAACTCACAACCTCAGGTACTGGTGCAAACTACCTCACGGTCGGCAATCTGTCTACACACTCAAGAACCCTTGCTCTGATACCACTTGATGAAGGGGTAAATCATAAAACACACAACAACAGAAATTGCACACAGAAAATAGAATGTTCTTTTATCGATTTAGACAACACATTACATTATAGAAGCTCAAATACAATCATAGGACGAATCCTTCATATGCTGCAACACATTACAACTTCCCTCTCTCAAGACTTTAGAATCTCCAGCCTTCTGTAACCCAAATCAGCTAGGGTTTCTATTTTCCTACCTATTCTTGACTCTACACTTTCCACCCTTATCTCTCTATTACCCAGGGTTCCCAAAAATAGTCACAAATAGCCTTTTTTGGTGGCCAACAGCTAAATTTCAAAATTTGCATCTCCCTCCAAAAATAGGTCAACTTCCGGGAAGCATAAATTTTGATCTGGGTGTCCGATTGATGAACCGTATGAAGTGCCAGAAAGCTCGTGAAGTGAACTATCACACCAAAAATATGTAAACAGATTTTCGTAAACTTTTTGGGATGTTATGGGATGTTCTAGTGCCTCATATCTAGTTTTGAAACTTTTCAGGGTACCTCACAAAATTGAAACTTTAATATCTTGAAATCCAAACATGATCTTGAGCTGAAATTTAGCAAGAATGTTTATTTGACTATTCCAAAGCTTTGGGGAAAATTTTGGGATCATCTGCTTCTCTGATAAAAACTTACTAAAAATAGTAAATTCTAGTATCCTTAGCCCTGTTGGAAACTTTGAAGGTTCTGAATCATTATTCAAGCAAATGGGTAACCAAAAACACAAATTTTGAAAAGAAATAGAAAAAACATCAATGATTTTGAAACATCATCTTTTTGGGTGATGCTAGATTGCCCTTACACCACTAGATGCTCTTACATCATTAATTGATCTAATAAAACCTACATCCAACAACTTCTTCAACTCTTCTTTGACTAAAAGTGCTATATGCGGATGCATCTTTATTAACTTTTGTTTCACTGGTTTAACTCTTGTAGCTACTAATAAATGATGCATGATGAGATCTAGATCAAGGCTACACATATCCACATAGGACCAAGCAAAATTAATCTATCTGTCTTTAAAGAATTTGATGAAGTCCTCATTTTCTTGCTCTAATAAGGATGTTGCTAGATGAATTATCTTTGGGCTATCTTCTGTACCAATGTTCACTGGTTCTATTGGTTCTACTAAGACTAAAGACCTCTCCTAATGTATAGGATTAGGGAGAGTTTCTAGCCTTTCATCCTTTGGCACCTCGGAGAGGCTTTCACCATCTGATACGTCCTTTATTTTATTTTTTTCATGATCTAATACTGCTGCAAAGTGGTTTTCACCATTAGATCCATTTTTTATTGTTATATTTTTGTGACTAAAATGCTTGGCACTCTCTCCAAAATAAGCCACGTTATTAAGTTCTATAGTGAAACCTACCTTATAATCTTCTGGAGGTAGATGATCCCTAAGACCCAGATAATCGACAATAGCATCATCGTTGTGGAAGGTATTGAGTTCAGGGGCCTCTTGTTGTTCCCAATCTATAAGTTCAGGATGTATTAGTGCAAGAGGATCATTTGGTTGGTTTGGATCAAGGGCAATAATGGTTAGGACATAAAATTTCTCTAGGTTTAGGGTGGTATCTCCAAGGTCCACATCAGTACTCTCCTCAGGATTATCTATCACGTGGGATATCCAACCTTCCTCGTGGGAATCACTCTTGATATTTTGCGAATCTAACTCCATTGGTCTAGACCTCGAACTTTGTCCCTCATGGTATGTATTTGTGAAGCTATATGATTGAACTATATCAATGGGCTTATATTCACAAGACAACTCAAAAAGACTTTTTCCCATTCCCATTCATTAGAATCTTTTTCACTTCCCTCTTGGAATTTATGGATTTCCTCCACTAGATTTGTAGTGGCCTTTTCTATGACATCTCCTTTATAACCTAGTCCTTTAATGTCCCGGGTAGATAATGAAGAAGGTTGTATGGGTTCAATAATTCCTTCTTTTCTTAAGCCTATGAGACTGTGACCATCATATCCCATTATCTGCATAATAGTGAAACCCGTGCCAAATTGTTCAGTTGGTAATTGTGGTTTTTGTTTTTGTGACTTGAATTCACTTTCTTCTTCTTTGTATAACCATTGGAAGATGTCTTTATCTTCACCTTTTTCTAATAGATTGCCCCATCTGATAAAAGGACATTTCAAGATGTTTCAATGACTATTGTTTAGACATGGATGGTTTTCCATAGGATTAGGGTGAAAGAGGTAATTGTGCGATACAAAAGGATTGTTCAATAGAATACTATCCAACACCTTTGTCCTTGAGCTTGAATTTCATTTCAACAGATTTAGATGTAGAGGCTAATGAGCTTATATCAACATGGGATGTAGATGATGAGGCTACACGGTTAGTGGGTATAATGACTTTAGGTTTAGGTTTTATGGTATTGCAATATTGAAAGGGATCTAGATCTCCTTGGATTATAATCTCTTGACAATTGTATGAAAATTTTATGCATTGATGATAAGTAGATAGTATGGTTTTCATTGTATGAATCCAACGGAGTCCAAGGAGAATATTATAGGCTAAATCCATGTTAATGACTTGACAAACCACATCTTTTTCAATTGGTCTAACTCTTATGGGTAAGACAACAGATCCTTTAGTGGCTCTTTCGTCTTCATCATATGCTTTGTTAGTGATTTTCTTCTTTGAATTTACAGCATTTTCAAAAAACCCCAATGCATGGATTAATTTTAAGCTACATATATTTAAACCAGCTCCTCCATCTACAAGGACTTGTTTGATTTTATGCTTGTGAATAAGTACTTCAATGTGGAGAGATGTATTATGTGGTTGGTTAATGGCCATATCATCTTTTTTAGTGAAGGATAGGAAATGAGGCATGGTGTGATGTCCCACCATGGATTGAAACTACTCTTGGTCCAGATTTGTGTGTACGATAGTTTCTAGTAGAGCCTTTTCTAGGATAGCTTTATTTGATGGTGAAAGATGCAAAAGCTCTAATATGGATATATGTGTGGGTGTCTTTTTGAGTTGGTCTAAGACATTGTATTAATTTGATATGGAAGATGGCTTGGGTGGAGCCCCTTGAAGAGTAATCTTTCCCCGATGGGTAGTAACATTACAATTAGGCTTGTTATTAATGGTAATCACATTGACATGTGAGTCCATTTCAGATATGTGATTAATGGTGCACTCATAAGATACTTTCATGTAATTAGCATTATTACCACCATTATTGCTTATTTTTGAGGCACTTCCTTTCTCATAGTTAGGAAGTGGATTCTTAAATGCCACATGTTATTCATTAGATGTATGACCATCAATTGATATATCTCCTCTGTCTATTAAATCTTGAATTGTGTTTTTCAATCTTTGACAATCATTTGTTTTGTGACCTTTGCTTCTATGCAATTCACAATAATAAGAATCTTTCCACCATGAGGGTTTAAATTTGGGTTCATATTCTCTTGCTATAGGAAGCGTTATGATATTATTTGCAATGAGTTTCCTTAGGCCAGATTTAATGGATTCTCCCAATGGTGTAAATCTTCTATGTGGAGGATTAAAGCCTATTGGTCTAGGGTCATTATTGGTTGGTTTGTTTGAAGAAGCATTGTTTTGTATACTTGATAAATTTAAAATGGGTTGTGTTGGTGTAACATGTTTGGCATCTACAACCCCATCATTCACAATGTTCTTATTCTTGGTCCAAAACCTGAATTTGTCAGTGTTGTTGTTTGAACTGGTAACATCCTTATAGATCTTAATTTGTCCTTTGGCTATAAATGCTTTTTCTATGAGTAATCCCATCTCAATAACCTTACTAAAAGAAGTGGGGCATTAGATTTAAAGTTGATAGCTTAATTCCATGTTTAAATTGTGGACAAACATTTCTATCATTTATTTTTCAGGGATGTGATATGAACATTTGCTTGCAAGCTATCTCCATCTTTGGAAGAAAGTAGCGAAGGATTCTCTACTCTTTTGTTTATTGTTGCAAAGATCTAACATTGATATCTTGTGTTCAATGTTATAGGAGAAGTGAGCTACAAATTTGTCTACTATTTCATTAAATGTACGGATTTCAGGAGGTAGACGTGAGAACCATTCCATGGATTGACCTCCTAAGCTACGTGGAAAGAGTCACATTAGATATGTATCATTGCAAGCAACTTCTAAACATGCATCACTAAATTCCCTAATATGGTCATGAGGATCACCTTTTCCCCTATATTTGTCAAATTTGGGTACTTCGAAATTGGAAGGAAAAGGTATCATAACCAAGCCTTTATCAAAAGGATAGGGAGATATGTCATCTAGTGAATATCATTTTGTTGAGGATCCGGTTTGTAAGTCTACAAATTGTTGTTGCAAAGATTGGATTTGTTGAGTAAGTGTATCTAATGGATTTGTCACATCCTTAGTTTCCTTGTTCTTAGGAGCTTCAGTTTCATTCGTTTGAATTGTTTCTCTCAATTTGGCAACATCAAAATCATGAGGTAACTTTGCTCCTTGTTGTGCAAACATAAGGAAATATTTGTGTGGATCTATTGCTATGACTTTGTCCATTAGTTTTTCAAACTTTGGGTCTTGTTGATATTTAACAACTTCTTCTTGGGAGATTTTTCTTCTTCTTCATCACTAGAATGACCTTGGCTACCATTGAATGAACTCATTTCTTTTCATCTTTTCTTTTGAGCCCTAGTCTCAACCATACAAAATTTTACATGAATGATGTTAAATGTAAGATGTGTAGATATAAGTGATGACTTTGATGAAGTTTAGTTTGGGTGAAAGATGATATGACTAGGTTGATGGTAACATTTCTAAAGTGTTGTTTTGATCTTGTTTAAATAGTAATATTGAGCTATGATAAATACCTATCAAAGGGTGATCCAAAGTAAGTCAATAGAGATGATGGATATCACTATGATGGAGACTAGCTTTGTCAAGATTTTTAGTATAGCTCCTAGATAAAGGACGATGAATCCTGATAGAGAGAAACTAACTAAACTATTGTTGAAATGATAAGATCTCAAAAGCACTTTGTGAAAATCTTGTTTGTTTGTTTTGGGAAGCTAAGTATGAGAGATAAGTGTGAATGTCTAAAATGGATACAAGATGTTTGCGTATGGTTTGTATGAATCCTGAAATGAAATCTATGATGAAAAGGGTATCCAAATCTATTTTATTTATTTGCCCAAGACCTCAGGAAGTGTCCTCTGTTGTGTATGCGTGGGATCAAATGTGTAGGAACAATGTTTATATGTGCAGAAACAAAGGGCATATGTGTAGGATCAAATGTGCAGGAACAATGTTTATATGCGCAAAAATAGAGGGCATATACACATGATCAAATGCATAGAAACAATGATTACAAGTGCAGAAACAAAGGGTATATGCGCAGAAAGATCAGATGCGTAGGAACAATGATTGTATGCATAGAAACAATGATTGTATGCATAGCTCTGTGTCAATGACTATGTTTGATCAATTTCAGTTTGTTTTTGGTTTGTTTTCCTAAGTAAACTATTGTTTTTGGGATATTTTTCTCTGTTTTTGACAAGAAGACACAATACACAATAAACACAATGGTTGTTTGTGTATACGCCTAAAAATGACATGATTTAGTCCAAATAAATATTCTTAATATGTATTCCATTCTAATTCTTCTATCAATAAATAAATAAACAAATTTATTTATTCGATTCACATTCCTCTAAGTTAATTAAATATTGAAATATTTAATTACCTCTTCTAATGTCAAAATTAAATAAAATCCTTTATTTAATTAAATTCTTCCAAAACATTTAAATAATTCTTAATTATTTAATTAAGTCAAATCATTCCTCCAAATTTACATAAATCAATCAAATTTATTTAAATCCTCTCAATCTCTAAAAATAAAATATTTTATTTATTCTTCCAAATCATACACAACAATTAAATAAATTTATTTATTTAATTTGCTTTCTTATCTTCTAATTCTTCTAAATATCTTCCAAATCTTCTAAAAATAAGTCTTCTTCTTCATGCACACAAAATTAAATAATTTATTATTTAATTTCTCTCAAATCATGCAAAAGCAAATCTCAAGTTGAGTTCACTGACTCAACCAACCTTGTTTTTATCAATATCTCCTAAATTAGAAAAAAAAATTCTAATTTATGAAAAGCATGTCTTATCTTTAGAAAAGATAGTAGTTAACTCAAATAAAACAGCTTTTGTGTGACACTTGTCTTCTTCTTATTTGCACACGTTCCTCAACCGTTCTCAACCGTTGATTTTCTCATTCTTTCTATACCGTTGATCTTCTTTCTCACAAGTCTATAAATTCAGCCCTATTCCTCCATTTTAATCATCCAAGCTTTAAGTATCGTTAATTTGCAGGTATTACAACGCGCCTTTGGCACCAATTCCTTCATTGCTTGTGATCACACTCATTACCATACTACTACCATTGTTGTGAATCTCATCTTCATGGCGAAACTATCATAGCCGTTCTCCATTGACAATCTTGGAATCATAGCAAGGAAGTGCACTCTCTGAGGGCCTTATTCATACATGCAAGATTGATTGAGATAGGCAACCAATGGAAGCCATGAAGCTTTGAGGTTTGCAAAGGTTTTTGAAAGTTCTTTTGTTTAATTGATCTCTTTGTTTCTGTATTTCATTGAGTTTTGGGTATTATTGATATTGATATATTGATTATTTATTTTAAATCCAATTTTCCCTTAACATTTTTGGCGCCCACCGTGGGGCCTAGCCCCAATTTAACCCCAAAACTAAGTTTTTATGTTTGAGAAAGCTATACACAGGAGGAAACTGCACATTTGACAAATCCTAACACGCATTTGCTATCTGTTCCGACGCATACATTCCTTCGGCGCAAGCAGTCTTTGATCCATTGCACCTGTTGTCTATTCTGGTGCATACATCCTTTCAATGCACACAGACTTTGTTACGATGTATATATCCTCTGATATGACGCACCTGTCTGTTCAACGCATATATATTATTTTCCTACGCTTTTAATCTCTGTCTTAGCGCATATGTACTGCGGTGCTTCTAAGCTCTGTTTCTGCGCATTCAAGCTCTGAAGCTACGCATTTGATCTAGGCAGTGATTTTTAGGGTTTCCTTGAAGTTTTTCGCTAACGTTGACGTCTTTTTGCAGTAACACTCTTAATTTGTTTTGCAGGTTAGGTACTGGTTTAGAATCATATAGTTGCACTTGTTAACTCACACTTCAATTTCTAACGGGAAAGTAAATGGATGCTCATGCAAATCTCACATAGTCTTAAATAGGAAGGTAGTAATTGAATCATTGCTATCTTGCATATCATTGAATCATTGCTATATTGCTATCCTTCAAAGTTAATAACTCATTGCTATCTTGGTAAAATTGAACCATTGCTATCTTGTTATCACTTCAAAGTTAACAAATCACTGCTATCTGGGTAAAACTGAACACATCATTGCTATCTAGGTAAAATTGAACCATTGCTATCTTGTTATCACTTCAAAGTTAACAAATTTTTGTACTTGCCCAAGTAGATAGCTCATCTAGTTTTTCTCATTTTAACTAGGGGAAAGGAACCACTGTCTTCTATGTTTTGGGAATGATACTAGGCCTATGCTCTCCCCTATCTTGGGTGACCAAAATGCCAGACATATCATTTTTGCATGTGTTTTTCCTTTAGAGGGGCCTGCTCTTGGATATCGTTCATCCAAGTAGGAACGACCCTAAGTGGTAACAGGCTAGATGCCAAGCCCTACCAATCCACTATAAATAAATTGTGTTTGGAGTGAAAGATTCAAACAACGAGTGTAGTTTTGTTATACCGATAGCCAACCTCCCCCAAAACCCTCCAAGGTGCAACCCTTGCAGGCTGGGAGACTCCATAATGGAGAGTAGTGCTGCCGCATGTATAACCACTCAAACAATTGCCTTTATTACTCATCCTTTGTTCTTAGTGGCTAAAAACTCCTATAATCTAGTGTAGGGAAGGGCAATTATCACCTCCTAAAGATTCTTCACTAGAGATAGTGAGAATTCAGTTTTATACTATCCTTTGAAACCTAGGATTGTACTTGCTTTCTTTTAGTCCAAAAAAGAGTCAAAAAATCACAAAAAAATAAAAAACCATAAAAACATTCTTTGTGTTTGCTATGTCTTCTTGCCATAATTTCAGAAAATCAGATCAAAAAGACCTTCTTACAGCCAAAGATACCAAAAACATCAGAAAATTGCCAAAAACTTGCAAAAATCACTAAAAAATCAGAGCGACGCATTCATCCTCTTGTGCTGCGCATTTGTACCGACTTGCTACGCATCTGTTCTAACTTACTGTGCTTCTAAAACCTATTACAGTGCATCTACAATTTACCAGTGTGGTGCTTTTGTGCTGACTTGTTGCGCATTTACCAGTTTATGCGGCGCATATGTTCCGGCGCATGCGTGACAGTGAGCACTTCCACAGTCTTTGAGAGAAACATTTTATCATTTTTGGGTACCCATTTTAGCCTAGTTCCAATTTTTGAGATCAGATCTTACCTTGCAGTCACTTTTTCATCCATTTCACATCAAAATTTCTTTCGTTGGTCATCTCATTCACCTTCTATCAGGTCTCCCTAGTCCAAAGTCAAAGTATCCCATATCAGATTAGCATAGGCTCCTTTTTTGATCATTTTGGATTCAAGTAACCCTAGTAAGTCACAAAACTTCACTAGAGGTCTTGGTGCACGACTAGTCCCTACATAGTAAGACAGGTATCGAGTACCCTTACTAGTGGCTATTGTCTTGTATCAATTGTCTTACTTGGAATCATTGATCGAGAAAGTCCCTTGTCCAAATCTTTTCATAAGTATCCTATTCTTAGCAGTCTCCATTGACATTTGACCAAAATCTCTAGTTTCATCCCACTGCATCCCACGTCACGTTGCATGGTTCTTACTAGATCTCAATGCCAAAAGCACCTTGAAATGGCTGGGTCATCTGACTGTATTGTCACCCCTCATGATAGTGATGAGGAAATCTCTCACGAAGATTATCAAGGACACCTCCAAGATCAGAAATTCCAATGCTTACTAGAGAAAGTGCTCCATGAGGACCCTCACAAGTATTTTAATCATCTTGCAAATCTTGGAATTAAGCTCCTCGTTGATTTCGATTTAAGCAAACTCAAAGAAACCGTAGAGGATAAATCATGAACACCACATCGGTGAGGACAAAGGAAAGAAAGTCATGGACCCAAACACACCTATGGAAGAAATGAGGAAACAAATCGAGGGTCTAACACAACAAATGATGGATCTCAAGATGGGTACAAACACTAAAACATACTCCTTGGAAGATATTGCACCCTACCCCTTTGATAAGAGTTTGAACATGGTACCATTCCCCTTTCGATTCGAAGTTCCTAAGTTTGACAAGTACAAAGGAAAAGGGGACCCTAGAGATCACATTAGGGAATTCAACGCCGTGTGCATGGAAGTAGATCACAATGAGACTATTCCCTAGATCTCTAGGTAGTCAAGCCATGGAGTGGTTCTCACGGCTTCCACCAGGCATCAAAACTTTTGATGAGTTAGTCAATAAATTCATCACACACTTCTCATACAATATTGAACACGAAGTCTCCACACTTGATCTATGCAATACCAAGCAAAAGAGTGGTGAATCATTCACCTCCTTCTTACAAAGGTGGAGACAACTAGTGAGTAAATGCTCATATGATGTACCTAAGAAGCAATTAATGGAGATGTTTGTCTACAACCTCAACTCTGATCTACAAATTCAGTGCCCTACCTCCTTTTTGAAGGTCATTGAAATGGGATTGTTCATCGAGAAAGATATGATTGCCAAGGGACAAATCAAGTTATACAAGGACACTCCTACCTCCAACTACACAAATGACAAATCAAAGTTTTGGACTAAGAATAAAAATGTTGTCAATGATGGAGTAGTTGATGCCAAGGTGGCGGCTCCCAAACAATAACCAATATTCACTCTCAAAGGAGAGGCAAGCAATGTTACACCTAATAAAACATTCTCTCGGGAGCCAAGACCATGGTTCAACTTAAATCCAACGTGAAAGTTCACACCGCTGGGTGAGTCCCAAGAATCTGCATTAAGGAAGCTATTGGCCAACAATGAAATCTCTCTACCGCCAACAAGTGATTACAAACCTCAAATAAAACCTCACTATTGGAAAGACACCAAATTTTGTGAGTATCATAGAGGAAGAGGACATACAACCAACAATTGTAGCCATCTCAAACATGTTATTCAAGACATACTTGATCAAAATCAAGGAGGTGCTCAATAACATACTTCTAATGAGACGCATGTGGCTTACAAAGATCCACTTCTCAATCACGATAGGTCATACAACAACAACAACAATGACAACAACAACAACAATCACAATAGGCAAAATCAGAATAATGGGAATAGTAATGCCAATTATGCAAGTGTGCCATTCGACTATACCATCAATTGCATAACAGAGCACATACCACAAATCAATGTGGTCATGCCCAGCCAACAATCAGAGCCCAACAAAACTGATTGCAGTATCATTACTCGTAGTGGTAAGGTCACGTTAAATAACATTCCTCCAAGGTCATCACCTTCTCAGTCCAACTTCCATCAATATAGTGTCATAGACCAACTATGGAAGACTCCGACCCACATTTCTATCTTAGAGTTGTTTCATCTATCTCCTTCCCACAAGGAGATTCTCGATAAAGCCTTAGTGGAAATGACGGTACCCACTAACTTAGCCCAAGAGAAGTTTCAAGCCATGGTAGGTAATCTAACCTCCTCAAGTACCATATCATTTACCAAACAAGATGACCTCTCAGTGTCTCAACCTCATAACACCCCTTTACATATTGTCGCCTTCATCCACAAGCACCGCATCAAGAGGGTTCTCATTGATGGGGGAGCCGGTTTAAATATTTGCACGTTGAAGCTAGTCCTTACATTGGGGTTCTATGAAAATGCAGTCGACCCAAGGAAGAAGATTACTATCAAAGCCTATGATGAAGAGGAGAGAACTACCAAAGGAACAGTGGTATTACCCATACAAGTGGGACCGGTGATAAAAGACATTGTGTGCCAAGTCCTAGATAGGGAGCTAGTCTATAATATTCTTCTAGGTAGACCATGGATTCATGCCATGAAAGCCGTGCCTTCTACCTATCACCAATGCATAAAATTCCCTCATAATGGCAAGTAAGTCACCATCCAAGGTGATCCCGACCCCTTTCAACATTGCAATTCTATCCTTTCAAAATTTGATTGCATCATACCCAACAATAGAGCATCTACATCCCCTACCCCACAACATGATTCTACCTCTGAAGCTTCCTCATCCAAGCCCAAAGAGCAAAAAATTACTATCAAAGAAACAAGATTAGGGGAATACTCCATTGAGCACAGCCTTAATCTAGCCAAAATGCCTCCTTCACCTAGATCCTTTGGGCGACCCAAGCATTTTCCAAATCCATCTGCTCCTCCTACACCTCCCACAGCTCCCTTTGTAAAATGGTGGACCCTATCAGATGAAATAGAGGAAAGAGATATCTTACAATGGCTCTACACTAAATAAGAAGAGAGCACACAACAAGAACCACCTAAGCTCCCAACAAAAATCTATGGGTGAGGTGAATCTATCCTACATAGAATGGGTTATGAAGGACAAGGCCCCATCGGCCTAAGAAAAGAAGGAATTACAGAACCCATTCAACCTTCTTCATCCTCATTGGCTAGAACTACAAAAGGTCTAGGATATAAGGATAAGGGCAAAGCTAAAGCAAATGCTTGTCTTATGGAAATGATCCATATACTTCAAGAGGACAGTGACATAGATTCCAATGAGTATGAGTGGGATGAGCTGACAGAGTATTCCTATGATGACAAGGAGGTTGATGCCATTCAAACTTATAGCCCCTACTGTGAGGGACAAACGCTACCGCATAGGCCGTTAGAGTGTGATTTGCCTGTCCTTGACAATATAACTTTCGAGGAAGGTTTGATTTCTATCGCAATAAATAATTTGGAGGAAAGTACCATCCCGAACACTCTCTCTACCAATACTCCTAGCATATCCATTCAAACTATCAATGAATCAGATCTATCCTCTGACTCCCTCCCCCTTGTACATCCTGAGCTTATTGACTGGGATCTACAAGGAACCTCGCAACTAAATATCTTCCAAAACGATGGTGCCTATATTGACTACATGGAACTTAGGGACCACCTACCTAAAGGAGATCATAAAGCTGGCTTTGCCAATGAACTTAGTACTGTGGCTTATTTCAGAGAGGGTGCCAAGCCTTCCAGTCACAAAAATATCAAAATTAAAACTAGATCTGACGGTGAAAACCACTCCGCGATAGTGTCAGATCCTAAAATAGTAAAAAGAAAGGACGCATCCGATGGTGAAAACCCAACTGTGGCACCTGACGATGGAAGGCTTGACACTCTCCCTAATGACATGCACTAGGAGAAGTCTCAGATTGTTGTGGAACCCACAGAGCCTGTTAACATTGGAATAGAGGAACAACCTAAGATCATTCACTTTGCTAAGTCTCTAACCCCACCAGAAAAGACTAAGTTTGTACCATTCTTCAAGAGAAAGAAAGTCAATTTTGCTTGGTCATAAGCAGATATGCCGGGGTTAGATCCAGACTTGATTCTACATCACCTTCGATTAGATCTAGGAGTGAAACCAGTGAAACAAAAGCTTAGAAAGATGCATCCACACATTGTACTGCTTGTAAAAGAAGAACTCAAGAAACTACTGGATGTAGGGTTCATCAGAGCTATAGACTATCCAAAATGGGTCTCCAACATAGTACCAGTGTCCAAACTTGATGGACAAGTCAAACTATGCAATGATTTTAGAGATCTAAACAAAGCTTGCCTCAAGGATGATTTTTCGTTGCCAAATATAGATATCATAGTTGACTTAACAATAGGCCATACCATGTTATCTCTCATGGATGGCTTCTCAGGATATAAGCAGATCAGGATAGCACCAGAAGACCAACATAAGACAAATTTTACTTGTCCATGGGCCACTTTATGCTGGAATGTCATGCCATTTGGGCTAAAGAACGCAGGAGCCACATATCAACGTGTTATGACCACTATATTCCATGATATGATGCACGTCACCATGGAAGACTATGTAGATGATATCCTTGCGAAGTCACTCACAAGAGAATCACACCTGGATGTGTTAGAAAAAGTCTTTCAGAGACTAGAACAATTCAAAGTCTGGTTGAACCCAAAGAAATGTGTGTTTGGAGTCACCTCAGGCAAGCTCTTAGGCTTTATTTTATCGGCAAATGGAATAGAGGTGGACCCCACCAAAGTCAAGGCTATTATGGACATGCCACCACCCAAGAATCTTACTCAACTAAGATCTCTACAGGGCAAGATGCAAGCAATCTGTAGGTTCATATCACAACTGGCAGACAAGTGTCAACCCTTCAGTCATCTCCTACATAAGAACATTCCATTTAGGTGGGATGAGAAATGCGAAGAGGCATTCGACAAACTGAAAGAGTGTCTTGTGAATCCACCCATTCTCATGCCTCCTATCCAAGGGAATCCATTGTTACTATACATATCTACTACACCAACAGCTCTTGGGGCCCTTCTAGCACAATAAGATTATGAAGGTAAAGAAAGAGTCGTCTACTACCTCAGTCGCACATTGGTGGGCTATGAGTTGCAATACTCTCAAATAGAAAGATCATGTCTTGTAGTAGTTTTTGCTTCCCAAAAACTCTAACATTATATGCTAGCACATCCAGTCAAACTTATTGCAAAAATAGATCCACTAAAGTACCTACTAAGCAAAGCAGCTCTAACAGGTCGCCTAGCCAAATGGGTAATGCTCCTAAGTGAATACAACATTGAGTATGTAGACAGAAAGGCTATCAAAGGGCAAGTCATTACTGATACCACTACAGGATACCACACCAATGCAATTTGAGTTTCTAGATGAATCCTTATTCAATATATCAACACATTCTTGGAAACTTTACTTTGATGGGTCCTACACAAACCATGGATCGGGGGCAAAAATCTTGTTTGTAACTCCTCATGGCAACACCATACCGAAGTCTTACCGTCTATTATTTCCATGCACAAACAACATAGTAGAATATGAAGCCTTGGTCATTGGTCTCAAAATAGAAACAGAGTGGAAAATCAAAGAGCTACATGTCTATGGTGATTCTCAACTAGTAATCAATCAGGTCAATGACAATTACCAAACCAAAGATGAGAAGCTTGTCCCATACAAACGGATGGTCAAGGACTTTAAGGATTACTTTGTGATCATCTCTTTTGAGTAGATTGTTTGTAACTCCTCATGGCAACACCATACCGAAGTCTTACCGTCTATTATTTCCATGCACAAACAACATAGTAGAATATGAAGCCTTGGTCATTGGTCTCAAAATAGAAACAGAGTGGAAAATCAAAGAGCTACATGTCTATGGTGATTCTCAACTAGTAATCAATCAGGTCAATGACAATTACCAAACCAAAGACGAGAAGCTTGTCCCATACAAACGGATGGTCAAGGACTTTAAGGATTACTTTGTGATCATCTCTTTTGAGTAGATACCTCCCATTGAAAACAAAGCAGTAGATGCCATGGCAACCATTAACTCTCTCCTCGAAATCCCAGAGAATGAGTCATAGTACGAGTTCTTAGTGGAATCAATTCAACAACCAGCTTATGATCTTCTTGAAAACCATTCCATATGCCTATTAGTTGGATTTGATTCACCTTTGTATGGTAAGGTTTACACTTACCTCAAGGACAACACCCTCCCACCTGACTTATCTTCAAACCAATGATGAACCTTTATACGCCAAACCTCTCGCTATACCATTATTGCCGACACCCTATGCTGACGTGGTCTAGATGGTACTTTACTCCATTGTTTGGAACGAGAAGAATCCCAAACCACCTTACAAGATGTACACGAAGGGATCTGCAGAACACACTCTAGCGGTCCTTCCTTAGCTAAGAAACTCGTGCATTTGGGTTATTATTGGCCGAACATGGAAACAAATTCATATTAGTTTGTGAAGAAGTGCAAGCAGTGCCAAATACGGGAACCTGATACATACACTAGCTCAAGAGTTGAGACCTTTAACGACACCTTGGCCCTTTTGTCAATGGGGACTCGAACTTGTAGGAAAAATCCATCCACCCTCATCCAACAGCCACAAATTCATAATAATCGCCACTGAGTACTTTACCAAGTGGATTGAAGCCATCCCCCTCACCACCGTCACATGTAAACAAATCTCCTCATTCATCCTTAATTACCTCATCTGCAGATACGGAATTCCCTCATCCATTATCACGAATAATGGAAGACCCTTTAAAAACTAGGATGTCCAAGAACTCTGTGACCGATTCAAAATCCAACACCATTTCTCCACACCCTATTACCCCCAAGGCAATGGCCAAGCAGAAGCATCCAACAAGACCATCTTGAAACTCCTCAAAAAGACAGTCAATGATGCTGGCTGTGATTGGCACATCCAACTCAATCCCGCTCTGTGGGCCTACAGAACCAGTATATGCACTCCCACAAGTGCTACCCCTTATGCCCCTATTTATGGCTCAGAAGCTATCCTCCCCATCGAGGTCAAGTTACCATGTCTTAGGGTGTCGTTAAAAGGTCTCATAATAGATGAAGAGTACAAAGTTTCCAGATTGCAAGAACTAGAGTTGCCAGAGGAAAGGAGACAAAAAGCCTTTGATCATCTCAAAGCATATCAAAAAATGATGTCACGAAGCTACAACCACAGAGTCTGCCCAAGAGTATTTAAAGTTGGAGATCTAGTACTTAAGGAGAACCCCCGCAATCAATAGGATCAGGAAAAGAAAGGCAAATTTGAGCCCAACTGGCTTGGGCCTTATGTGATTGTAGCAACTTATGGATCAGGGGCATATCAGTTAGCAACATCAAAGGGCGAGTTTTTCGATGACCCAATCAACAGCATGTATCTTGGCCGGTTCTATACCTAGGAGAACCCCAATGTAAGGGGGGCACAAATACAAAAAAATCAAAAAATAAAGAAAATACCAAAAAAAATCAAAATAATAGAAAAATACAAAAAAACCATCCTTTGGTGAAAACCTAACAAACAGGCGCCTTGGATAGGTACCATGATGAAAACCTGGAAAACAAGCGTCATGCATACTTTCTAGCTTTCGTGCAAATAAAAGCAAGTGGTGAAAACCTGGTAAACAAGTGATACTTGTGATAAACCGCTTCCTCCATCTTTGGGAAACCAATCACCTTGTGTCCATTCTTCCTTCACTCGTGTCCCATTCGATACATATCTATTCCATAATAAAATCCTAATGATAAACCTATCATGGCTTGATACTCTATCTCTTTGTTGCCTTGTCAACCAAGGTTTTATCCCATAGCCTATCCGCAGTGTCAACCTAGCATAGTGTCTGTCGTCAGTATCCACATGGTCTAGGTCCATGAACTATGTTGCCTTTGCATCATCACGTAGGCAAGGCCATTTTCAATGCCCCCCTGAGGCCTCCCTGTCCATCCTGTGTCTTGTCGTCTATCCTCTAGTCCATCCATGGTCCAGGTCCATGAACTACGTTGCCTCTGCTTTGTCACATAGGCAAGGCCATTATTCAATGCACCCCCGAGGCTCCATTGTCCCATCCATCACATGTCTAGTCCTTCTATCTATTTGAGTCCTCGCCACTTTCTACCACCTAGGTCTTAGGTCTGTTAGGGTTCACCTCAAACTACGTTGCCTCTACGTCGTCACGTAGGTAAGGCCATTTAGCAGTGAACCCCCGAGGCACTAGGTCAGTCCCTTAGGGTCCATCTCACCAATAAGGATTGTGGAATCTTTCACCAAGCAAGCAAGTGCAAACAAAACCCGCTCTTTTCAAGAAGAAATCTTTATGCAAGACCTTAACCTATCCAAGGCAAAGCAAGCAATACCTAAAGCACTCAAAAATAATTTTACCTAAATTATGGCAAGAAACAAACACATCTAAATGCAAACATGTTTTGTGGTTAGAATCATGGTTAAGTTGCAGCGTCTTAATTTTCTATTATCATGTCTTTCTATGCTACTCGAGGATGCCAAAAGCTAGAGATGTTATGATGGGGGCATGATTATTTTCTTTGTTTGCTATTTGTGGATTAAACTTTATTAATGTGATGCCTTGTCTAAAAACATGATCGGCAAAAGATCATCAAGGACATCAAAGGTCTAACATGAACGCAGGCAATCCTTGTCTATTGATATGCAAGAAATACTCAGGTCATCTCAGTTTAATTATACCTCAATGCTTGTATTAACTTGATAAAGAAAAATCCATGTAAGCAATACTTAGGTCATCTCGGTTCAATTATACCTAGATGCTTGTATTAACTTACAACATTTGGAAAAAATACCAAAAAAATTTCCCAATGATGAAATAAGCACTTCAAAATACTTGCACCATCAAGATGTCAAAAGCAAACACCATTCGCATCCATAAAAGCATCCATTCCACATCCCATGCAATAATGATCCAAAATACAGAGTATCGATACAAATAAAAGCTTGTGATTCCTTCTATCGAGTCATTCTTCTATCAATCAGTATTTTATCTATCATTGTGGTCCATTCTTCTCAATTCGATCAACCCGAGCAATGATCCAAATGCAAGTCCATCCTTAATCCATACCAATCAAGTCAAGTCAATCTTGCCAAATGATCCAATCATAATCAGTGGTCTTGATCCTTGTCTGGTCGTAAACCAACTCGATCAGTTAATCAATCAATTGTCTTATACAAGATGTAACATTATCAAAATCAGACCAACACACACGTCTTACACGACATGTTCCATTTTCCTAAAACCAGACACTATCCTTCGTGTTGCTCTAGGGATATATCATTCCCCGCCATGACAACACTGTCCTATATCGTTATCAGTATATCGTTGGTTTACCGGTTGACAGGGGCAATACCTTGCTTGTTCTTATATCATTTGTGAATACTTGCTTACTTGCTTGTGTGTGTTATCATTTTATCTTGCATCGCGTATCATTCAACTCTTTCTTCAACCATTTTCTTCACCTTAACCCTGTTTTTCACCTTCTTCTTCATGAGATTGTCCGTCTCATGCCTTCTGCCTTCTTCCCGTCCAATCTCCTGAGGGGACATCCTATTGTCATAACCTGTACCAGGGGCAAATTGGGGCATGGATCATTATTCAACAATCAATTTCTTTGAAGCAACACCATAAACTACATTGCATCAAAGAGGGGCAAAATGTATACGCCTAAAAATGACACGATTCAGTCCAAATAAATATTCTTAATATTTATTCCATTCTAATTCTTCTATCAATAAATAAATAAACAAATATATTTATTCGATTCACATTCCTCTAAGTTAATTAAATATCGAAATATTTAATTACCTCTTCTAATGTCAAAATTAAATAAAATCCTTTATTTAATTAAATTCTTCCAAAACAATTAAATAATTCTTAATTATTTAATTAAGTCAAATCATTCCTCCAAATTTAAATAAATCAATCAAATTTATTTAAATCCTCTCAATCTATAAAAATAAAATATTTTATTTATTCTTCCAAATCATGCACAACAATTAAATAAATTTATTTATTTAATTTGCTTTCTTATCTTCTAATTCTTCTAAATATCTTCCAAATCTTCTAAAAATAAGTCTTCTTCTTCATGCACACAAAATTAATAATTTATTATTTAATTTCTCTCAAATCATGCAAAAGCAAATCTCAAGTTGAGTTAACTGACTCAACCAACCTTGTTTTTATCAATATCTCTTAAATTAGAAAAAAAAATTCTAATTTATGAAAAGCATGTCTTATCTTTAGAAAAGAAAGTAGTTAACTCAAACAAAACAACTTTTGTGTGACACTTGTCTTCTTCTTATTCGTGCACGTTCCTCAACCATGCTCAACTATTGATCTTTTCATTCTTTCTATACCGTTGATCTTCTTTCTCACAAGTCTATAAATTCAGCCCTATTCCTCCATTTAAATCATCCAAGCTTTAAGTATTGTTACTCTGCAGGAATTATAGCGCGCCTTTGGCACCAATTCCTTCGTTGCTTGTGATCACACTCGTTACCATACTACTACCATTGTTGTGAAGCTCATCTTCATGGTGAAACTATCATAGCCGTTCTCCATTGACAATCTTGGGATCATAGCAAGGAAGTGCACTCTTTGAGGGCCTTATTCATACATGCAAGATCGATTGAGATAGGAAACCAACGAAAGCTATGAAGCTTTGAGGTTTGCAAAGGTTTTTGAAAGTTCTTTTGTTTGATTGATCTCTTTGTTTCTGTATTTTGTTGAGTTTTGTGTATTATTGATATTGATATATTTATAATTCATTTTAAATACAAATTTCCCTTAACAGTTTGTAACAATGAATGTATGTTCAAGGCTCACAAAAAGCCCAAATTTCTATGGGTATAACACAATTGAAGACAAATCAAGCACTTTTTATACCTAAAGACATGGCTTCACTACAATACATCAGCCCACACTTGGAATCTCCGTTGACTCAAGTGTCATCACACCTAATATGGATGTGTACACTTTTTTGTCTTTGTGAGAGAGGAAAGATAGGGACCTCTAGGATTGGAAGGTCCCCAAAAATCTACAAGTAGCTTATGCTAAGCCAGGGATTTCTGTCTCATCTCAAGGGAGCCTTATGGTGAATATCTTGGGGGCAAAATACCATTGCATTGAAAATTATCGCAATGTTCAGAGATAGATCAAGTAGTCTCTAACTATGAGGTTTCTAGTTGCTTTTTGGGGGACCAACGCCTTGCGAGCATTCAGAAAGCCACTAAAATATTTAACCATCTTTACTAGGAGTGTAATATACCTTACACAAATGCAAAATTTCTTTCACAAAAGTGTTAGTATGCCTCCTTTCAAATTGGCACCGTATGGCAAAGGGTAATGTTGGTTAGGACTTGGCTTTCGCCTTGACCAATTTGTATAGTAGTTCAAAGAAAAAATCCACTTAGGGTCATCCCCTCTTGGATGAAACACACTCCAAAAGGTAGGCCCTTCTAAGTACAAAACCAAAATATCATATCCATAATCCACAAAGTGAAGAAAGGATACTTTCTAGGGATTTTGTTGGGGATAAACAAAAGTAAAAAGAGATGGGTCTGGTTTTTGGTCACCCAAGTTTTGCACAAGGGGAGAACATATACCTATCACCTCACAAACATAGAAAATACTTGTTCATTTAACCTCCTAGATTAAACTAAGTGCAACTAAGCTAATCACACAAGATGCAATGCTAGTATGATCAAAGAAAGAAAAGAATGTCAAATTAACCCCCTAGATTAAACTATGTTTTGATTGTATTGAACATATGCAAAATAGATGTGTAAGATTACTTTCCCCTACTTAATCTAAATGTTACTAAACTACCAATACAAGAATGAATGCAAAAATGATGTCCTAACAAAGGCAATAAACCTACAAAACAACTGTTAGTAGTCTTAGCATACAGTCTTGGACATTCAAAAATAACTACACCACAGATTAGTAACCAAATTAGTCCAAAAACATAAACCTAAAGTGCTAGATGTAAATACATAGAAACAGACAGCCCATGCACAGAAAGATGAATCAAATGTACAAAAAGATTAGATGCGTAGAAAGATGGCTTGAATATGTGTAGAAACAGAGGTTAAATGCGTAGAAAGACAATATTTTCTCCTGTAGGAATTATCTATGGTACAGATGCGCAAGACTGGAACACAAATGCAAAGGAACGCTATGTTGCAACTATAAACACACAAAAACTCAAAACTTTATGTTAAATTCGGGGCAAGGGCCCCATGGTGGGTGCTAAAAATGTGATGATAATTTGGAGAACAACAGTAAAAACCTACTAAGATACCACAAAACTCTAAATTTCTACTCAAACCAAAATCACCAATGAAACTAATAGAAAAACACAGAATTTGAAGCAAACATTATTTATACCTTCAAAATGTAGATTTTTCCTTCATGTCCCATTGTGTCCTATCTTCTTGAGACCTTGATTTTGCTGATGGTAATTATGCTCTCAAAATTGCACTTCTTTGTTTCAAGATGACTCTAAGATGAATGGACTTGTGGTGGATTTTATGCAAAGTGAATGATTCTACAATGCTAAATTATGATAATGATTGGATGAAGCTAATGCAATGCAATAATGGATATGGCTAATGCTAAATGATATGCTAATGGAGATTGCTAATTGGTAATTCTATGCAAATAAAAGCCAAAGGCACACTTTTGATATTTGATATGATTTTAGTAGCATGAAAGTATGATCTCTCTTGTGTTCTCCAAAATGAAGATGAGAGGCTTCCTTTTATAGGCAAAGGATGGCTTAGATCCGAGTGGCAAAAGATCAATGGTTGAGGAATTGGTCTTATGACATGGAGGGTCAAGATTAATTTGGTTAGATGAGGGGAGATATAGAAGGAGGATGTTCCTACTACATTGACATGACAGAGAGATATGTGGGACAAGGAGCCACATGGCGAGATGCTCACAAAGACCATGAGAGAAAGATGGAAGAAGTAGTCTATGTTTGTTGGGATGTTGGAGGGAATATAGGGCTCATGAGACAAGTGTCTCATAGTCAACTTTGACCATGATGATGTGGAGAAAGCAACTTCTGCAAAGTAGGGATGGTTGAGAGGAAATAGGACATGTATTGAGAATAAATGTTTATTTAAATATTATTAATATTTAATTTATGGTGCAACATGAAGGTGAGGTGTCAAATGATGTGTAGGGTGATGTGGATTTTAGGAATATGACTTTGTCTTAGAAGAATAATTAAATAATTAGGATTATTTAATTAGAGATAACTTTAGAAGAATTAAGATATTTAATTAAATAAATTAAATTTTATTTAATTATTGGAAGAATAGGATAAATGTGAATCAAATAAATAAATTACTATATTTATTTATTGATAGAGGAAATAAGAATAAAATAAATATAAAATATTTATTTAATTTATCTTGAGCCATTTTTAGGTGTATACAATATCTATAAATCCTAAATCCATAACATAAATCCATATAACCATAACATAATCTAACATCATACATAATCACATTATAATCCATCAACATATCGATACATCCATAAAATAACATAAATCCATACATCCATAACATAATCTAACATCATACATTATCACATCATAATCCATCAACATATCCATACATCTATAGAATAACATAAGTCCATACATCCATAACCATAGCATAATCCACATCATAATCCCTCATATAAACACATCATAATGCATAATCCACATCATAGTCTATCATATAAACATAACATAATGCATAATCCATCATATCCACATAAAAACATCATATACCATCAACCCCCTGCATGTATATATATGTCTCATAATGTCATGATACAAAAATGTTAGTGTATACATCATAATACATTGCGCCTCTAGGGCATATAGTCAAAAATCTATCCACAATCCATCTCGACTAGCTATGGCTAGCCCTCTCTGATCTCTCTAACTGTGTTGGTTCATTTGCTTTTGGTGGCCGTGGAGGTGCTCCCTACTATGGTGGTCCCATCACCATTGAACCCCCTGTCCTCACTGTGCTAGATCACCTTGACCATGACGGTGCTACATAATCTGACACCCTCTATGCTTCCAGCATGACTGCATAATAGTGTCCTCACCAATAGGTTGCCTCCGTGACAACTAATGTAGCATCTCTCTTTGTATCCGCCATCTCGTCAAACACCCCCACCATACCCCCTGGTCATAATAACTCTCATGTCGTATCTCTCTCCTACCTTAGTCACGTCGCCTCACTCTAGTATCTATCCCTCTCCACTCTTAGGGCATCCAAGTCTGTAATAACTCTATCTTTCTCCCCCTACATACTATCCCTCTCCTCTTGGAGATGACCTTTCTCTGTCATCACAGCATCCCGCTCACTCTGAGTTGTGGCTAACTGTATCTCTAGGGTGTTGTTCTGTCATTTATCCCCTCCTACTGTACTAGAGAATGAGCCTCCACATCAACCTCCATATTCTCCTCTCCCTCTGCCTCACCCTCTCCCTCTCCCTCCTCCTCCTCTACTATCTCCTTCACGATGACCTCTTCTATGTTGCAAGATGTTGTCATTAATGTCAACAAAGATGCCAAAGGAGGAGATTGTTGCAAAGTGGTGATCAGTGATGTCAAGAGAGTAAGTGATCAGAGGAGTAGGCAAAGGAGCATTTAGAGGAGTTGTGAGATGGAGGACATGGTGATGAAAGTCATGTGCATACTAAACATGGATTAGTATCATTAATACATAGTTGTACCTTATCTTCTGAAGTTCATGAAAAGGTGAAAGTTGTTAGAAAGTTGCACTAAAGAAGCTCAGGAGAATGCTTCACATTCCTCTGCATTCCTCCGCATTTGAAGGTATGGCCTTGCAGTTTGGAAGTTAGATAGAGACAGGTGTGTAGTATGCATGATCCAAATTTCAGAGCACAAAAGTTAACACAAAACTTTCCAAAGATAGTAGAGTGAAGACAATGGTTCAGTGTTGTTGCAGTCAGAAAGAGTTAGAGAAATCCTCCACATTTCTTTTCTTTTGAAGATGTGATCTTGTAGCTTGGAGGACTGTTAGATGCAAATAAGAGGTATGTTATATTCAAGTTTCAGATGATACAATATACCACAAAGGTTCTTCAGAGTCAGAAGAGAAAGGACAAATCATGTTGCTGATTAGGGTTGTCAGAAGGAGAAAGTAAAAGCCACCACATTTCACCGCATTATAATATTTGACTTTGCTATTTGGAGGATGAGTTCAGATGGTCTGTGTGTTTTCTCATTTCAAGTTTCAGGTGTTGAGGAGTACCACAAGTCTATTTTTTAATGTTCTATCTCAAGATTGTGTATTCAGAGTTTACAATAGATGTTGGGTTTAGTGTCTATTTGTTTGCCCTAGTAGGAAGTAGCTTGAATTTGTAAAAGAAATGTTTTAGAAGGTTCTTGCAAGTCATATAATGTTTTTGAAGTGTTCTGCATGATGTTATTTGTTCTCTCCGGTACCACTTTAGGTTTGGAGCTAATATGTGGAACGATAAGTGTTTCTTGGGCCAACTTGATGTGGTTTGGTGATTACATTGGATGTTTGGAAGTGTGTACCAGCATAGAGACTAAGGTAAAATAGGACCTAGTTATCACTTGGTTTGAACTACTTTGTTTCCTACTTTACCGTTGATGACTTGGGAGTCGACTTGTTGTGGCCGTTGCACGTTTAATGTTACACATTTCATCTTGGCCAACAAAGGAGAAAGTTTTTGAAGCATGTGGAGGATATAAATAAGAAATCAAGTCTGTTGAAAAGTGTGCACGCATTTAATGAGTATGTGAGAGTGTGTGAGGATGTATGTGTGAGTGTGGATGTGAGTATATGCGTGTGTAGAAGTGTATTGAAGATAGCAAAGTTGTTTGAGTAGAGGTGTTGAATATATATGTTAGTGTAAAGGGTGTTGATGTTGTGGAGGTGTTTGATCAGTAGAATTCATCAACTATTTTGTACAGAGGTTGTAGCCTCCTCTTGTAAGTGTTGTAGCACTTTAGGGAGTTGAAGCTTCCTTTGGGTTGTATCCCATAAAACTTGTTGTAAATCTTGTTTTTATTTGTGAGGCTAGATTTAGACAGTAGATCTAAGCAACTTGCTCACCGTGGTTTTTCCCTTCTAGGGTTTTCCATGTAAATATGGTGTTATGGTTGTGTGATGAATGCTTGTGCTTTGAATTACACTATTATCTTCTTAAGGCAGTAGATGGTTTTTGTTGATAAAGTTGAATTGGATTAATTTGAAGTATATATTGATTTAATCTCCCTCTGAGTATATCAGAGTGTTCTAACAATTTGTATTAGAGCTGAGTTCCTTGGTGCAACCTAACAGTTGAAGGTAGATCTTGGATTAGAACACAAGGCTCAAAAAGAATCCTCTTCTAAAGCACTGATATTTGATGGAAGTAACTATGCCTTATGGAGTGTAAGGATGGAAGCCTATCTTACCTCGCTAGGGTATGGTGTTTGGAGAGATGCAATGGATGCAAGTATACTGAACCTAAATATCCTATTACAGATTCAAATGTAAAGAAGGCTCATGAAAACAATGTTAAAGCAAAGAATGCTATCTTAAGTGGTTTGAACATTTCATAGTTTGTCAAGGTTGTGTAGTGCAAGACAACCAAGGAGATATGGGATAAGCTCAAAAATCTTTATGAAGGAAATGACAGTGTGAAGCAGGCAAAACTACAATCTTACAGAACAATGTTTGAGAATCTAAGGATGAAAGAAGAGGAAAACATTGCTAGCTACTTGCTTCAGGAGGATGAAGCAGTCAATGGAATTAGAGGGATAGGTGAAGATGTGTCTAATTCAGTGGTGGTAAAGAAATTTTTGAGAACTCTCCCTCACAAATTTGATTCAAAAGTTTCTTCTATTGAAGAAGCCAAAAATTTGAAGACACTTACTGTTACTAAATTTTGTACTTACCATGGAAGAGTTGTTTGGGTCCCTCATTGCTTATGAGATGAGAAATGAAGTTCCAGGTACTTCCAAAAGAGAAGCTGCTTTCAATGTTGTGAAGAAAGAAGGAACATCTGGTTCATACATTGAATCTGGGGAAGAAGAAGCAAGCTTTGTGAGAAAATTGAAGGGATCAGGCAAGTATAAAGGTAAGTTACCTTTAAAATGTTTTAAATGTGGAAGAGTTGGTCATTATGCTTCTAAATGTCTTTTTAGAGAAAATGAAAATAGTAGCAAGGGTTTCAAAAGGAACAACTTCAAAAGAAACCTCTTTTCCAAATAAGACTACAATTCCTCAGAAGAAGTAGATCACTACTCATCAGATGATGAAAGAGGAGAATCCTTATTCATGGCCATGGTAACCCATGATATGTCTAACAAGACTATAGAAGAAGAAGAATGTGAAGTTTGTTTTGAAGGTGAACTTATTTCTACTTTGGAAGATTTGAAATGTGCAAGAAAAGAGATCAAAGAACAAAAAGACCTAATTGAAGCCAAGACAAATGAATGCACAAAGCTTGAGAAAGAAATCATGTCACTCAAAAAGGAATTGGAGAAAGCAGAATCTGGAGATCCAAATGACCCTGAAGAAGTAGATCACATCATGCCTCAAGGAAGATCTTTTCATGCAAGATAAGTCTCCATAAATAGGTTCAATCATGCATTTTTTGGTTATTGTTTTATATTCAATAAGTATGATCATAAGGCTATGAATTGCAAGTCTGGATTGAATAGAATAAATTTTGTAAGTAGGAATCCTCTTGCTTCACTAGTGGATGTCAATGTGGTATGTCATGTTTGCAACAATTTTGGACATATAGAAAGATATTGCAGGAGTGGATTAGCAAAATTAGAAACTCAGCTAGGAGATATCACTGAGTAAATCAAGGAGAATGACACTTCCAAAAGAGAGGAGACAAATAATGAAGTTGAAAATTCAATGATTGTCCAAACAACATTTCATGCTCAAGGACAAACAAATCTCTAGGTAATTGAGAGTGGATGTTCAAGCCACATGACTAGTGATAAAAGCAAATTCATTAATCTTGTCAAGTGGAATGGTGGATCAATCAAGTTTGGAGACAATTCATCTGCAAAGATTTGTGAAAAAGGTGCCATAAGTATTGATGGAAAATCTAGAACAAAAGATGTTCTCTATGTTGAAGGCCTCAAACACAATCTTCTCAGTGTAAGTCAGATGTGCAACAAAGGATACAATCTCATATTTCATGATCAAGGGTGTGAAATCAAAAGAGCAAAGTCTGGTAAATTGGTGGCAGAAGGATCTAGAACAGAAAACAATCTGTACAATCTAAAAGGTGTTAATGGAAGAAGTTATCTTCTAGGACAGACAAGTGAATGCTAGTTGTGGTACAAAAGGATGTGACATATCAACTTTGACACAAACTTGTGAAGATCAGCTCCATACAAGCAGTAAGAGACATGCCAAAACTTATCAAGCCTACAAACACCTTATGTAGAGAATGTCAGATTGGGAAGAAGACAAGGATAAGATTCAAGACCAAGGAGTATTCTTCTACAAGGCCATTAGAACTGATTCATACTGACTTGTGTGGACCTATAAGGACAAAGATCCTACAAGGTGAGAGGTATTTCATGTTTCTCATTAATGATTTATCTAGGATGACCTAGGTTACAT
Source organism: Cunninghamia lanceolata (assembly GCA_027924645.1). Lineage (NCBI taxonomy): Eukaryota > Viridiplantae > Streptophyta > Pinopsida > Cupressales > Cupressaceae > Cunninghamia > Cunninghamia lanceolata. The sequence continues at coordinate 305,574 of BSBN01000940.1, forward strand.
TCTTAAAAGAAAAATCATAAGCCTTGAGTAGGTTTAAGATTTTCAAGTACATGGTTGAAAATGAAATGAATGCTAGAATCAAGTGTTTAAGGTCTGATAGAGGTGGTGCGTTGACATCAAGTGAGTTTGAAGAATTTTGTGAAGAACATGGAATAAAGAGGCACATATCTATTACTAGAACTCCTCAGCAAAATGGATTTGTGGAAAGAAAGAATAGAACTGTTAAGGAGAAGGCCAGAACAATGTTGTATGAAGACAAGCTACTTGATGTTTATTGGAAAGAAGCAATCCATACTGTTGTCTATATTATTAATAGAGGACAACTAAGAGTGAACAACACCAAGACACCTTATGAGCTATGGTATGGAAGACCAACATCTGTAAAGTATTTTAGAGTTTTTGGAAGCAAATGCTACATCAAAAGAGATGAAGAAGGTTTGGGAAAGTTTGACACAAGATATGATGAAGGAATCTTTCTTGGATACTCAATTAGAAGCAAATCTTACAAGTGCTACAATAAAAGACTGAGGATGATAGTTGAGAGTGCAAATGTTTGGGTTGATGAAGAGTCACATCAAATCACATATGATCAAGAATACTATTATTCAGATGAATCAATTTGCACAAAAGAAGAAGAAGAAGTTGAAGAAAAGGAAGAAAGACAAGAGAAGGTCACCAAGACTCCTACCAAGTATGTTAAGAAAAATCATTCAAAAGATCAAATTATTGGATACAAGAATGAAGGAGTGCAGACAAGAAGAAGATTTGCAAAGGAACATGAACATGTAAACTTTTATTTATTGTCTAGAATAGAATCTAAAATTTTTGTTGATGCTAGCAAGGATGAAGGATGGATCCAAGCAATAGAAGATGGATTAAATTAGATAGAGAAAAATCAATCTTGGGAATTGGTACCAAGACCTAAAAACAAAAATGTGATAGATACAAAATGGGTGTTTAAAAATAAGTTAAATGAAGATGGAGAAGTGGTTAGAAACAAAACAAGGTTGGTTTGCAAAGGCTACCCACAAGTGGAAGGAATTGACTTTGAGGAGACATTTGCTCTGGTGGCAAGAATGGAAGAAATCGGAATGTTTCTTGCATTTGCAGTACACAAGGGCTTCAAGGTATATCAAATGGATGTCAAATCTGCCTTCTTGAATGGTGACTTAGAAGAAGTTTACATAGAGCAACCTGATGGATTTCATCTATCAAAAGACCCAAACATGGTATGCAAACTTAAGAAGGCTTTATATGGTCTCAAACAAGCCCCTAGGGCTTGGCATGCAAGGTTAGACAAGTACTTACTTCAGTAGGGTTTCAAGAAAGGTACCGTAGATAGTAATCTTTACATCAAAATTGAAGATGAACAAATTCTAATAGTTGTTGTGTATGTTGACGATATAATCTTTGGTGGCAATGATGAAATGTGAAAGAAGTTTGTAGAAGAGATGTAAAAGGAATTTGAAATGTCTATGATAGGTGAGTTATCATTCTTTCTTGGACTCCAAATTGCTCAATCAGATGATGGTATCTTTATCTCTTAAGCAAAGTATGTCAAGGAGATGTTGAAGAAGTTTGGTATGGAGGATTGCAAACCAGTGAGTACACCTATGGTAATAGGTTGTCATTTGAGTAAAGATGATGAGTCACCTTAGGCTAATTAGACTTTGCATAGGTCCATGATTGAGGGTCTACTATACTTAACAACATCAAGGCCTGACATTATGCAAGTTGTTTGCTTGGTTGAAAGGTTTCAAGCTGATCCAAAAGAAACTCATGTGAAAGCAATCAAAAGAATTTTTAGGTATTTGAAGAGCACTCCAGATTATGGATTGTGGTGTCAAAAAGGAGATGACTTTTCTTTGAATGCTTATACTGATGCAGATTGGGTTGGCAGTGTTGATGATAGAAGAAGTACCAGTGGTGGAGCTTTCTTTTCAGGAGATAGATTGGTCTCATGGTTTAGTAATAAGTAGGATTCAATGTCCTTATGAATAATAGAAGCAAAATATATAGTTGCAGCATCCTGCTGCACTCAAGTGTTGTGGATAAAGCAAACATTGATGGATATCGAGGTAGTATATGATGAGCCCATTCCTATTCTTTGTGACAATACAAGTGACATCAATATTTCAAAGAATCTAGTGATGCATTCTAGAACCAAGCACATATCTATCAAGTATCATTTTTTGAGAGAGAAGGTTGCAAATCAAGAGGTAAAATTGGAATATGTACCTACAAAGGATTAGGTTGTAGACATCTTTACAAAAGCTCTTTCTAAGGACACATTTGAATATCTCAGATAGAAGTTAGGGGTTTTTGCCCATCCTTCTTCTAACTAGATACATAGATGGTGCATCTATCCAAGGGGAGCAGTTCAAGACATATATTTATCCCTAGATTGATGGAAGCTACCTCTCAAGGGGAGCATGTAGAAAGAGACTAAGGAGGATGATAAGGTTTGTGCAGATAGGGGGAGATTGTATGTTTTGCAGGTAGAGAGGAAGACTGCCCTTTGTCCTTGATATCAAAGGGGGAGAAATTTGCATATCAGGATAGTGTTGCCACTAATGCCAAAGGGGGAGATTGTTGCAAGGTGTTGTCATTGATGTCAACAAAGATGCCAAAGGGGGGATTGTTGCAGAGTGGTGATCAGTGATGTCAAGAGAGTAAGTGATTAGAGGAACAAGCAAAGGAGAAGTCAGAGGAGTTGTGAGATGAAGGACATGGTGATGAAAGTCATGTGCATACTATTGGATCAGTATCATATGTTCATAATTGTACCTTATCTTTTGAAGTTCATGAAAAGGTGAAAGTTGTAAGGAAGTTGCAATGAAGAAGCTCGAGAGAATGCTCCACATTCCTTTGCATTTGAATGTATGGCCTTGTGGTCTAGAAGTTAGATAGAGATAGGTGCATAGTATGCATGATCCAAATTTAAGAGCACAAAAGTTACCGTAGAACTTTCAAGAGCTAGCAGAGTGAAGACAGTGGTTCGGTGTTGTTGTAGTCAGAAAGAGTCAGAGAAATGCTCTGTATTTCTCCACTTTTGAAGATGTGATCTTGCAACTTGGAGGATTGTTAGATGCAGATAAGAGGTATGTTATATTCAAGTCTTAGATGATACGATGTACCACAGAGGTTCTCCGGAGTTAGCAGAGCAAGGACAAATCATGTTGCTGATTAGGGTTATCAGAAGGAGAAAGTAAAAGGCACTGCATTTCATCGCATTACAATATTTGGATTTGTTATTTGGAGGATGAGTTCAGATGGTTTGTATGTTTTCTCATTTCAATTTTTAGGTGTTGAGGAGTACCGCAAGTCTATTTTTCAATATTCTATCTCAAGATTGTGTATTCAGAGTTTGCAAGAGATGTTGGGTTTAGTGTCTATTTGTTTGCGCCAACAAGAAGTAGCTTGAATTGGTAAAAGGAATGTTTGAGAAGGTTCTTGCAAGTCATATAATGTTTTTGAAGTGTTCCACATGATTTTATTTGTTCTCTCTGATACCGCTTTAGGTCTGGAGCTAATATGTGGAAGGATAAGTGTTTGTTGGGCCGACTTGATGTGGTTTGGTGATTGCATTGGATGTTCAGAAGTGTGTTCCAACATGGAGATGTGTGCTAAGGTAAAATATGACCTAGTTATCACTTGGTTTGAACTGCTTTGTTTCCTACTTTACCATTTATGACTTGGGAGCTGACTTGTTGTGGTCGTTGCACGTTTCATGTTACACGTTTCATCTTGGACAACAAAGGAGAAAGTTTTTGAAGCATGTAGATGATATAAATAATAAATCAAGTTTGTTACAAAGTGTGCATGCACTGAATGCATATGTGAGAGTGTGTGAGGATGTATGTGTGAGAGTGGATGTGAGTATATTTGTGTGTGGAAGTGTATTGAAGATAGAAGAGTTGTTTGAGCAGAGGTGTTGAAGATATATGTCAGTGTGAAGGGTGTTGATGTTGCGAAGGTGTTTGAATAGTAAAATTCATCAATTATTTTGTATAGAGGTTGTAGCCTCCTCTTGTAAGTGTTTTAGCACTTTAGGGAGTTGTAGCTTCCTTTAGTTAAAGCCATAAAAGTTGTATTTCAGGGAGTTGTAGCTTCCTTTGGGTTGTAGCCCATAAAACTTGTTGTAAATCTTGTTTTTATTTGTGTGGCCAGATTTGGATAGTAGATCCAAGCATCTTGCTCATCATGGTTTTTCCCTTGTAGGGGTTTCCACGTAAATTTGGTGTTATGGTTGTGTGATGAATGCTTGTGCTTTGAATTGCTCTATTATCTGTTTAAGGCAGTAGATGGTTTTTGTTGATAAAGTTGAATTAGATTAATTTTAAGTATATACTGATTCACCCCCCTCTTAGTATATCAGAGTGTTTTAACACTATATTATCTCCTTTGCCTCCCTCCTCTCATGAATCCTCCTCTATCCACCTCGACCTCCGGGTCCTGTGCCCCTACCTCCATGTCCTCCTCCCTTTCCTCCATCTCCACCATCACCACGCCATCTCCACCACCCACATCTCCTCCTCCCCCTCCACTTGAAGCTCCTCCTCTTCTCCCCTCTCCTCTGCTAAACCTCCTCCATCACCACTTGCATCCTACCTAGCATGTCTTGCCATCTAAGAGCCAGGAACCTCTATGGCATATGCTGTCACCAATAAGCCCTGTAACCCACAATGGTCTCAACATCATTTGGCCCCACATGTGGATCCCAATCTATAGCTAGAAATTGTAACCACTCTATTCGCACTACCTCCATGTCAATCTGTGGCTTCAGGTGCTCACCTTGGTGCATATTCGAGAAAATACATGTACTCCCTTTGCCAACCCTTGTACTTGTCCAAACTATTGCACATCTTTGTCTGGCCTATAACACTCAATGAAATACACATATATCACCCAATTAGGTTGTAAGGTGTCAGCATGTATGGGTACATGGTCAAGTCCTCCTGCCATTCGCCATGTGCCATGTGGGGTCTCCATATGATATCCCCCGCCTATAGCTCATCAAAGATCCTCCACCAATAATGTATATCCCTCAATGACCTATACTGCACTCTCTAGTCTCAATAATAAGCAATTGACTCATCATCTCCTTATACCCCCTTGGCCCTACTAGCCGACACACCACAATGTGCTCCCAAGCCCACACTTGCAAAAGTGTAACATGGCCTATAGTAGCCACTGAAACATATACAATTGAGTGAAGTTCCTTGTACAAATGTGCCAATAGGCACATTCCCCATGAAAACCACCAACCAATCAATAAATGCCTCCCACTCTTATTAGGTAGCACAATGCCATTGATAAGAGCCACTGTGTTTAAAGCCCTATCCGACACTTGCCCCTAACAGGCATCCACATTCAACTACCACCTCATATGTGGCACACTAGCCCACCCAAATAATTGTGTCAACTGCACATCTACTGCCCTTGTAGATGTGTAAACCAATCACGTCTATATCAACAATCATAAGATCTGCCAAACATCCTCATCTTGAGTCACCATCATCTCCCCAGTCAGGAGATGGAAGGTGCTAGTCTTAGACTGCCACCTCTCTTCTAGCACTATGAGCATCGTCCAGTGTGCCTGGATCACTAGCATATGTGCTACATAGTATAAGCCACACCTCTTGAATACATCCCAGTTAGCTTGCATAAATCTTTGTGACACTCACAGTGCCACTGACCATTGCTCCCAAGTCATCATTGGCTCTAAAATCATCTGCACAATCCAATCGCCCATCAGTCTTCACAATTCCAACAAAATTTCCATAACACCCCCTCTTTTTCCTACTTGGGCAGATCTTCTGAAACACATAGTGGATCCACCATTTAGCAGGTATGCCATTTCCCTCAGTGTATCCATCGATTTACCCCCTATAGCTGTCAATTTGACAAATATTAGCCACCGCTGCATGCTCCTACTCCATTCTTTTTACATTCATTGAACCATTCACTGCATTCATTGATCCATTGTGCATCCATTCTATTTTTTGCAGATTCACTTGAAGACATGGAAATCATGCAAAGCAATAACATAAAGATAAACAATGCAAATATACCTTCAAACCTTGCACAAAATTGAACCTCTGATAAGACAGAATGAAGTGCACCCAAGCTCCATTGATTTGTCCTATGGATGTATTGTGGGTTGCTCACATAACCGACCTAACCAAAAATTGATATGGTATAAACGAAAAATGAGAGATATGCGTGCATATGGAAATTTGGTGAGAGTGTGTGAGGGTTTGAAAAATGAAATAAAAGTTTAATTTATAAATAGAGAGGGAATCAAATGGATGACCAAGATTAGAAGGGTGAGGGATGAGGTGGATGGCTAGGATTGAAAGCCAATTTTAGTGCTCATGACGCACCATAAATGAGGATGACAGGTGACTAAAATAAGGATGGGAGTGGGAATAAATGGGATTTTTAATTGATTTTGGAGAGGAAGTGCTTTTGACACACAATTAACGAGTTTAAAAATAGGGATATGAGTGGGATAATTTTAATAATAAAAAATTTAAATTATGAGAGACAAGTGGCATTTAAATAAATATTTAATTTATTTAAATTGGATGATGGAGGAAAATGGGATTAAATAAATAAGATTTATTTAATTCAGTGTAAGAGGAAGATATATGGATAAGAGGGATTAGTTAAATAAATGTAATTTATTTAACTAATGGGAATGATGGAAGGGGTCATGAAAGGGACTTAGAAGAAAATAGGTCGCAAGGTGATGCTGAAAGGTAATATTGTAAGACATGGTCAGTTTTAGGTGTCTACATTTTGCCCCTCTTTGAGATGATGTTGCAACTAAGAGAAATAACATCATTTCAAAGAAGAAAAGTTATGGATGGAGGGAAAAGGGTGCCCCAGCCACTTGAAGGAGTGATGAGGAGGAATGATGTAAATATGGGATTCCCTTTCAAGAGGATAGGTGGGTTAGGAGAACACGGGTATGCTTTCGAAATGGATGAAAGGGGTTGAATAAGAGAAAGGATGGAAAAGACTAAGGTTTAAGAATGGATACTTAGGATGGATTGTTAAGTTAAAAGAAATAGATGAAATAGATGGTAGATAAAGATAGATTGAGAGGTGAAGAATGGTCTAGAATAGGATTTGGAAATGGATAAGTTATAGTCATAATGGATATAGTGGATAGAGAGGAGATGGTTATGTTGGTATAGTATGTAGAGCAGCCCTAGTTTGATATAGCAAGAGGATATTATGCACCAAGGTATAAGGGACTAGGGTGACTTTATATCCTTTGCACGGACTTGACACTCAAAACAAAAGGAGTATCCTTATACACAATGTAATACAACCTTGTCAAGACACAAGATATGAATATTAGTTGTAGTGATAAGAATATCCAACAGACACGTAATATGCTAGGCCCCATTCTTTGCTAATCGTAATGCACCAAGATATAAATGGATCTAGGTGGCTTTGATAAAGCTAAACACGGAGATAGAAAAGATAAAAATAAATACCAAATCATGACAGAAGTCACACAACCATTGTATCTCTTACCAAAGAGTTTAAGTGATGTTTAGATAGGTACCTGATGACGGGAACAATATATCCCTAGATGAGGCTAGATGATGATTGTTTGTTTGAGATCGAATGATGTGATAATTGATAAAGTGATTGGATAGGTGATTTTGGTTAAGGTATAGTGTGTTATATAAATGTTTCTGGTTGATTAAAAAACAAACAAGGTATTGCCCCTGTCAACCTATAAACGGTAATTGATTGATTGAGATAGTGTTGTCATTGTGGGGAACGATATATCCCTAGATTAGCACAAGGATGTAGGAACAATATATCCCATTGATGATGATGATGATGATGATTGATTGGGTTGACAACAAGATTAGAACAAAACCAAGGATGTGATTGGATGATTTGGCTATATTACTTTGACTAGATTGGTATGGATTAAGGATGACTTGCATTTGGATTTTATTGCATGGATTTTTTGGATATTTGATTTTTTTGGAGTTTTGAAAATGTTGTAATTTTTTTGGCATTTTTGGGATATTTGATGTTTTGTGTTTTTTGAAAATGTTATATTTTTTTTGGATTTTTGGTGAATGTTATGGGATGACATTGGATTGTAGTTTGGATAGCCTAGATGCAAGATACCAATGACAAGGGAAGATCATGAATAGGTAGACAGATGGGCGATAGTGGATGGGAGGGATAAGAAGTGTAAAATGGATGGATAGGTAGAGGGATGGGTAATAGTGGATTATATATGGGAAATGCATAAAGAATAGATGGACGAAAGAATTCAAGATGTGATCTCCAAGGACTATGTCGCATATGAATAACATGCCCCATTTTAGGTATAATGCTTAGGATTTTTCATGATAAAGCTTATGCCGATAGGATGATAGGATTGGTTGGAAAAAGATTGGATATATCAAGGGATGTCCAAAGCATTTTTCAAAATTTTTACCCTATCTTTATCAAGATCAAAGGAGGAAGGGAAGATGGGTAAGCAAATAGGATAGATGAGGATAAGTGTGAGGATATGATGGATGAAGATGGTAGGATAGGAGGAAAATAATAGGATGGGATAGATGAGACACAATTCCCCCTAAGTTTAAGACATAGGCAAGGAATCTACACATGACACCTATTTTCCAGGTTTTCATCATGGTACTTATCCAAGGCGCTAGTGCCACAGTGGTTTTCACCATTGGACGAAGGGATTTCTCTTTACTATTTTGCTTTTTTTTTGTTTTTTTAATTTTTTAATTTTTTGGATGGGTTAGGGGAATATGGATAAGAGGGATTTGGAAGAGGATGGGGACTCAAGCGTCTAGTTTCATGAAAGGTGATAATGTCCCATTATAGAGGGATGTCACACATGGATCATGTCGAGTGTCATTTTGCACATGGATGTTGGTAAATGATTGCATGAGAGGGAGATGGAGGTGGATTAGGATGTGGATTATGGATGGAAGAATTATGAAAAAGCATGGACCATAGGGATATGATGGGGAAAATATGCGAGATAGTAGATAGAAGATGGGGAGATGGAGGTATGTGGGAATGTTGTGGAATGAAAAGGAACCAAGAGCAATGGTTGCACACACCAAATTGGATTTTGAATCCTTTTAATGGAAGGGGGAGTTGGGAGTAATGGAGATGTTTGCTTAGGGGATGGTTGATTTAGTAATTTTGGGACCCAAATGGTCTTAGGAGTTGTAGTATTTTGTGATATGGAATGAGATTTTTGGGATTGTTGGATTGTGGATGCTTTATTTGGATTAATTGCTTTTTGCTTGGGGACCCATACCATTTTTGGTTTTGGTTTTGCTTTTTGAGGTGTGAGATTTTTCTTGGATGTTAAAGATTAATGCCTTGTGGCATGATCATTCTTAGGCTTTAATGAAGTTTTTGCTTTATATGGGAAGGCATACAAATTTCTATTTTTGAATCTCATGGGGGTTGTAATAGATTCATGTTTGGTTGATGTGTGCATTCGTTGATCATGATTAGGAATTTTAGGGGATTTAAGGAAATGAGATGTGTGGATGGAGGGATTAGTGGAATCATGGATAAAAGGATAAGGGGATGTGAGGATGGGGATATTAGGAGTTGGGAGAAGTGGAGGTAAAATAGATGGAGGAAGGTATATGGTCACATGCTTTTGAGATTTGTGTGACGATGGAGGAGGGATAGTGACATATGTTTTGGTGGTGCAATGGGATGCATGGGGGTTGGGATGGAAAGATGTGGGTTTGGAAGGCATGGAGGTGGTACCAACATCTTGGGATTGTTTTCCTTGGGTATATAGCCAAGCCCATGCGATCGTGGAGGAACTTTGACATGGATGGGCTCCAAAATACCTTGTTCATGAAGACCTAAGCCTTTGCCATGATAATTCATGTTTTGGAGCATGTGATGTGCAATGGGATGTTTATTGTTTAAGACACAAGATGCAAGTCCAGTATTAGATGGGGAGGGTGGAGTGGTGGATAGAAGTTGTTTATCTCTTACAAGAGAGCCACCATGAATGAAGGCGTTGGATCCAAGAGGATAGGATGATGGATTTGGAATGGGATCAATAGAGGATGGTGAAGGATCTTGAGGATCTTGATCAACATTATGCTCAGTAAGAATTTGATTGTCTATATTTTCTTAGGGACCAAGTGTCTCATCAAGGGAAGTGGATGTTGTTGGATGATGGATAGGATTAGTTGGAGGATGGATAACACTAGTGTTGTAAGTGGTGGGTTTGGGATTAAGTGTACTATGGATGGGATCAATTTGCTCATGGATAGAATCATGATCATAGATAATATCTTGATCATAGAAAAGATATAGGTTATGAATAGGTTGAATGGAGGTGTTTTGATCTTGATTTGGATGAGGGGTTAATGTTTCCACATTCTTTAGATTAGACTCTTGACATAGCTCTTGATTTTCTTGGATGAGAGTGGAAGTGGGAGACTCTTGGATAGGGTTGATAGGCTCTAAATGCAACAACATGATTGTATAATGGATCTTGAATTGGGATCATGGTGGGAGACTCTTCAAGAGGCTTGATGGATTGTGGGCTACATGATCAGATTGGTGGAATAGGCATGGTGTTTGAAGGCTCTTTGATAGCTTCAAGGATAGGTATTTGATGACATGGAGATGGTTGATTCCTTGATAATAGCCATTGAATCACATCCTTCATAAGTGTATGGGTGGATGGACAATATAATGGATGGATAATAAGGGTGGATATTATAGGCTTATGATTAAGATTAGGTGGAGGAATAATGGGATTGGATGGATTAGGATTGGAATTAGGTGGAGGGAGAATGGGATTGGATGGAGGGATAATAGGATTGGATGGATTGTAATAGCATGATTATGGGTGTGAGACATGGGATTGGGATGATTTGGCATACTTAAGATTTAAAACATAAATGTGAAGCTCGAATACATGGTCCAAAACTGGGGGACAATGGATTGACTTATGACCTTTGATCCTATGGTATGTGCAATAGTCATGTTTATTGTACCTAGGGGAATTAAATACACTTTCCTTACATGGTTTGATTTCAGGAAGTTTGATGAGTTTTCTTTTAAGCATCTATTGTATTTAAGTATCTCAGCCTCATATTTTGGTGGAGGAACATGGTGATGAAGGTAATGAAGAGGTTGATGGATTAGAAGGTTGATGGACCAATGGATTAGGATTGGGATTACATGGTGGTGTTGGGATAGACTAGTAGGCTCTTGGATAGGCATTTGATTGAATGATGTTGGATACACATAAAATGCATAAGCAAGAGTGGTGTTTCCATTATAATAGGTTGTGTGAGGAGGACTCAAAGATGTTGGATTTTGGCTCAAAGGATAAGTAGGACTTGCATGTTCTTGTTGTAAAGGATATTGATAGCCTTGTAGGTAGATTTGGGAACGAGGTGGAATGTTGGAATAAATAGTTGGATGACCTTGAGGTATGGATTGATGTGAATATTGGTTGATATTGGAAGAAGTGGGATAGGTTGAGGTAGGATTAGCTTGATATGTGGTTGGACTAGGTTGGTATGAAGTTGATGAGGATGACATATGGGATAAAGGTTTTGGTTGTTGAAAGGATAAAGGTTGTGGTTGTTATGTTTGAGATTGTTGGATGTTTTGGGGTTTTGGAATGGCTTGTTGTTGTTGTTGGAAATGTTGTTGGAGTTGTGAGATAGTAGGATTTGGTATGTGTGAAGATGAAGCATGGTTAAAAATTTGGACTTGTGAGGTTTGGGGTAAGGTGGATGTTTGATAAGTTTGGGGTATGGATAAGTTAGATTGGTTGTTGCTGGGAGGTAGGGATGATGACGTAGGAGTGAATGGATACTTTGCATATAATTTTTTGAGTTCATCAAACATTATGTGGAAGCCATAAGGATCTTCAAGTGCCATATGGATGATTAGGGTAAAATAGACTGGATTGGATGAAAGAGATGATTGTGACAAGATAATTAGATGGGTGATTATGATGCAAGGGAATAATTTAGGATGAATGCTAGATTTGGTTGGAAGATTGATTTTTTTTTGGAATTTTGGAGATATTTTGATTTTTTTGGATTTTGACATTTTTTGGTTTTTTGGATTTTGAGGATTTTGGCAAGAAAAATAAACACAAAAAGACAATGGCTGACTTGACTTAACAAGGAAATTGGTGCGAATTGCTTCATGACTAAAGTGGCTTTTACTAGTATTGAACAAGGAAAACATGCTAAACACATGAACAATCCTAGAATTATTAAAGTGGGAGTGTCATATCCCATGGACTCACTCAGGTGCGACTTCAATCTCCACTATTAGATGATGGTGATTTCCATCCCCTTGTTACCATTTACCATTGTTTGGATAGATAGGGAATGCAAGGTCATGTACCACCTTACACTCCTTCCCTTGGAGACTAAAGTCTTGGCCAAAGTTTATTCCATATCAAATAACAAAGGTAATAGCATGAGCTCTTCTCCCCCTACTACTACGATGCACCATAGGATATGATAGTCGAAAGGCCTTATCTAGGCTTTACAAGATTCTAGGGGAGTCCTCTCAAATACACAAGGTACAAAGAGGCCCAAGTCTGTGAACACTAGACCGTTGAAGGGATGTGGCAAAATAGTTAAGCAAACACCACTTCACCTTGTGTTTGGAATCACCTAAAGACCCAAGGTTGTCCCAATGACTACATAGCTAGATTGAGGTACAACTTTCACTCCCCCCCTTTGATATACCCTTTCAAAACACGTTGTTGAGATCATCCCTAAAGGTATGAAATCCCCTAGTAGGCATCCTAAAGGGAAGGAACACTATTCACTTTTAATCCCTAGGCTCGCATGAAGTGCAAGGGGAGAGCATACGTGAGATAATGCCCTTGGGATTGAACAAATAAACAAAGGGATAATGAAGGGGTTTTTATCTCCAAGATCACCAAAAGGTGTGAGGAGAGAGCATACACCCTTTTCAAAATCTGAAGACAAAGCAAAGTATGTTCAATTACTATCCCCCTAGATTAAACTAAGTGCCTATATTAGTGAGAAGATGTCTTTGACTGACAAATTTGCAGCAACTTATTAGTAGTTTCAATGGTTTCTTCTTTAGAAAGTGAATTTGCAACAATTTGTGAATGGTTTCAATAGTTTTGGTCTTTGGCATGTGAAGGCTAAAAAACAAGCGTGTTAGATTGAAAAATATAATCTTGGACAAATGATTTTGCTGCAAGAAAATATATTAGATATGATAATGAAACCCATGCAAGATCAGAAAATAATTTTATAATGCATCCATAAAAAGATATGTTCATCACAAGATTGCAATTTCAGATACATTTTTTTTACATAGTCGACATAGATCTGATTATTTTTTAATATTTTTGATCTAAAAAAAAAATACAAAGAAGAGGCCCCTACTAATTTTTTGAGACCTTTCCAGAAATATAAAAAGTTCTAAAAAATTCCCTTATTTGCTCCCAGAAATGCGGATTTATGAAAAACCTATAGTCGACAAAGATCTGAATATTTTGTATCTTATTTGACCTCAAAATTAAAATTGTAAAGAATAAACTCCCATTAGAATTTTAAGAGATTTCCAAAAATATAAAAATTTCTAAAAAAATTGCTGATTTATGCACCAAAAATTTGGATTTATGAAAACACATAAAATCATTATAACTCATGGAAAAATGAAGATAAAAACATAACTTTTTTGTTGTAGCTTTCTTAGATTATCCATAAACTTTTGTTAAAATATTGTAGAAAAATTCATAGCCGTTTGGAAGATATGATGAAATATGTAGAAACTAGGGTTTTGTCTAAAAATGGCATAAAGCTGCAACAAAAAGTTAACAAAACCTGCAAAAAGAAAGTTAGATCAAGGGATATGAGTCAATAACAAATAATTGGGTGTGCCAAAATGAAGACATGGAAATCAAGCAAAGCAATAACATAAAGACAAACAATGCAAATATACCTTCAAACCTTGCACAAAATTAGACTTCCAATAAGACGGAATGGAGTGCACCCAAGCTCCATTGATTTGTCTTGTGGATGTACTGCAAACTGCTCACACAACCAGCATAACCAGAAAATGATATGGGATAAATGAAAAATGAGAGATATGCATGCATATGGAAATTTGGTGAGAGAGTGTGAGGGTTTGAAAATGAAATACAAGTTTAATTTATAGATAGAGAGGGAATCAAATGGATGACCAAGATTAGAAGGGTGAGGAATGAGGTGGATGGCTAGGATTGAAATCTAATTTTAGTGCTCATGACGCACCATCAATGAGGATGACAGGTGACTAAGATAGGGATGGGAGTGGGAATAAATGGGTTTTTTAATTAATTTTGGAGAGGAAGTGCTTATGACACACAATTAATGAGTTTAAAAATAGGGATGCGAGTGGGATAATTTAAATAATATTTTTTTTTAAATTATGAGAGACAAGTGAAATTTAAATAAATATGTAATTTATTTAAATTGGATGATGGAGGAAAATGAGATTAAATAAATAAGATTTATTTAATTTAGTGTAGCAGGAAGATAAATGGATAAGAGGGATTAGTTAAATAAATGTAATTTATTTAACTAATGGGAATGATGGAAGGGGTCATGAAAGAGACTTAGAATAAAATAGGTCACAAGGTGATGAAAGGTGATATCGAAAGGCAATGTTGTAAGACACGGCTAGTTTTAGGTGTCTACACCACTGATTCACTAGCGAATCTGCCAAAGGTGCTCTGCATTCACACCATTTTTTGTGCATTAACCATTTGATGGTGCATCCATCGAATGACGATCGATGGATCCACAACCTGACATTTTCTACCCCTCATTAATTCCCCCTAAGTACCCCCCAAAACTTTGTTTAGGTGACATACCTATGCTAGAGAGCCCTCCCGTCATCCATGCATCCTCACCCAATCAACATGACGCACCATGTCAAGAACTTGAGCCGCATCTCTCTACTCCTCTTTTCTACTCTTCTCTGATTCACTTTGCCAAAGAGTGAAAATGACTTATTTTCACCCCTTAGGGGTTATTTATAGCCCTTTTTCACATTTTTGCCTCCATTTTCACCCATTTGCTCTATTTTCACCATTTTTTCTTCCCTCCCTTTTTTGCTCTATCCATTTTTTTCTCTCGTTTTCATCTTTCAAGAGCTTTCTCAGGCCCTTTTTTATCCGCGCAATCTCTCGAGGGGGCATCACCCTACTATCACCTTTTTCCAAAATTCTTCTAGATAAAGCCAACTAGGGCATGTCACCTATTTCTTATTCTTCCAAAACCACTATGTTTTATTTTTCTTTGAAATAACATTATTTTAATTCTCTTTCAAAGAGGGGAAAATGTAGACACCCGAAAATGATCACACCATTTCCCATCATCTTTATTATAATTGATCAAGTAAAATTGATCAATTGCCCTCCATTTGACACACATATTAATTAAATAATATTTAATTAATATTTTTTCCCATCTCGTTCTTCTATCTAAAATTATTCAATACCTTATTTCCTCTACTATAGTCCTAAATAAATATCTATTTACATAGGACTATAGTTCTCCTTCATCCCAAAAATTAAATAAATATATCTATTTATTTAATTCTAGATTCTATCCATTTGTAATTACTTTTAGTAATCATCATTAATTATCCCAAATCTTGTGCACATGGATTAATTTGGAAAGATTAAGGATTACATTCCCCCATGCTTCTAGAGGATCCACTTGTCATAAATTGTACATGCAAAGGGCATGCATGTACATGACAAATGATACTTTAGAAGCATGGACAAATCTTCCTTGTCCTATTTCCTCCAATTTAAAAATCCACTTGGCCCTTTTCCCCCAATTTTAAATCACACTTGTCCTCTTTTGTATTTTAAAATTCCACCACTTTCTCCCATGCATAATTTAAAAATCCTCACAAAATCCAGACCTCATCTTTTCATAAATACCCCCATACCCTTCATCTACCTAATTAATCTGAACCCTCAATTAATCCCAAAGCCAAGTATTGACCTTTGAATCTTCCATGGATCATGGATCCTTCCCCTCACCCAACATCCTCTTGTCATTTGTCATGCTCTCCTTTCTTGAGAGATCTCAAGCAATGAGAGCCATTGATCTCAACCCTTCATTCATCCATTCCAAACTCTATAAATTGAAGCTCTCCCCTTCATTTTAACAACACTTTTGAATGCAAGTAAATGCTACTAATTTGAGCACTTAAACATCCAAATCACTTTCAACATAATCTAGGACATGTCAAAGGAATTTCATAGTCATGGGTGCACTTATTTTATTTTGAAATTTTCTTTTAGTCTTATCTTGAGGTTGTAATTGATTGTGAATTGAATAGGTTAATGATATTTTATCTTGTTTATCATAGTTCACTTTCACTTGCATACAACATTATTAAAGGTATCCTTCCCAATTGAAAGGAAGCAATGTATGCAGAACAACTTCCTACACTAATCTATTAAGGAAAGTTATGCAAATTTTTATCTTTTACAATGACAAATTATGAGATGCACATTAATAGAAAGATAACAATACATCAAAAAAAAGTACAATTCTCACAATACAAGATATATGTGGGGAAACCCTTTCGGGTGAAAAACCCCACACTCCAAAACCTGCACAATATATTATCAAATCCAAAGAAGATTACAAAACAATTGTAATGCAAGTTCTTTTCAGAGTTCACAAATGTTGATAAATGGAGTAATTTTGATAGCATAATGGTACCTGCAAATGAACCATACATACACTACTCCAATCACCTGTATTTATAGAGTTTCAAGGCCAACATAGGAAACTTCTATAGGTGGGCATCCAACTTGGCCTCATGGCCCATTCAATGCCTTTGTCCCTGCAGTGATACTTGTTCAACATGCACCTGACCCTCTTACATCCATCATAACTTGTAAGTTTGACTTTCCCAAGTTGGGGCGCTTCATCCAAGAATAGACTATGACAGATGCTCTTACACATCTTACAACTGTCATAGAATCTGTCATATATGACAACACTTATAGTAAGAGAATCTATCATAACTGAATAATAATAGCATATTCCTCTTACAACTTGTCATAGTTAAACTTGGGTGTCTAGGATTGCCTTCTCACATACAAAAGATGCTTCATTAAACTTGTATCACTTGTCATAGGAATCTCTATTTCCAGCTCTTACATGTCATAGATTCTGTCATATGTCATAACCTCTTACACAAGGCACAAGATGCCGACACATGGCATATTAGTGCCACCTTAAATGGGATGCCTACATTGTCAAGTGTTGACTTGACCATCCATGTCATCTTCCAAGTGGGATGACATCTCAACATGCCACCTCGCACTAAATGACAAAACTAGATGACCAAAATTAAACACAACATACGCAAATACATAAATACATAATCAAATAATAACTGCTAGGAAATTGCAAAGATTGAGACACCTTAATTCCCAACATTCTCCCACTTGTCAAATACCTTGGAAGAGTGAATAGAATGACATGATTTAACTACTAGCGGCCAAGAGGCCCATAGACTCCGAACACCAGCTGAACTTCTCTGTAGTCATAGATTTTGTCAAGGAATCTGCAACATTCATCAAAGTCAACTTTCTCCAAATTCACCTTCCCATCCTCTACCATATCACAAAAAAATGCTACTGGACATCAATATGCTTTGTCCTCACATGGAAAGTAGGATTTTCACCAAACATATGACACTTTGACTGTCACAACAAATGGTAATCTTCCATGCATCAAATCCAATGTCAGAACATAATCTCTTAAGACAAATGGATTCTTTAAAAGCATGAGTTGCTGCCATGTACTCTGCTTCATTAATGGACAAAGCAACCACAGGTTACCACTTACTCATCCAACTAATAGCACCACCGAACATAGTGAACACACATAAGCACCGGTGGATCTCCTGCTATCAATGTCACCTGCCTAATCCAAATCCACAAATCCTCAAATACAAAGTCAATGCCAAGCCCTTGTAGGATAACCATGATAACATAAGGAATACTCAAAAGTACCACGCAAGTATCCAAACATTCTCTTTACTACATCCCAATGTACTCATCTAGGATTAGCCATAAATCAACTAAGGACTCCCACTACTTGGGCAACGTCTAGTCTTGTATGGACCGTAACATACATCAAGTTGCCAACTACACTAGCATAAGGTAATCGAATAATGTCCCCCACCTCAGTAGGAGGTTTTGGACAATCCTTAACAAATAACTTTGTCCCAAACAAAAGAGGAACAATCAACGGTCTACAAGCTATTGTTGATGGTGTTTTTAGTTTTTATGCACAAGTGATCAATTGTCTTGACAACTCCAGAAGTACCACCTTATCAGTCGGGTACCGAGGAAGCCTATATGGAAGACTGGTGAAGCCTTGGATCCTTAAACAAGTGAACTTTTGAAACTGTATACACCACCTTCCATATTGCATGATTTCATTCATTGCCTCAGGAGATATCCTATGAGTTGTAGTACCTTGAAGCAATCTAGTGATATACATTATGAATGCATCGTTCACTCTCTTATAATGGATGAGAGATTGAGACAACACTAATTGATCATAGCATTCATATACCTTGACCTGGTTTTCACCATTGCCAACTTCTCTGATTTTGGATAGCCCAACATATTCATTCCTTCTGGCCAATGAATACACCACATAAGAGGTCTACCTGAATGTATGCTTTTCTCTAAAATTTACAAATGCCTCATGCATGTTATCACTCAATATTTGAGCCCAGTGAAATTTAGTTCCTTTACTAATTATCTCTTCAATCATTATGAACATCCATCCTTCAAAAGTTGAGGCAGTGGCCAATCCATATATCTTGCTAAGCAAAGTCACTAAGCCTCCAATCTCATCATGGAAATCACTTCTATACAGGGTCTGGGGGAGTTTGATGATAGCAGATCTTTTGCACTTCATCCAATGATCATTTATATGCTTTTTGCATGTATCCAAATCTTTCTTAAATGTTGCCTCTGTACCTATTTTATTTGGTATGGTTAACACTGGATACCATGGGATACCAAAGGTCTCTACTATGGATGATGTACTCAAATCTGCTAGTACTTCTCCACCGGGAGTTTGTATGGTTCTAGTCATTAGATCATATCTATCAGCATAGGCCACTATTAGTTCTACACATTGGGCTGAAGTAGGGAAAGCAACAGCCTCTGCAATCCCACTATCCTTTATCTTCTTGGCCATGGGTAGAATCTCCTTTTGGAAGGAGTTAATCTTAACACTTGCTCCCATGTCTTGAAAGAAAGTTGTCCTGATTTCTAGCACTTTTAGTAATTCAAAGACAGACAAACTAACTTTCATCTTCTTAAGCTCATCCGCAACATATTGTCCCATCTTTGCTACTTCAAACCTCTGGGAACTTTCAGCCATAGCTCCTTGATGCATTGACTGAGGTGTTGCTTTAGGAGGCTCAGGATTGTCAGAGGCCTTTGGGTTAGGTGGGATTTGGTAGTATTCAAAGGGATTGAAGTGGTGAAAGGACCCTTGGGCTTGCTACTTCTCAAGTTGTATGGGGTTTTTTTATATTATTGATAAGCATGTACTTCTTTGCACTCTTCTTCCTCAGGTTGATTATCATCTTAAAAAGGAAATGTATAACTATCAACTACAAGGGCAGTGTCATACTTCTAAGATGGAACGAGTTCATACCCCGTCAGAGGATTCTCTTGTGCTTCCACATTCTAGATTTCCATTTGAAAAATGTTGGATGCTATCTGGAACTCTGGACAGTCCAACTTAGAATCAACGTTGGTACTATGCAATTTGCATCATGAAGACAACGCTGCTTCAGCCAACATCACTCAACCGGGCGGACAATTATCAACATTTGGATTTTCTAATGGTGATGGAACTCCACCATTATTGGGCCTAGTATTTTAGGTCCGATTTTGTCGTTGAAAATTCTGATTCTGATATTGATTTTGGTTCTGGTATTGACTCTGATTTTGATTTCTTTGCTGCAAATAAGCGTTCTGATTTCTTAGGTGAGTAACCTCTGCAGTGAGCTTCTTCATTTGTTTTACCAACTCCCTGATGTCGTCTTTGTCATCTCTTATTTTATCTGCTTCAGTAGACTAGAGGAAAGGCATTGTGCTAGAGGTAATTCAACTATGGGATTCCCTGGGTGGACCACTAAAGCCTGTGTTGCAGCGAGGGCTGGAATTGGGTTCATTATAGGGGTATGGTTATCCAGAGCTTGATTGATCATGGGTACTTGATTAGGCATTGCTACATGGCCCATATGATTTAGTGGCCCCATTGTTGTTTGCCCCAGCTGGGTGTTTACTATGACAACCTCAGTGTATGCTTGGGCCAGATTGTTCAGAGGCAAATTAGCTCTTCTTATGAACATGGAAGTGAGTCTATCTAGGGTTGCATAATAAATAGGCAAGGCTGCAGCTTAACCTATAGCATAAGGAGCTTGTAAACAACTAAAATCTTTTGGGAAATGATTATTAAGGGAGATTATTAACTCTCCTTCAACTCTACGGATCTCCATAAAAGATCTATAAAGGCCTGTTGGGGTAGTGGGCATCCTGAAATGATCAAGAAATGCAGTCTTTAAAGCTCGCCATGAAGTTATGGATGCTACAGGGAGATTGGCAAACCAGTAGTAGGCTTCATCTTGTAGTGAGTAAGGGAATAACCTGCAGACCACATCCTCATGCTGAACCTGAAGCATAAACATGTTACCTTCAAAGATTTTGATATGCTCGTCAGTGGTTCTATTGGGATCATTTGTGCGGAACTTAGAGCAAAACTTGTCAGGGTTCTTGGGCATGTCATGATAAGTATTGAACTGAAATGGGGACTGGTCATTACCAGTAAAGAAAGCCATGCCTGGAGGATTGATTGGGGTTGCAGCTGGGTCTCTTGGAGCTGATTTAGCCCTTGGTGCTTTGGGTATTCCCTAATCTCTTCTGGTCCTCCTAAACTCTGTCAAAGATAGTAGCTCTTCTCCAGCTGAGTTGGACCTGGTATGTCTTTGTCTAGTCCCCAGACTTGCTAATTTTATGGAGGGGATTTCAACTTGGTGGCCCTACTTCTCGTGCCAATTCTGTTGATGGTGTTTTTAGCACACAACAATGCAAGTATGATCGCTAGTATCACACCTCTCTTGAAAAGTATCCTACACTAGGTAAGACTACTCCAAGGATAATATAGATAGGTCTTAACTTGCTTGGAATTTCTCAGTTGGAATGTTCTAGCTATTCCTACAAGGGGTCTTACATGTAATATGATAGATTTAGCAGGTTAAGACAACAATACATGCAAACCCTTATGACTGATCAGCTGATATCTCTTTATAAATTACTGTTGAAATCCTAATCTAACAACCAATAAATAATAAAATGCAAAAAGAAGCAGGGTTTAGAGAGATCCTAAGTGACATTCACAAGGTAAATATTGCTACAGGTAGATAAACATTTAGGAATTAAACCAATTTAATGTTTTACCAAGCTAAAACTTTGCTACAGTGTTGTAGAAAATAGTGCTATCTTCTATGGATTCTTTAGATTTTTAGATTAGATACATTCATTAAATACCCAAATGCTGGCGTGATTTAATACTGTAATACAATTGAACTAAGCTCAGTTTAACAACCTAGGCTAACTATGCACAGCTACTTACAATCACCAAGCAACTAATAGTATGAACTTGAATGTTCATCAAATACCTTAACAAATCAATAGCATTGCAAAAGCACAATTTAACTAATGAAGATCAAGATGTGAACCATGAAACCAAACTGACAATATAAGAGACAAATTCCCAGAGAAACCTGTAGTAACTTGCTTTGCACTAATAAAAAATTTGGTGGAGTATTAACAATTCAGCATCAAGTCTTACAAATGAGAGAATGATGGCCCTTTATATAGGAGAGGCACCATACTAAGTTTTTGAAGATCTTGAAAATGGTCGACTGCATTCTGGATTGGAATCCTTCCTTGCTCGAAATCATTCTCGGTTAACAAAGAATTTGCAGAACTCTTGAATCATTTACTTTAGTGTAAAAATGAGCTCAAAATGATCTAAAAGACACTATATACCCCTAAAATTTTCTACCATTAATGCTGAGGTACGACTGCAAACTCAACGCATTTTCGCAGGAAATTTGACTTTTGGTTTTGCGTTGTTTTGAAATGTCTCAGACCTTGTGCAAATTTTCATGAGGTTTGACCTAGTCGGTAGTGGTGGCTTTTGACACAAGGTCAGGCTCCTTCCTTGGTAGCATTTTGCATGAGTTTTAACATCATCGGACCTAGCGCAGAATTTTGGGGTCAACCAACTTAGTCGGTGATAAACACTTTTAACGCTAGGTCAGAGAGGAGTAAATGTAGTGCAAGGTAGTGGCATATGAATTCAGTGCAAAGGTCGACAAACAAAGAATTTGGCACTAAGTCAGTTGAGTGATTATCTAGCGCTAAGGGCAGTTGAGGGCAGTTTTAGCACTTAAGTCAGTTGAGAGTAGTTTTAGCGCTTAGGTCAGTTGAGAGCAGTTTTAGTGCTTAGGTTAGAGGAGGGTGAATTTAGCGCAACAAGGCAGTGGGCAATATTTTTAGTGCAAAAGGAATATCAGACTTGGTTTTAGTTGGATGATGACTTGACCTAGACCATTAGGAAACTTAGCAACACATTATTGACTCCACCTATGAAAATAAAGGCAACTTTGGTCATGATATGGATATGTTTGGGTACATGTAGTGAAGACCTCAGGAACTGCTTGACTAACTTGACACTCTAAGCCAAAATTTGAAAGAGGGGGTCCCTATTGGTGAAATGGGGCATGTGTGAGAGGCACAACAACTACCATGTTGAATCTCTCCAACATGGTGTTCACATACTTACTCTAGCCTAACCAAAGTTTTCTATTAGCTCTCTCTCTTCTGATTTCCATTCCCAAGATGTACTTAGTTGCCCCTAAATCTTTCATTTCAAATTGTGCTGAAAGCTGAGACTTCAAATCAGAAATCAAACTTTTACCATTCCCAATGAACAACATATCATCAAAATATAATGCAACAATGGGAATGAGATCATTATCCATTTTATAATAAACACAGTAATCTGATTTCAATCTTAGAAATCCCAAACTCAATAGAAATACATCAAATTTCTGGTACCACATCCTAGGAGATTGCTTCAAACCATACAAAGACTTTTTAACTTGCAGACCATATTTTATTTACCTTTTACCACGTAGTGCTCTGGCTATGACATAAATTTCTTCCTCCAAGTCACCATGAAGGAAAGTTGTCTTCACATCCATCTATTCAACTTCTAAATTGTATGTTGCAACAAGTGATAACAAGAATATGATAGATGTCAGCTTTGCAACGGAAGAGAAAATCTCACTATAATCTATTCCCTCAACCTGGGAATAATGCTTTGCGACCAACCTTGCCTTAAACTTCTCAACACTTCCATCTGAACTGCACTTCTTCTTGAACACCCATTTGCATCCAACAAGTTTACGTCCATCACGAAAGGGCACCAGATCCCAAGTATTGTTTTTCTTCAAGGAAGACATATCTTCTTCCATGATCTCTTTCTAGGAATTTACATCACTCATACCCATAACCTCCCTTACAGTCCTAGGCTTATCAGTGTTAGAAATCAAAGCAAAAATACAATTGGAATCATGCAATGAATAGCCAAACTTATCAGATTTCCACATTATCTGCGTGGACCTCCTCAAATGTTGAGGTTGAGGTTCTTCATCTTCTTCTAAACTTTTAGAGCTGCTAGAGCTCTCCTCATCATCAGGTCCAATAGATGTTTTATGTTAAACTTTCTCAGGGGTAGAAGGAAGTTGAACAACATCCTCTTTTCTCTCTTCTTTCTCTAGATGCAGAATGACATAAGAAAGAAGGATTGAGCTCTCTAAAGATCACACTTCTACTATACAGAACTCTCAACCACTAGATCCCAAAGATTGTACCCTTTCACACCGATGCCATAATCAATGAAGATACACTTCATAGCATTATTCTCCAACTTAGACCTCTTATCCTTAGGCACATGTGCATATACCTCACAAAAAATACTTAAATGTGTCTCAATGAAGGCTTTTTATCACACCACACCTCCATAGGTGTCTTATCAATGAGCACCGATGTAGGAGACATGTTAACCAGGTAACAAGTGGTAGCAATGGATTTCGCCCAAAACTTTTGTTCAAGACTAGCTCCACTTAGCATACTCCTAGCTCTCTCCATCAACGTTCTGTTCATCCTCTCTGCAAATCCATTCTATTGAGGGGTATACGGAGTTGTCTGGTACCTCTCAATCCCATGTTCTTTATAGAACTTGTCAAAATCTACTAAAAAAAACTCACCACTGTTGTTAGTCCTTAAAAAATTAATTTTTCTATCCTTCTAATTCTCTACAAGACATTTGAACTCTTTGAATCTACTAAAGACTTCATATTTGCTTCTAAGGAAATACACCCATGTCCTTCTACTGTAATCATTAATGAATAAAACAAAATAAACAAAATTTGAAATCGAAGGAACATTAATAGGACCAAACACATTAGAATGAATCAAGTCCAACACCTTAGAAGATTTGTGAGAATTAGAATAAAACTAAACACAATTTTGTTTACCATAGATACAATGTTTGCAAAAATAAAATTCAAGATTACAATCATTCATCCCCTCAGCAAGGTTTTTATTTTTTAGGGTCCTCAAAATGTTTTCACCAATGTGACCAAGCCTTTGGTGCCATAACATTATCTTCTCAGCTGGAAGTTTCATCTCCATAGAATGAGCACCCTTAGGTACCCAGAAAACATGACTATCAGAAGTAGATGCAACAGTCCTCTTCACTACTAGTTCCAATGGTGAGGATGAAGACTCTGAAGTTCTCTTCTTTGAAATAGAGGCACTATTGCATTGAATCGCACATGCATCAAGTTGAAACAAAGTACTAATTTGAACACCCTTAGCTAGCACCATATCTCCTCTAGTCATCTTGCATCTTCCATTCAGGAAAACAACCTGCACACCCACATCATTCAATTTACTTACAGATAACAGGTTCCGTACCAAACCAAGGATATGCAGAACACCATTGATCCCCTTCACTCATCCATCGGGGAATCAAATCAAGACTCTTCCATGGCCAACAATATTCAGGTGAGAATCATCACCCAAGTACATATTTCCACCATCGTATTCTTCATACTTAGTGAACCAACCCTGATGCAAGGTCATGTGGAAAGATGCACTAGAGTAAATAATCCACACATCCTCAAATTCATGAGTTTCCAAGGCAGTGACAAATGCTTCTCCTTCATCATGAGAGGACTTGTCAGAATCTGAATCATAGTTCTTTTTCTTTTTCTTTTCCTCTTTGCTTTCCTTGCAGAAATGACCAGGTTTATCGCAGTTCCAGCATAGAGCCTTGGAATTTCTAGGAGACTTAGATCTCCCATGGGATTTGGATCTTCCTTTTTCTTCCTTCTTATCTTTTTTCTTTCCTTTCTCTTTAGATCTACCATGAACCGCAAGAGCCTCCTTATCTGATTCGAAATATTTTCTTCGCATCTCTTCAGACAACAACGATGCAACCACTTCATCCATCTTGAAGGTGGCGGTGGTACTCCCAATGGCTATAACAAGGTGGTCCCACAAATTTGTTAAGGAACATAGTAATGTCATACATTGATCCTCCTCCTCCATTTTCACACCAACAGAGGTCAACTGGGTAACAAGCATATTGAATGTATTTAGGTTATTAGTGATAGATCCTCCATCTTCTATGCTCAGAGAATACAATTTCTTTCATAGGAATAACTTGCTCACTAGGAATTTAGCCTAATAAACATCTCCAAGTTTCTTCCAAAGGTCTTTTGCAGTCTTCTCTTCATGGATATTCAAGAGCACTTAATCATCCAAACAGAGTCTTATCAAACCCTTGGCCTTCTGATTCATCATATCCCAATCTTCTTGTTTCATGCCTGATGGCATGGTTCCAGATACTGTGATCCATAGATCTCAATCCACCAATAAGGCCTCCATATTGAGTTTCTACAACTCAAATTTACCTCCATTAAACTTTTCTATTTGAAACCTCCTAGATGTAATCGCCATCTCTTTCCTACAACAAAGATTTCAAAATACTCTACACAAGCTCCCACTCAAATGAAGATCAACTCAAAAAATCCTCTACCTAACAACTAGAACCAACAGTTATCAAGCTTTGATACTAATTGAAAGGAAGCAAGGTATGCAGAACATCTTCCTACACTGATCTATTAAGGAAAGTTATGTAAATTTTTATCTTTTACAATTACAGATTATGAGATGCACATTAACAAAAAGGTAACAATACATCAAAAACAAGTACAATGCTCACAACATAAGATATACGTGGGGAAAACCCTTTTGGGTGAAAAACCCCACACACCAAAACCTGTACAATGTGTTATCAAATCCAAAGAATATTACAACATACTTGCAATGCAAGTTCTTTCTAGAGTTCACAAATGTTGATAACTAGAGTAATTCCGATAGCATAACGATACCTACAAATGAACCATACATACACTACACCAAGCACCTGTATTTAAAGAGTTTCAAGGCCAACATAGGAAACTTATAAAGGTGGGCGTCCAACTTGGCCTCATGGCCCATTCAACACCTTTGTCCCTATAGTGACACTTGTTCAATATGCACTTGACCCTCTTACATCTGTCATAACTTGTAAGTTTGACTTTCCCAAGTTGGGGCACTCCATCCAAGAATATACTATGATATATTCTCTTACACATCTTACAACTGTCATATATGACAACACTTATAACTGTAAGAGAATCTATCATAACTGACTAATAATAACTTATTCCTCTTACAACTTGTCATAGTCAAACTTGGGTACCTAGGATTTGTTAGATTTAGGATAGACAACTAAGAGGGGGGGTGAATCAGTTGTCTCAAAACTTTCTTTTCTTTAAACACTTAAATCCTTCTTATATTTCAACATAATAATAATTCAATCGTGGAAGAACAATGCAATAAATCAAGAGCAGAAACACATTAACACATATGAAACTAAGATTTTAACGTGGAAAACCCAGTTAAGGGAAAAACCACGGGGTGACTAACCCAAGATTGTATTCTCTGTTAAAAGAATATGAGGAACAAAATGGCACTTACCAATTAGGGCTCACTACCTGAGCACACTGCTCACAAGAGGCCCACTGCCTACAGGAAACACACTATCTACAAAATAATAAATATTACATACTTGAACTAGAGATTAGCATCTTCACCATGCTTGAGTTAGTTCCATTTAAGCTCAGTACTTCTACTTTGCCTTTCGCTCTTCTCCTCTCTACCACACTCTCATCTCAGCCAGGATACTTTAAAATGACTTCACAACTCTTATTTATACAAGACATCGACTTTGGGATAATCATCAAAGTCACATACTTTATTTTATTACAGAGCAAATACACAAATACAACTTGATTTGTTACAAGATCTTCATGTGTATCACCACACTATCGGCCACACATATCTGGGACTTCAATCTTCTTAGAGGAACACTCCATGCTTCATAGAATATCTTCAAGATCATCCGCAAGATGTGTAAAACATCCGGTCGGCCAAGATTAGGAGGAACATCATCATCCAGAAGTAAATCTTCAATTACAAGTTCAATCTTCAATGCGGACTTCCAACACAAACTGGACACAATTTGGAGACCCCCACAAGCTTGTCTGAATCACCAAGAACATCCACACCACTTTTGCTCACTGAAATCATTTGCATCTTCATCTGGAACCTCAAGAACACAGTTTGTCATCACTGTCACATTAGAATAAATGCTTACGGACCTCCAGACCATGAACCAATTGAGTTGTCAATTCACATTGGCTTCCTAAACACTCTACCAAATCCACAGAGCAAGATATTGCATTTCTGGATCTCACCGGACCTATTTGTGTCACTCTGTCACCTCTGAACAATTGCCAAAACTAGTTTAACTCATATGGCCATAACTTCTTCAAATCTTCATGCGGACCTCTCAAATATTGACTGGATCATCTTTGGACACATATCTACAAACCCTTTGATGCATATCCTCTGATCTTCAACTTAGCTGGGATATTCACTTCATAGAGCTTCACTGTCTTCACTGTTCTTTTCTATTTCTGATAGGACTAATTTTCTCAATATCCTCAGTACATAGCTCATCCAATCCTTGAAATCAATGCAACAAGAGTATGTTGACATCAATGACAACACCGATTAGGCTCATACTTGCAATAGGATTGCCTTCTCACATGTAAAATATGCTTCATTACACTTGTCTCACTTGTCATAGGAATCTCTATTTCTAGCTCTTACATGTCATAGATTCTATCATATGTCATAACCTCTTACAAAAGCCACAAGATGTTGACACATGGCATATTAGTGCCACCTCAAATGGGACACCTACATTCTCAAGTGTTGACTTGACCATCAGGGAAAATTTAGTACCCGGAACTGCAATTTACACTGCTTATCAGATGTTAAGGGAGAATACAAATTCTAATCTTTGTGAGCTTTTTCTAAGCCAACTGTTGGAAAACCTACAAAAGATCAAGAAGGACAAGAAAAACCCATTCAAGTATGGTGGGCTAATACTATGTTTTTTATTTTACTTTATGAATGAGCTTCCCAGATCTAGTGGTTGGATGTGGCAAAATGACAGACCAATAGCCATACAAATCAGAGATTATCTACATGGAATTGGTGATGCCAAGGCACCGAATATAGCACTCTAGGGCTATTTCAAGAACTTTCAGAGCATGATGCAAGCCAGAGAGAGAATTCCCCAATCACTAGTTGAAAAGTATAAGGATACAATATGCTTTATGGTAGAAACTGATCAATGCCTAATGGAGGCAGTGGAGCCAAGGATAGTCTGGATCATGCCAATGGGGTATGAAGTTGACGAGAAAATTCTAGAGATGCATATCCAACATCTGCTAAGTCAGCCCAAGGATCCTAAGGTAGAAAGGTTTGGAACCTACCAAGAGCTGAGTGCAAAAGTTCATGTTGAGCTTAGACAGCCAGAGATCAAGAGAAAAGTAAGAAGAGAAGTAGAAGAATTTGCCAAGAGGCATGGAATATCAAAAGAGGCACTTGATGCAAATAGAGAGAAGATGGAAAGGGCAGAGAAAGAAAGGCAAGAAACTAAAAAAGAAAGTGCTCCGATGCAAGCCCCTTCCCAAACCAGATCCTCCAAGAGCTCTGCACCTGCCACCTCTAAGAGCCAGAAAGCATCAAAACTGGAAGTAAGAACATCTGGAAAAGGAGAGAAAAGAACTAAGACAAAGGCCACAAGGTCTTATGCCAGTCAAAAGGATGATGAAGAGACTGAGTCAGATGAGGAGGTCAAGAAAATGAAGAAGAAGAACAAAACATCCAGTGAACCCTCTACCGATCAAGGCAAAGAAGAGAAGGCAGAGGAATTTGTTGAAAAGCCTACTCTCCGCATTGATGATATCATCAAATCAGTCACTGTGGATGGGAACCTGAAACCAATGACCGAGTTCTATGATGAATACAATGAAGCTGACCAGAAGATCCTGCAAGATGCTATAGTCAGGTATCTTAATATTTATAACAAAGCATTCATTGAAATCATATCCCTGATTCCCAAAAGCTTAGAGAAGGAACTTGAGATAAGAAAGAACAATGCCATGGCAAAAGACCTAGAAATATGGGAGCAGATTGCTATCCAACTTTATCCCTCCATCACTCCAAAGAAAATAAACATGATCTTCAAAGATTGCAAGGACAAGTTCCGGAGCAAAGCCAGAATGAATAAGCTTATGCTCGGAGAGACTGATCAGGTGGCTAAAAAGACTGAAGAGATCCTCAAGAATGCTTATAAAAGATTCAATATTCCTGTCATAGACGACTTAGGTGATGAACCCTCTGCCATGGATGACAAAGAAGAATCTACTAAGACAGTGGCAGAAGAGGCAAAGGAGACAAGTGAAGAGAAAGCTAAGGACTTAGATTCCTCTGTTCCGAAACAGGAAGTTCATGAAGAAGAAGACACCTCTCTTCCGGATCCCCCTACAGACTCTGAAATTGAAGGAAAAGATAGAAAAGAAGAAAGCATCAATCAAGAAGAAGAAGAGAAGGGAAGAGAAGAAGGTCAAACAGAGAAGACCACAAGTGATAGTGCTGAGGCCACAAAAGGAAAGGAAACTCTGTCTCTGGCAAGAGACACTACAAAAGTTGTCAAGGACTTCCTGACAAAAGAAATGATGGAATTGGATGAACCGGAGCTACTTCAAGGACCATTCAATTTTGATTCACTCTCCCCGGTTCAGACTATGAAGATAGCATCCTTTGCCCAAGCAAAAGAAAAAGAGAAACTTCTAAAGTCTCACATGGAAGATTGTGAGCTAATAGAAATTGCATCCAGTGTGCTAGAGAAAATCATGCCATCCTTCCAAAAGGATCCTTCGGCCTCCACATCCGGTAATCTAAAGTCTCTTGTAAATTTTTTTCATACACATTTTGATTCCTTAGAGAAGTCAGTAGAAGAAACGGTCTGAAAGGAGTTTTTGGGTAAGAGACTCTCTAAAGTACAAGGACTAATAACAAATGATAGAAGAAATTTGGATATTGGAATAAAGAGCCTAGAGAATGCTCTTAAAGATGGTGGTGATCTATACAAATTTTGTCTATCTTGGTCCACCATAACAACAGACATCACCAAGAAAGTGAAAGAACAAGAGAGCAAACTATCAAGTTTATCTCAAGGTTTTGATCCTCTCACTTCTTCCATAATAAATCAAGAGTGTCAGACTATTGCAGTCATAAATGAAATAAAGAAGCTTGAGAAGGAAAAGAAAAATAGAATAAGCAGGTTAAGTGAACTTAGAGGGACAATTATCCCTAAATTAGAGGCCATGCATGAGGCCCTATCTGATGCTCAGACCACAGCCCAGACCAGTGATCCGACATATCTAAAGAGGGCAAAAGCTTTTGTATTCCTTTAAGTGGTTACATCTCAATTTTGGACAGGATGAAGCAAAGTTGGGCAACGGAATTTGTCCAGTTGAAGGCAACTTTTGCAGATATAATTCAGTATATGTAAGTAAAACATGTATATATGTTTATGCGGCCAAGTATAGATTATTTTTGAAATTTTTGGTGTGCAGATCCTACCCTTTGCCATTGATGTCAAAGGGGGAGTGAGGAGCAGTAAAAAATGTGGAATCTAGCTAAGGGGGAGCTCTGGAAAAATGTACATAAGAACAGAGCATCAGCCAAGGGGGAGTATGCTAT
This sequence comes from Cunninghamia lanceolata, assembly GCA_027924645.1. Classification (NCBI taxonomy): domain Eukaryota; kingdom Viridiplantae; phylum Streptophyta; class Pinopsida; order Cupressales; family Cupressaceae; genus Cunninghamia; species Cunninghamia lanceolata. The sequence goes on from BSBN01000940.1 coordinate 337,000, forward strand.
AACACTTAGTCATTTTTCACTAAGTGTTGCCATCAATGCCAAAGGGGGAGATTGTTGGTAAGAGACATTTTGTGGCTTCATGAGTGTTGTCATTGATGGAAACAAAGTCCATCCCACACATCCGCAGGACATGGTGTGTTTATACCAAAAGTGAGATTGAAGAGTATTTTGGTCCGGTGACCAAGAACATAGCATGCATCAAGGTCTGACAATCAGGTCTGGATCTCTCAAAGGAAGTATCTCAGTAAAGTGCAGACTTGAGTAATTCAAGAGGAGTACCTTGACTGATAGAATCCAGGGATTGAGCCTCTGGTGATGAAAGAGTGAAGAGATATGAGCACCTAAGTATTGGGTTCCTGTTTGGCAGAGTAGACTGAGGAAGAACTGACCGACAGAGCATCAGACCTTAATCTGGATGAGATATTGATGGTAATAAAATTTCTTAAGGGATCATTCATGATTGGCTAACATGATTGATGACTTCTATAAGCATCTCTTTCATACGCATCACTTGGTAAGCAAGGATTCAGCCGACAGACCAGAGTTTGGGAAAATATTGAGTATTCTGGATCTCGAATAGAAAGATGATTGAAATCATTGATGCAGATATATATACCAGATTGATTTCAGTATGAAGGTGTGTGGTGAATTGTGAAGTGTGAAAAAGGGCAGAGAACAGTGTGGAAATAGAAATAAAGGTCCGGTATGTGACAGAACAACAGCACTAAGGCAGAGGAAGAATGAAGTGCAGTAGATCAGTATATTGAGCTTAACCAGAACTGAACTTAAGCATATGTGGATGCTTCTCATCATTTCAAGTACCTAGTTTCCTTCTATAAACTATTGTAGGCAATGAGCCTCTTGTGAGAAGTGTGCTCGGGTAGTGAGCCCTAATTGGCAAGTGCCATTTTGTACTACCTTATTCTTTTAACAGAGAATACAATCTTGGGTTAATCACCCCGTGGTTTTTTCCCTTAACAGGGTTTTCCATGTCAAAAATATTGTGTTATGTGTGTTGAGTTTTATTTCTGCTTCCATGGTTATGTATTCTTAAATGATTTGATATTGCACTAATTATTAAAGATCAAAAGAAAGTCATTAATTGAAGGTAACTGATTCACCCCCCCTCTCAATTATCAACAATCTCAACATACCACCTCACACTAAATGACAAAACTGGATGAGCAAAATTAAATACAACATAAGAAAATAAATAAATACATAATCAAATAATAAATTCTAGGAAATTGCAAAGGTTGAGACACCTTAATTCCCAACACCAACATCAATAAATAATTTCCAATTGCATTCATATAATTGTTGTTACCCATCAAACTAGGTGGCATAGTACAAGGCTCAAATGAAGAGAACATATCCTATGAAGAAGCCATATGATGGGAAGCTCCAAAATCAAGAAGCCATCTCCCTTACTTAAGACTTGTATATGCAAAAAGTGCTTTACCCTTCATATTTTCTATCCCATTAGCAAATCCAACTGTCCCTGACTGTGTAGATGATGATGGTGTAGAAGAATAAGATGGCTTAGATGACATTGTTGAAGGCAATTGGATATTGTTCTTCTAAAGAAGATGCTTCAACTCATCAATCTATTTTTTGTAATAATTATATTCATTGTGCCAATTTTCTTGCAATATGCACACTTGGGCTTCTCTCTTTTATGTTTGTCCTCTTTAGAAGAGGTGGGAGGCTCATTAACTAAATTTGATTTTGTCTTAGGTTTGGTTTATTCTTGCATATTCCTTTAATGATTGGGCTATCAATGCTTGAGTCTTGGGAAGTGCATCTAACTCTATAAGCTTAGCATGCTCTCTAGTCAAATAATCACAAAACATCTCAAAAGAAGGCATAGTAAATGCATCACATAGGGCTTCCATAGTGGAATAAAAGGTAGAAGAAAAGACTGCATATGGTCCTTTTAACTTAGATAAAATCAAGAATATAGATTCCTTATTAGATTTGTTTTTCCCATAACCAACCAATTAGGATCTCAAAAATTTGAATTTAACCAAATAATCCTCAATAGAAGGAAATGCATTAGGATAAAGATATGCTAATTATGCCTTTATTTGTAAAGCATGAAATTCACCAACTTTACCAAATATGTCTTTGTACTTATCCCATACCTTCTTAGGTGTTGTACAATCTTTAATATGGAACAACAAGTTGCCACAAACTTGTAAAACAATCAAACCCATAGCCTCATCAAGTTTGTTCCTATGAGAAAATTTTTCATATTCCTTAGTGAACTCAAATTAATTATCACCTAAAATAGACCATAGAACTTTATACTAGAGTAATCATCACAGCTTTATTTTCCATGTGTGATAGTTATGAGGAGTGAAGTTCTCAAATGAATTAGAACCCATCGTTAAAGAAAAAAACACCAATAGAGAAAAATAGACAATGTGCAAAATCATAAGATTACCCCCCATATTCACTCAATCAATGATTTGCCCAACAATATCTAATCATGGAACTTTATACTTGGTGTGATTATAGATACCATTTTTTAAATTAGCAAAGTGGTCTTGATCTTAGTACATTGGAGATGCCAAATTAGGCTACAAAGATAAATGTACAATTTTGATACATAATGAGATAAATCTGACTGCACCAATGAGAAGTACATGAAAAATTATGCACTTTAAAAAAAATTGCACCCAAAAATGTTACTGTATGAGTTCAAGTGGAGTCGTAGAAGTTCCCAAAATAAGAATTGCTCAACAACAATTGTGAAAATCTATAATTTGTATAAAAACTAGACATTAAAATTAAAAAATGTCTACACCATTACAAAACTCTCAAAATTCTATCTAAAATTTTAAAAAAAGCTCACAAAAAGGAGACAATATGACTGAGACTGAAGTCTTTAAATATTAGCCGCCAAAATCAAACTACCAATCATGAAGGGGTAGGATGGGAATAAGGGAAATTCTACTGTTAGCATGACATCATTTGATGTCACCCAAAAAATATACCTCTGAAATCTAAAACCACTAACAAATTTGTGAAAACTACTCCTTGCCTTCTAAAATTGCCTTATCGGGACTAGGAACCACTTATCGGTCAACATAGTGATTTTGAGGTATGTTTTGACATTGGAGGGGGGATATTCCCTAGTTTAATCTACCAACTATTGTGTTTTCCAATGTCGCAAGGGAAACAAGTCCCGTGCCTAAGTACCTACTAAAGTAGGTACAACCTGCAAACTAGTGGATATTGTCAATGTTGATGAGGAATATTATACTTGCACCAACACTTTGCAACCAAATATTCTATTGACAATATGATCATATGATTCATACAATCGGGAAGGAGAAAAAATCTTCTCAGAGCTAAGGGCAAAAGTGTCCAAATTTAACAAATTGACAACCAATTGTTAGGTTCTTGGGGCTTCTGGACATGATGGCAAGGCTATATTTGAGCTAAAATGATCTATAAATGTGGCTACCTTTCATACTTGACAACCACCTCCCAAATTCAAACCCTTGTATATCTGGTCTCCAATGTTCACTTTGGACAAATTATTAAAACTAATGTTCTTGGATACCCTGAACTCAATGGTGAGCTCAAATTTGCTCCAACATGCTTCAAAATGAACTTGCAATACAAAAATATAAAGAAGAAACCCTCCAAATATGGCATTTCTATCAAATTTTTCTAATTCTCCAGGTCATAATTTGATGCAAGAGAAGAGCATACTCAACTTTTCAAGAACAACCAAGATTTACAACGTAGATGTCTCAAAAGACTAATAATAAGCAATCCTACAAGATCAGATACCATATAATAGTTGGTATAAAATGCTCTATACCATGCAATATATGGCTATGGAGGTATCCATCCAAGATCTAAGAACCTCAATGAAAGCATGAGAGAGACCCAACATGAAAGAATAATTATATTCTATCAAAGGATGCAAATATGCATATAATATGCACATGAATATACATAGAACAACATAGAATTATGACAAGTGTCATAATTATATTACAAGAGACACAAAAGGATATCTATCCTATGTGTACCCTAAGTAAACTTAACTAGAAAAGTGTGAATAAGACCTAATGTGGAACCAGTTAGGTAATATACTTCGTTCACACCAAGAGAACATTTCTTGCAGGTTGCATATGTAAATAGAGAAAGCATGGATTGGGATGTGTGTCTACATGGTTCTCGTTTGCTTTATCACATGGAGAAATGCAAATGGGGTGCTTGATGCTTTGGAAGCCTTGCGTGGAGAATTTGCAAATGTATTATAATCTTGTTCATGGAGATGTGCTTTTGGATGCTAGGTTTTCTCTTGAGAGGGTTTTCCCATGGTACATCTTATGCCATCTTGATGGTATTTTTGTCTATTATTTTACATTGTGGATTCTAAATACTTTTTGTAATTTTTCTCTCTTGAGGTTATGTGGAAATAGTTTATTATAGCTACAATTTTCTTTCATTTGGTATTAGAGCCTAGTTGTCAAGTTGTAAGAGATCTCCCTAGTATTTGTAACCCTTGGTATGAGAGGAATCTTGTGCATAGTTAAATCCATGGTCTTGTAGAAAAAATAAAAGACATTTTCAAGGTTACATGTGTGTTTGCAAACTTGAGTTGTTGCTGATCTAGGGTTTGATGAAGAATTGACAAGTGGGTTTTCTATTTGGGCTCTTTTTATGAGGTTTTTATGGGTGAGATTTTTTGGATACCTCTTAAGCAAAAATAGACCTCACCATTGAGTCCAAAAGGCCCAAAAACCTATGGATCCATATAAAACATGACTATGCTTGCAAAAAAATAAATTCAAGTTATTTTCAGGGGTTTGGAGGAATCTTTGACCGTAAAAATTCCATACAGCCAACTAGACCGTACAATTATGCCATCACACTAGTTGTTAGTTTGCAAGTGCGGTCAATAGAATATTCTTTCACATTAGAAATTGTAGGTGCAATTTGTAGAAAATAAACATTTTAAAATAATTGATTGCATTAGTTGTACGAATGGGGTTGTAGATTTTAGTAATGAATCGAGCCCCTAGTCACACCACTTCCCAGTGGCGGGTTCCATCCATCCTCAAGGGGCTAAAACCTTACAAGTTGTGCTAAAGTCATGCTGCCAGCGGACCATTGACTAGTGCCACCACCACTAGGTGCAACCACCTCCACCCTGTTGGGGAGCCACTCAAGCTGCACCACCACCTTTGACCTCTCGCTCTCCACTACCATCAAGAAATTGGTATGTTGTTCAAAATATGACTCAGACACAATGTAGGTGAGTTAGGCTTTGACAAAACACATGAACCATGTCCTTGTAGAGGCAACCTCCTAGTCACTCTTACTCATGAAAGTAGTTAGTCAAGTGGCAATAGTACTAGGGGTGTCATGTTCTTGAGGGAGAAAAACATTATAGATTATGGTTAGGTTGATCATGTTTGTGTGTTGAATGCTTCAATTGTGATTGTTGTGATCATTGTTGTTGAATTGTTGATGTTGAATTCATCGAATAGGGGTGGTTGTTGTGATTCTAATGTGATAAGAAGCGTTGTTTTGATGCAGGGGCATCCTAATGCACCCTTTTGAGGAAAATTTTGTCATGATTGATAAATTGGTTGGGGTTAATTAGGTCATGTAAGACCATTTTGAGTCATTTGTAGTCATTTTATGATGTTCTATGGTGTTTTGGAGTTATGTGGTAAAAGTTGCAAAATGTTGTCAAAAGTTACAAATGATGTCATTAGAGTTAACAAAAGGGTTGGTGGTCAGTTTTTTAGTTACAAATGATTGGAACATGTTGTAACACCGATCCCAAGGGTTTAAGAGAAGTTTGGAATGAGAATACTTCATTTTGCCATGTTTTTGCTTGCATTTTTTGTTTGAGACAACCTTTAACTTGATGGTATGGATTTGTATGGTATAGTATGGACATGAAATCAATTATAAAGGTTGAAGATGTGTTTTAAGAATATAATTATTTTTGTTTGAGTCAATTTCATTAAGGTTTGAGTGAGATATGGCAATTTCATTGAGGGCGGGTCTGTAAAGTTTATTTTTTTGAAAAGTTGCAGTCTAAAACACGAGTTGTATGGTTTGGTACTATATGATATAGTCTTGGAACCAATTGGAGGGGGTGGATAAAGCTTCTATCTTTCAAATGATTTTGATTTGGTAGAATTTAATCAAGTTTTGTGTAAGATATTGCAATTTTGGTGAGTGCAGGTCTAAACCTTACCTAAGGTTTCCAATGAACTAGAATATTTCATATCTTTGATTCCAACCATCAAAAAGTCATGAAAATTAGTGGAAATTTTTGTTTTGAGGGTATCTAAAAACCCTTTAGAGGAGAGATCATAATTTTTAATTTTGATGGAGTTATTAATGACTGTGTGCTCACATTTGCTTGAAAAATAGTTTAAAACCCTAAGTTCTTCGTTGCTTTGATTAGTCTATGCACTGTTTGTTAATGGAAGGGTGCATAATCATGGTGGTATGTTGTTAGAGGTCTGCACAAGTCAAGAACCTCATGTTACATGCTATTTTTATTATTGAATGCCTTTATGTTGCAGTTTCAATGTCTCAAGGTGCACTAGGTTGCATTTTGTCATTATTGGTGATGGATCATTGTTTCACTTGTGTCAAGTTGTGCTAAATGAAGGTTTCTCTGCATCATTTTTGGTATCAAAGCCCAAAGATCTGAGAAAGGGAATTTTTGGAGGTTTATGTATTGTTTTTGACAGGTTTGAAGTGAAGAACCTAGATGCCAAAAGACTAGGTAGTGAGGAAAAGGAAAGAAAACCTAGGTGAGGTATCACAAGAAGAATCCAAAAAAAGAGAAGAGATAGCAAGATGCAGCAGCAAACTCAAAGGGGAAGATGAAAGACAACAGGATAAGCCTAGTTGAAGAGTTTGATAGGACAATGGGAGAGTTTGAAAAATGTATTAAGCTTGTATTGTAGCAGTGTCTTGAGAAAGCATCTCAAGAAAATGTTTGGTATTGGCCAATGAGAAAGAAGGTGAAGTGGCCCATACAAATGATTATTTAGAAAAGAAGAAGGCAACAGATGGTTACTTTGAAAAGAGAAGATGAAACAAAGGAAGAAGAGACATTCATTGACATGGGCATGAAGAAAGATCGAGATTGTCTTCAAGAAAATCATGCAAAGGTCCATTGGCAAGAGATACATCCAAGAAACCAATAGGTTGGTGATGATCAGATAGTTGACAAGAAGATGGGTATAGCTGAGATCAAGGAAGAACCAAGAAAACAAGCACCAGGAGCTAGTGAAGAGGTAAATTGGCCTTGTGGTTTTTATCTATTGCATGTTGATAATAATATTTGTATAGATGCAGCCCACAAAGAGAATGATGAGGATGAATACCTGGATAGCAGTAATGTGGCATATGGAAGTGACATAGACTATTGGAGTCTTGCAGTTGAGAAGAAGATCCTCAGGAGGAGGTACAAAAGGCAAGCATAAAACAAAAAAGTGAAGACCAAGATTCATGGAACAGATCCAAACAAGCATGGGAAGGTTCAAGAGGAGGTTAGATAACAACTAAGCATGCAACACAATTGGAAGAAGCGAAAGAAAGACGACCATCATTTGAGATGGAACTCAAATTTTTTTCTCTCTGGGGAGTATGATGCAAGGGCATCCTGATGCACCCTTTTGAGGCAAATGTTGTCATGATTGATAAACTTTGTTTTTTTGTTTGGTTGGGCTTAATAAGGTCATGTAAGACTATTTTTAGTCATTTGGAGTCATTCTATGATGTTCTATGGTGTTTTGGAGTTATGTTGTAAAAGTTGCAAAATGTTGTCAAAAGTTGCAAATGATGTCATTAGAGTTAACAAAAGGGTTGGTGGTCAGTTTTTCAGTTACAAATGATTGGAACATGTTAAATATTCCTTGTAACACCAATCCCAAGGGTTGGAGAGAAGTTTGGAATGAGAATACTTCATTTTGCCATGTTTTTGCTTGCATTTTCTGTGTGAGACAGCTTTTAACTTGATGGTATGGATTTGTATGGTATAATATGGACATGAAATAAATTGGAAAGGTTGAATATGTGTTTTAATATTATAATGTTTTTTGTTTGAATCAATTTCATTAAGTCTTGAGTGAGATATGGCAATTTTATTGAGGGCAGGTCTGTAAAGTTTATTTTTCTAAAAAGTTGTAGTCTGAAACATGCGTTGTACAGATTGGTACTATATGGTACGGTCCTAAAACCAATTGGAGGGGGTGGAGAAGGCTTCTAGATTTTGAATTCTTTTGATTTGGTATAATTTCATTAAGTTTTGTGTAATATATTGCAATTTTGGTGAGTGCAAGTCTAAACCCTGCCAAGGGTTTCCAACGAACTAGAATATTTCATATCTTTGATTCTAACCATCAAAAAGTCATGAAAATTGGTGGAAAGTTCTGTTTTGAGGGTATCTAAAAATACGTTAGAGGAGAGTTCATAGTTTTCAATTTTAATGGAGTTATTAATGACTATGTGCTTACATTTGCTTGAAAACAGTTTAAAACCCTAAGTTCTTTGTTGCTTTGATTATTCTATGCACTGTTTGTTAATGGAAGGGTGAAGAATCATGGTGGTATGTTGTTACAGGTCTACACAAGTCAAGAACCTCATTTTACATGCTATTTTCATTATTAAATGTTTTTATGTTGCAGTTTCAATGTCTCAAGGTGCACTAGGTTGCATTTTGTCATTGTTGGTGATGGATCATTGTTTCACTTGTGTCAAGTTGTTCTAAGTGAAGGTTTCTTTGCATCATGTTTGTTCTAATTCTATTTAACTCATTATTTGTGAAGAGGTTGAAATCATCAAGCCTCCTTTATTCAAAATCAAGCAATTCTTTGAGGAGTTTGAGTTATTGGTTGTATAACTCCTCTCTTTGTATTTGTTCATTTTCTTGTTGAATTTGCCTCAAAATTTGTTCTTGTTCTTGGGTTGTATCTATTTGGTTTGGTTGTTCAAGAAGTTTTTCTCTGATTTCCTCCAAGATTGATTCTATCTAGTCTTCCCTCACACCAGGGAACATTGCGTGCTTAGCGAAGATGGATGTTTTGATGTAATTGAATAATTGGTTTAATGTTGATGTTGTGTTGAATTTATATGCCTCGTGATGAGACCAAGGGCTTCTTTGATGTTTGAATATTTGAATGTCGAAAGTTGAATTTTTGCATTGTATCCCTCATGGTGAAATCACGGGCTTGAATGTTTGAGTTCCTAAATGCAATTAATTCTAAATGAGTGCAAGCACTTTTGATTCTTTTTCCAATTTTTATGATGATCTAATTACTATGAAAAGAAATATGTATGCAGTCCTATATGGATTTTCTCTAATACAATTTAACTATATTTTTTGTGTTTTCAAGATTTAATTCTAATCTAATCAAACAAAATTGCAACTATCTAAGAACAACAAGAAATTTAATCTAATAAAAATAAATAACTTTATTCTATCAAGAGAAAGACAAACAATGTTTTACTTCCTCAAGAGTAAGATATGAGCTAATTAATTACAAAACAATAAAGAACCTATAGGTAATGGGCGTCAGTGTCAGGATATGTCCTCAGAGGTCCTATAGCAACCATCTCCTCCACTAAAATAGTGGGGTCCTCCTCTTAGCAACATGGATAGAAATAGGGATGTGAGGAAATGGAATTCGGCTTAGAAGCAATAACAAATTTGAAGGGAAAAGGCTCTCTAGGTTCTATATATGAACATAAAAATCCTAAGGGGAAGAAGCTATGCATAATCTTGAAGAACATAATAATGCATGCAAACTATCCCCTCATGCAATGCTAAACTAAGTTCTTGAAGAATAAGGCTCTCAAAGTCCTAAGTGAGAAGCTTGCTACGCTATGCTATGCTTAAGAAAATGCTTTGAATTTATAGAGATTCTTGGATTTGAAGATGTCAAGATTTGAAGATATCAAATAATGAAGAATGGAAGGGGTTTTTATAGGTAGAAATGAAAGGGAATGGATGAAGAGATAAGAATAAAATAATGAGTTAGCTTAAGAAAATGAGAAAGTTTACTAAGAACAAGCAAAAGGCTAAGAGGAAAACAAGAAGAAAACTAAAGAAAACAAGAGAGAATATGGAAATCATTTTTAGGAGATAAGACTCGAACAATAGTTTGGAATAGAAATAAAGTGATAAAAGGATGAGCTAGACTGGAAAAATGTGAGGAAAAATGGGCTAAAAATCAAGAAGAAAAGTAAGAACTAAAACTTATTTCGCACATCAAAAAATGATAGGGTCACCCCTTTTACTAGGGATAGTCAATTGAGTGACCCTAAAACTTAAGGATAAGTTTCCTAGATGACCCTACAAGCCAATCGGGTGACCCTTCTGAAGAGGATCCAAAAGGTTTGATGAGGAGGAAACAAGAATTAGAAACACAAAACACAAGCTAGGAAGGAGGGAAAGAGGAGAAAAACACTAAGACACGTCACCAAGAGAAAAGATACTAATGGGAGGTTAATTCACACCTTTTTGGTTGTGATTAGGAACCTATTTATCATCATTGGACTACCATGTAGGCCTGCACATGATTTTAGTACTTAAACCACTAGCTACACCACCTGAGGGTCTCCCACTAGCCACCAAGGTTATTTCTAAAGATATAATAGAGCAAAATTTTCTAAGAGGCATAAATTTCACCCAAGGAGTAAGATTTTCCTATTCTTATAATTGATTGTGTACTTTGTGAGTTTGCGGTAAATAAAATCTAGAGGTGATTTGGTGTTTGATTCTATTTAGGTGGAAAATTGGATTTGTAAATGTTTTAGTGTTTTGATGTTTAAATCCTCCTCTCCACTATACATTCAAGGATCTAGGGTTGAGTGGCAGGCACTATCATACCCTAGGTCACTTGTGAGATGTAGGGAAACTTGGATTAGGGAATTTAATTATCAATTTTCCTTCTCCTATGCTCAATTGACCATTAAAACCCTAACTATGCAAATACGGTGATAAATTGATGAATAACAAAAAAATCTCTTGCAGATAGGAGTAAAATACCAAATCACAGAGTACCTATTTTTGGGGCTCCAAAGCAGAGCAGTCGGGGACACTGGAGCAGGCGCCCTAGTCCAAGGTACCAGTTTCTTCGCGGGATCTGAACCTCCTTCCAACATTGATCAACCTTGTAACTTTTGTTTCTAGAAATTTGTCTACAGAGGACACTAGAGCGAGTGCCCAAGTCCTGGAAATGCTCTGGTGTCCTACTTCTCTTCAGATCCTGAATCCTTGATGCCTACCAATCCTTCCTGCAACTTCACTTTTCCCAAATGCGACACCTGTAACCTGCAATCACAAGATTTGGTTTGGGGGTTGTGGTGTTTAGAGGCTTGCCTTAGTCAAGCCTCGGAGGACACTTGAGTCTCCAAACACCGTTGTTAGATAAAGAGTGCGTGCCCTTGTGAGGCAGAGGCAAAAACTAAAGGAATCAATGATGAAAACACAATATTATGTCACCTTGTAGTGAAGCTCTCATGGGAGGAAGATGCTCTTCATTCCATGAGGAAATTGATGCTCAAATATGCAAATATCAACACACAAAACACACAAGTCTGCTCTTGCAACACAATGAAAGCCTTGAATCACCTTGACAACACTTGAACATCACAATTGCCATCTAGTTTACGAATGAATGCCTAAACATGCTTTTATATGCAACTACAAGCACTCTCGCCAAGATTTCAAAAATCAAAACTTACCATGTCGGCAAAAGGACCAAATATCGGCCATAAATCAACACCCAAAAATTAGGACTGTCCCAAAATAGGGCAGGAATAGGGCATGGGCGCCCAAGTCCTCCCCCCTATTTTGCCTCATTCCATCAGGATGCCAAAATATGAACTAAGATGTCCTAAATGCATGCTAAAGACCCGAGAGCTAAAGCTTATGAGGGAAAAGCCCCCAAAGGGACATTTTCTGACGTTACATTTAGCCCCCACTTTAATGTATGTATAAACGCGAGGCCAATACATGCATTAAAGTAAGGTCACAAACATAGCAAACACGCCAAGCACGGAGAAGACACGCCAATCACATAGGAGACAGTAACAGGTACGCAAAACACGGAGAAGACAATTACAGTCACACAGAACAGGGAGAATACTGTCAATGCATAGAAGATACATTAATGCATGGAAGACAGAAATGATATCTTTTCTTTTCTTTTTCACATATATATGAAATGTAAATGCAAGTACTGGAAAGTAAACAAACCTCCCATAATACAGGATGCACTACCTTAGGGCGCAGGTCTCTGTATTTATGGGGCAACACACATGCAAGACACACAAAACCTCCCAAAATGTAGGAAACACTACCTGAGGGAACTAGTCTCTGCATATGGGGCAACAAAAATGCCACACAAAACAAGCATGCTAAAACACACACACTTGAAGACACAGAGAAAACACGATAGACAATCAATGGAGTGTACCTATTTCTAGGTCCAACACCATCTCAGGAACATTACAGGCACACACCGATGATTGGGCTTCACCACAACAATCATCGAAAACATGCTTAAGGGTTGAGTTAGTCACAGAACCGCTCCTCGCCTCCGCAGAGGACTTTTGAAAATGACAAGATGATGCAATCTGCTCCAAGAAATACACCATCCCCACCTTTGCGGAGGGCTTAAGATAAAAAGGATATACGTGATATCCCACCTCCGTAGAGGACTTACATGATTGATTGATTGATTGCAAACAAACTCAGGATGCATGATGCACTACTTTGGGGCACAAGTCTTTGCATCTGAGGTCAAACACATTGCTAACATCTATAACAAATAGCTTACCTTATATATGCCCCCACCTTAAGGTGTTTGATATCAGTTATCAATGGTCCAACACCATCTCAGGAACATTACAGGCGCACACCGATGATTGGGCTTCACCACAACAATCATCGAAAACATGCTTAAGGGTTGAGTTAGTCACAAAACCGCTCCTCGCCTCCGTAGAGGACTTTTGAAAATGACAAGATGATGCAATCTGCTCCAAGAAATACACCATCCCCACCTTTGCGGAGGGCTTAAGATAAAAAGGATATACGTGATATCCTACCTCCGTAGAGGACTTACATGATTGATTGATTGATTGCAAACAAACTCAGGATGCATGATGCACTACTTTGGGGCACAAGTCTTTGCATCTGAGGTCAAACACATTGCTAACATCTATAACAAATAGCTTACCTTATATATGCCCCCACCTTAAGGTGGTTGATATCAGTTATCAATGGTCCAACACCATCTCAGGAACATTACAGGCACACACCGATGATTGGGCTTCACCACAACAATCATCGAAAACATGCTTAAGGGTTGAGTTAGTCACAAAACCGCTCCTCGCCTCCGCAGAGGACTTTTGAAAATGACAAGATGATGCAATCTGCTCCAAGAAATACACCATCCCCACCTTTGCGGAGGGCTTAAGATAAAAAGGATATACGTGATATCCCACCTCCATAGAGGACTTACATGATTGATTGATTGATTGCAAACGAACTCAGGATGCATGATGCACTACTTTGGGGCACAAGTCTTTGCATCTGAGGTCAAACACATTGCTAACATCTATAACAAATAGCTTACCTTATATATGCCCCCACCTTAAGGTGGTTGATATCAGTTATCGATATCAAGCACGTTAAGGTAGGAAGAAAACACACAAGGGAACATCGACTTTCGCTAAGCCCATGCCCCTCGGAGGTGACATGTACTTTACGATCACCAAATATTCCCACAAACACATCCCTGCAAGAAACATGTTAGTGTCTACAACATCATGATAAACAACAACATCAATGCATATGATTAACCACACAAAGAGCCAAGGTTATACAACGAATCCAGAGTTTGAGGATAATAGTAGGGCTATATCACGAAGCTCTCTGAATCGAGTACCACCAAGGCTAGATTCAAAGGCAAACAAAGGTGCACAGAGCGGCAGTATTATTAAGGTTTGTAAATGCGACAGAAACATCACCAAATTCACTATGTGAAAAGCACGAGTGCTTCCACTAGCCAAGCGTTAGATAAAATAGACAACCCCATCGTCATATTAGGAACTAAGTCCATTTTTTTGATTGCTCTCGAAAGGGACACTAGGTCCGCATTAGTATAAATATTTGTCGTCATCCACCCGCTAGGTGGAAACACTAGAGGAAGGGAAACAATAAATAAGAGAGGATAAACAAGTGTCTTAGGGACAGTCACATAGGAGGGTGCCCCCAGGTCACCAACCGCGACGCTATGTTCGTAAGACACAACACATAACAATAAAATTAGAGAGAGAGCAATTTAGAAGAATGATGATACAAATAGAAGAAAGTCACAACAGAGACAGTCTCCTGGTATCCTGGACCTTACGGGAGAATCCGAGGTCATCCCAAGAGGCCTAAACAACATATAACACATCACGGGGGAAGCACATCATGAGAGAGATAAAGGGTTATAGATACTTACCTGTAGGGTCTTCGTATTAGATCTTGGAACTTGTAAACCTCTTGGAGAAGTATTCAATCATATTTAATGCAAAATTTGAGTGGTTCTCATGAAAGTCTTGTTTGTTAACATATGATGCTTGTTCCTTAAATCCTTGTTTAAATGAGACTTTATTATGCTTATGAGGGGGAGAACCACTATTATTTTTGACTATTGATTGTCGTCTTGCTCTTTTCTGATTTTTAGTGAGTTTTCCTTGTTGAATCTTCCTAGAACAGTAACGGAAATCATCATGTACTGGATCTTACTTGTCTGTATCGGTTGTTGTGCTTGCTTTTTCTGATGCATTTTGATTATCTCCCGATCCATATAAGGATAATGAAGGAGGAACCTCTGCATAAATTATGTTTCTTCATGGATGAGGTGAATTGACCACTTGTTTCTTATCTACTTCAATCATTTCGATGATAGTATCATATTCCAAGTAATCATCCTCGACTGCTTCCACTAAACCCTATTCCACCATATTATTTTCAGTATATTTAGGGAAAGGATTAGTGAATATTTGTAAGTTTTGATTCGGCAGAGCAACCGATTTGTTTCCATTGTCATTCACACTTAATACCTAGATGACATTTGAATCAATAAGGTCCTGTATTTCATGTTTAGGACTCATACATCGTTCAGTGTCATGTCCTTGTGTCCGATGATAATGAAAAAAGGCATTAGCATCGAAGTAAGGTCCTTGTTTATTAGGATCAACAGGCTTGATTGGGGGAAGCTTCAGAATGCTATTACTCACATCTTGGTTCATGATAGAATGATAGGACTCAGATATCGGAGTAAACTTTCTTGGTTGATATGATGCTTTCTTTGGATTATTTATAGCAGACACATTTGTATTTGGTCCATTGATCTTGATGAAACTCCTATTATTGTTTCTCTTAAAATTATTTTGTGACGATCCACCCATGGATTGACCAACTTGAGTCGATGAGTTTTGGTTTCAATACTGACTAAACAAAAGTTGATAATCATGAAGAGCGGTGCATAAATGTTGAAAGGAGTTATATTTCATCAAGAGAATCTTATCACGAATGTTAGGTTGTAGATTTGTAATGAATATCTTTTGAACATCCTCATCTTTCATCTAATACTAAATCTATGCATAAAGTCCTTGATACCGACTAATGAATTCAGTCAACTTTTCTTTGGGACCTTGTTTACATTGAACCAAGTCAATAAGCATGACTTGGGGTCTGATGTTTGCTTGAAAATGTTGTAAAAATTGATCAATCAATTGTGAAAAGGAGTGTATTGAATTCGGAGGCAATGAGCAAAACCATTCTAAAGCAGTATCTTTGAGAGATCGCGGGAAAATTTTTGTTAACAAATCCTCTTCAAAATAAAAATCACTACACATAGTTGTAAATGCTGCCACATGAATATTAGGATCACCTTTTCTACCATATTTTTCAAAGCGGGGTGTCTTAAACCTCTCAGGCATAGGAGTTCTCAAGATTGCATAGGAAAGGGGATTACGGGCATGATATGTTGGTAGACTAGGCTGCGAAGAATTTGTCAATTTTGTTACCTTTTGTTGTAAATCAGTCATGCCCTGTAAAAGTTGGTTTAGGATGGCATCATTGGGAGATGCAATTTATTGCGAGGAATTAGAACCAAAGTGAGGAGGTGAATGAGCTTGACATACGATAGGTGGAGGTTGAGAAAAGGTCAACCGTTATTGGACATATTGGTAGGTTGAAGATGGTTGTGACTAGGTAATAGGTGGTTGGAAATGAGTAGAATAGATAGGTGGTTGAGAACAATTATGCATAGAGGAGGTCCCTTTAGGAACCAAATTTTGATAATCAAATCCCACAACTTTGTAATTAGTGCCATTAGATACTCTAATACCAGTGGTAGCATTACTACAAGCGTTTGCATTAGTTGTTAAGATCATTGACGTAAAAGTAGATATTCCTGTAGTCGGTATAGGTGGCGAAACTTGAGTATGAGATGGTGATAGAGTGTTATTTATCACTTGTACACATTCAGTCACTGGCATAATGTTGGTTTGTACAGTATGTACTAGACCACGAATTGCATTTAGACCATCTTGTCCCTCTTTTATCAATTCTCTTATATTATGAATTGTAGGGATAGCTTCCTTAGCTATTCTCTCATTTTCCATAAATGATTGAAATTCAGCTAGCTCTTTATCCAATTTTTCTATTTGCTCATCAGATACATATCCTGTTGCCTCAACAGTATTATTAGCATCATGAAAAGTTTGTTCTTCCATTGTGGTTGGAGGATGTATAATATCTTGCACAATTTGAGTTTCTCCCTTTGTAAAGAAGGTGTCCAAAGTACCAACTTCTTCAAGAGCACTAGATTCCATTAATCTTTTACTTCTTCTCAAAGGGATATTGTTTTTATGACAACATGTCATAAATCTTATAAAAGTATACAACACACAACGCACAAACTAAGAGAACAAATCCTAGGAGAAGGATATGATTGATGGCCAAAAATGCTTGGAATTTTGTACTTTTTTAAATGCAAATGAATGAACCAAAGGGAGTTGTACAGATTTAAGTCAAGGGAAGCAAGTTATATTTCCAATATCAGTCCAAAACAGAAAAATTATCCTTCTCAACACACACTTGATGCGATTTCCAGTTAGTGTCAAGTCAAAATATAGTGAAAATATGTCAAAATAGACACTTTTTTCACCAAAACTCAATGCAAAAGGGCATAACAAAGGGTGTTGTGAGGAAAATTATGATGGATAGAAAATAATATCAATAATAACAGCCACTAGGTGCCAAAATACCCAACACAACATGCTTTTAGTGCCACTTAAGGTAAAGCCCTAGTGAAAATATAGCAAAAATAGGCTATTTTTCACAGTTTTTCAATTCCAAGATCTAGCAAAAGAGGTATTGTAATGAATATCAGGAGGTAAAACAAATAATATCAATGATATCAGTCACCTCACTCCATAAAATTGATCACAACACGTTTGGAGTACAAACTAGGTCAAACCCTAGGGCAAAAATAGCCAAAATGTGTAGTTTTTCACCAAATTTTCACTACAAGAGCCCGATAAAAGGGTGTTGTGAAGATTTTTATGAGAGGAAGAAAATGATTACCCTGATAATAGAAAATTAATGCCAAAATACCTTTCACAACATGCATATGGTGCAAGTTTATAGAGTCGATAAGGCCAAATTTAGTGAAAATCGTTGTTTTTGAAGCCCTAGGTTTAAGATATTGGGACAAAATGCTATGTGAATGTTTTGAAGTCTGATTTATGATGGAAATTAAATAATCTCAAACCTGAAAATGATTTTCAATCCTTTTTATGCAAAATGCCAATGAAAATCTAATGAAAATGCATGAAAATTGCTAGTTTTTGTTGAAATTTCCTATGCAAAAATGCAATGATTTTAAATCTAAATGCAAATTTACACTAAAATGCAAGAATAAAGCCAAATGTTAATTTGAATGAGCCTCTAAAATCAGTAGAAAAATCTGGAAAAAAGATTTTGCCTACTAACCCTAGATTTTGGAATTACTAGGTTATATGAAAATTGTCAAAATTTCTACAAAAACCTAGCAAATTAATAATGAAAATGCAATGCAAATTTCTGAATTTTTGAATTTTTATGTAGTTTATATCAGATTTGATGCAAAAATTATGAATTAGGAAAAATTAGAAAGGATTGATGCAATTTAGTAAGCCAAACAATGCATTTTTTTTTATTTTCCAAAATTTTCATTTTTTTTGAATTTTTCTCAATGCAATAAAATGAATGACTATATGAATGAATGAATCAAATCTAAATTTGAATACACACACTCAACAAGTTGCAATTTAAGTCCAAAAACACGGGTTCACCAAAATGTTTAGGTGGAAAATTGGATTTGTAAATGTTTTAGTGTTTTGATGTTTAAATCCTCCTCTCCACTATACATTCAAGGATCTAGGGTCGAGTGGCAGACACTATCATACCCTAGGTCACTTGTGAGATGTAGGGAAACTTGGATTAGGGAATTTAATTATCAATTTTCCTTCTCCTATGCTTAATTGACCATTAAAACCCTAATTATGCAAATACGGTGACAAATTGACGAATAACAAAAAAAGCTCTTGCAGACAGGAGTAAAATACTAAATCATAGAGTACCTATTTTCGGGGCTCCAAAGAAGAACAGTTAGGGACACTGGAGCAAGCACCCTAGTCCAAGGTACCAGTTTCTTCATGGGATCCGAACCTCCTTCCGACACTGATCAGCCCTGTAACTTTTGTTTCTAGAAATTTGTCTGCGAAAGACACTAGAGCGAGCCAAGTCTTGGAAATGCTCTGGTGTCCTGCTTCTCTTCAGATCCTGAATCCTTGATGCCTGCCAATCCTTCCTACAACTTCACTTTTCCCAAATGTGACACCTATAACCTGCAATCACAAGATTTGGTTTGGGGTTGTGGTGTTTAGAGGCTTGCCTTAGTCAAGCCCTGAAGGACACTTAAGTCTCTGAACACCGTTGTTAGATAAATAGTGCATGCCCTTGTGAGGCAGAGGCAAAAACCAAAGGAATCAATGATGAAAACACAATATTATGTCACCTTGTAGTGAAGCTCTCATGGGAGAAAGATGCTCTTCATTCCATGAGGAAATTAATGCTCAAATCTACAAATATCAACACACAAGTTTGCTCTTGCAACACAATGAAAGCCTTGAATCACCTTGAGAACACTTGAACATCACAATTGCCATCTAGTTTACAAATGAATGCCTAAACATGCTTTTATATGCAACTACAAGCACTCCTGCCAAGATTTCAAAAATCAAAACTTATCGTGTCGACAAAAGGACCAAATAATGGTCATAAACCGACACCCAAAAATTAGGGCTGCCCCAAAATAGGGTAGGACTAGGGCGCAGACACCCAAGTCCTCCCCCCTATTTTGGGTAGGGTACAACTCTAGGGGTCCTCCTAGGTCCACTTTGCCATGAAACCTAGGCCTCATTCCATCGGGATGCCAAAATATGAACTAAGATGTCCTAAATGCATGCTAAAGACCCGAGAGCTAAACCTTATGAGGGAAAAGCCCCCAAGGGGACATTTTCTGACGTTACAGATTCATGGTAAAACTTACATGTTTATCTCTAGTTGTCTTTGTTAGACATGGTTACCGATGTGATTTTGACTTTGTATATTACATTGTGAGATCTATGAGTTGTGCAGTTTGTTGTTTGGATATACTTACAAGTTGCATGGATAACTCAGATATAGGTCATTTATACCCATAGTAGTGTTGATACAAATTCTATTTGGTTGGCATGGTTTGGCCACCTGGTTCATTTGTTTGGTTGTCATTAAGGGGCAAAGAGATGGAGTTATTGTTGACAATCTTTTTGTGTCAATGTGGTTCTAATGAACAAAACACTTAGCTTGACCACCAACAATGGAAAGGTCTAAAAGTATGGGATGTGATTAGAAAACTAATCTCTGGAGCGAAGGTTAGCTCCTTGCTTACTGCAAACTAACTCTAATCAAGGGAGAAAAGCAAAGAGAGAAACATGTTGAAAGTAAACTACAAAAAGCATAAAAGGCCATAAGCCAAGAGTAGGCATCCTACTACCATCTAACAAAGACTTGGCTACTCACGGTATCATAATCAACAATATTGAAACTAAAAACACACACACCAATCACAAGGTTTCATGCACACCAAGGATGAGTCAAAACAATGTAATAGCCTCACAAAATAATATCTTAATATGATTTTAAAATTACATACAATGCAACATAGCTCATTAATATAAATAAATATAGATGTTCCCCTGAAGCCAAATAGTAAAAGGATCAAGGAAAGAAAAGAACATTCCTAAACAAAGTAGAAGAACCAACAATCAGCATTATATCACTCCCCAGAATAAACATGCCCACTAACAACACAAGAGTTAAAGGAATATTACACATTTGTACTAACTATCATGAGGTTAGAGAGAGAAATATAGCTTCCCATAGGCTCACAACAACACAAAATAGCAAATTTTACCCAAAAAGTATTCACCCAATCCTTCCGTGTGACCAAAAAACCACAATAGTGGAGGGATGTAAAATAATCCAATCAACAAAAACCTATCAATCTCTAAAGTATATAAAGAATAAGAGAGAAAATAAGAGGAAAAAGAAAGAAGGGAATCCTATAGTAGGTGAGATGCGACTACAACCTTCAATGCCCATGCTATAGATGTCCGTTGCTCATCAATTTTTATGTCCTTATGTGAGCACTCTTCTCAAAATATTTAGAAAATCAAATCCCAAATTTATTTCCTTGTGTGGCAATTTCTTACTAGCACTTGAATTTATTTGCAATGCACTTCACCTTCTGTGAATGATTTTCTTTTTATTGTCACACATTTTGCCTTTATAAGTTAAATTATTTCCCATGCTAAAAATAAGTGCAACCACTTCTATTTTAAAGTTTTCCCCTCTTTTTGATTTTCTATGTAATTATTTTCCCTTCTTTCTCTTACCTATGAACGAAACTTTTACTTGTATCCTTTACTTGCCTCCTTTTACTTTTACTTTCATTTGTGACATTAGAATATCAAAATAATTAATATTCATCTTTTTTACTTACCCTTACAAATACTTAACCATAATTGATTATACCTTTTGTATTCACATTTAACTTCTATATTAAAGTAAAATTTAATATTAATCAATTAAATTTAAATGGGAAACCTTTGGAGAGCAGAGACATTGGAACTACATGGGTTGACTTGAACTAATTACCTTCCATTGGATAATTATTTTAATTGAATGATTAAAATAATATTAAATATGTTCTGTCACTATCTTTCGACAAATGGTGGAATTTTTTTCGATTCCCTTTGCTTCTGCTTCAAACTCTTGCAAAATAATTATTTGAATTGAGTTGATTAAAATAATATTAAACTTGACTTCGATTCAGATGGAATGGATATTGATGGAGGAGTCTCAATGAATTTGCAAAAATATTTAAATAATGCCCAAGCATTATAAAATATTGGAAAGTTGTTTGGGTCTTGACACTTCATTAAATACATTAGAATAATGGCATGGCTGAATTAAATTTTATTACCTCCCATGAATGATTTTCATGTGCAATAAATATTATTTCTTTTATTGTCGAGATGAATCTCTTAACCAATGGCGTTCATTTCATTTGTACTTCTTATTAATTTTTAGTAATTCTCACCAGCTGTTGATCTCTTCAAATATGATGGTGGCTACTCATTGATTAAACTAAAACCAAAATCCTATGTTTATTATGCCAAGTTTGCATACTTCTCATCATTTTGGAAGCCTAGAATAGAAAACATCTTATTACCAGCCACCAAATATCATTTTTTGTTGATTTGTTAATGTGCAAAGATATTTGAATACATTGTGCCATGCTTTGAATAAGTTATAGCTCCATAAATTAAATAAAGGCAACATATTAAATTATTGCATGCCATTTTCAATCCTCGCACCGTAAACTTCTATGCAATGTTTCATTTATTCTTGCCTGGTATTTTCTTCCATAGTTGTACCATTTTTGAAGAATGTTGTGCCCCCTTTGAATTTTCTAGTGCTTAACTTTAACAAATATTAAATTGTTGTCCACCACATTTGGTTTGCCTTTTCTTTCTAATTTTTATCTATCTTCGCACCCTCAAAATAGGCCTACCAAGTTTGATGACTAGTCTTTAATTAAATGGAAGGGGAAATATAAATCTATTACACCCACCTTTGTCACCAAATTCTAGCTTCTAACAAATGAGTATAGGTGTCATACTGGAGTTGTCATGCTAGTTTTGTCATGCCAATTTTGATTTAGGCAGTACCACATTTTATTCTCTAATATTGCACTCAATTTTCAACCATTTAGTATATGGTTGATATTTTGATGGAGAATAACCTGAATTATTTTAAAGGTGACCATAAAATGGTCAACATTTATGGTGAGTCATAGGGGCTTTCCACATGCGAGAAGAATGAACCCAAAAAATAAAAATTGCATCCATTGGGCATTAGAGTCAAGTTGGACAATAAAGGAATGAGTATAGCATATCCAAATGAATCATCATCTATAGCATGAAGAAATTAACTAAAAACACTCCCTCTTTGCTGCTACAAAATTATAAAACCAAAAACCAACTTGCAACAACAAGCTAGCACAAAAATAAAAAATGCATTGCCCTCTAATTGATACTCTTTAACCGTTGTTGCAAGCATGCTCAAAAATAAAACATCATTATACAATTTTGCTTGGAGGAACTTATTTAAAGCTAGAAAAACTATACTACTACATACAAATGAAGTATACCCAAACAAATTATACAAACAAATGGTTTATTTTTGTAGTTTACTTTCAGCATGTTGCCAATGAATGGTTCTATTTGGATGGGTATACTTCATATGTATGGAGTACTATAGTTTTTTTAGCTTTAAATAAATTGCTCTAGGAAACAATGTACAACAATATTTTATTTTTAGCATGCTTTCAACAATAATTAAAGAGTATCAGTTAGGGGATAATGCATTTTTTAGTTTTGTGTCGATTTGGTGCTGCAAGTTGGTTTTTAGTTTTAGAATTTTGTTGCAGTAGAGAGGGAGTTTTTTCAATGAATTTTTTTAGGCTATAGATGTTGAGTTGTTTGTAGCTTCGATTAGATAACATAATAATAAATATGAATATATAAGTAATATTAAATATTACTTATATATTCATACTTAATATATAAGGTATGTTAAGATAAATATCAATATAGCATGATCAAATGATATATTACCAAAGCATAAACATCTTCTGCATTCTAAATAGTGATTAGTAACTGTTAAAATTGGTGAAACCGATTACAATACAAACGGTGACAAAGTCACACCTGTGATAGGCGTGACTCCTTGAGGAGTCACGTTTATCACAGATGTGACTCCTACCGTCACTCACATATTTATATCAATGTCTTTGCCCTACAATACTATGGATCGACACAAAAATCAGAAGTGTATGAGAAGTGGAAATTGCATCTGAAATACAAAAGAAAGTAATAAGTTAAGTCTGCTATATAAATATCCAACTTTCAGAAAATATCCAAGTCAGAGATTATAAGTTCGATTTGAATTTACATGGTATCAGAGCCAAGGTAAGCATAATCCAGGTAGAAAATCAAACTTGAGAAATTCAGATTTAATACATCTCATATCTCAAATGACAGTAACAATCCGATTCGAAGACAGATTGGAAGGAGAAAATAACTTCTCATCATGGAAATTTAGAATTATGATGATACTAAAAGAAAATAAAGTTGATTCATTTGTGAGAGAAAATAAAACGGAACCAGAGAATGATCCTGATAAAATGACATGGATTGAAGGAAATGACAAAGCCATGAAAATCATAGTTGATGAAGTTAGAGATCATATCGTGCCGATTTTGACAAAACATGAGACTGCATATCATATGTTTAAGTCACTTGAAGGCAATTCTGAAATTAATAACTCCAGCAGAACTTTAGCCCTAAAGAGAGAAATAAATCATATAAGTATGAACAAAGGAGAATCTATCAATGCATACTTTATGAGAATACTTGCACTAAGGGATCAACTATCAACACTTGGGTACCAAATTGAAAGCAAGGAACTAACACTTATTGCTCTAGATGGTCTCCCAAACTCCTGGGAGACATTTGTTCAAGGCATTAGTGCAAGGTCCAAATTTCCAAAATTTGATCGCCTAAGCTCAGACTGTCTTCAAGAAGAATCTAGACAGACAAAGAAAGGGTCAAAACATAAAAATATAGATGAAGACCTCCATGTTCTAAATACAAACTCTCAAAAGAAAGAGAAGAAGAAACACTTCAAGAAGAGGAAAAATTATCACGGGAAAGGTTCATTCAAGAAAGACATTTCTCGCATCCAATGTTTCAGATGCGACCAATATGGACACTATGTAATCAGATGTCCTGACAGAACCAAACAACAAGCATCTTATGCCAAAATAAAGGAGCATGAATCTGAGAAATATGTATTCTACTCTGCACTTTCAAACCAAGTATCAAATAAATCCAACACCTGGGTTATAGATAGTGGTTCATCAAGACACATCACAGGGTTTAGGGAACTACTAGACACCATGGTAGAAGAGACTAATGAAGAAGTAACAATTGGAGATAACTCTGTACATCCAGTCAAGGGTGTTGGCACATGCACCCTCAAATTAAAGACTGGAATTGCCATCCAACTTACTAGAGTATTGTTTGTCCCAGGCATCAAAAGAAACCTAGTCTCCATATCTGCACTTGAAGATAATGGATATAGGGTGACCTTTATGGATAGCAAAGTATTGGCATGGCCGAAGAATTCTACTATTAAGAAAGCCAAAACCATAGGTCATAGACAAGGGTACTTATACGAGTTATGTACGGAACCAAATCAAGCCCTAATTCATGAAATTGTAGACTCTAATGAAATATGGCATAGAAGACTAGGATATCTAAATTTTCGTGCCCTATCTTCCATGGAAAGACTAGTTACAGGGTTACCCAAACTCAAACAATGTAATTCAGGGGTATGCAAGGGGTGTGCCTTAGGGAAAAATACAAGGGGTCCTTTCAAAATAGTTCTAGCAAAACAATTAAAGTATTAGAACTAGTCCACTTAGATTTATGTGGACCCATGTCTGTACCCTCCTTAGGTGGGTTTCTATACTATGTAATCTTCATTGATGACTTCTCCAGAAAGACATGGATCTATTTTCTTAAATGTAAAGAATCACAGGAAATCCTTAAAAGATTTAAGGAATTCAAATCCATTACTAAAAACTCTTCCTGGAGAAAAATCAAAACCTTAAGAACAGATAATGGGAATGAATACACTTCAGACATTTTTAAAGACTTGTAAAAACACTAGGATTAAGAGGGAGTTCACTGTACCTTATAATCCTCAACAAAATGGAGTTGCAGAAAGAAAAAATAGAACCATTGTAGAAGCTGCTAGGGCTATGTTACTTGATCAAAACATAGACACTTCACTTTGGGCAGAAGCATCTAGTACTGCTGTCTATATATAGAACAAATGTCCTCACTCTCATATTGATGACAAAACTCTTGAAGAAGCCTTCACTGGCACAAAACCAGACATTAGTCATTTAAGGATATTTGGTTATCTTGTTTACATTCATGTGCCCAAAGAGAAAAGAACTAAGCTAGAACCTTCTGGGAGAAAAGACATCTTTGTAGACTATAGTGAAACATCAAAAGCTTATAGAATATATATACCTGGTCAAAGACAGATTGAACTAAGCAGAGATGTGATTTTTGAGGAAGACATAGCTTTCAAAAGAGCTAGAAATGATATTGAGTCAGAAATTCAAACTTCCAACTCAAGCATAGAAGAGGATCCTACACCTGAGTTTCAGAGGGAGTATCCTGAGGAAGAGGTAAACCATGAACAAATCACATCACTAGAAAATCCCAAGAAAAAACCACTCTGGGCCACCAAAACAATGGAAGAAGCTAAAAATTATGTCGCTCCATCAGGGACTTTGAGGGAAAGCACAAGACCTAAGAGATTCTCTAGTTATGTAGCTTTAATGAGTGAATTCATTAAATCAGAACCTTCTAGTGCTATAGAAGCTCTTAAGCACCAAGTATGGAAGGATGCCATGGCAGAGGAGTATCAATCCATCTTGAAGAATGATGTGTGGGATATAGTACCTAGACCAAAAGGGAAATCTGTTGTTTCTTCAAAATGGCTATTTAAAATCAAACATGCTACAGATGGCAGTATAGGGAAATACAAAGCAAGATTTGTAGCCAGAGGATTTTCACAAAAGGAAGGAATTGATTACGATGAAACCTTTGCTCCAGTTGCTCGATATACATTAGTTAGGGCAGTTCTAGCTATTGCAGCAGCCAAAGGGTGGAAAGTCCATCAAATGGATGTAAAAACTACTTTCTTAAATGGAACCATTGAAGAAGAGGTTTACTTAGAGCAACCTGAAGGATTTGAGATTCACAATGCAGGATCCCATGTATGTAAATTAAAGAAATCTCTATATGGACTTAAACAGGCCCCCAGAGCCTGGTATGAAAGAATTGACAGTTATCTCTTGAGATTAGACTTCTCAAAGAATGATGCAGATCCAAATCTCTACTTCAAACAAAGCAAAGGTGATATGTTAATATTGATATTATATGTTGATGATCAATTGATTACAGGAGAAAATCACCTTATTGATCAGTGTAAGAAAGATCTAGCTTCAGAATTTGACATGAAGGACTTAGGTCTATTACACTACTTCCTTGGACTGGAAGTATGGCAGAAATCAGACTATATTATTCTAAACCAAGGGAAGTACACAATTGATATATTAAAAAGGTTTGGTATGATGGAATGTAGACCTATGTCTTCCCCCATGGAAACAAATCTTCATAAATTGAAGGAAGCAACAGCAGATTCTCCGTTGGCAGATCCCACTCTGTACAGACAGATAATTGGATCCTTGATGTATTTGGTCAATACCAGACCTGATATCTGTTATGATGTAAATGCCTTAAGTTAGTTTATGTGTGAGCCCAAGGAGATACATCTTGTGGTTGTGAAACATATAAGGAGATACCTTCAAGGTACTCTAAATTATGGATTAAAATATGAAAAGGTTGACTTAGATCTACATGGATTCACAGATTTAGATTGGGCTGGAAGTGTAACTGAATGAAAGAGCACCTCCGGATGTTGTTTCAGTTTAGGGTCAGCAATGATATCGTGGATCAGCAGAAAACAGTCTTCAGTTGCTCAGAGTTCTACAGAAGCCGAATATATTGCAGCTTCTATGGCTGCTAGAGAGGCAGTATGGCTTAGAAAACTGCTTGTGGGATTATTTGGTAAACCTCTGAAACCAACTATCATCCATTGCGACAATCAAAGTTGTATTAAGCTAACCGTGAATCTAGTATTCCATGATAGATCTAAACATATTGAGATTCCTCATCACTATGTGCATGATATGGTGGAAAGGAATGTGATTCAGTTGGAGTATATTAGTACAGGAGATCAAACTGCAGATATTCTTACTAAACCACTCCTCAAGGTGAAAGTTGAATACTTCAGAAAAAATCTTGGTATAATTGAAATGTAAAATTCTAATTGATTTGTACTAATATATTAAAGATGTTTAATGTGTAAACATCTTGTGTTATATGTGTGACTCTATGACATTATGGGCCTACCCATTCTATGTTTATTTCCAAAAGGTGATAATTTTTTGGATAATCTACACTTGTACCTAACATTATAAGGTGACGATCTTATAATGTTCATTAGACTGATATCATGTGACTTGATATTGGTATGAATCATGGAGTTATCATGATTAAGTTATGGTAGACATTATTTGACTTAATGTCAGTGCACATACCATAACTGGGATATATATAAGGAGAATGTAATGTTCTCGAGTATAGTATATCCTTTAGTATCACGAGGTAGGTGATGCTACGTATCACGAGGTAGGTGATACTATATATCATGAGTTATGTGATATTAAATTACTTTGAGTAATTCATTATAGATCATATAATTGATAATCACAGAGATTATTGTGATATTGTTATCTTCCCAAGCTAAGAGGGAGTGTTGAGTTGTTTGTAGCTTTGATCAGATAACATAATAATAAATATGAATATATAAGTAATATTAAATATTATTTATATATTCATACTTAATATATAAGGTATGTTAAGATAAATATCAATATAGCATGATCAAATGATATATTACTAAAGCATAAACATCTTCTGCACTCTAAACGGTGATTAGTAACTGTTAAAATTGGTGAAACTGATTACAATACAAATGGTGACAAAGTCACACCTGTGATAGGCATGACTCCTTGAGGAGTCACGTCTATCATAGATGTGACTCCTACCATCACTCACATATTTATATCAATGTCTTTGCCTTGCAATACTACAGATCGACACAAAAATTGGATGTGTATGAGAAGTGGAAATTGCATCTAAAATACAAAAGAAAGTAATAAGTTAAGTTTGCTATATAAATATCCAACTTTTAGAAAATATCCAAGTCAGAGATTATAAGTTCGATTTGAATTTACAATAGATGATGATTCAATTGGATATGCTCTATTCATTCCTTTATTGTCCAACCTGACTCAGATGTGCAATGGATGTAATTTTTATTTTCTATGTTCATTCTTCTCGTACACAAAAAGCCCCTGTGAGTCACCATAAATGTTGACCATTTTATGATCACCATGAAAATAATTCAAGTTATCCCCATTCAAATATCAACCAAATACCAAATGGCTAAAAATGGAGCACAACATTAGAGAATAGAATGTGGTACTACCTAAATCAAATCGGCATGACAACTCTGGTAAGGCACATATACTCATTTGTTAGAAGCTAGAATTTGGTGACAAAGGTGGGCATAATAGATTTATGTTTCCCCTTCCATTTAATCAAAGACCAATCAACAAACTTGGCGTGACCAGTTTTGAGGGTGTGAAGATAGATTAAAAATAGAATGAAAAGGCAAACCAAATGTGGTGCCAACAATTTAATATTTCATTAAAGTTGAAGCACTCAAAAATTCAAAGGGGGCACAACAGTTTATATAAATGGCACAACTATGGAAGAAAATACTAGGCAAGAATAAATGAATTATGGCACATAATTTTATGGTGCTAGGATTCAAAATGGCACGCAACTTGATTTAATATGGCGCCTTTGTTTAATTTATGGCAATATAACTTACTCAAAGCATGGTGCAATGTATTCAAATATCTCTACACATTAACAAATCAACAACAAATGATACATGTGTTAGATTATTTTTATTACATCATTGTTTATTTCCAACTAATAACTATTTCATAGTTATAGTTGGTTGGTTGGTCGGGTATGCTCGACTAAGTGGTTATTCAAACCACTTCTACTTGTATATATTGTTGCTCATACATTAATCTATTTGCTCATTGCTCTTTATATTTTGTCATGGTATCAGAGCATATAAAATTTTGAGCCTGTGTATGAGACCCAAAGGTTGAAAGGAAATTTGGTGGAGAGGCAAAAATCCAAAGAGAAAATCAAAGAAGCAATTTGCATTCAGAGATAAGTTGAACAATTTGAAAGAAGGCACTATAACTTACTCAAAGCATGGTGCAATGTATTCAAATATCTCTACACATTAACAAATAAACAACAAATGATACACGGTGGCAAATAATAAGAAGTTTTTGATTCTATGCTTTCAAAATGATGAGAAACTATACAAACTTGGCATAATAATCAGAGGATTTTGATTTTAGTTTGATCAGTAAGTAGCCACCATTAGATTTGAAGAGACCAACAACTCATGAAAATTACTAAAAATTGTTAAGGAAAAGTACAAATGGGATGAGTGCCATTAATTAAGAGTTCCAATGCAACAACAAAAGAAATAATATTTAGTTACACATGGAAATCATTCAAGGGAGGTCATAAAAGTTAATTCAGCCATGCAATTATTTTAATGTGACATATGAAGACTTGAGACCCACCACAAATAAATTTCCAATATTTTATAATGCTTGGGTATTATTTAAATATTTTTCGTAAAATCAATGAAACTTCGTCGGCAATATCCACTTCATCCAAATTGAAGTTAAGTTTAATATTATTTTAATCGACTCAATTAAAATAATCATTTTGCTTGAGTCTAAGAAGGAAGCAAAGGGAAATGTCCAAGCAATTTTTTCCATTCACCAAAGGATCATGATGGAACATATTTAATATTATTTTATTATTTGATTAAAATAATTATCTAGAAGAAGCCCGCAACTAGTTCAAGTCAAACTATGTAGTTCAAGTGTCTTTGCTCTCCAAAGGTTTCCCATTTAAATTTAATTAATATTAGAAGTTAAATGTGAATGCAAAAGGTAAAATTAGTTAAGTTAAATATTTTTTAGGGTAAATAAAAAAGATGAATATTAATTATTTTAATATTTTAATGTCACAAATGAGAGCAAAAGTAAAAGGAGGGAAGTAAAGGATACAAGTAAAAGTTTCACGCATAAGTAAGAGAAGAAAGGGAAAATAATTACACCAAAAATCAAAAAGAGGGGAAAACTTTAAAATAGAAGTGGTTGCACTTATTTCCAACATGGGAAATAATTTGATTTAAAAAGGTAAAGTGTGCAACAATAAAAGGAAAATCATTCAAGGATTGTGAAATGCACAACAAATAAATTCAAGTGCTAATAAGAAATTGTCACACAAGGAAATAAATTTGAGAATCAAAGTATTAATTATTTTTTTAGAAGATTTCAAGATTTAATTTCCTAAATAATTTGAGAAGACTGATCACACAAAGGACATAAAAATTGATGAGAAACTGACATTTGTAGCATGGGTATTGAAGACTATAGTCACATCTCACCTACTGTATCATTCCCTCTCTTTCTTTTCCCTCTTATTTTCTCTTTTATTCTATATATACTTTAGAGATTGATATGTTGTTGTTGGTTGGATCATTTTACAACAGCCCTTCATTGGTGTGATTTTCTAGTCATACGAAAGGATTGGGTGAATGTTTTTATTAGTAAAGTTAGCTATTTTGTGCTTCTCTAAGCCTATGGGTAACTATATTTCTCTCTCTAACCTCATGATGGTCAATACAAATGCATAATCTTCCTTTACCTCTTGTGTTGCTATTGGGTGTGTTTATTCTAGGGATCGATATATTGTTGATTGTTAGTTCTTATACTTTGTTTGGGAATGCTCTTTTATTTCCTATGTCCTTCAGTTGTTTGGCTCCAAGGGAATCTTTGTATTTTTTTCATTAATGAGCTATGTTGCATCATATGTAATCTTAAAATCATATCATGACATTATTTTGTGAGGTTGTTACTCCATAAGGTTTGACTCATTATTATTGTGCATGAAACCTTGTGATTGTTGCATGTGTTTCTAATTTCATTATTATTGATTATGATCCTTCAGCCATGGAATCACAAGTACGGCCTAACATAGCATGAGATAATTTGAAGAACCGAGCATCTTTTAACATCATCATTATAATAATAGGAAGACCTTTCCTATAATGGCCTGCTATGCCTATACGGACATATGAGAGATGCATGAACTGCGGGTTCTTGGGACTGGCTAAGGCTTGATTTCTAAATTTCTTAACTTGTTTATCACTGAACAATTTTAACTTTCCTTTGGATCCTCCTGTTACTACATGCTGTAAGTCAGCAACATGACACTTTTGCCAGGAAGTATATCCAAAGAAATTCTTAAGACCTTTAGATTTATTTATCATAGAGAGGACTCCATTAGGGATGTCACAATAAATCTCAGAAGGCTTGATCACAAGGACTCAAAATTCTTTATCTAAAAATTGATTACTAGAAGAGACTTCATCTAACACATTACTACTTTCAGCTGGTAATGAGAAAGTCTGTTCAGAGTTTGGAAAGAAGTTTGTGAAACTAACCTCTTCACTCCTTGCTGGTGTATAATCTTCAGGTGCTCTCTCAGCTCCAGATGTAGAAGCTTGATCCATACTGTATGTGCTCCAATCTACGCTCGAATCTGCACTCGAAATACCAGATAACCTCCTCAATCACCCTAAAACGCCAACCACGGCAAACAGTGGGACTTATTACAAGGACTTACGACACAGAGTGACGGTATGAGCTTTACAGAGAGCAATACAGAGAGCGATACATCAGTAATGGATTCACTTTTCCTACTGAAACTAATATAGTCACACAAAGACTGTATTTAGTGCAAGTAGTAGCTAAAGCTTGATTCACATAATCAAATAACAGTGCTCTGATACCAACTTTTTAGACACAGCTGCAAATGAGAATTCATATTCAAACACAGAATTAGAACACATCCAGTATGATTCAAACTGTTGCATATATTAGCTTTGGCAGAAGATGATTACATTATTCTCATATTCATTGAGCGCTGCATAGACTAGACTATATGAAGCTTTCTGGTTTCTGAGTTTCTAATTTCTACCAGAGGTAGAAAGAGCATACTACTCTCACCTTTCAGCTTTCCTAAGACTCAAATTAAAAAACTAGACTTGTAAGACTCTCTAGACCTTGCTTGGAGACTTCGCTTGCCAAGACTTTTTTATCGAATGAGGCGGCCTTACGTTTTTTATATAGGAAGGCAAGGCAGATCTTATTACCTTTTCTCACAAGTCCGGATTTGAAATCCGTCAATCCAAGGTTGACACGAGCAACCCTTATCCAAAGGACTACCTAGATGAGGATAAGATTCCTCGGGTGGGACCAATTAGTCCGTGAACAAGATAAGAGGGAACCAACAAACTTTACATGTCATCTTTTTGATCACGGGAAGGATAGCCCGTGCATACTATAGGCACGTATGCTTTCCCCTTTTACCATGGAAGGGCCCACACTTATCTTTTGACACGAAGAGATAAGTATCTTCGATGGATGACAAGCCCCATCCATTAGCTAGAATATTCTTCAGATCTGCTGGATCGCCGTCTTACATAGTCTAGACATCCTTCACATATTTGATTGATAGGATGAGTACAGTCAGGAGCTCGTCTGTCTTCAACTATGGGTGTATGTGAGGTTGATGGTACATTTGGACCTGGTGAAGTGAATATGACAGGAGGCTCTTCTTTCCATATGACGCTAAGCACCTTAAGTTTATGGGCCCCATACATTCCATGATTGATTGAGGTGTGGTTAGCTTGATCAATTCGATAGGTTTTAGTATATATCCAGACAAGCATTTGAGTGGAATACAGATGTCGCTGGGTGTTAGGTGTATTCCAGAAATAGAATCTTGATCCCAGCCCGGTAGGACCATAGGTTTGCACCATGTGTCGGCTGATAAGATTTTCAATCATTCCATACCTTGTAGAATTGATCATTTCTTCTGTAGGGGCTTCATGGGTGAGCTTAAACACACATCCTGAATAGGATGATGTTCCCGTGAAGTCCACATCATTGGCAGCTTTGCGAGGACCTTGGAATAAATCTCGAATGAGATTTTTGCCTCCTTCATGATCTAACCATCGATCAGTTCTGATGACATGAGGGTTACAGAATTTGATAGGCATTTGCGTATCATCTTCACACCAATTTTGAAGAATTGATTTGACCTTAGGATCAATATGTTCAGCCTGAGCAGACATCTCAAAGAAAGGATGATTAGTCTAGAGACCTATTGTGGTAAGCTGTTGGGCTGCAATAAGACAGCGAAATCTGTCATGAAGAAAATCATTAGCCATATAGAAATTATGTCGATCCCTCATGGGTAAGGGATTTGTACTCCATTCCATACAACTGGTTTCATACCACCTATGTTCTCGGACTTTAATGACATTGACATGTCCAGAAGCCTTGACCAGAGGTCCTAAAATAGGAATGTCATGCTTGACCTCAGGAGCAACGTGTCCTTCTCTGGAAAGGAAATCTGCAAAGATATTAGAAGAACCAGGAAGATAAGCAATATCAAAAAGGTGTTTAAGAACTAAGCCCATCAGAGTAACTGTCCTCTAACCACTTTATCTTTTGATTCTTTTTTAAAGAATCCTTTCAGGTTCTGCAGATCACTTTTGATTAGAAATCTTTTATCAGCAACAAACATTTGAAATGCTTTTAAAGTATTGATTACTGCAAGAATTTCTTTATGAGTGCTATGATAGTTGATTTCACTATTTTTGAAACTCCCAGAAATATATCAGACAATTTCTTCCTTACCACTGGGCACTTGTTCTTTCAAGACACCCGCCCATGCATGTTCACTGGCATCTGTTTCAATTATTTTAAAGCCCTTACCAGGAAGTCTTAAAGGAGGTAACTCAAAACATTTTCTTTTAATTTGATCAATCAGGGCATCATGCAGTTCTAACCAGATAGGTGGATCCTTTCCTAGCAGCTTATTTAACTCAATGCGATCTTGTGCTAGCTTGTAATAGAATCCAGCAATATAATTTACCAGACCTAGAAACCTTTGAAGTTCTTTGACAGAGGTTACCTAAAGATTCTGGATGCAGGTCAGAATGTGAGGTTAGATCATGGTAGGATACCTACTCTTGGCTTATGGTCTTTCATAGTTTCTATACATTACTTTCAACATGTTTCCCTCTTCCTTTCCCCTTTGGTTAGAGTTAGCTTGGAGTAAGCAAGGAATCGACCCTCACTTTGGAGATTGGTTTTTTAGTCGCATCCCACACCTATAAAGCTTTCTATTGTTGGTGATCACGCTAATAATTTTGTTCATCATAATTGTTGGGTACCAAAACATCAGGCCCTCTCCTCTAGAAACATGACCAAGATTGATACAAGGGGAACAAGGTATCACAAGCAAGGATGGTGACACATCAACAAAAACAAGGTGGTTTTGGTCCAACACATAGAATTAAGGCCAAGCACCCTTCTTCTTCAGGATCTACAAAACCTAGGGGGTATTTCCTTGAGGTCTAAATATATGGAAACAATTAGAATAGGGCTTTGACAACCACACCCTAATGGTAGTTAGGAACAAGCCTACTAGACCTCATAACAATAGATTACAAACATATAAGTGTACCCAAAAGTATAATTAGTCTCAATCACCAAAGATAAATCCCCTTAACATCAAATACACACTTATATCTTGCATCGACATCATTACAATCCTCTGAATATTTATTTGACACTAGTTCGTTGGAGATATACAATCACAAAGCAATAAACTCCAATGGTGGGTCAAAATCCTACATGCACAAACCTCTAAACATCTATCTAACACCAGATTGTTGAAGATATACAAAAGTAATAATGTTGGTTTGTGTAGGTAGATAGAACATGAACCTAAACTAACACCTAAACTACTGGTTAAAAATGTTTTTTTTATTTTAAGTAGCATGATTGATCAAGGGCTTCCAAGACCGATGCCTATCCAATGGGCAATAGTCATAGTTTACTAAGAGAAATAATAGATTAAAACCATGAAGTAATATGAGCTATGCTTTTACATACATCTTAGATATGGCACCAAACAACATAACATACTTAATCAACTATCCCCATACTACAGAAATCCATATGAAATACAAAAAAGACCATTACAAGAGCCTTGCAATGAATTAAAATGCTATGACATTTATCAAATTCAATATTACATTTATACCAACAAATGTGCCAAGAAGAAACATACAACTACAATTGAGGGGTTCCCTAAAAATATACAAACAACCATGGAAACATTTTATCACATATGCCATTTACAATATGAATCTCCTTTTGATTTACAAAATGTGCTTCTCAAATATACTAGACTGACAAGATTTGAAACCCTAAATGATCCTTGGCACTTGTAGATGTCCCTAGAAGAGAACAATCGACCCTTTAAATATCAAACAACCACATATTTATAGCACTTGAAAATTCTTGCCCTAGGTTGCTTGTGGAAAATTGATGCACAAAAAGAGGTTGCAACATTAAATTAAAACTAAATGAAATCCCATGAAATCCACTTCAAGCCATGTTCAGGGCAAATTGGTAGGACCAAACCATGTTTACTACTTGAAATGGATGGTTGTAGAAGTCAAATATAGCATTAATGGCATCTTAGGAGGTCAATGGGACTTCCTGAAGTGTTTCAGAGAAGTTTTGGAAGTCTAAAGAAATTTGGTGTGGGATGGGAGGTGAGAATAGGATGAGTGGAAGAAGGTTATTTTGGAGGATGAGGAAGTTTTGTGACGAAAGGAAAATGAATGGGGAGAGAGAGTAGGAAAAGGATACTATACAACATATGAGAGGCACGTGAAGCAAATCCAGAAGCCAAAATTTAGGTTTCCACATAGAGGAAATCAAGTGGTTTGAAAGTGTGGAAGGAAGCAGATTTAGAAAGTGGAATTGGACATTAGGACATGATGTGAGGCAAAAGTAAGACATCTTGAAGTCTGCCAAAATTTTACATTTATAAGGAAGTGAAGGAATCAATCCTTGGGACAAATGCAAGAACTTGACTTAAAACATGATGTGGAATCTATGGAGAAACTTTGCAAAACTAAAGGAGGGAACCAGATGTGGGAAATGAGGAATAACATCCTGTAGGCAAGGAAATTTCTACATGAAAGAAGGCAATGAAGAAAATAACTAACTCTAGTTACTATGATCTTAGTTCTCCCTTGCAAAAATTTAAACATGGCTCACATCCACCTTATTTTGCCTCTTTCTTTACACCATCATTCTCTTCTTCCACCTACAAACCAATGTCTCATTATCCACCATCCAAAATTTAGAAAACAACCCCCCTTCTAATCCTATATCCACCTTTATCCCTCCATCCTCTTCTCTACAACCCCTTCTTTGTACCACCAATATCCCTCCCCTCCTAAATCCCCCATCACATGCCAACTCACCCTTTCCTTCCAAACCACATCTCCAAGGACAAAATAAAATCCACTCTTCCTCATTTAAAACTACCTATCAATCTTCCCACACCTTACACTTCTCCCACCTCCACCCCTTCTATACCACAGTCAATTCTTCTACCACCTCTCTTCCCATACCCCTTACAACTTATCCCTCTACTTATCCTTCTTCTACCTCCATTTCCACACATCCTGCTACTCCCATCACCTCTACCACTCTTGTGGTTGATACAAAGGTTGTGCCTACATATGTTTGAGTCCCTGAGGCCATCCAACATTCCTATTTTATTAACCACATTTATTGCAAGTGTTAGGATTAAGATGCCATTAACCTTGTAAATCCTTGTAATTATTATTCTTAATATTGTTTGTAAATCACTCATAAGGGATGTACAAGTTTCATTGGGAGTGGTAAAAATTATTTACTAGGGACAATAATTACATAATTACTACATCGATAAGTTTTAGAGTTACCGGCGGTAGTTATGGAGTCACATTTACTAATGGTAACTATAAAAATCAAGAGTTATTGAGGGTAGGCGCCACCTTGGAGGAATATACTAATTTTGGTAGGCAAGACACCTATCATAAAGTTGGTAAGTGGTTGTAAGAGAATCTATGATAGATGTAAGTTATCATAGGATTCTATGACAATATGACACCTTATGACAGATACTTATTGCTTGTAAGTTACTTTACTTAGCACTAGGCACCTGTATTGGAAAGACATTATGAAATCTATGATGGTTATAACAACATTTATTACCCTGTAAGTGCCTATTCTTGTCCATGGATGCCCAAGCTTGCATGGTTGTGACAAGTGGCATGAGCATGTAAGAGGTCATTTAATGTTGCATTTTGGAGATTTCAAGGAGAGAGAAAGTGGATGCCTAGTTTGGGGATGGTAAAACCTCTATAAACACAATGCCTTGTATGTGTTATGTATCTCATAAGTTTTGTACACATGTTCTACTAGATTGAAGGTTGAAAAGATAGAGCAAGTGCATGTATTGTATTTTAGATTTGAAGATAATACAACTTGATGCCTCTTTTCTTGGTGGAGTTTTTTACCTGAAAGGGTTTTCTCCATGTTATATATGGTGTTGATATGGATTATTCTTCTATGGTGTTTATTCCTATGTTGCAATTTTCATTTCCATATGCAATCTCAATTCATATTACACTGCTTTAAGATCATAAACATATTGTAATCAGATTTCCATTTGGGTAGTTGTTTCCTTCATTTCTAACATTTGGTATCAGAGCCTAGCCAATTTTGATTCTTGGGTGGTAATGTGAAGGTTGTTAGCTATAGTGGGATATTTGGTTGTTTCGTTTAGCAGATCTTGTGTAGTATTCATGGCTCAATCCGCTGCCTCAACCTCTTGTTTAGACATTGAGAAGTTCAACGATACGGGGTATGAATTGTGGAAGATGAAGATGGAGGATGTGCTTGAGGAAAGAAACCAGTGGTTGGATGTTACGAAAGAGAAGAAGCCCAATGATGTGAGTGCAGAAGAATGGGAAATGTTAGATAAAAAGGCATGGGGAACCATCCGACTGTGTCTTGCAAATTTTGTCTTGTTGAATGCCTTGAAGGAAGAGACTGCCTTCAAAATCTGAAAGAGATTGGGTGAGATATATCAAGCCAAGAGCATAGTAAACAAGCTTTATTTAAAGAAAAAAAATATTTTTAGTTAAAATGAAAGAGGGTGATTCCATTGCAAAGCATTTGAATAATTTTAATTTACTTTTGAGTCAACTTGATTCTGTAGATGCTACAGTTGAAGAGGAAGATAAATGTATACTTCTACTTTGTCCTTTACCTGAATCTTGGGAGAATGTTATCCTTGCTATTACTACTAACCTTGAAGATCCAAAGCTGAATCGCCTCGTTGCAACTTTGTTGGAACAAGAGATGAGGAAGAAGACTTCTGAGGGTAACACTAAGGCTCTCAATGTGAGGGGAAGGTCTAAGGAAAAAGGGTCAAAAGGAGAGAAAGAATCAAAGGACAAATCTAAGGGTCGGTCTAAGTCTCCTTGGAAGAAGAACGAAGTTAAGTGTTGGAATTGCGGTAAAAGAGGGCATGTGAAGAAGGAATGCAGAAACAAGAAGAAATAGTGGGATTCCACTATTGATAAGTCCTTGAATACAGGTGAAGATGTTTTACTTTCTGAATGCAATGTTGTTACTAATGATCATTGGTTGGTTGACTCAAGATGCTCATATCATATTACCCCGCATAAAGAATGGTTTTCCACATACGAAGAGTATGATGGAGGTAAAGTGTACCTTGGGGACAACTCTACATATCTGATAGTTGGGAAAGGCAAGGTAATGTTGTGTTTAAGTGATGGGAGGATTAAAAGCCTCCCTAGTGTTTTGCATGTTCCTAGATTGGCAAGAAATCTAATTTTAGTTTAAAAGTTGAATGATTTGATAATGCATGTAACATTTGATAAGCATGGTTACAGATTGGTAAGAGGAAACTTGGTTGTAGAAAAGGGGAAAAGATTGGGAACCTTGTTTGGGCTAGATGCCACTACAGTTTGTAATTCCTCTTATATTTCTAAGGCTTCTGAAAACACTTGTATGTTGTGGCACCATAGATTGGGTCACACAAGTAATAATGTTTTAAAAACAATCAAGAATAAATAATTGTTGGATGGTTTCTCTTATTCTAATGAGCACTTTGATTTCTATGAGCATTGTGTGTTTGGTAAAGAAAACAAAACATCATTTCCTTTAGGAAGTAATAGAGCAAAAGAGAAGTTAGAGATAATTCATTCAAATGTGTTTGGATATGTAGATAATGACTCTATTAGAAGATCTCATTATTTTGTCACCTTCATTGATGATGTATCCATATTTACATGGATTGCTTTTATGAAACACAAATATGAAGTTTTCACTAAGTTTAAGGATTTTAAAGTCGTAGTTGAAAACCGATCGGGATTAAAGATAAAATTATTAAGATTTGACAATGGAGGGGAATATTGCTCTAAGGAATTTGATTAGTTTTGTAAGCATGCAAGTGTAATCAAATAAAAGACAACTCCGTATACACCACAACAGAATGGTGTTGCAGAAAGGATGAACCAAACAATCATGGAAAGAGCCAGAAGTATGTTGAGTGATTCACAGTTGGAGAAATACTTTTGGGTAGAGGTTGTGTGTACCACTCGTTACTTGATTAACAAAACTCCTTGTAAGGCTCTTGATTCGACACCTTATGAAGTGCTGATATGTAAGAAACCTTTTGTTTCACATTTAAGGGTTTTTGGTTGTGAGGTTTTTGTTCATGTGCCTAAGGAAAAGTGATCTAAGTTGGATCCAAAAGCATAGAAATGCATCTTCATTGGATACAGTGAGAATGTTAAAGGTTATAAGCTTTGGGATCCTTTAACCAGAAAAATTATTTTCTCTAGAGATGTTATTTTCAGGGAACTTAGAGCTATTTTTGAACCTAAACAACCAAAAGAGAAAGAAAGGTCAAAGGTAGTGCATTTTGATTTACAACAAGAAAATGCACAACCAAACGAATAGAATGATGGATTGGAGGGTGAAGATAAAGAAGAAGATTTGAGTGGAAGTAGTTCTAATGAGGAAGACTTTGTTCTTATAAAAGAAATTTGAGCATCCAGAAGAACCATAAGAATCTCTTACTCCACCCTTGAGGAGATCCACAAGACAACATAACCCAATTGGCAGGTATAGCCCACCAGATTTCCATTATGTATTTGCTTTATTGAGTATTGACAATGAGCCTAGATCCTATAGGGAATCTCTTAATGTAGATGATAGTGAGTCTTGGCAGTTAGCCATGTAGGATGAGATGATGGCTTTAGACTCTTGAAACACCTAGGATCTTGTTCATTTTCCCAAAAGAAGCAAGGCCATAGGTTGCAAGTGGGTCTTCAAGAAGAAGTTTGGAGCAGACAGGTCATTACAAAAGTACAAGGCTAGATGGGTAGCCCAGGGCTACTCCCAGAGAGAAGGAGTTGAATTTGGTGAAATATTCTCTCCTATTGCTAAATTATCTTCTATTAGATTTCTCTTATCCATTGCTGTAACTTTTGATTTTGAGGTTGAACAAATGGATGTTAAGACTACATTCTTTCATGGAGATCTTGAGGAAGAAATTTACATGCAACAACCTAGAGGGTTTGAGGTAAAAGGAAAAGAACATTGGGTTTGCAGATTGAAGAGGTCTTTTTATGGTCTGAAACAGTCCCCCATAATGTGGTACCAAAAGTTTGATTCATTTATTTTGAAATTGGGTTTTGTTAGAAGTGATGAGAATCACTGTGTGTACATTCGTTGTATTGATGAATCTATACTCATCATTGCATTGTATGTTGATAACATGTCATTTTTTAGAAATACTAAGGGTATGATCAGTGAATTGAAAGCCTAACTTTTAGGTGCATTTGAGATGAAGGATCTTGGAGCAGCCAGGTATGTTTTGGGTATGGAGATCAGAAGGGATAGAGGTAACATAAATATTCATTTATCTTAGAGTAGGGATGTGAATACCATTTTGCATAGATTTAGCATGCAGGATTTTAAGGATACTAAGATTTCATTAGACATGTGTCTGAAGAAGGAGGATGATTTTGAGGATATGAATAATGTGCCATATGCTAGTGCTGTAGGGAGTTTGATGTATGTAATGGTAAGCCAGATATTGCCCAAGTAGTGGGAGTTTTGAGCAAGTTTATGTCTAACCCTAGTAGACAACAATGGAATTATGTGAAGAGGGTATTTAGATATTTAGTTGGTACTTCTATATACTTTATTTGGAGGAGAAGTGAGTTGGATGAGCAAAAGGTAGCTCATGGTTTCTTTGTACACCACCGAACCTGAGTATATGGCTACTACCCATGTCTCTAAGAAGGAAGTTTGGTTGAGGAGATTGTGTACAAGTATCAGTTTTGATTGTAGGGTCATTCAGATTGGTTATGATAGCCAGAGTGCTATTTGTTTGGCCAAGAATCCTATGTATCATGCTCAGACTAAGCATGTTGATGTATAGTTTCACTTTGTTCAAAAAATAGTTGCAAGTGGATAGATTGAGATGAAGAAGGTAGACACTCAGGAGAATGTTACAAATGCTTTGATCAAACTTGTGAGCATAATGAAGTTTACTTGGTGTAGGGAGGCCATGGGCCTTGTTTCTTGTACTTAGTTGTTTTATGTTTTCTTATGGGTATTTAAAATGTATAATGCCAAGTGGGACACTGTTAGGATTAAGATGCCATTAACCTTGTAAATCCTTGTAATTATTATTCCTAATATTGTATGTAAATCTCCCATAAGGGATGTACAAGTTTCACCAGTAGTGGTAAAAATTATTTACCAAGGAGGGTAATTATAGAGTTACTACATCGGTAAGTTCCAAACTTACCGAGGATAGTTATGGAGTAACATTTACTGATGGTAACTGTAAAAATTAAGAATTATTGAGGGCAGGCATCACC
Organism: Cunninghamia lanceolata; assembly: GCA_027924645.1. NCBI lineage: Eukaryota > Viridiplantae > Streptophyta > Pinopsida > Cupressales > Cupressaceae > Cunninghamia > Cunninghamia lanceolata. The sequence goes on from BSBN01000940.1 coordinate 379,451, forward strand.
TTGGAGGAATCTACTAATTTTGGTAGGTATGACACCTGTCATAAAGTTGGTAAGTGGTTGTAAGAATCTATGACAGTTATAAGTTGTCATAAGATTCTATGACAATATGACACCTTATGATGGATACTTATTGCTTGTAAGTTGCTATACTTAGCACTAGATGCCCATATTGGAAATATACTATTTAGGGGTTGTTATGACAGAATCTATGATAGTTATGACAACATTTATTACCCCGTAAGTTCCTATTCTTGTCCATGGGCACCCAAGCTTGCATGGTTGTGACAAGTGGCATGAGCATGTAAGAGGTCATTTAATGTTGCGTGTTGGAGATTTCAAGGAGAGAGAAAGTGGATGCGTAGTTTGGGGATTGTAAAATCTCTATAAATACAATGCCTTGTATGTGTTATGTATCTCATAAGATTTGTACAGAGGTTCTACCAAATTGAAGGTTGAAGAGACAGAGGAAGTGCATGTATTGCATTTCAGATTTGAAGATAATACAACTTGAAGCCTCTTTTCTTGGTGGAGCTTTTTACCCGAAAGGGTTTTCTCCACATTATATTTGGTGTTGATATAGTTTATTATTCTATGGTGTTTATTCTTGTGTTGTAATTTTTATTTTTGTATGCAATCTTTGTTCATATTACACTGCTTTAAGATCATAAACATATTGTAATCAGATTTCCATTTGGCTAGTGTTTGCCTTCATTTCTAACAGCAGGACCCCTTGTCCTTGAATTTCCTCTTATTGATGCCTCTATTATGGCCCATCTTGATGAGCTATCTTTAGATGATATTAAGGATAATGATTGCCATAATGATGAGCCCTACTTTGGGCTAAATCTTTATGTGTCTCCTTTTTGTATCCATTTTTTGTTATGTCTTGTGTTTTGTTCCTCCTATTTCATGGACGATGTAAAGGCACAATGATATGCATTAGCTTCAAGGTGGTGCAAAGTTTATTGCTTCATGAAAAGTGTAGTTAGCCATTGTAAATGAGTTATTCAATCAAACTAGTGATAACAAAATAGGAAACCCTTTTGGGAAAAAAACCCCACACTCCAAAGCCACACAATATATTATTCAAGAATCATAAAGATCACAATATACTTGTAGAGCAATATTTCATAGGAGTATAACAAACTAGAGATCTAAAGGCAACTCAACATCTATAAGACTCTCACACACAACCTCCATATCAAGCTCCTAATATATAGGAGATACAATACAGTAAACCGTTAGCGGTAATTACAAAACCTTGAGCCAAAAACCACCCAAAAGTGGCACCCAAATTATCTACAATCAAAGATGCCTTGTGATGTACCAACTCACAGACCATGTTTAACTCTCCCCTTTACAGCTCTTTTAAGTGTCCAACACATTTTCACATTTCCCAAAATGGGAGGCCCAACTTCCCGATGTCATAACTTTTGATCTGGGTGTTTGATTGATGAACTGTTTAATGTGTCAGAAATCTCATGAAGAGATCTATCAAGATATAACCCACTTCACCAGTTATGACAACTTTTGGGGCATTTAGGGACCCCTAAGTGCCTCAAATATGAGTTTGAAACTTTTTTCGGGAGTTTCAAAAAATGGAAACTTTAATATCTTACAATCCAGGTATGATCTTGAGTTGAAACTCACTCGAGATGTTTACTTGGCAGTTCCGAACCTTTTGGGAAATTTTAGGTCCACTCGAGCTCAAATGTAGAGTTACTAAAAATAGTAAGCCCTACCATTTTTAGACCCTTTTGGAACTTTGAAAGTTCTAAACCATTCTTCAAGATAAAGGGTATTCAAAAAGACCAAAATTGGGAAGAATAGTAACCTTTTGTAATTGCAAGGTTAAGACACCTTTCCTAACAGTTCCTTGCTCGACTCTTCCAAACAACTTCAAAATAGGCCCACTTGGCCTCTACATCTGCAAATCAACCCACTTTTGGGGCTATTTACATTGGATTCCATCCAAAATTCAGCCATTCAGGCTTGTTCTCCACCTCAATTGGCCATTTTTTACTCTGCCATTGATAGAGTCAATTTGGGGCTCCACCAGTGCTCCACCGGGTAATCACTAGGGCACCACTGGGCCTTCCAATAGGTCTACAAGGACATTTTTTTCAAATTCCTCTATTTTGCAAACTGTTTATTAGTTTTTTACAAACTTGTAATCAACAAAAAGTTGTTTCTATGTACTTTGATGTGGTGAAGTCAAACAAATATTTTTACCTTTTTGACTAATTTTTAACCTTTGTGGTCAATTGTAATCACAATTTTTGACAGGGCATAACTTTTTCCCACGATATTGAAAATTAGCGATTTTTTTAAAGTGCTCATAATTTCGCAAGGAATTTAACCATGTAAACAAATTTAAGATTCAGATTGCACATTTGTAAAAATCACTGTAAATTATAAATAGTCGATTTGGCATCCAATCTTCAACAAGTTGTAATTTTTCTTGCATATCTTTCTAGGGGTCTTCTAAACTAGAATATAATATCAGGGGGTTGTCTTGTGTGAATTTTCCACAATATGGATCTCCTACTCACTCCATTTAACTTCCATTCATGGAAGCAAAAAATGGAAATCCAACTCAAGAAGCTCGGGTTGTATCATGTCACAATGGGTTTGAACCTAAACCTACTTTTGCATCTAAAAAGCACAAGTGGTATAATTATATGGATGACACTTATGGTACCATGTGTGTTTCAATTTCCCAAGAGCTTCTCTTCCATCTTGATTCTACAATAACACTTAATGATGTATGGACACAGTTAGAAAGTTTGTTTGGCAAACATGATGTCATGAGAGGGCATCAACTTGACAATAAATTGATCAGTCTTAATCCACAAGACTTCACATCAATCCAGGATTTTTCACTAAGCTGAATCTACTCAGATTTAAACTAAAACAATGTGGCATTGAAAATAAAGATGAGCAATTGATCCTAAGTATCTTATCCAAACTTGGTCCCTAATATTCTGTATTTGTTTCTACTTTTCATACTACTAGGAGTGTAATTGGTGTAACCTATACTATGCCTACACTTGTATATTTTGCTATTCAATTAACACAAGAGAAAGATAAGCTAATTCAGATGGGTGAGCTGAAGTCTCCAACTTCACATGCTCTTGTTGCATCATTGTCTTCCAATCACAAGGCAAAGAACAAATCTAAGGAACAAGCTAAGGGTAATTCAGATAAAGGATCAAAGTCACAAGCTCAATCTGCTTCATCTCCCTCAACAAAAGGGAAAAGTTCTAAGGAGAGGCCTACTTGTTCTTATTGCAAGAAAATTGGGCATGAAGAAAACAAATATTTTAAAAATAAAGAAGATGAGTTCAAGAGAATTATTCAACAAAAAAAACTTGAAAATTCCAAACTCAAGGCTTGTACTTCATCTTCTCCATCAACATAAAAAAACTCTAAGGGTAAAGTACTAATGGCATATGCAGTCTCCGAGTCTCAGTGATGGATTCTCGATTTAGGAGCATCACATCACATGAATTCTAATCCACTTCTATTCTCACACTTAGGCCCTACATCCACATCAAAAATATTGATGGTAAACAACACATATATGGGTGTTTGTGGGAAAGGCACAGTTGACATAGGTGTAGGACAATTCCAAAATGTTCTCTTAATTCTAGAATTGTCACATAACCTTCTTTCCATCTATCAGATTACCAATAGTGGTACATGCAAGACAGTTGAGTTCACTTTAAAATTGGTCATCATTCGACACAGGAAAAGCAAAGAAGTCATTTCAGTTGGAAAAGTTGACAACTTTTCTCATGTTTACACATTTTCTCACTTTGCACCTGATGATATTTCCACTCCAGTTCACACTCCTAAATCTAGTGTGCATACTCTATCAAGGGTACAATTTAGTTAGTCAAACCTTCATGTTCTTCAGATAAGCCATTCATCACCTCCACCATCTCGTGTTGCCTCACAAAGGGCTACTTTAGATTCGATGTAACAAGATGTTCTCCTTCCATCTCCTGATCTTATTCTGATTCCACCAATGGTTTCTATACAGCTTTAAGAGATTTCATTGGCGTCTCTAAATTATGTGCAACATTTAGAGACATACTTTGATTTTCACACTTGGGGAGATCACATGCACCTTTCTGTAGTTCTTTTTCTTCCACAGGGAAGAAATGTTGTTCATCTTTCCAAGATCACTTTCAACATTCTTCATTGAGAATTATTCAACACTGCAAGATCCATTATTCTATCGGGGGCTCTCTAGTCTCTCTATTTCTCTCTTTTGGGGGGAACATTTCATGTAATTTTATAATATAAGTAGTCCTTGGGGGCTCACGTTGAGTCCTCCTTCTATCTTCTTCTTCTTCTTTTCTTGTACATTCTATTTGTATCATTTCTCTTTTGGAAAGGGGTTTTTCCCAAAGGGTTTTCTCCTTTACTCCACTTTTTGAGAAATTCATTTGTACATGGGTAGCTAACATTGCCTAGTAGCCGGGACCCATCATCTTTGTATTCTCCCTAAGTTGCACTTAAGGGGGGTGTTAGTGTAAATAGTGTATTTATCTAACTAGTTAGTTTCTAGTCTACCTAGTTGAAGTCCTATTCACACTTAGCGTAAGTTTACTTAGCTTTTTATAATTTGTCTCAACTCATATGGTTGAGACATGTGTGTTGAAAGAATACTAATACACTAAGAGGGGGTGAATCGGTGTATGTTAAAACTTAAAAAATGCAACCAACAATAAAAAATGGAGGCACATATAAAAATCACACACACACACACACAAGAAAAAAAGTAGATTTAGGTGGAAAACCCAAAATGGGAAAAACCACAATGAGAATGTTGCTTGAGTCTACTGCTCAAATCCAACCTCACTATAAGCACTAATTACATATGTTTTATAGGCACCAACCCATAGGTACATCAACACGCAAGGTAATTTTTTGAGGCTACCACCTACAGGTACATCACACACCTACAATAAGCTCCACCTCAATACAATGAAGCTTCAACCCCAATCTAAAAGAAAGCGGCTACAACCCTTGAATTTTACAGTTTCATATATGCAACAATGGTTCTTTTATAATCTGAAATGCACCTTGTCACCACTTACTCACTCTATGTTTTTCATTAACATACTCATCTCCTTCCTCTATGCACTTTGCATTCTATGCTCTCTTACCAAGTCTCCCTTCTTCAACACAGTTTGTCTATGAACATCAGAATGTTCGTACAAACTCTTCCCTCTAGTCTTGTGAACAAAAGATATTCAATTCAGTTTAGCCAATAACCTGTTCACAACCGACTCGATGTGTATAAAAACACATCCACCTCAACCATTGAACTGCCAGCAACTACTCAATAACTGAACATCGAAAGTTCCAAGTCATTCCATAATAGACCGCAACTGCTCAAAAACTGAATATCGACAATTTAACTATTGTACATCTAATTCAAACTTCAAGCATAGAAATGTCACATAGAGTTAGTAATATTATAAACATTTTCATTCATATGTAGAGTTGTTAATACATGATCTTCATTTTATTGTTACTCTTGCACATTGAAACAATGTTATGCTAAAACCTTCCTGTTCAATGTTCTTTTGAGTCTATGAAAGCTTCATTACCTCTTTACCACTGCAACATGTAGTTCCTAAAGATTATTCTTAATCTAACATTCTTCTGCACTTGATCACCTTTCCCATCGTATTTACCAGCATGTAATTGAGCTTGCCATTCTTCAATCTTCATTCTTTACCAACTATATCTATCTTATGTGGAAAATTTGTTACTCTTATTTGATAGTGTCCTTCTACATGTCTTCATGCCTTATCATCCTTAAAATGATACCATACATCATCAGATGCTATCTAAATGGCCTTGCAATGGGTTTGCCCTGTTTTTGATTCCTATCTACCAACACCTTCTATGGCTCTAGGTTTAAATCGAGTGTGCTTTCCTAACTATTGGAAATGGTGAGCTTCTCCAAGAACCATTTCAATTTTATCAGTAAATGTCAATTTCCAAAACTTAGCCTTAAGCCCTTTGTTGATGAAAACATAGTTTTCCAAACTAAGGCTCCATCCTACTCTGTCGGTAAAAATACTCTTTTCCTAACTTTTGTCTTTTATTCCTTTACAACCTTGCTCACTCAGCCACCAACACTTTATCGGTAAAAGTTCATTATGACGAACTTACTCGTGTTTCCTTCATTATCCACCTTCTTATACTTTATCGACAAATTTATCTATTTCAAAACTTCCAACCTTTATTGCCTTTCAAGGCAGACTTTATTTCCTTTATTGGCAATTTGTATGTTTCACAAACTTAACATAGAAGACATTTATTGATGAATGTCACCATTCCTGAACTTACCTTTATTTCCATTGTTATTGGTGAAATCTCAAATGTAAGAACCTACTTTATGCATTATCAACAAATATAACTTTTTTGAAACTTTGGCCTTTTATCATACTTCACCTTCCTTATGAGATCATCTTCCTTATGCCTTTATCAGCAAAGTGAACATTTTACTAACCAATTCTTTAACCTTGTTTGTTTCCTATGTCGACAAAAACCGTCTTCACCGAACTTCCTTTATTTACCTTCTATCGGGGAAATCTGCAAGCACGAACTATCACCTTATCGACGAGAGTAGAAACTTTCAAACTTGGCTTGTTTTATCAACTCCTCTTTATTGGAAATTTGCTTCAATTTCAAACAACCATTTACTTGCTCCACTATTCATACTTAGCCAAATAATGTTTAGTCAGCGAATCGGCTAAAACACTAACTTTCTAACTAGTTAGCCTTCAACACATTTTCCTGACAACATTCATACTTAGCCAAATAATGCCTTATTGGCAAATTGACTAAATTGCTAACTTCCTAACTGGTTATCCTTTATCTCATTTTCCTGACAACTGCTTAAAAGACTTTGCCTTCATAAGCCGTATCAGCTAATTGGCAAATCAGCTAATAGCCAAACTTGCAAACTAGTTCAAGAATTGAAAAGTTTCCCGACTGTGCCCTTTTTTTAAAACTTAAGCTTCCTTCTACGTTGTCGGTAAATCGGTGAAAAGCTGAACTTTAAAACAAGTTCGCATTTTAAGAACTTTGTCAATATAATACTTGACTTATCTTTTCTTTCAAATTGCTGATAGAAGATATTTCTCCCAAGTTGTCGACTAAACAATAAAATAGGTTCTGATATAACACATTTTGCTGATTACACTAGAAACACTTAGTCGAGGAACTTAGCCTTATTCAAATAAGCTGTAGTTGGCTAATCGACATATCAGCTAAAAGTTGAACTAGCGAAGTAGTTCAAAATCTAAACACTTTGTTGATATAACTTGACTTCGCTTGTCTTCATGTGACTTCTTCATATGACTTCAACTTTGTTCAAAGTTGCCGATAGGCTTCCAATTTGCCTATAACTTCTCATTTCTTCCAAATTGTTGATAAAACTTCATGGTACTTCCAAGTTGTCGATGTAGTTGCTGATGCAAAAAATAAACAAACTTTGACTTTGCATTTCTTCAAAGGTGTCGATAAATGTTCGAACTGAGAACAATTTGTTGACTAAGTATATGGTTCAAATTGAAAACATTTTTCCAATAACAAGACACACAACACAGCTTTGACAAGCTTCATAACATGTTGAATGCTCTTTGACATAAATCATGTTGAATGCCATTTGACATCAATGACAACAATTCAACAATCTCCCCCTTTGTCATTGATGGCAACCTAAATCTAACCTAAACTGAATTGATCATGAAAATCATATTGTTCTCCCCCTTACTACATGCATTAACATACATAATTCTCCCCCTTTGACATCAATTACAAAGGGACTTAGAGAAAAATAATAGAAAAAGATCAATGCAAACTTACTCCCCTTGAGGACAAGCATCCATTAGGACAACTGGTACCAGGTATAAAGAAATACTCTGATATACTCCCCCTGGATTAATGCATTCTATATTCAATTAGAGATAGGAGTAGATTTTGGTTGTTGTTCTTTAATAGCAACATTCTTCTCACTCTTCTTTTGCAACTAAGCTCATCTCTCTTCTCAAATGTTCTGATCAACTTTAGGGCTCTAACTTTCTATGACCAATATGTTCCCCCTGCACAGTAGCCATCTATATACCAATTGCCTCTGAGAGGTTTCTCTACTATATGTTATATAAACATCTCCAGAGTCTTTTATCTTGCTGCCTTTCTTGTAGGGTCACTACAATCTACCAGAAAGATAAGTCTTGAGTTGCTCCAAATCTAGCTTAGGATACAAAGTATGCATCAATAATCTACCTTCTAACTGCTCTACATGATTGCTCTAAGAGTACCTTTATATCTATCTTCTTTAGTACAGGTCTAAATTTACTTCAACATTGTTCAGCAAAACAATGTTGGTTCATCCATGTTCTTTTAATTGTTCAATGTCACAGACTACTAATCCTCCTTTAGCTTAGAAATTAAGGCTTTCATATGATATCAATCCCCTTCTTAATATGATGAGTTCCATCTATCACATTCTCTTTGTCTTCTCCATGGGATTGAGTGATAGTACTATGAATAGCTCCCTTTGCATAATGTCTTCCTTTTTCTAAACTCTCCTTACACTAGTCTTTGATGCTATCTACCATACCATCTATAAGTTCCTCTTTCTGGATCTTGTCACAAAATAGTATTCAACTTTACCGGATCATAAACTTTAGTACAACAACATATCTACACAGTTTTCTTGCTTTAGCAGCTCAGGGATAATTGACTAGCTTGTTGGATTGCTCTGCCTGAACCAGTGCATCATCTTAAGCACTTAGAATAAGGATGAGATTATCCACTTCTTCTATGTAAGTAGATCCTTTTGAACATCTGTCTACTTGATCTTGTACCTCATAATTATCTCTCTCATCAATATTCTCAACAATCATCTGTAAGATATTTTCTTTCTAATTTGACTCCTTCAACAACAAACTTATCGGATCTTGTTCTTGCATGGTCTAATCAGCCTGTATTACATCCATAGTATCATTATGCTAGGTGACATCGCTCTCCATAAAACCCATAAATCTGATTCAATCCTAACAATATTCTTGATAAAACACTTATGACAATAATCTTCAAAATAACCTTCATTCAGACCCTACCAAATATCCTATTAGACTGTATCCACTCAAGGTTTTCACAACATTTTCCTCACTCTTTATGATATAACAACTCAAGGCTTAGATAGTTTCACAACTTGTAGGATCTGCCCACTTGGGCACAACAAACCTGCAAGCCTAGGTGTGATAGTCTTTGTATTTCTTCATAAATCCATCTCCTGCTTGAATTGCAGTCCCCTCCAAAGTCCATTGATATTGAATTTTATAACCTTATATCCAAGAATGGAGGTAGAACTCATGATAAGAATATCATCATATGCATATAAAGTTGACTAGGCACAAATTATGATAGTTCCTGAACTCTTATATGGTTGCATGGGGTTGTGATAAGCTTTGGTGGGCATTTGGGGTATGCTTTACAAGCTTTCATTTTTTTTATACATTCCTCCATGCTTTCACTACTCATTGAAACTAACTAATGATATTACCATAGCATAGTTAAGTCATGTAGCAAAACTGACTTCCTCTTCTTAGAGATTAGATCACCAAACATGTTGCAATACTATTGTTTGTTTGATAGTGTTGAAAACATTGGGTGTTGGTAGTCTTCCAGTCTTCTTGATTAATCTCACTAGTCTTTAACAACTTTTTGGATTAGCCCTTCTCCCATTTAATGCTAGTTGTCATTGTGCCTTTTTGCAATTAAATTTGATCTTCTTCCTCGCTAATATTATGTGAGACTTCATCTTTTGAGTTGTCTTCTTCACATAGCTAAATGATATGCAATGATTAGCTCCCTCTAAATTTGTACTTCTCCTTATGAACTTAGTGATACCTCTTGTGCACGAAATGCAGTTTGCACAAGCCTAGATTCTTCCTTCTCTTGCTCTTACTTCCTCTTCCAAACTTTTGTAGGTTCTTTCTTTTGCTTGCTTAGGATATCCATCTTCTTGCTTTGTCTAGGAGGTTTCACAAAACCACTTCTACAAGATCTTGTTGTGTGCCCAAGGTTATTGCATTTGTAACATACCATATTGTATTCTGGAGCAAAAGTAAGGTTCATGCTTACACAATCATTTCTTCTTATCTTATTTCTGCATTCAACAACCTTATGACCTACTTTTTTACACTCATAGCATGTGATCCCATAATTTATGTTTTGTATCTTATAAGGACTTCTGTAATAATTCAATTCAAAACTATTTCTTGTTTGTGTCCTACAATTATTTGCTTTATGCCCAAAATGATTACATATATAACAATAACCAAAAAAATAGTAGTTGTACCTGGACATATATGGTTGCCTTACAGGAGCAATTATCCTGAGATTTCTCCTTTGGTTGTGTACTTTGATAAAGTCATCTTTGGTTTTCCTCTCAGCTTCAATCTTCACAACTTGCTTGGGTTTTTCTTCTAAATCTTTACCATTCATCTTTGGTGTTCCAGCAATGAATTCAATCTTCTTCTTGCCTTCCAATACATTTGTCTTTTTTTTTGTCCTTCAAATCCAAGACCACTCTTATTGTATGTTGGCCTTTGGGAATTGAGAATATTATCTAACATTTTTGTACTCTTCTCATTCTCCAGGTCTTTGTTCAATTGAACACTTGTTTTCTCCAATTTTTTCTTCAAAGAAACAATCTCATATTCTAGCCTTTCACAAATTTCCTCTTTTCCTTTAAATTGAATTCATACCTCTTCCTCAATTTTCTTTGCCTCTTAAATTTGAACTTTCAGATCTATGATTTGATTCCTCTAGATTTTGTGACAATTTTGCCTTATACTCACTATCCTCTTGAAGCTATAATTTTAGTTCCGATTTTCTTTTCTTAAACTTCTCGATCTCACTATAGGCATAATGGAGTTCCTCCTCAAGATCCACTTCATCATATTCTTCTTCTGAATCAACTCCCCCATTCATTTTGGTATTTTCATCATATTCTTTTGACTCCTTTTCTTCTTTCTCCTTATCTTTCATTTCTATAGTCATGAGTGTTCCATTTATCACCTTGTCACTTGCATTTGGTTTTGTTGGTGCTTGTTGAGCAACGCTCTGCTTGGTATTTCCTTTTCCTTTTTCCATATATGCACTTAAGATCTTCCTTCTAGTGGTTAAACTATTCGAAGGAACCCGCTCTGATACCAATTGTTGAAAGAATACTAATACACTGAGAGGGGGGGTGTGAATCAGTGTATGTTAAAACTTTAAAAATGCAACCAACAATAAAAAATGGAGGCACATATAAAAATCACACACACATAAGAAAAACACCAGATTTACGTGAAAAACCCAGAATGGGAAAAACCATGGTGAGAATGTTGCTTGAGTCTACTACTCAAATCCAACCTCACAATAAGCAATGATTACATATGTTTTGCAAGCACCAACCCACAGGTACATCAACACCTAAGGTAATGTTTTGAGGCTACCACCTACAGGTACATCACACACATACAATGAGCTCTAACTCAATACAATGAGGCTTCAACCCCAATCTAAAATAGAGAGGCTACAACCCTTGAATTTTATAGTTTCATATATGCAACAATGGTTCTTCTATAACTTGAAATGCACCTTGTCACCACACACTCACTCTGTATTTTTCATTAACACAATCATCTCCTTCCTTTATGCACTTTGCATTCTCTGCTCTCTTACCAAGTCTTCCTTCTTCAACACAATTTGTCTATGAACATTTGAATTTTCATACAAACTCTCCCCTCTAGTCCTGTGAGCAAAAGATATTCAATTTAGTTTTAGCCAATAACCCGTTCACAACCGACTTGATGTGTATAAAAACACATCCACCTCAACCATTGAACTACCAGCAACTGCTCAATAACTGAACATCGAAAGTTCCAAGTCATTCCATAACAGACCGCAACTGCTCAAAAACTAAATATTGACAGTTTAACTATCACACATCTAATTCAAACTTCAGGCATAGAAATGTCACAGAGTTAGCAATATTATAAACATTTTCATTCATATATGGCTGCAATAGATGATCTTCATCTGATTGTTACTCTTGCACATTGAAACAATGTTATGCTAAAACCTTCATGTTCAATGTTCTTTTGAGTCAGTAAAAGCTTCATTACCTCTTTACCACTGCAACATGTAGTTCCTAAAGATTATTCTCAATCTAACATTCTTCTCCATTTGATCACCTTTCCCATTGTATTTACTAGGTACCATTTATCAACCGACCTATCAAGCATGTAATTGAGCTTACCATTCTTCAATCTTTATTCTTTACCAACTATATCTATCTTCTATGGTAGGTCTATCACTCTTATTTGACAATGTCCTTCTGCATGTCTTCATGCCTTATCATCCTTAAAATGATACCATATATCATCAGATGCTATCGCAATGGCCTTGCAATGGGTTTTCCCTATTTCTGATTCCTATCTACCAACACCTTCTATGGCTCTAGGTTAAATCGAGTGTGCTTTCCTAACTGTTGGTAATGGTGAGCTTCTCCGAGGACCATTTCAATTTTATCGGTAAATGTCAATTTTCCAAAACTTAACCTTAAGCCTTTTGTCGGCGAAAACAAAGTTTTCCAAACTAAGGCTCCTTCCTACTCTGTTGACAAAAATACTCTTTTCCTAACTTTTGTCTTTTATTCCTTTACAGCCTTGCTCACTCAACCACAAACACTTTATCAACAAAAGTTCATTAGGACGAACTTACTTTTGTTTCCTTCATTATCCACCTTCTTATACTTTATCAGCAAATTTAGCTATTTCAAAACTTCCAACCTTTATTGCCTTTCAAGGTAGACTTTATTTCCTTTCAATGCAGACTTTATTTCCTTTATCGGCAATTTGCATGTTTCATGAACTTAGCATAGAAGATATTTATCGGTGAATGTCACCATTCCTGAACTTACCTTTATTTTCATTGTTATCGGTAAAATCTCAAATGTAAAAACTTGCTTTATGCATTATCAAAAAATATAACTTTTTCGAAACTTTGGCCTTTTATCACACTTCACCTTCCTTATGAGATCATTTTCCTTATGCCTTTATCGGCAAAGTGAACATTTCACTAACCAATTCTCTAACCTTATTTTTTGCCTCTGTCGGTAAAAACCATCTTCACCAAACTTCCTTTATTTACCTTCTATCGAGGAAATCTTGCTGGCACGAACTATCGCCTTATCGACGAAAGTAGAAACTTCTTAACTTGTCTTGTTTTATCAACTCCTCTTTATCGGCGATTTGCTTCAATTTCAAACTACCATTTACTTTCTCCACTATTCATACTTAGCCAAATAATGTGTAGTCAGCAAATTGGCTAAAACACTAACTTTCTAACTAGTTAGACTTCAACACATTTTCAAATGCCTTATCGATGAATTAGCTAAATTTGCTAACTTCCTAACTAGTTATCCTTTATCTCATTTTCCTGACAACTACTTAAAATACTTTGCCTTCATAAGTTGTATTGGCAAATCGGCTAACAACTGAACTTGCAAACTAGTTTGGGAATTAAAAATTTTCCTGATTGTGCCCCCTTTTTTTTTACAAGTAAGCTTACTTCTATGTTGTCAGTAAATTGCGAAAATCCAAACTTTAAAACAAGTTCACATTTTAAGAACTTTGCCGATATAATACATGACTTATCTTTTCTTTCAAATTGTCGATAGAAGATATTTCACCCAAGTTGCCAACTAAACAATAAAATAGGTTCCGATATAACACATTTTGTCGATAACACTCGAAACACTTAGTCGAGGAACTTAGCCTTATTCAAATAAGTCATAGTCGGCTAATCGACATATCAGCTAAAAGTTGAACTAGCGAAGTAGTTCAAAAACTAAACACTTCACTGATATAACTTGACTTCACTTGTCTTCATGTGACTTCTTCATATGACTTCGACTTTCTTCAAAGTTGCTGATAGGTTTCCAAGTTGCCTATAACTTCTCATTTCTTCCAAACTTCTCACTTCTTCGAAATTGCTGATAAAACTTCATGGTACTTCTAAGTTGCCGATGTAGTTGCCGATGCAAACAATAAACAAACTTTGACTTCGCATTTCTTCAAAGGTGCCGATAGAGGTTCAAACTGAGAACGGTTTGCCGACTAAGTACATGGTTTGAACTAAAAGCATTTTTCCAATAACAAGACACACAACACAGTTTTGACAAGCTTCATAACATGTCAAATGCTCTTTGACATAAATCATGTCGAATGCCCTTTGAAATCAATGACAACAATTCAACAATGTGTCCTCATATTTTGAGAACACCTATTGCATGTTTGATTGCCACTTGCATAAGCACTTGTCACTTAGCTCACAAGTGTTGCATCTTTGGAGGGGTAGTCGGTTGTCAACTCCTACCTTCATGTCTCCTCTCTCATGTCTTTTTATGCAATGCATTTATGTACAATTTTCACAATCTCTTGAATATATTATTTTAGCTTTTATGTGCAATATTGTCTTTTGTGGAAGTTTTTTTTCTTGTTGATCTTGGCTGCTCCAACAATTATTATTTTTTCCAATTCTTTAAATGATCATAAACAACATTTAGATTTATTGTTTGAAGTCATCAAGAATGAAATTTGTCTCTTTAAGACAAAAAAGGTGTCAGGAGCACAAACATAGAGTTTTTAGGCCTACAACTAGACAAAGGAAAAATAAGGTTGTAGTCGTATATCTTGACCAGGATTCAAGAATTTCTAGACATCCTTGAAGATAAAAATCAAATCCAAAGTTTTTTGGGTTGTTTAATTTATGTATCTCCATTTCTTCAAGATTTAGAAACTGCAAGACAAACACTCCAATAGATCTTAAAGTGAAGAGGTCATTAATGGGATGAATCAACAACAAAAGCAGTGATCAAAATCAAATAGAAATGTGTAGCCTTACCTACATAACAAATTCTCCAAACATGTATTCCAATAGTTTTATGCATTAATGCTTCTAATACAACATGGTCAACTATTTTGACACAGGAGTATCCTGATAGAAAGAAGGAAGTATGTGGATATAGATCGATACCTTTTCCAAATCAAAATAAAATTACCACATCTACGAGAAGGAAATTCGTGTTAAAAGAGGTATTGAGAAATTCAATTTTTTTCTAAAACTAGAACATTTTGTGGTAAGGATAGATAGTCAGGCCATGCAAAATCTCTTCAAGAGAAAACCAAATAAGGATCTTGCATAAGGTAGAATTGCAAGATGGTATTTTGAGTTCCAAGGATACGAGTTCACTATTCAATGGATAAATGGTCAAGATAATCCATTAGTAGATTCTCTTACTATAGATTTCAAGGTAGGAGCCATAGTCTATAGAGATCCAAGAGAAAATCTATTTTTTCTAATGGATGTAATTGAAACTCTACTAGATAGCTGGTACTTAAATAAATGGTTACAAGAATTGAAAAGTTTGGTTCAATATTGTTTAATCCATAGGCCAAAAAGTATGATCATTATATTCTTCAACAAATTATCCTTTTAGAAGCTCTATTTCTCTTCAAATCTAAATTTTTTGTTCCTTTGACATCTATCTCAGGGGATTTGATAATAGTTGGTGGCATGTGCATTTGAGGAGAAATTTAGTTAGAGTGTATAAATTAGGTTTTTTTAGCAATTTAAGTTTTTAGTCAATCTTCCTTTGAACCATGAAGACAACATCACCAATATTAGATGATGATATTTAGTAAATGTTTGAAAAACTTAATCTAGGTTTCCCAAGTTATATATGTGATAGATTAACTAATTACATGGTAGATCTAGAAAACTATAATTTTCCAACACTTGAGTTTTATCTACTAGATTGGAATTGGATACCTGAAGTTATAATAATAGATGGAATGGCTCCCATATGATGGAATATATATCAGAGGACCATATAGCAAATGATGTGTTCTAAAGAATAAACTTTTCTTTTTGTTGGTTCCAAAGATAACAATCCCTCTCCCCTAGCACCACAACCAAGATTGGTACAAGGGGAACAAGGTATCACTAGCAAGGAGAGTGACACATCAACAAGGATAGGGTGATTCTCATCCAACTCATAGGATTAGGGCCAAATCCTATTTTCCTTCAGGCTCTATAAAACCTATGGGGATTCCCTTGAGGTATGAATATTTGGAAGCAATTGGAAGAGGGATTGACTTCCATGCCCTAATGGAAATTAGAAAAAAGCCTACTAGACCTCATAATAGTATATTACTAACAAGCATATAAATGCACCTAAACATATAATCAGTTTCAATCACTAAAGATGAATCCCCTTAACATCACATACACACTTATATCTTGCATCCACATCATTACAATCCTTGAAATGTTTATCTAACACTAACTCATTGGAGATATATAATCACAAAGCACTTAATTGCAATGATGGGCCAAACTCATGTATGCTCAAATCTTTAAAACATCTATCTGACACTGGCTCATTGAAGATATGGAAAAAGTAATAATGGTTTGTGGATGCAAGTGGAACAAGAACTCTAAACCACTCCTAAACTACTATAAAATATGTTTATCATTTTAAGGAGCTTGATTGATTAAGGGCTTCTAGAACTGGTGCCTATCCAGTGGGTAATAGAGTCACAATTTGCCAAGAGAAAGAATAGATTGAAACCACAAAGGAAGATGAGTTATGCCTTTACATACATCACAGATATGACACCAAACAACAGAACATACTTAATCATCCATCCCATATTGCAGAAATCCATATGAAATATAAAAAACACCACTACAAGAGCCTTGTAATGAATTAAAATACTGCAACATTTATCAAATCCAATATTACATTCATACCAACAAATGTGTCAAGAGGAAACATACAACTGTGATTGGGGGTTTCCCTAAAAATTTATAAACAATCATGAAGACATTCTATTATAGATGTCATTTACAACATGAATCTCCTTCTGATTTACAAAATGTGCTACTCACATAGACTAGACTAGCAAAAGTTGAAACCCCAAATGATCCTCAACACTTGCAAATGCCCATGGAAGATAAGAATAATCAACCATTTAAATGAATAACTATGCCTTTTATAACATTCTCATTTTTGTGCCTAGGTTACTCACAAAAATCCAATGTACCACAGGATGTGAAGCATTGAATGAGATCTACATTTAAAATGCTTCCCGCCTAGAATGAATGGCTTGGAGATTGCATAGAGAGAACTGGAAGATAAAGAACCAACCACCGCATTGATGGTGACCATCATCCACCAAAGAATATTTTATTTGGAATCATACCCTCAAGATTGAACAGTATTAATTGGGTAGGAAAATGCCTTGGAGGAGTTGCAGGGGTCAAATTGAACCATTTATGATGATCTAAGAGGCAAATGAGATGATTTGAGGCACTTCTGATAAGATCTGAAGAATTACAACATCTCGACATGGGACAACACATGAGAACTAGATGCAAGTGAAAGGAGGAGATCTTATAGGATGAGGACATTCCACAAAGGAAGGATGCAAGAAAATGGGATGGAACATGATGTAGCAACCTGTGGGGAGAACATGTGGTACTGGACATGATAAGTGGATGGAAGGGAACGAGGAGGGAAATGAAATCTTGGATGTCATTGAGATCCCAAAAAATGAAGGGAGTACGTGATTTATAGACTCCAAAAAATGCAAAAAAATATTGTAGGTCTAGACATGAGGGTGGGATGTGGAACTGATGGAACGATATCCTGCAATTTGACATAAATTTGTAAGAAAGTGGTGGTTTTGACCAAGGAAAGTTGGCAAAAAAATGACCCAAAACCAAATGTGAGGAATGGAGTGGAGAAATGGGTCACAAGATCCAGAACTTAAAGGAAACCCCATAGAAGGGATCAAGAAGGAATGTAGAAAAAATAATGGAGAACCAAATGCGGAAGAATAACATGGAACTGGAAGTCAGAAGTGGATATTTGACTTAAGACATGAAGTCTAGGACTCAAGTAGGAAATCACAAACTAGGGGAAAAGGTGATGACAGAAAAAAGACTAAGGCATGAATAAAGATTTGTGGGGATGCAAGCAGAAAAGTAATAGGATAATAGATGTGGGGAGATTTTTAACACATTCGGTAGAAGGGGGAAAACCCACAAACTACCAAAAACCTAAGAAAAAGACCAAGGACCCTCCAAACTTAGAATAATTTTGGGATTTTACTTCTAACACATGAAACGATCATGAGGGGCGACAAAAGGTAAAATTTTAAAAAATGGGAAAGACTTAGACAAATTTTATATTTTTAAACTAGGTCCCAACATTATCTCTACTTGGGGATGTGTGTCTCTTGAAAGCATAACAATAATCTAAACAAAATCTCTGGGAACAGACCAAAAGGCTAAAAGGGATGAGGAGGGAGGGGAGACAAAAACAAAGATGATATGTACAAGGTAAAACAATATACAACTAATGACATGGAGGCACAAAGACATTGAAAAGTATGGCTGAAAACAAAATTTACAAACACTTGCAAGTCATACCCTACAAAGAAGATCCATGGCATAAGGTCATGGACAAACTATTGCATACTACTGCCTTTGTCAAAGACAAGCATATTGAAGGAGTTGATCTCCCTCGAACCAAATTTGTATCCATCACCTAATAACAACAAATGGTACATATTACATGCATGCACATGTAAACAACCAATACGAAGAGGATCATGCAGAAAATGAAACTGAAGATCATCCTCTTGCTAAACCAAATTAGCAACCCAATCTAAATGCATGGGAAGAGAAAACTCACTGCCCATGCCAACTACATCCCTTTAACATATTAAAATGAGTCAAGACAAAAACTAAAAGTCTCAAACTCATAAACATCTAAAAAATATACCTAACCCAGACTTTGAACAACACAAAAATAAAGACATTCCTACACAACAAACTGGAAGATCTCGAAGTCAAGTGTGTTATCAAGTTGAGCTACAACATATTGATCTACTTATTCATTAGTGCACTGTAACTCAACATCATCTTCATCTAAATGTTGGATCCACATAAAGATTCAAACTCAGGCACATCACAATCATCCATAGCAGTAGAAGCTACACCTTCATCACAAAGGAAAGCTTCATAATTAGTAGTCTCCACATCAAGCTCTTGGACTAGTGGCTAACACACAACATTGCCATACATGTTGATGTATTCCATGCCTAGATTAGGCACTTGATCCACATCTCCATTATCATCATTAGCATAAGAGTCATACTATGGCACCTCAATTTATGGACTAAATCCATTCCATTGAATCTCCATTTCAATCTTGTTTAGGCAATTTGTAGTGTTATATCTACTGTTGCAATCAGATTCAGGACAACTTTCTTCTTCATCCTCCTCCTAATCATGAGCACAAAGACATGTTGTAAAGTAAGGAACTTCATTTTGCAACATGCAAAACCTGTTCAGTATCAAAGTTCTCATCATGGTGGTCACACTTGCTGATGTTATGAATTGTTGAAACATCTAACTGATACAAGTCATTATATAAATCATGAGCAAAAGAGGAAAGGGGCTGATAATTATCACTTGAAGCATGAGGCACTTCAACCTCCATACAAGAACTAGCAACATCAATTTTTCCATCATTATCAAGGGGGACAAAGCATGGGAGTTCATCTAACAAATTTTCATCATCATTATCATCTCCATGAACTAACCCATCTAATAATAAATAAGTGCAAATGATATATTCATCATTTGCATTATTGTCATATGTTGCACTATCACAAAAATTTTCCCTTCTAACAACACTTTCATATTGATCCAATGTATTCATATCATATGTTTCATCCACCAAAGACTCACTAGCAATAGCAATTTCTTGCACATCCTCAACACACTGCATAATTTCAGCTTCAACCCCTGGAGTTAACAATCTCATCACAAATTCATCTTTTGTTCTTTCAAGGTAATCAACTAATTCATAAGCCTACTACATATTAGTTATCTTTGACTCATTTAGCATGGAGCTCAACCCAACCTCATAGGCCTCAAAGAACATGTTAATGCATGCAGGTGTGTCAAGTTTGGAATCATTTGAGGTTTTGGAGAGTGCCACAACAAACCTGTGGCTGAAATCCATACTAGATTCATGCTCTTGTCATTTGATGTTTACAAGTTCATTGACATGAGGACGAAGATCAACATCAAGTGCACACCACTCCTTAAAGGCCACAATTAAACTGTCCCAAGAATAAAAATCGCAATCCATAAAATTGCATAACCATTTATTTGCATCTTCATGTAGAGATCTAGTAAAAAGTCTCATCCACATAATGATATTTGTTCATGAAATAAAAAAAAAAAAAAATTGGATATGTACCTCCTCTTGAGATAACTCTAGCCCATGAAATATATGCAACTATAGATAAATCGAATTTGTTATACATTCAAAACCAGACTTTACCCATGACAAATCTAATTTCTCATATACATCAACAAGGGGAATATTGGGAAGTCTAATTATTTGAGATTTGGTGACATGGCTTTTCATACAAGTAGAATAGGATTTGGATTGCAAACTAAACTCTAGCAATCTGATTTTATTTTCAATTTCATTTTTCTCTCTAACAAGTTCATTGAGATTATGCATGGATGATTGTAGGTTCTAGGAATAAATTGGAGATGGAGTATGGCTACCAAAGCCAGAATAACATGAATCATTGTAATATTATGAGCCATACGAGCATCAACATAATATCTAGGGCTTGAATTAGGATAATATGAATATGAAGTAGAGGCCCTAGGGTTACTATCAAACCTAAAGGCCATGATTACAAATTTGTAACATGTTGAAACAAAATTGTACCTTTCACAAGCCAAAGTTTCTTCTTTGCATAAAAAACTCTTGTTTCATGAGAAGAAAAGGAGAAACATTTCATGTACCTTAATCACTTGTTGTTACAAGTTTGAAATGTATTCTTGAAGCACCAATAGCCAATTGACAGTAGTAGCAACAAAAACAAATATGAATCATGATAGTAGATTTGCCACCAAAATAGGGAACCCCTAGAACAAAAGGAACACTAAGGCAAGAAAATTTTATGGGTTGTCTCATCAGCAAATCCATCAACATCTCATAAACTACGATAAAACAAACTTCAAATTGTCCCCAACAGAGTCGCCATTCTACTGGGTCCAAAAATAGTAGGCCCTCTCCTCTAGCACCATGACCAAGATTGATACAAGGGGAACAAGGTATCACCAGAAAGGAGAGTGACACATCAACAAGGAGAGGGTGGTTTTGGTCCAACGCATAAGATTAGGGCCAAATCCCTTCTTATTCAGGCTCTACAAAACTGTTGGGTGAATATTTTGTCGTTTAGCTAACCAACGGCAAAATGGTTATATCGCCATAGCTATAATGAGACTAAGTCTCTCCTCTCAGCAACGGGAGGTTCCCTCTAGATAAAGAGCTCTTTCTAACAAGCAACTTTTAATACTTAAATAAACTAAAACTATTCTTGGGGTGTTTTCATTGCATCCTATTCTCTTTTTTCAGAATAGATGTTTCTCTCTTTCAAAAAAATGACAACTTCAAAAGAAATGATATCTAATAATTCCTGAACTGAGACAACCATAGAAACACAAAGTCTTCTATTGTTTGAGTTATTTCCCACAAATAAAATTGATTGAATTCAAATGTAGCTCAAAGTCTCCACTTTCACCCAATATGATATAACTAACTTGAACACAACAGTTTATAGCACAAAGTCTTTAAACAATTATATCTTCACAAATGCAAACACAAACTCCCGCAATGAGAAAATAGCACAAAGTCTATTTAACCAAAACAAGAACACTTCTCTCAATTTCCAACAAAGTCCACAATTCTAGCAATGATCCAATATAATATAACAACAATGACATAAGAACATTGATATCATAAAACAATATGATTCAACTCAAAGTTTGATACTCAAATTGCTTGCTTATATTGATATTCACTTGAAAATTTGATAAACATAAAAAGCTCAAAGTCTTGAAATGTTTTCCAATTCGGTAGAGTTTCTTTGCAATAGATAAAAGATAGAAATTACAATAAATGCCCTCTTTATTTATAGGGAGGAGCCTAGAGCAAAAATAGGAAAATTTTAACTACTTTGACTTATTCAAACAAAAGAGTCCTATTTGACTTATGACTTCTTTTGTCTCATATGTAATTTCATCTGAGAAAATTACATTTGAATGTGTCCATAACAAAATTCAAATTACATCTACAAGACTGAAAATAAACTAAGGCATTGAAAAGGAACTTCAGCTACCACCATCGTTCTTCTTCAAAAAGTTTTTATACATAGTTTGTACTGCCGCCATTTTAGATACATCAGGCTTCGATGTATTCTCTGAGATGGTACGAGCCCTGAGAATTGCATCTTTAACCACCTTTATTACTTTCTCACGTTTCTCAAGATTATCCTTTAGATTTTCAAAAGTTGAGTGATGATCATAAAGGCTATCCATCGAGACCACTGTAGGCACTTCATCTTCAAATTTTTGCTGCACCATCTTCTCGAAAGCATCTATCATCTCCTCTGCTGAGAGAAACTTGTAACCTTCACCTGTCAGAGTGAATGGTAGTTCCTCTAACTTGTGTAGAAACAAGACATTACTGTTTTCACGTACTTGGCACAAGTCATCAAGTAAACCTTTTATCACATTGATGTCATGGGCAATAGATTCCTTGGTCTTAGGATAAGACTCTCAGTTTGAAATGACACCAATGGCAATCAGATTCTTTATTTTGATCTTCTTCATCTCAATCCATTCCTCTAAACTTTCTTCTTGATCTTGTAGTTCTTGAGAAAGTAAATCAATAATGTCATCTAGCTCAGCTTTTGCCTTGTCCATCTTTGCTTTTCTTTCCACTGTGGTCTTCAAGAGAATCCTTCCTTGTGCCAATAATCGTTCCACAATATCACCAACCACTCTTCCTCTAGCCTAAACTTTCTCAACTTTTTGAATAAGAGGGTCATCAACAGTTATTGCCATAGGTTCCACGATCTCAAACGATTTTACTATTTTTTGAAGAACAACAGCAAGTTGTTCTGCCTTTGCTTTGTACTGCTCGTTCTCCTTCTTGACCTCATCATATTTCTCAAGTAATGAACTTGCAGTAGCTTGAAAATCTGCCTTGATACCTTCATGAGTTATTTTAGCTAATTCAACTCTGGAGACAATATAATCATTCATATCAAAGGTATCTATAGTAGCATCATCTGGTGGCCTAGTAATTTTTGCATATCTGATTCTTTTTTCATTAATAAGCCTAGAAACAGTTTTAGGTTTCTTTTTCTGGGCCTTTGGCTTAGCAGAAAGTGACTTCTCTATATCAATTTCATCCGGTGAAATTGCTTGCTTCTTTCTCTTGGGAGTGTATGCAGACAACCATGGAGGTAGTGTTGAGGCACAACATTCAGAGAAGAATCAATTACCTGTTTAGCTGGATCCATGTTCACACCTGTTATAGTAACAATAGGACTAGTGTTGGTAAAAACTACACTTGTGTCAAAAACTTTCTCTGAACCATCTAGAAAATGCTCCAGAACAGATTGTTCACCAATATCAAATGATGGGGAAGATAAACTTGGAATAGAACCAGAAGAATCAAACACGGTCCCAAAACTTGTTCTTACAGAGGTAGGGGTATTATCAGAAGACACAACAAAAATAGGTGAAATAGGAACATTAGAAACTACTGGAAAACTAACGGAAACAGGAGCATGAGGAAGGGGTGTAGAAACTTGTGATTCTGGTGGGAGATCCTTCTGAGGAGGCTACTGTGAATCACCAAGTTGTTCTTGTTCTACATTCTCTTCTTTGTCTTGTTCTCTGTCACCTTCCTCATGAGATTTTTCAATCATTTCTACTTGCTCAACATTTTGTTGTTCAATTTCAATATCTTCAATCTCCATTTCATCAACATTTGTATCTTCGACACCTGATTCTGTGACAGTAGAAGTTCCTGCAATCTCTTTCTTCTTACCTCCTTTAGATACAAACTTGATTTTTGGTTTATGCACTTTAGAAGGAGTGTCACTCTTATTCTTTGTTCGGTTTTCTATCTTTTTCCTTGTTTACTCCTGAATCTCAGTTTCTGATCCAGTAAGAAATTCCTTCAGACTTATTCCCTTACTTCCTAACCACACATTTGTATTGGCTAGAATTGGCTGAAATCTTTATCTGATTGAAGTTTCTTCTTTGACAGACCATTTGACCTCTGGTAGAGGTGAGGCTTCAATGTTCTCAACATTGTATTTGGGATCCAAAACATCCCCTTCATCTTCCATTCCCTCCGGAATATCTGCAAGACCTAATTCTTCAATCTGACTCAAGTGAAGTCTGCAATAATCTAGCTTCCTGATCTCATTCTGTGTTCTAAGATTGGCCCAAATATCTTCAACCATTGGCATATGGAAAACTGACTTCCTCTTGATCTTGTCCTGCACTCTTCTGAAATCAAAACAATCTATTTTCTTGGAAGTCTTCATAGTAACCAGTTGCATTTCTAATTCAACTGCTTTGGCCTTGGTGGCTGACTGAATAGAGTACCTCCCAATTTCTACAGGAAACTTAATTCCTAACTTTTTCAGCTCCATCTGCTTATTGTGTACAACAATCAATTGCCTACATAGTTCCATTAGAATAATTCTATCAGTGGGATATCATGGAAGCATATACGGATAACAAGGATAATATCCCACTCTGAGGTAAGTGAAAGTTGGAAACTGTAAAAACAAACAACCAAAAGAATTGACCACCTCCCAGACCTCATTTGATACTCTTTTTTGCTCAAGTTCATTATTCCATAAACACATGAATACTGAAAAGAAGGCATCATTAACTCTGCGGAAATGATGGATTAATCCCTTTAGAGTAATTTGTGGATAATACTCATAAACTAGAACCAATCTCCTATCACCAACTTGAGTCAAACCAGGAAAGCTCCTAATGCTTGTAGCAGCATACACTAGATATGTTCTCAACATTGTATTTGGGATCCAAAACATCCCCTTCATCTTCCATTCCCTCTGAAATATCTGCAAGACCTAATTCTTCAATCTGACTCAAGTGAAGTCTGCAATAATCTAGCTTCCTAATCTCATTATGTGTTCTGAGATTGGCCCAAATATCTTCAACCATTGGCATATGGAAAAC
The DNA here is from genome assembly GCA_027924645.1 of Cunninghamia lanceolata. Taxonomy (NCBI): domain Eukaryota; kingdom Viridiplantae; phylum Streptophyta; class Pinopsida; order Cupressales; family Cupressaceae; genus Cunninghamia; species Cunninghamia lanceolata. Next base: position 404,720 of record BSBN01000940.1, read on the forward strand.
TGACTTCCTCTTGATCTTGTCCTGCACTCTTCTGAAATCAAAATGATCTCTTTTCTTGAAAGTCTTCATAGTAACCAGTTGCATTTCTGATTCAACTGCTTTGGTCTTGGTGGCTGATTGAATAGAGTACCTCCCAATTTCTACAGGAAACTTAATTCCTGACTTTTTTAGCTCCATCTGCTTATTGTGTACAACAATCAATTGCATACACAGTTCCATCAGAATAATTCTATCAGTGGGATATCGTGGAAGCATATACAGATAACCAGGATAATATCCCACTCTAAGGTAAGTGAAAGTTGGAAACTATAAAAACAAACAACCAAAAGAGTTGACCACCTCCCAAGCCTCATCTGATACTCTTTTTTGCTCAAGTTCAATAAACACATGAATACTGAAAAGAAGGCATCATTAACTCTGCAAAAATGATGGATTGATCCCTTTAGAGTAATCTGTGGATAATACTCATAAACTAGAACCAATCTCCTATCACCAACTTGAGTCAAACCAGGAAATCTCCTCATGCTTGCAGCAACATACACCAGATATGAAGTTATATAAAACTTGAAAGTTGTATTAACTTTCACCAGCTGATCATACAAAGCATTGTTGATCTGTTCCCCCCAGAAGATTTTCTGTTGACCCCTAAGAATCACCTTAATGTATGTATACATCCATTCCTGAAACTTGGATGAAGAAGGGAGACCTCTGATCTGACTCAATAGTGTAATCAAATCACTCACCTCCTCGATAAAATCACTTCTCGGGAGGTCTTTTGGCCATCTGGTCAAATTACTCCAAGGAATCTTTAACCACTTACTATTGATATGTTTCCTTGCAGCTTCAATATCTTCATCATAATCCTTTTTCCCTAAAGCAAAATCTATTTCACCAACATTTACAATTGGAGGACACAAAGATTTTATCAAGAAACTCTGCATCTAATCTCATGATCAAATTTCCTTGATAATCAGACACAGTCTTGGTGTCCCTATTATAGTGACTGGCTACCTGAAGAACAAATTCAGGATTGTGGGCAGCGACCAAAAAAGAGGCAACTAAGTGAATGTTGCTGTCGATAATCTTCTGCATATACTGAGGAGGATTTGACTACTTTGTTCTATCAACAAACTTAGCCATGTCCACATGACCAATCTCTGTGTCTCTAATCTCATCCACATTGGACTGCAATGAACTCACGGGGAAAACCCCTTGGTACTTATACTTCATGATTTTAACTTTCGATGGGGACGACTCCGACATCAGCTTTGTGAAGAAAACTAGAAACGACGTCCACCACAGATATTTGTTGAAATTGCAAAAAGCCATGATCTCACAGTTAGGGGGAAAATGGGCAAATTGGGGTTACTGCGAATTGACGATCATGAACACGGGAACATACGTTGAAGGGCTTGAGAGTGCGTAAGTCGAGGAAATAGGCGAAAGCGGGCCAAAGGGCATTGAAAGGAAAAATTTCCCAGTGTTAGGAAAAATTTTAGAGTGACATGCATGGGCAGTAATTTTGGCTGCTCCTACATGTGGGGTAAAATTGTTATCATGCACGGTCGGTCAGGATGACCGCTACCGCATGTCAAAGAAAAAATGCAAGTTTGATGTAGGGGCGGCCAATTTGACCGCCCTTACATGAGGGTAAAAAATAAAAGGCACTGAGTGCATGCACAAGTGGCAAAAAGGCCCGCCATTGCATATTAGAGGAAGTGTTTATATGTACAGTCGGTTGAAATGACTGCTTATACATCTAATTTTTGAAACCTTAAAACACATGTAGTAGCGGCAGTTTTTACCACTTGAGCATGTAATATTAAAAAGTTTAATTTCCATGTAGGGGCGGCGTTTTTAACCGCCCCTGCATGAGGGTAAAAACAAAGACAAGGCATATGTATCAGCGGCAGTTTTTGTCGCCGATACATATGGGTTAACTTAGAAAGAATGTGAGGCAAGATATCATTGGCGAAAAATATCGATGATACACACGGGTTGAAAACGAGTTTTAAACCTAAGACCTATTCAGGCAAATCCATGAAAAAATGAAAAAACTAGGGTTCCAAGGAAAAATAAACCATTTTAAAATGACAACAATAAACAGAAACACAAACTACGCCAAGGTTTCCAAAAGCTTGATTAACAAACATAAACGATGATGAATCCAAACAATATAGTTTTACAAAACAATCATTTTAAATGATCAATGAAACCCTAGGTTTAAAATAGAAACTAAAAACAAAAAATAACAACTTACCTCGGATAATAAACTGAAACCCTAAGCGTGACCTTGGAGACCAAAATCTATCCAAATCAAAAATCTGCGCGATCGAGTGATCTCAAGAAGACTTCAATAGACAAATGGAAGATTTAGGGAATGAGAAATAACAAAATGAAACAAATTTAAACCTTAAAAGGTATAGGTATAGTAATGGTGACACAAGCGCCATTAATAACACTCAAGTTTGTGAGATCCGCAAAGATTTGTCTGAGCGACAGAAAAGACCGACTCTACATATCATTGAACCATATGTAAAAATGGCAATAGTGACCGCTATTACACATCCTTTAAATTTTGACAAGGAAAATGCATGGGCGGCAGTTTTAACCGACATTGCATATTAAAACAACAAAGATATGCAAGAGCGGTGGTTTTGACTGCTTGTGCACATGAAAACTTAAAAAATTTCTAACACCCTAAAATAGTCAAAATTGATATTTCGACAGGCTTACAACCTAATTGATTTTCACGAATATCGAGGAATTGACCTAGGGGAATGTTACAAACCATTCTATGGTGTCAGATGACTTCGCATAAGGCCAAGAGAACTTGCCTCGATTTGTGAACTTAGAGTGTAGGCTACGAAACAGACAAGTTTCGTAGGGGTTGTCTACAAAATAAGCACAACTGATTTTGAGGAGAACAAAAACCTAGGTGGATTCCCTTGAGGTCTATATATGGAAATAATTGGAACAATGATTTTATTGTCATGCCCTAATGGTAGTTAGGAGCAAGCCTACTAGACCTCATAATAGTAGATTACTAACAAACATATGAGTGCACCCAAAGATATAATCAGTTTCAATCACCAAAGATGAATCCCCTTAACATCACATACATACATATCTTGCATCCACATCATTACAATCCTTTGAATGTTTATCTGACACGAAATCACTGAAGATATACAATCACAAAGCACTAAACTCTAATGATAGACCTAACTCCTACATGCACAAACCTCTAAACATCTATCTGACACAAGCTCATTGAAGATATGGCAAAAATAATAACGGTTTGTGGATGCAAGTGGAACGAGAACTCTAAACTACTCCTAAACTACTACAAAAGATGCTTATCATTTTAAGGAGCTTGATTGATCAAGGGCTTCCAAGACCGATGCCTATCTAATAGGAGCTTGATTGATCAAGGGCTTCCAAGACCGATGTCTATCTAATGGGTAACAGAGTCACAATTTTCCAAGAGAAAGAATAGATTGAAACCATAAAGGAATATGAGCTATGCCTTTACATACATCATAGATATGGCACCAAACAACAAAACATAATTAAACATCTATCCCCATATTGTATAAATTCATATGAAATACGAAAAATACCATTACAATATCCTTGTAATGAATTAAAATATTGCAATATTTATCAAATCCAATATTATATCCATACCAATAACTGTGGCAAGACAAAACATACAACTACAATTGAGGGTTTCCTTGAAAATTTACTAACAGTCATGGAGACATTATGTTACAGACACCATTTACAACATGAATCACCTTCTGATTTATAAAATGTGTTGCTCACAGAGACTAGACTAGATAGAGTTGAAACCCTAAATGATCCTCAGCACTTGCAAATGTTGGGAAAAGCAAGGATCAACAAGCAACAATACAACCACAAAGCTATTTTCTACATAAGAGGTCAAATTACATTACCAAAAGATGAATGAAATGTACATAGGAGTCTTGCTTAAGTAGGCAAGCATAAGGGAGTGAGAAGGTCGTACACAACAACCGAGCAACCCTCCAAAAGTGCAACACTTGTCTACTCAAATGACACATGTTTGAGTAAGTGGTAAGTTTGCATGAAGTAGGTGTCTAACAAAGGTGAGTACACATGTCTTCACCACAGGAGGTGAGACAAAGTCCAAAATAGCTAAGTAAACTTAAGCTAGTGTGAAATAGAAATCTCCTAGACATGCTAAAAGCCAACTAGGTAGATAATGTCGCTTTTCACACTAACACCCCCCTTAAGTGCAACTTAGGGAGTAGTGAAACAATGATGGGTCCTGACAACTAGGTCTGATTAGGTACCCATGTACAAATGCATCTTTCATAAAGAGGAGAAAGAAAGAAAACTCCTTGGGAAAAAACTTTCCTCCAAAAAGAGAGAAAACAAGAAAGTGTACTAGACACTGTACAAAATACCTAAAGGTGATAATCCTACTATGAAGAATCTCTGGAAGCCTTCTGTGTAGCAACTCTAAACTGTTAGTAGCAACAGGTGATGATGGAGGTGATGTCAGGTTTCAAAATCAGGAATCCATGATCCAAACTTAGAGACTGCAGATGCAAAAAGAGCATGGCCCTTAAATGTTTATGGTGTTGTATTAGTGTTGGATTCATGATCCTTTATATTATGCTTTTCAAGAAGATTGGTAAGATGATTGATCTTCTTCTTCAAACATTTTTGCTCACTCTACCCAGCTTTATTGAAATATGTACACTTAGCTTTTTCTTTGCCTTGATTTGAAAAACTTTGAGTGCTTGATTTTGAGAATTCAGCTTTCTTATCTTTCTTGATTTCTTTGTCCTTTTGTTTTTCTCCTTTGTTATTTTTCCAATTTCCAGCAACAAGAGCATGTGGTTTATAATTCTTTATGTTGCCCATTTGTATCAATGTATCATGTTCCCTTGTTAATTCAACAATGAATTCATCCAAAGTAGGCATTTTCCATGTAGCACCAAAAGCCCTTTTGGTGGTATAAAAAGAAGATACAAAGACAAAATATTTAGGACCTAGTTTGGAAAGCATAGAAAGTATGAGTTGATCTTCTTTTTTATATATCCCACATTCTTTTAACTGCAATTTCAATGATCTAAACTTTGTGAAATAATCTTCTAAGGTATCAAAATCTCTAGGGCTCAAATTGAGGAGCTCATTTTCTAACTCATGACTTTTTAACTCATCAACCTTCCCAAAGAGTTTATCTAAGGTTTGCCATACCTCATTGGGTGTTTTCAAGGTTTCAACATGGAACAAAAGTTCAAGAGATAGATTTAGACATAAGAACCCGAAGGCCTGATTACACTTATTGAACCATTTTTCTTTATCTTTGATAGCATTTGGCTCTTTTTATGTGCCCATAGTCACTCTATATAACCCTTTATCCTTTAGCATAAGTTGAATATTGAGTTTCCACTCATGATAGTTAAAGGGTGTTAGAGGTTTGATATGACGATTTGGCTCCATGCTTTACTTATATTGTTTGTAGATTTGTTTTGAGATGTGGAAAGAAATATTGAGGGAGAAATGGAAGTGCACATAATACACAACTCTAGATACCCCCTATGACTCAATATTTTATCCCCCCTGAATTTTGGCACTTTATAATGATAGTGTGTTAAACAAGTCTAATAGGAATGAAAAATGACACTTTATAACAATAGTGTGAAATCATTTCCAATAGATTAGACTCAAAAAATAATTCACTTTCTAAAAAAATGGCACTCAATTTCGAGTTGCCAATCAAAAGATATAATTGTTTTTTGAGTTGTTTAACTTGCTGTACAAAGAAGGGAATTTTTTTTGAGGAAATGGGACAATTCCCAAATTGTCTTGACGCAGCTTTGTTGGCGCCTGGACTAGCTTCGTGTCGACTATAAATATGCCCAATTTCACCTCCATGGGTGAAAGTTACAGCAAAATGAAAAAAAAAAAAAAGCCCCTCTTTGCACACACCTATGCAAGATTAGGGTCTTTCGAGGCAATTTTTTTTAGCAAATTCAACTTTTGATGATTGCTTAGCAAGTTGAATGTCACGATTACAATTGTTTGTAGCATAGAAGGTTTAATCATATATGTAATATTAAATGTTATTATTATTATGTTACAATCTCAAGAAAGAGATTGTTTAATAGACTCCTAGTTGCATACTACAATGAAAATGCTTATAAGAAATATTGTTCTTTTCAAATATAACTTGAGTTTGTCTATTGGTGAAAAATTTGTCCTCTTGAAAGAGAGGTCATAAGTTCAAATCTTGCAGGGGTTAGGGTATGTATACCTCATTTGAAGCACAATTAGGTGCACCTCATTTGTTATAAGCCACCTGTAAACCCAAAAACAAGCCTAAAAGGATCCATTTCCATTTCCAAATTCCAAAATCATCCTACCAAGTAACAAATGAAACATCCACCCATTTGACCAAGTCTTTTGGAGACGTTGAGATGGAAGAGATGCCAACCCTGCAAGAGATCATACCCAGTTTTGTGAAAGGCGTCAACTTCTTCTGCCAGGAACCCTTGACTTTGTTGGATCTCCCCCACAAATCTTCGATGAGGTGAGCTGTGGCAAGGAGAAACTTGAACCAGTAAATTTCCACAAGTAGAAGAAAGTGCCTTGCACAAACACTTCGACCTTCGACCTTTGCGGAGCTGTATTTTGGCAGATTGAAAGAGACACTGGCAGTTTCAAGGAACCTGCAACTGTAACAGAGATCTCTAGTGTGAAGTATGCTGGCCGCGACCTGGGTGATGAAGAGATCCTGCACAATTAAAGAAAAAATCACCTTATACCAGGTCAAGCAAACGATGATCTGCAACTGGGATGATTACTCTGATAGCTGATTATTGTGGGCTTGGAAAAAACACTCCAAGAAATGAGACCTTCGACCTGCAATAGCAACTATTGATGAACAGGTACCTCGACTTTGACTGGAGGGCGGCGTCTAAACTCTAGACCGTGGAGTGTGGAGATAACTGAAACTTCTTCCAGAAAGGGTTGACGCTGTATGCTGATGGAGCCGAGTGGCTGCCTGTAGGATGAAAAGTTTCAAACATAGGCCAAGACCAAAATCTTCAACGACACCCTTTGCCAATGCCAACAAAGTGGAACCAAAGAACGGCGATCGCCTAAGAAAACTATGGCGGCCAAGAACCAGGCTTTGACCATACAACGAAATGGGCAAACAAAACAGGCCGACTAGGCCATTAATCACCCCTAAATCATGAAAAAAAAGAATCAACAATCACTGAGATCTACAAAATGTCGAATCAGGAACTTTGATTTTGATCCAAAACAACAAGAAATTTGCCAAACCATGAATGGAGGTGAAAAATTACCAACAATGGCGACCTGAGATATTCAGAAACCCTCTTACAGTGGCATAAAAATGCCCAAAAGAGCAGATCAGAGGGCAAAAATATGAAAATTTTGTCAAGAATTCTTGCCCAAAGTCAGATTTTTCTAAAAAAAAAAAAGTTTTTTCGAAAAAAAATCCTAGCTCTACAAGGATCTTTGGACTTGGCAAAGTGCAAGATTTGCAAGAAAAGCTCTGATACCATGTTGGGAAAAGCAAGGATCAACAAGCAACAATACAACCACAAAGCTATTTTCCACACAATAGGCCAAATTACATAACCAAAAGATGAATGAAATGCACATAGTAGTCTTGCTTAAGTAGGCAAGAATGAGGGAGTGAGAAGGTCATACACAACGACTGAGCAACCCTCTAAAGGTGCAACATTTGTCTACTCAAATGACACATGTTTGAGCAAGTGGCCAGTTTGCATGAAGTAGGTGTCTAACAAAGGTGAGTACACATGTCTTCACCACATGAGGTGAGACAAAGTCCAAAATAGCTAAGTAAACTTAAGCTAGTGTGAAATAGAAATCTCCTAGACATGTTAAAAGCTAACTAGATAGATAATGTCACTTTTCACACTAACAACAAACACATGTGGAAGAGAAGAATGATCAACCCTTTAAATGAAGAACAATCGTGCCTTTATAGCATTCTCATTTTCATGCCCTAGGTTTCTCATAGAAATCCAATGTACCACAAGATGTGAAGCATTGAATGAGATCTGCATTTGAAATGCTTCTCGCCCAGAATGAACAACCTAGAGATTGCATAGGGAGAATTGGTAGGTAGAGAACTAACCACCACATTGATGGTGACCATTATCCACCACTGAATATTTCATTTGGAATTGCAACCTCGAGATTGAACAATATTACTTGGGTGGGAAAAAGTCTTGGAGTTGTAGGAGTTGAATCAGATCATTAATGGCGATCTAGGAGGCAAATGAGGTGATTTGAGGTGCTTTTGAGAAGATTTAGAGAATTGTGGGATCTTGACATGAGACAACAAATGAGAATTAGATGCAAGACAAAGGAGGAGACCCTATAGGATGAGGAAGTCTCATGAAGGAACAATGTAAGAAAATGGGATGGAACAAGATGTAGCAACCTACAGGGAGAACACATAGAACTGGACATGAGAAGTGGATAAAAGGGAACGGGGAGGGAGATGACATCCTGGATGTCATCAAGATCTTGCAAACTAAAGATAATGTATGATTTGTAAACTCAAAAGAAACACAAAAATATCAGATGTGGGTAGAATTTTAACACATCTAGTAGGAGGGGAAAACCTGCAAACTACTAGAAATCCAAGAAAAAGACCAAAGACCCTCCAATCTTAGAATATTTTTGGGATTTTGCAACTTCTAACACATTAAAGGATCATGAGAGGCAACAAAAGGCAAAATTCAACAAAATGGGCAAAGACAGACAAATTTTGCATTTTCAAATTGGGTGCTAACACTTTCCATGCCAAACAAGATGATTACAACTTAGATGAAGACCTTTAGTATGTGTTGCTAAACTTGCAACTAGAAGGACATAGAATAGAAGACCTTTACTGTGTGTAGGTAAAGCTAGGAATAAAGTTAGGACCTAGGATCAACGAAAGACATAGTGGACCCTACCACTATCTCCACCAATGTTTACATCTCTTGTTCATCAGGAATATTGTAGATTTTCTTTATTGAGTGTGTTTCCTTTAATCTCACTCCATTGATCAAACATATTTGTTATGATTCATCGATCTTCTTGTATCATTCCTATAAATACAAGGAGTCTAAGATCATTTGGGACATCCAATGTTTGAGAGAACAAGAGTTAGTATGCCCTTAGCTAGTGCCTTTAGCAATATTGCTAATCAAAAAACTCTTAACATTAATAAGCCCATATTGGATTATTCAATATTGTATGTAAAGTATGTTTGAAGTTAATGGAATATATGTTTATTTGCATTCTCATTGAGTCTATCGAATGATCCTTTCTCCAAGACCACATCTCTAGAGGAGGAGAGTTTCTAACATAGATATGTTCACCACCCCAAAACAAAATTTAAGTGGGTAGATATAGGAATTAGAACCTACTAGGAGATCTATGAGACCAACCAGATCTTAATACATGCCCATATCACCTTCTATCATAGTACCTCCCATTCTGAGTACCAACTACAAGCCATTTGTTGACTATGATCTTGATGAAGCCAACTCTAGCTCTAGTTTTCCATGAGTTATGAATACTAATAGGAAATAAATATCAGTAAAAACATATACATCCAAAGCCTCTATGGATACAATTTATGATCTAAGAAACAACCCAAAACTTATGGATATGTTAGCCAAGCAAGCTAGCCTTAAACTTGCATTAACACAAAAAGAGAAGGAAGAAGAAAAATAGAAAGGAATAAAAATTAAATCAATGAGAGATAAGGTAGGAATGATAAAATATCACCTACCTAGGAAAAACCAAGAAAAAAGGCACGAGTACAAACTAAAACTAGGAAACAAAACTAAGAGAATGATCAATTATGAACCAAGTAGATGGCCTACCCTTGAAACATTCAATGTCCTAAATGTGGACTCAAAATTATGAGAAAAATATGAATCTAGACTACACACAAACATTGGTAAGACTCAAAAGAATTATGAGGCATAGAGAAACTAGATAACTCAATGGAAAGTCTCAACACAAAACAATATTGATGATATTGCATATGGAACAACCAATGCTCTTTCCACGACACAACGAATATAAGGATGTTACCACCATATGAAACCAAAATCTTAGCACATATTCTGAGATTGTTATTGAGTCAAAATCAAACAAGGGTAGAAACAACCCTAAGTGGAGTCTCCAAAAGACAAACCATAATGGAGGTATCTATAAACAACATGTGTAATGAGTAGTCAAATAAACACCAAAGGTTATCTAAAATTTCAGCTAACAAAGCCATGATAGATAATGTGTTTAAAAAATTAGACAAGAATATATCTTATGTCAAAAATATCAATAGAATCCATGCTGAGAAAGACAACTTCGAAGAAGAAAAAAAGGCAGACATTATAACATATCAACAACCTAGAAGGAGAATAGTGAAAACTAGAGATTTAAGCTCAAAAGCCAACAGAGTTGACACAAAAGAACTCTTTAAATAATTCAAGATTGAAGTAGTCCTTGATGAGAAAAAGGAATGGCTAAATGAAATAGAATCTAAAGAAGAACTCCTAGAATCAGTTTATGCTAAAAAGGATCAGTTAGAAGAAGAATTTATGATAGAATAATCAAACGCAGAAAGTTTAGAATTAGATTTATCAGAAAGCAAATCTAACAACTCTAAAAATTGGGAAGATGTGTTATAAGATAGAAACAAGAGAAAGCATGGACATTAACATGGAATATGTAGACAAAGAAGTCATGAGACTAGGATAGTTTAGACCCACAACAATATATATATATATATATACTAAACATTGAGAAAGTTTTAGATCCATATGATTTGATATGCACATAGTATGATAGTGGTGCAATCACGACTAGGAGGTTCCACAAGGTGAACAGTCCAAACCATGCAGCAAGAGTAAACACAACGAAAAACTCAATTATAGAATGCAAATGTAGATTCAGTCATTTAGTATATCATAGATTCAAAATACAAACATGCCAGCAACATGTGGGCTTACAATTAGGGCTCACAGGCCTGATTCCTCAGTTACAGTATATGCGCAAGATATGACTTTGAAGCGCCTTACAGAAGAAATTCCAACTATCCAACTTGTAGATTATGCTAACTACTTTCCTAGACATCTATTACATGAATATATATCATCTCCAGAACATAAGATTCCTCCGCGTCGGCCAAGGATGATTACAAACTCCGATGAAAGAGATGTAATGTGTGTACACGGATAGGTCAAACCTAAACAGATGGGAATCCTCTGCAAGTGAATGGAATAGCATGCAGATCTCAGGGAAGGTCGGCCACAATCCAAGGTTCCTTGAATGATGTGTCGTTTAGCTCCGCAAGTCTTCTCCTTTAGCTAATTGCCTGAGACTGTCAGGATGCTCTATTCTGAGAAAATAATCGATCTTCTGATAGTGATATCTTTTCAGTACCTAATCCAAATGATCTAAATTTTGGATATGATGTGCATGAAGGTGTCTAGATGCTAAGTCTAGCTCTGCAAGGTCTAAAATGAAACTACGGCAGAATGCAGACCAAAATATTGAAACTGCTACTGACTGAACTGAACTGGAAAATGAAAAGAAACAAACTAAAATGCAAATGTTTTTGGTTGATGCAAGATTGCTCTTGAACCAGGGATGCTCCTGCATCAGATAGACTTAAGAACTTTTCTACTACCAGACCAAATTGGACTAATGCACAAAAGGTCCATTATGTTGTTAGGTTATTCTCTGGTAAACTCAGAGATTGGTGGGAAGGATTGGTTGAAAATGGCCTTGTTAATGATAAAGGAGAGATTACAAAAGATGAGCTAGGAAGAGAAGATCTAGCTAACATAGGTCCTAGCCAGCTAAAATTTGAGTTATTACAACATTTCAGCATGCAAAGAAAAAATAACATAAAAGAAACAAGAGATATGTTGCATTCTATGAAATTATGTAATCTAGCAAGATTCAATGAATACTACCTTGTATATGAAAAATATGCATATCAAGCTAGAGAGCAAAATAATCCCATGACAAAAATACATTTCTTAACTACACTAATCTACAAGTTAGGGGAGTGGGTAGAATATTTCTTAGAAAAAGCATGAGTGAATATCTCAAAATCTACATTGTCAAAATTAAAGGGCATAATACAAAAAAAGCTTAATGAGTACAATGTTCTTGCAACTTGAAGGGTTTTTGCAAAACTAAACCTATATCAGAAAACTGAGGATGTTCCAAAAATGGGTGCACATGCAAAAAGGATAGTCATAGACACCACTATAAGCCCATACCTAGAAGAAAGCATCACTCTTTCCAACAAGATTCTACTAATTCCCAGTTCAAAGGAGCTACATCTTTTCACCAGTGAAAATCATTTCACAAATATAAGTCTATCCCTATTCAAAATAAACAATTCAAAAAATAGGCAACAAACCACCCCAGCATGTGCTTAAAAAGCAATCCTCACCTTGACATGTTCCATCACATGCCAAGTGTTATATATGCCAAGGACTTCATTATGCTATAGACTGTCCAGGAAAAAACAATGGTTTCCTAGCTAAATATTTTTCAACATGTCAAAACATACAAACATGGTGGGATGTAATACTAGGAAAACAATATTTGCATGCACCAAACATTCAATACTATGAGCTAGTAGAGGTTTTTGAGAAATATGCAATGATTAGATATAGACTAGCCAAAGAAAGAATGTTAAAACAAAAGAAAGTATCATCTTCAGAAGAAACATCATCAGAAGAAGAAAATGATGAAGACATCATTGAAAAAATCATAAAAGTAAAATTGAAATTTGTAGAACAAAATCTAATATCTATAAAAAAACAAAGATGCCTACAAAGATGCCTTGATAAGGGAAGAAATCAAAAAAATCCAAAAAACAACAAATGAAGTGGATAGCAGAGTTGAGAGAACGAACAACTCAAAAAAGAGCTCAAACAACACTAGAAGGCCAACCATCAATATAAAGAGCTAGCATGGGAAGAAACAAAGGTAAGTCTTCTATAATAGAAGATGAGAATAATTTGATGATGAGTTGACTTAAAAAAAGCCTCAAAGAATTAGTTTCACATTCTGACATAAATTTTATTCTAAAAGTGTTAGATATTATCAGAGAAGAAATAAAATTGTAAGAAGGCTAGCATTAGATCAAAAGAAGTAGATGGATGATATTAGGAAAAGGATTACCAATATTGAACAACTAATTTTCAAATTTGATGAGAAATTAGAGTAAGAAGAAATGTCAGAATCATCCTCAACAACTTATTTTGTAAATAAATGTGTGTATATAAGAATAGGTTTAGATTTTTCAGATTATAAGATTATTAGTCTTGATGCTTATGTTGTTTGTGATTCAATAAGATCTTTGCCAAGACCAAGGCAATCCCTAAAAAATATTAGAAAGAATGCACAAAAATAGCCAAAGGACACTCCATAATTGGAGAACCCTTAAATTTGGGAGAATTGCCCAAGATGTCCACATTGTCATTGAAGGACTAGTTTTTATTACTGATTTTCTTGAATTCAATAGTATGAATAGTAACATTTTTTAGGACATATATTTCTAACAAAATATGAGCCTTTTGTCTTATGAAAAACACATCTTTGAGAAATAGTGGCAAGCAGATTAAAATTCCAATCTTAAATTTTACAAAACACAAATTAGAACAGCTATAGTGGACAAAAGAAGTTAGGGAACACCACCAGACTCTTAAGGAAGCAAAAATTTAGAGAATGGCATATTTCCAAGAAAGAACAAACAAAATGATTAAAGACGAGAGCAGCCCAAATCAAAGATAAATTTGCAAGAGAATGTTGCAGTATGAATCCATTACAATTCTGGAACTAGGAGCAAGAAGAGTAAGATTAATATTAGGCCTAAATGCAGTGGTAAGATTCCCCATGAACCTACATATCTTTTGAGTCCAAGTGAAGTCACACAAATGGACAAATACCTATATGAGCTTTACGATGGAGTATTCATAAGACCCAATAAGAACCCATTCTCATGTCCAGCATTCTTGGTGAACAAAAGAGTTGAACAAGCCAAGGGAAAAAAGAGGTTTTGAATAAATTATAAACCTTTATATGATATCATTTTTCCTTTCAATTATCCTATTCCATTCAATGTAGATCTAATTAGATGAGTTGCAAACTACTAGATTTATTCAGAGTTTGATTGCAAGTCAGCATTTTGGCGAATAAAGATCAAAGTACCAAATAAATATAAAACAACATTTTTAGTGCCCCAAGGGCTCTATGAATGGAATGTCATACCATTTGGGTTAAGCATAGCCCCAACATAATTTCAAAGAAGAATGGATAACACCATAAGGCATTTGAAGAAATTATGTGCAATATAAATAGATGATATTATTTTTTCCAATTCTATAAATGATCTTATACAACATTTAGATTTATTGTTTGAAGCCATCAAGAAGAATGGAATTTGTCTCTATAAGACTAAAATGGTGATTATCAACACAAACATTAATTTTTTAGGCCTACACCTAGATGAGGGGAAAATAAGGTTGCAATTATATATCTTGACCAAGATTCAAGAATTTCCAAACATCCTTGAGGATAGAAAAACAAATCCAGAGGTTTTGGGGTTGTTTAAATTATGTATCTCCATTTTTTCAAGATTTAGCAACCGCAAAACAAATGTTCCAACAAATCTTAAAATGAAGAGGTCCATAGTGGGATAAATCAACTACAGAAGCAGTGATAAAAATCAAACAAAAATGTGCACATTACACATTCCCCAAGCAAGAATTTCATTAGTTTTATGCACTTATGCTTCTAATACAACATGGTTAGTTATTTTGACAAAGGATTATCCTAATGGAAAGAAGGAAGTATGTGGATACAGATCAACACCTTTTCCAAATCAGAACAAAATTACCACATCTATGAGAAGGAAATCCTTGTTGTTAAAAGAGGTATTGAGAAATTCAAGATTTTTCTAAAACCAGGACATTTTTTGGTACAAATAGACAGCTAAGCCATGCAGAATCTCTTGAAGTGAAAACCAAATAAGGATCTTCCACAAGGCATAATTACAAGATGGTATTTTGAGTTCTAGGGATATGACTTCACCATTCAATGGATAAAAGGTCAAGAGAATCCATTAGTAGATTCTCTTAATAGATAGTTTAAGGTAGAAGCCATAGTCTATACAAATCCATGAGAAAAACTATTTTTCTAGTGGGTGTAATTGAAACTATACAGGACAACTATTACTTAAATAAATGGTTACAAGAATTGAAAGGTTTGGTTCAAGATTGTTGGATCCATAGGTCAGAAAGGTATGATCATTATATTCTTCAATAAATAAGCCTTTCAGAAGCCCATGTTTCTCTTCAGATTCAATATTTTTGTTCCTTTGACATTTATCTCAGGAGATTCAACAATATTTGGTGCCTCGAGCATTTGAGGAGAAATTTAGTTAGAGTGTGTAAATTAGGTTTTGTTAGCAGTTTAAGTTTTGGTCAATTTTCCTTTGAAAATCGTGTAGACAATATTACCAATATAATTGTAGACACATGAAAATGTCTCAACCCCGCAAGCCACTTTCCTGTGTCAATTACACTATTAATTATCTCTTTCACCAATTAATTAAATAAAATCAAAACTATTTAATTAATTTATCATAAGCCATCCCTAACCACTCATCCTTAGCCATTCATCCCAAATTCATCCTTAGTAATGAATTAATTCAATTAATTTATTACTAAACCTTACAACATCATTCACGATTAATTAAATAAATATTCTAAATATTTATTTGATTAATTTCCCTCATTTCCTAAACCTAGATTAATTAAATAAAACATGTTTATTTAATTAATCCCCCGTAGCCTATGACCTAAACCTAGCCTAATTGAATAAATACCCATTATTTAATTAGCTACTCTAACCTACCTAGCCCCTAGACCCAAATTTGAACCACTAATTAACCCACTCACTAATTTTCTATAGCCACATTAATTAAGTTAAACACTTAATTAAGTGGATCAAACCTTGATCAGTACCTCTCCCCACACCCTTTGAATAAAAAGCAATTTTTTATTCAAAGGGGTCACATGACCCTTCCACCTCACCTTTCCTCTTTCATGTTAGAGCCTTTTTTTTATGCAAAGAGCTCACACATGTGTTTGCCAAATGAACACATGTGTCACATGTCATCCCATTCACCAATAAATCTCAAATTTTTAGTTCCACCTTCTCCCAAAGAAATTAATTTTTTATTTCCTCACAAGTCTTAATCCTCATTAATGCAAAGCCTTCCCAAGGTGAATTTAAAATTCACAAATGATCACAACCCTCCATTTTTGTTGATGAAAATCTAGCCCTCCATCTCATCTTCTCATCTCCACCATTGGATCTCAACTTTCAATCTCAACCATTGATCTCAAATCCCCTCCAAAATGCCTATAAATACAAGCCCATCCAAGTCATTTCCAATCACAAGTTTTATGCAACATCGTTATTCCAAAATCTCTCCCAAACCTCTAGCCAATTCCATCCATATTGTGTTGAATTTAGTGAGCAATCCACATACTCTTTCTACTTGGGTAAAGCTAGGAGAGACTTGGGTGCATCTCTCCTCCACCTTATCAAGGAGTGAAGGAGATTGAAGACTTTGGAAGGTATAATGCTTGTTATTTTGAGTTCCTTTCAAGTTGTTTAGTCTTTCTAATCTTTTTCATCTTCAATAATATTAGATGATGATATTTGGCAAATCTTTGAAAAACTCAAACTAGGTTTCCTAAGTCAATTGTGTGATAGATTAATTGATTACTTGTAGATCCAAAAAACTATAATTTTCTGAGACTTGACTTTTATCCACTAGATTGGAATTCGATGCCTAAAGTTATAATAAAAGATGGAATAGATACCATATGGCCAACATATGTCACCAAATGAATAGAATGCGACCAAATGGCAAACGACATGTTTCAAAGAATAAACTTTTCTTTCCACACCAGACAAGATGATTACAACTTAGACAAAGACCTTTAGCATGTATCGCTAAAATTGCGGCTAGAAGGACATAGGATAGAAGACCTTTATGTGTATCGATAAAGGTGCGAATAAAGTTATGACCTAGGATTAGTAGAAGACATAGTGGACCCTACCACTATCTCCAATAATGTTTACTTTTCTTGTTCATTAGGGATATTGTATATTTGTTTTATTGAGTGTGTTTCCTTTAATCTCATTCCATTGATCAAACATATTTGTTATGATCCATTGATGTTCTCGTATCATTCCTATGAATACAAGGAGTCTAAGATCATTTGGGACATCAGAATTTTGAAAGAATAAGAGTTAGTATACTCTTAGCTTGTGCCTTGAGTGATCCTGCTAATAAGAAAACATCTTAATACTAATTAGTTTATATCAGTTTATTCAATATTGTATGTAAGTCTATTTAATGTTAATGGAATATATGTTTATTTGCATTCTCATTTGAATCTATTGAATAATTCTTGAATTGGTATCAGAGCCTACTATTGAATTAATTTGCAAAGTGAGTTTGAGAGATATTATTGAGCAGAGGACATTGAGTAATTTTGAAGATCACAAAAGCAAGTCTTATTTTGAAGGCCAGGAGTCATTGTGAGGGTAGCCATAAGTCAGCAAAAGTGTAACAACGAAAGTTCGAAAACTCAAAAGTATCATCTCAAGTTTCACCAAGTTTATTCACATCTATCTTTGTTATCATGGGTAGAAATGCAATAAATTCAAGTGCGTTAAATATTGTTCCATTACATAATTTTTGCAACAATGAAGAAGTTACTGTAAATCCAGATGGTTCTTTCAAATTTCCAAATATCAATATTAGTAATTTGTATCCAGAAAAAGGCAATAAAGCAAAAATGTTAAAATCTATTAAATAGTCAGAAGTAAATCAAATGGTTAAAGGAAATAGAATTCGCCCTATCTATTTGCCATTTGTGGTACCTCAAGATGTACAAAAGTGGAAAAACAAAGACTATTTTCATTTTCATTACTCATATGTAGATATAATAGTGCATCCACAATTTAACTATGATATAGGAGCAAAGTATTTTGCTACTCTGATTGACACTTGTCATCACATTTGGGAACAAGCGATAGTTGCACAATTCAAGAGAGTTTTAACTACAGATGGGAAATGCAAGGTTCATCCCAATTTTACTATTTCACTTGAAAATGAGCACATATGTTCTGCTTTCTATTTATTACTTCAGGTAAAAGGATTAGACTTAGCACTAGGTTCAATCTACACCACTATAGGAAGATGATGTATATATAGATTACTTAATACTATTTTTCCACCATCAAATTTCCCTACAGGTGTCTCATACCTAGAAGGCTCTTCAAACCTTCTTGACTTTGGTTGGAACATTAACCATGAAAGGTTTGAAATAGGTTTTCCCACAATAGAACTCATCCAAAGAGACTCCTAAGTTTAGAGAATTGAATATTCCTACACAACTTTTCCTTTCTCCAAGACCACATCTCCAGAGGAGAGTTTCTACCATAGATATGCTCACTGCCTCAAAACAACCTTTAAGTGAGCATATCCAAGAATTGGAACATGCTAGGAGACCTATAAGACAACCAACCAGATCACCTTCTATCAAAGTACCTCCCATTCCTAGTACCTACAAGCCATTCGTTGACTATGATCCTAATAAAGTCATCTCCAACACTAGTTTTCCATGAGTTATCAATACCAACAAGAAACAAATGTCAATCAACCCATATCCTTCAAAATCCTATATAGCTACTATTTCTTATCTAAACAACCTAGAACTTCTTGATATGTTGGCCAAGAAAGTCAGCCTTAAACTTGCATTAACACCAAAAGAGGAGGAAGAAGAAGAACAGAAAGGAATAAAATTCAAATCAATGAGATAAAGTAAGAATGATAAAAGATCACCTACCTAGGAAAAACCAAGAAAAAAAGATTGAGTACAAATTAGAACTAAGAAACAAAACTGAGACAATGACCAACTATAAACCAAGCAAATGACCTACCCTTGAAACATTCATTGTCCGAATGTGCACTCAACATTATGGGAAAAACATGAATGCAAACTACACAAACATTGGTAAGACTCAAAAGAACTCTGAAGCACAAACAAACTGGATAGCTCAATGGTAGATCTCAACACAAGACAATATTGATGATATTGCCTGCAACACAACAAATATATAAGGTTGTAACCACCATAGGCAACCAAAATCTTAGCACACATTCTAACATTGTAATTATGAGTCAAAATTATAAAGAGTAGAACCAACCCTAAGTGGATTCTTCACGAACCAAACCAAAATGGAGGCATCTATAGACCACATGCAATGAGCAATTAGTTAACCAACAAAAGTTGCTATCTTAAATTTCATATAACATAGCCATGATAGATAGTGTTTAACAAATTAGACAAGATAAGATCTTATGTCAAAAAGATCATAACCACCCAAGCTGAGAAAGATAACTCTAAAGAAGAAAAGAAGGTAGTCATTGTAATAGATCAACAACCTAGAAGGAGAACAGTAAAAAGCCAAAAAAATGAGTGGCTAAATGAAATAAGAGTTAAAGAACTTGCAAAACTAGTCTATGCTGAAAAGGATTAGTCAAAAGAAGAATTAGACCTAGAAAGTTTAGAATTAAATTGATAACAAGTTTTTGATTAGGTGTGTTGAGGGAAGGGGGTTGCATTCTTGTTGAATATATGTGTTTTGGCTATATAAATGCAAAATGTAGGGAAAGAGGTTGTTGGCACTAGATACTAATGCAAGAGTTGAGCATCGAGATACCATGTATTGGGAAGGCAATTCATGCATATGTTGGCTATTATAGAGGAAGTCACTCATTTGAGTGATTGCACTAGTTAATGGGGATCATTTACCACTATAGGACTCAAATGTCGAGTCCTTTTTTTTTGGTAATTTGCTAGGATTGGGTAGCCAATATTTTCGTAATAACATATATATTGTGACTACCATAGCACTACTTCTCTAGGAATTTTATTTTTTGTTTTCCATTGTGTACTCTAAGTGGCAATAACTAGTTGTGTATTTGACCCATTACGGCCATTACATCAAAGTCTCTAAAGAAAATAATATTGCCTCAAAACCTATTAAACCTTTCTTGAACAACTTTTATATTTGATGAGAACTCACCATTTGTGGATGC
This sequence comes from Cunninghamia lanceolata, assembly GCA_027924645.1. NCBI lineage: Eukaryota > Viridiplantae > Streptophyta > Pinopsida > Cupressales > Cupressaceae > Cunninghamia > Cunninghamia lanceolata. The sequence continues at coordinate 424,986 of BSBN01000940.1, forward strand.
TTGCCATCAAACTTTCACATCCATATTTGGCAAGTAGTGCCTAGAGCTTGTAGTAGAAATAGTTGGATGTTGATCTTAAGTTAGATTTGAATCAAAGTAAAACAAAGAATTCTCATTTCCTTTAGAAGACACATTTGCTTCTTGAGTCTTGTGATGTGAATACACCCTTAGAGAGTCGATCAAACCATTGAGAGAAGATGGTTGGTTAAAGATGTCAAATCAAAATTCATTGATAACTATCCCTTTTAGCTTCTTATTTGTAGCCAAGCCCACTTGATCTAACTTGGAAGCCATTACCCCAAAAAAATCCTCATTAATAGTGGTTGTTACATTCAAAAGTAGCTCCAAAACCTAGGGACATCATCTCTTCTACTATTGGACTCTCTTTGTTTAGAGAATTCCTTTGTGTGACTAGATTCATTCCTTTGCTTCTTGTTGAAACATGTCATGATGTCACTAGACTAATCTTACAATAAATTATTCAAAAGAAATCTAAATATGTTGAAATTTTATTTCAATTCTAGATCGTACCTTCTATAATGTGTCCTAAATCACCTCTCCAAACTTTTTTTTTCCGGGGGGGGGGGGAAGGGGAGGGGAGGGGAGGGGAGGGGAGGGGAGGGGGGCATTTATGAGACAAATATGCACTTGACTACACAACCTCCTAATTTGAAAAAATGTCATTTTTCTCACCTTCAAGGTGCCAATAACATAATCTAATACCACTTGTAATGAATTTACTTAGCACAAAAGATGAATATAAGAAAATTGAAAATGTGAATACTTAATTAGAATCAGCTGCTTCGAAATAGCAACCTCCAAAAGTCTCACAATAAGAATAGAACTTGCAATACAATGTTCAACAACTACTCACTACCTCCTATTGATAAGCATCATTGGATAATATTAATCCTCTGTTCCTAATGAAGCCAACCAACCTCATTTACAATAAATACAATAAAAAAATAAAATGACTAAAATAAAGATTATGTAAGTCATAGTTGGTCATTATATATTCCCATACATCCAATGGTTTAAGGGCCTAGCAAAGGGGACATAGCACCACTTGTGTGTAGCACATATGTTGAAAGAAACAAAGCACTTCAATAGAGGAAACTTCAAAATAGTTTGAGGTTGGGTATCCACTGATAGTAATGAAAAGAGCATCACATTGATGGGTCATATGACCACCATTATTATATTTTGCACAAAATCACATTACAATAGTAAAATGTGCATAGTTGTAGTAGGAGGATTCTTATAACATTTTAGTTGTTGTTTGGAGTAGATGACATGATTTTGGCATCGTAGATGCAATTGTCTTTCAAGTCCGAAACAGCATTGTGGAGGCACCCAAAATATATTTTTATATATTTAAGTTCCACTTGAAAAGTCATGCACTTTCAAAGGAATGACACTCTATTTTGAGTTTGGGTGCAAAAGTTATGGCTTCTAGAAGATGGAGGGACCAAATGACCACTAAAGTAGAGTTTCATTACTATCAATGGTGGTTTTGAAACTACCAATTGGCATGACAAGGCAGTTATGAAACCGCTGAGGCAATTACAGAACTGCCTGTCTTCACGAAGGGACAAATGTGTCACAGGACAATGAGAATAAGAATGTGAATTTATCAATTTGACATTTGATTTTCTAAATTCAACTATAGAGACTGATTTAAGACGTATATAGGTTGAATTGAATCAATAAATGTCATTCCATAGTGAACGCATCATCAATTGGAGGATTGGGAACAATCTACCGAGTACAGTCCACATAGAGAGAGTGCAACGTTAAAAACTGAAATTCCACGTAAATTTCAAATTTTCAGTGGTTGAAATATTCAAAGCCAACAAGTACTATGAAGAGAAATGCATGGAATAAGTTTCTCACACTTGTAATTGTTTTCATTCCAAAGAAATGCTCGGAAGATGTGCAATTGCCACTTCCAATTGGTTTTCCTCTTCTCATGGTTCCAAGATAAAAATTTGTCTCTTTGGTGTTGCTTATTTCTGGTTATCATTCCAATTAAATTACATACTCTAATATCTAAATTTGTGAAGAATTTCACTATCATTTGAAAGGAAATTCAAGTAGAATGGTATGGACTGAAAACTGTTTGACCCCAAATTTACACAAGCATAGTTTTTAGTCAAATGGATCATCTGTTAAATTATATAACATTTCATATCAGAAGGGTCCACAGATTTTCACACCAGAAATGATAACACATTTGTATACCCACCATATACAACCAACCTCGTGTCCATCCCAATTTTCTCCATATGAAAGATAATTTCATATCAAAACAGTTCACTGATTTTAACACACCAGAACCGATTAAACACATTTATATACCCACCATATGCAACCAACCTCATGTCCATCCCAATTTTCTCCATATGAAAGATAATTTCATATCAAAACAGTTCACTGATTGATTTTAACAAGTGCCAGGAAGCATGGACACATGTTTATGGTGAACCATATACAACCAAACCTCATTTCCATTGCAGTTTACTCCATATGAGAGACACTAAACCAACTATAAATGAGCACATTGAGAACAAATATTCTTACATATTGCTAGCAATTTAATCCTGATTAAGGGTCAATAAAATAACAACCTACAGTCCAGGTAAAATGTTAATAAAAACCTGCAAAGTCACCGATTGCATTCAAAATAAACTTGTTTCTTACTTATTCAAAATCTTTAAAAATAGCTATAATTGCACAAAATCAACTAAATAAACCATAACACTTATCAAAGATTCAATCATTCAACTAAGGGTTAGAATTGGCTATTAAAGAACGTTCATTTTGCTCCAAGGTATACACTGCAGCCAGCATAAAGTTTAAACATCATTCATAACTGAATCCAAAGCTTCAAATGATTTTAGAAAGCTATGAACATCAAAACTGTAATTTTTCCAAAAAGTGCCAAGAGCTTACATTTGTAAGGTTATAAACAGTCAAAAGCTTGCTACTCACTAATTATCTTGAGTTTGAAGCTGCATTTACTGTAGAAGGGATTTGTTTGAACTCTCAAACTGTCTGAGCTCAAAACCATATTAAGTGAAAGGACTCTGGCTAGGCACGGGTAATCATACACACAAGCCATCTGAGGGTCAATATTGCAAAACTGAGAATTTTCCAAGGAAAACACTCTGGATTCCCCTTCATTGGAATAAATACAAAATCAAGAAAAGAGCCATCTAATGCTGGTGTCTCAAGGCAACTATAGACAGGGTAAAAGAACGTATCTTAAACCTAGATGAATCAATTATTTATTATTTACAGGAGGCTAATGTTGTTAATAATTTTCTAGCCATGAAAGAGGTTTGGTTAGAAATCAATCACCAAGGGAATATAAATAGTAACAATATTCAACATTTTGAAGGACTTCGTAATATGCTTAGCAAAAATATTACACACGCTTTTCTAAATTTCATCCTATGATGTTTCCATCTTTCCTAATCGTGCCTATTTAAGCACCAAAACTATGATAGGAAATATGAAAAGCGAGTAGGATCTTGGCTTAAGCATGTGAACTGCTTGTTTGATTAGTTTCAGATCATTTCACTCAGATCTGGTTATCACGGTTTGAAATAGCAAAATGGTTTGCAGGACTGCCAATGTGGGAGAGTAATATATTTACTTCCCTCCTGCTTTTGCTTCAATTGGAACTTTCTCTCTGGTTGTAACTCTGCATGGGTTGATTCAATTTTAGCTCCTGTTCCTAATAGATGAGTTATGGAGTGGGATTCTGTTAGCATTGTGTCTGCCTGAGATATCAATAATGAAGTTGAGGGGGAAAAAAGCATTATCCCTTTCCCACTCCCGTCATAGCTCCTCAAACACAAGAGCTATGAAAGTCTATCAGAATTTATGGTCTACGATGCTCGTTCTATTAGTCTCATCAAGGAAAATCCGGAACCAATAATTTCGTCCCAATACGCTACCACCAAACAATGGTGGCAATTTTCAAGGAAGAACTGTCAGGTTTTGGAAAAAAGAGCAGATGACCCTGTTGCCTTGGAGTGGCTTCTCAACTCAATCAATACCGATCATGAGATAAACACCATGACAAGTGAGGAACATTCTAAGGCTCTGGATGATTTTATTCTGACAAATGCTAAGCTCGAGTCCCTTACAATGCTCAGACAGTACCCAAGAGCAGAGTTATTGAATACTTGGCATTCAGAGGCAGGAAATACAAACTCATAAGGAGGCTCTTGGGAATTTCAGAATTGAAATTTGTTCATTCATCAATGCTTGCAGTCAAAAACATTATCTGCAGAGTTCACTTCATGGAAAAGAATTAATTCTTGCTGGCTCAAATATTCTGGCATTGCTCTGCAAGGTCCTGGTACAGAAGCCAATTTTAGTGCAAGTCGGTGGTTGTTAATCTCAGATATGGTGTGGTTGTCAAATGTCCTGAGATATTTGTTTTCAACACTAGGTAGTACTTCTGGCTTGTAAACTTTGCATCTGGTTTTGATCATATTGGGTTTGTTTTACTTGTAATCTGTCATGCAACCACTTATAGTAGCTGTTATCATCTGAATATTTTTCAGTAAGGGTTTGGTTCTTCTGCATTCTATCATCAAGCCCTTTTGTTTCTAAGTACAATCTAAGAGGACAGTAGTATAGAATAAAGAGGTAACGATTCTAGACTAGGACCTAGTAGAAAATATAAACTAGAAAAGAGGTCTTGCCCATCAAGGTTATCCCACCCACCTCCTGGCAGATCCCTGCCATCCTCAACAGGCTCCCAACCAATAAGAGCAGCATTATCACCTTCCTCTGGATCTTCCTATGATTGAGTCTGCACATTCCTCGTTGGTGATATCGCAAGAGCCAAGCGAGGGAATTTCCTGATTAGGAGAGGCCCAACCAAGAGGACATGGAAGAGTGATGCGGAGGCAAAGACCACCCACCCTAGTGGCTGGAAGGCGGAGGTGGCAAAGGGGTCCAGCCAGAATGCTATCTGGTCAACGGGGGTGGCAAAGGAATGGTGGCTCTCTAGCAGCTACATGGGCAGCATTGAGAAGATTCAGAGCGGTTGTGCCACTAGTCCCAATGGAAGGATTTGGCACAAGAAGGCCGAATCCTAGCCACAATGCAGGGGGCGTTCCCCCAATGGTCAAGAAGGGTCTAAAGATGCTAGAGTTCCAGCACAACCTTGCTGACTTGAATTTGCATGAGGACATTGTGCTAGGTGAGGGGTTCAAGGCTTAGAGGCCAAAAGAAATCACGATTCCATAGCTAGGCATCTTGAGCATGAGCATGAAACCAAAATAGGTTAAGGAGGGTCTCTAGTTGCCTACAAAACGAGCATCTTGGATTACAAGGGCCAAGAGAATCAAGTAGGTGCCAATAGGAAGGCCCTAGTATAGAAAACACTCCACAAAATGGGCAACTTTGGGCTCGACAATGGCTTTCCAATCCATTTGAAAATGCTTAGCCTAGATAATATTGGGTAACTACAGAGCCCACCTAGTATTCAGCATTTGCCACTCGTATCCTTTCTTTGAAGTGTAATTGCAAAAAAAAGTATTAACATAACATTTCCAATCCTTCCACCAAGGCATGAGAGAACGCACAGATAGTTTGTGCAAGTGCTGAGAAGGCACAAACTTAATTATAGCCTAGAAGGTTTCTTGGTCCGCATGACTTAGATTGAATCTCACTTTGGCTTGAGGCCAAGAAAGCCAAGTGGAATTAACCTTGGAGTAGAGATCCTGAAGGTGCCTAGTTCCCCTTCTAAAAAACTCAAGGGAGTGCATCTAGGGAGTAGCTACCAACTGCTTATCTTAAAACAAGATAATGGGAGACCGCCATTAGACTATTGGTTGACAAATAAACCATTGCGAAATCCATCCCCATTCCATAAAAGCTGTGATTTGATAGTTTCCCAAGCTTTCCAAATGCTTTTTGTCACAAAGTTGCCCTTGATCTTGATAGGCATAGAAGAAATTGCAAGGGAATGGAAACCGAGGCCATTCTAGGTTGGACACTCATAAGGCGAGGCAGAAGCAATGCAATTTTGCAACCAAATTTTCCAAGCTTCATTGCCATCACAAGCTCTAGTGATCCACTTATCACATAAGGCGATACCCTGCCTATTAACATCAATAAGGCCTAGCCCATCAAAATCTCTTGGCATGCAACAGAAGTTTCAAACAACATGGTAAAAACCCTTATTGCAATCTGAATTGGCCTAGAGAAAGTCCCACAAAAGCTTGTCAAGCTTGCGGTATGATGCTTTATAAGGAACCCAATACGAAGAGTAGTACAGAACTTTAAAACAAATCTACGATTTGCCTGCCAATGAAAGCAATTTGGTGATCTAATACGCAAGCTCTTTCGCAATTCTATCGATCATGTATTGCCATAATTTGGATTGAAACATTTGAAATGTTAAAGGAATGCCTAGATATTTAAAAATTTCCCCGTGGTCAATAGGCTTCCAACCAAAAGAATGAAGCCAATCCAGAGGTTGGGAAAAGGCTTGATTGTAGTACTATGTCTTATTCCATTGGATACTAAAGCCTAAAGTAAGAAAAAAAATGTCAAGACACTTGAAGGTCTATTGAATATTGTCTTCATCTTCCAAAAGCATAAGGAAGTATTTGCAAAGTGCCCATTAACCAATTGCTAAGAGGTAGTTCCTATTAATCTAAATTAGTTAAGTTTCTAATAATGGTCAATCTTTTCTGTAAGTTAGTTTTATGCTTTATTAGCCTCTAATGTTTGCTTTATACAGCCTTTAGTCTATTCTTAGTATTTTGTAATCTCCTTATAAGAGCATTCGCTCTTCTTTGTAACATAACACTGATCATTCATAATATATCTTTTATATATTATGTAACATGGTATCAGAGCGAAATCGAACTGGGAACCTATTTTTTTGAATTTTTTTTCCCACTTGTGTTCCATTCGTACTCTATCTAGGTCGTACGACCTACGGATCTGTTTCTTTTCGAAAGAGGGTGCATTTTCTGAATGCCCCTTCTAAAGAACGTCGACTTCCTTTCTATTTCCTGGTCATGGGTCGCGTTTCTGGTAGGCGGATTCCTGTTGAATCTTGCGGTTGACTGTTTTCTGGCGCGGATCTGTTCCTATAAGGGTTTCAGACGCAATTTATCTAGAATCTTCTACAATCCGGGTCGGGATTTCTATTTGTCAACGGTTGTTTTTCTGAGCTCGTTTTTTGAACATAGTGATTTGTTTCCTGAAGGATGCGGGAGTTCATTGCCGTTTCAGGATTTTGATGAATCTCGTGCTCTCTACTTTGGTTTTTTTTTTTGTCTTAGCTTCAAATCTTGGAATGGTCGCGTGCTTCGTGACTTCGTTTTTTAGCAAGGGTTTTCGTTCCCGTGGTTGATCTTTGGCATCGTTTCCATTATTAGCGATATAGTATTTGTTTGGTGAATAGCTGTTTGAAGTCTGCAGGCCCCATTGTCTTTGGTCGAAGATTATTTTGCTTCTCAATGACTCGTCGACGGTCTCTGTTCGTTTTCAAATTTGTACAGATCATGTTAGAATTCTGCAAGAATCTTTTTCATTTCCTCTCAAAATCTATGTTTAGATATCTTATTGAGTTTTTTTGTCTCGAGATCTATGCCATCTGTTTTTTGTTCATCCTCCGATATCTCATTTTTCGTGCATCGAAAAGCGGGAAGATGGTGTCCTCTACCAAACACATTGAGCAGGAGTCTGTGGTCTACGCCTGTATGGCCAAGAGACCTGCAGATCATGTCAAATCCTCTGCCTGGTTCATCGACTCAGGTGCCTCCCGGCACTTCACACATCAGCGAGACTAGTTCACTAAGTACACCCCATTCAGAGACTATCGTCTTTGGAGGAGGCGAAGAGTATACAGTTGTCGGAAAAGGCACCGTGCAGATTCAGTCTGGTAGGAGAAATTTAATATTTCTCAATGTATACTTCGTACCTGGAATGGAGCTGAACCTTCTTTCTGTCAGTCAGATCATGCGACATTCACCTCATCTGGATGCTGTCTTCAGCATGCACTCATGCAGCATAGTGGCCCGTGACACACGCACCACTGTTGCCCAAGCTCTTGAGGATCATCGTCTATTTAGACTCGTGGATTCTGGTGATTCTCCAAAGCAAGCTATGGCAGCCAGGAGCACCTCCATCAGTAAACTCTGGCACCAACGTTATGGGCACCTCAACATGCACAATCTCTCTCAGTTGGCTCGAGAGAGACTGGTTGGTGGTCTTCCAGAAATTCAGACAACTTCCTGGCGTCTGCGACGCATGTCAGGCTAGCAAGCAGCATAGGACTCCATTTCCAGATGGTGACAAATGGCGCGCATCCAAGGTTTTGCAGTTGGTTCACGCTGATGTATGTGGACCGATGAACACTCCTTCAGTTACTGGGTGCAAGTATTTTCTGTTTTTTGTTGATGATTTCAGCAGAAAGATGTGGGTATATTTCTTAAAGAAGAAATCCGATGTGCTTAGTACATTTTAGCACATTAAGGCCATGGTGGAAAAAGAGTCAGGTTGCCCAATCATCTCCCTTCGGTCTGATAATGGGGGGGGGGTTTTGTGTTCTCTACCTTCATGCAGTTTTGTGCTGCACACAGCATTAAACGTTAGCTTACTACACCTTACACACCTCAGCAGAATGGTGTTGTTGAGCGTCGCAATCGCACTATTACAGAGATGGCACGTTCTATGTTAGAACATCGAAGTGTCCCTAAGAAGTTCTAGGCTGAAGCAATCTACATTGCTATATATCTTCTGAACCAATCTCCCACCTATGCAGTCAGAAAAATGACTCTTGAAGAAGCATGGTCTGGACGTAAACCTCGCATCAATCATCTGAAAGTTTTTGGCTCCACTGCTCATGTTTGGATTCCAAATGTCAAGCGCACTAAGCTGGACTCCCAAGTGCCAAAAACTCATGTTCATTGGCTATAGTGAAAATCATAAGGCTTACAGACTGATTGATGTAGACACTGATAGTCTTATCTTCAGTCGTGATGTTGTAGTTGATGAAACTACTGGGCCTTTTCTGCTCTCTACTTCATCTGAGGATCAGTCTTTGGAGGATTCTGATTTAGGTGTTCGCATTCCTCTCGCTCCACCTGATGGGAGGGTCCTGAAGTTATGCCTGTATCTCAGACTATTGATCCAGCACTTGCCCCTCCTCAAGATATTCTGGATCCTCCTAATCTTGTTCCTGCCCCTCCTGGTGATACTAATGCACCTATTTCAGATGGTGGTTCACCTGCTCTTCGACCTAAATGGTGGGCCAAAACAATTGGTGATCTTCATGATAATGAACTAATCAAGGGTAGATCTGCTCGGAAGAAGAGCAAACTGCAGAATACTACCAATTTTGCCCTCATGGCCAATCTACACAGCATCTCAGAGCCTCAAACATATTCTGAGGCTAAAGGTGTACTTGAATGGGAAAAAGGCTATGGATGCTGAGCATCACAATCTTCTAAAGAACAATACTTGGGTTCTTGCTGATCTTCCACCTGGGAAGAAGCCCATTGGGTACAAATGGGTATACAAAGTCAAGTACAAGGCTGATGGAACTCTTGACAAGTATAAGGCTCGGTTGGTTGCCAAAGGATTCTCCCAACAAGAAGGCATTGACTATGAGGAGACCTTTGCTCCTACAGCCAAAATGAGTACTATTCGGCTTCTCCTTGCTATGGTAGCCCAGTTTGGATGGAAAGTTCATCAAATGGACATCAAGATTGCCTTCCTCAATGGAGATTTGTAGGAAGAAGTCTACATGACGCAACCTCCTGGCTTCAAGGTTGCTAGCAAAGAACACCAGGTGTGCAAACTGGTGAAAGCTCTTTATGGCCTCAAACAAGCTCCCCGCGCATGGTACATGAAAATTGATAAGTACCTCGTGGATCATGGTTTTCAGCGGAGTCCTTCTGATTCCAATCTGTATGTCCAAAAGTATGTTGATGATAGTCTCTACATTATTGTCTATGTCGATGTTCTAATTCTTACTGGCAGCTCAGAGCAGTTGATTCAAGATATCAAACATGATCTCAGTCAAACCTTTGACATGACAAACTTGGGCCTCCTGCGTTACTGTCTAGGTATTGAGGTTTGGCAGCACCCTGACAGCATCTTCATCTCTCAGTCCAAATATGTTAGAAGTCTATTGGACAAATTCCGAATGACAAACTACAAACCTGCTTCTACACCCATGGAGAAAGGGCTGAAACTCTCAGCTAATTCCAACTCTCCTATAGAGAATGAATCTGCATTCAGACAATTAGTTGGCAGCCTCATTTATCTTACTGCCACTCGACCTGATCTTAGTTTTGCAGTCAACTACATCTCTCGCTTCATGGCTGCTCCTAAAGCTACTCATTGGGTTGCAACAAAATGTGTGTTGAGATATATACATGGCACTACAGACTTTGGCATTTTGTATGGCAGATGCAAAGATCCTCAGCTGCTTGGTTTTACTGATTCAGATTGGGCAGGGTTTGTTGATGACAGGAAGTCTACCTCTGGATATGTTTTTAGTCTAGGCACAGGTATAGTCACATGGAAGTCGCTCTCTCCTCGACAAAAGTTGAATATAGGGGAGCGGTTAAAACACCCTGTGAGGCAGTTTGGCTTCGAAGGATGCTTTCAACAATGCAAATATCTCCAGCAAGGCCTTCACCCTTGTACTGTGACAATCAAGGGGTGCTAAAACTTGCAAAGAATCATGTCTTCCATGAATGGACAAAACATGTTGATCTCTCTTGTCATTTCATTCGCTAGCTTGTTGAGGACGGATCCGTTGTGTTGCAGTATGTTTCTACAGAGGACCAGACTACCGATATTCTCACTAAGTCTTTGGGCCCGGATAAGTTTGTCAAACTTCGGGGGCATCTTGGTGTAGTTGACCGATTGACCATTAAGGGAGAGTATTAATCTAAATTAGTTAAGTTTCTAATAATGGTCAATCTTTTCTGTAAGTTAGTTTTATGCTTTATTAGCCTCTGTTGTTTGCTTTATACAGCCTTTAGTCTATTCTTAGTATTTTGTAATCTCCTTATAAGAGCATTTGCTCTTCTTTGTAACATAACACTGATCATTCATAATATATCTTTTATATATTTTGTAACAGTTCCAAGAAGGGAAAGTCCTTTGACCAAATGTTGCGAAATGGTGTTGGCAAAAGATAAACAAATCCTTTAGCAACCAAAACATAGAGCGAGGATGCAAGAGTGCATCCCTATTGTATAGAACAAGTAAGGTCGAAGCTCTCAAATTGCACACCATTAATGGTGAGGCAAGCAGAAGCATCTAAAAAAAGCATTTGGATTGACTAGGTAAAGGTGGTGCCATAGCCAAGAGCCTTGACCATGGCTAATATGATGCCATTCGATTCTATTGTAGGCCTTTTTGAAGTCAATTTTGACGAAGAGAGTCCATTGATTGGATTTGAGTGGCCATTCCACACCTTTCCAGACGACGATGACATTGTCAAGAATATATCTACTTTGAATAAACCTAGTGTGTCCAAGTTGAACCACCAGTAGGAGATGTCTTCTTCACATGGCTAAAGCTTTGACAATAATCTTGTAGGAGACATTCAAGAGGGTAATAGATCTTCAATTACAAATCAGCTCCGTGTCCTCAATTTTAGGTATGAATTTGATATTAACATTGTTAATGATAGGACCTAAAAAATCTGGTATGAAAAACTTCTAAAATAAATCTTGGCCAATGTCACCCAAAGGATTTTGTAGAATTCACAGAGAAACCATCAAAATTAGAGGCTTTATCATTAGCCATGCCAAATGCAATTGAGCGAAGCTCCTCCTAAGATAGGAATTTGTCATATGCTATAAAATGGTTGGCAAAAAGTCTACAAGGGGCCACATCTAGGCAATTCTCAAGCACCTCTTCTTTTTCAAGAATCAAGATAAGGTTGAGCTTGGAAGACCTTGGTATAATACTAGACAATGACATTCAAGACATTAGGAAGCACAAAGAATGATTGCATTCTTTGACGCATTTGATTTTTTGAGCGGAATTTTTTGGCCACAAAGCTTGAAAAAATTCCTTGGAAACATGGTCGCCAACTCTTAACCAATGAAGTCTAGCTTTGATCTAAGCTCCCCTAGAGGCATAAGCATTTGCCACTTGCACCAAATGTTGCTACATAGCCCCCTAAATTTGGAAGGGTTTTTGGAAAGGTGTTGCTTCGAGCTGAGTGATTAACTAGCTGAGCTTCGAGGACATGGCCGCATAGGACTTGCAACATATCCCTGCCAGCTACTGACCAAACATTCTTAGAAAATGGGTGGTACAAATGATGGCATCAAACCACCAATCAATACACCCAACATCCCCTTTCAATTGTAGCACCAAGTTCCAAACACGTCGGAAATCGAAAATGGGCCAACATGGACTTGTAATGCAGCAATGAGTTGTTCAAAGAGAATTAGACTTTTCAAGAGTTTGAAGGCTCCAATCAATTTTAAAGCAGATTGGTGAGCGGTTGGAAAGAGCACAATCTGACAAGCATTTCACCAACGATAAGTACAATTGCACCGACATCGTAGCACAATCAAGCCGCTTAAGAATTGTTTCAAACCCACTACACAAGTTGGACCATGTGTACCATATGGCACATGTATTTTGGCAGCCAAGATTGGGATCATAAAGGACCAATTTATTGTAGAGTTAAAACCACGTCTCTCTTTCACCAGCTGTCCATCTCATGGGTAAGTGGCCTTTCTTATTGGATGCCACCTCAACCATATTGAAGTCTCCATTAAAGACCCATTGGACCAATGATAATTCATAAACAAGCCACCACAACAAAAACATCCTTTTAGTTGCATCATTCAAGGCATAGATATTGACAAAGTCGAAGGCTCTATTATCTATATTGAAAAGGACCCATAAAGCTCTATTAGATGGGTCATTAACTCATAGTTGTGGCTAGCATAGTGGGAATGCCACTTAGCATCAACAAAAGTTAACACGCCACCTCCTCTTGCTTGTGATTACTCATGAAACAAATACTATCTAGCCATATATGACACAACACGACTAAAAGCAAAAACCCAACAACCTTGATCTCTTGAAGATAGAATGTCTAGAGAAGCAAATCTATCAAAAATTCCACACCATGAATTTGCAATTTGGGTCTCTCGGACCCCTCACATTCCATGAGATGCAATTCATAAAGAAAGAGGATCTAAGGGCATTTCCTCAGAGTCCAACACTTGCAATGCTAAAATCTACTCCGCCCAAATTAAATCTAGTTCTCAAGAGAGAATGCTCCAAACTACATTTGTCATTTGTCAAGAACATATTCTCCTTCCTCTAACTCCTGTGGAGGGCTACATGAACGCTTGCCTCCCTCTAGTTGAGAAGCAGTTTGAATAACTAACTCTACTAAGAATAAGATGCTCACAAGGAGTGGAATTCTAGTGTATCAAGGTTTACTAACCTCTTTGAAGGACAATTGAGCTTTGGTTAAACAGTGATCACTTGCTTGGCTTTATCAATGCCCTGTGGCCAAGAAGGTCCTATGGTTGCCACTGCTTTGTCCCTGGCTTGCCGCTGAGCGAGCTTGTTGTCATGGCTTTGGCAATTGCATGATTGTTATGTTTGTCATTGTTGGGCTAAGGGCCTTTGTTGCAACCATTACAACTATTTTTATGATACCCCACATTAGTCCAACCATCTTCAATTTTCCCTGCCTCATTAACTAGTGGGGAGGTTGGTTTAGGCTTTGTGGGTAACTAATCGGCAATCCCTAATCTTATTGATTAGAGGCTTGGCATTGAAAACAAGTATTGGGCAAGTTGATATACGAAACACACTATGCACGTATGTCAACAATATGTATGTCGAGTTTATTTTAAATCTTTGGAGATGCCTATCTCCACAAACATGACAATGCAATCGAGCCAAATAATTTTTTTCATTATCGACATAGGCCACCCTCCCAAGGGAGGAAGCAATATGGTTGAGGAACGGTCAACAAGGCAAGAACAACCCACAAAACACAAACCAGTATTTGGTTAGATATGACAAAATCCCTTGTCTGGGAAGAAGAAAGTAGCAAAGAACTACACACATAGCAAGGACCATGGCAAAGGACTGCGCATGGTTAGCTTCCACAAAGCGGAAGAGGAAAAACCCTTTGGTTAAGTTTTGGAAAGCATCCAACTTAACCACATGGAGGACCCATGCAAAATTTACCCAACTACGAAGCATACTTTCAAATAGTATGCAACTAACAATTAACCAATAAGCATAAATTGTTCAAGCAATTTACAAGCATTATCGAAGTCAAGAACTGGGAGAACAACATCTAGTGGGTTATTAGAAGCCATACCTCGTGGTAAACCTTAGGAACAAACTTGCGAGGTTTCTTCTATGGTGGCATCATCGCTCACTCCAATTCCTATTGCTTCGGCATTCACGACCGAAGGGACAACCATGGGTGTCATTTAAATAGAAAGGGGTAGTCGCCCTAAGGGTGAGAAACCCTAAAAGCATCCGCAATAAATGCTGGTAATTAAATCCCACTACAAAATTGCAAAATAGTATAACAAAGGACAAAGCAAAGGATATAGCATGCAAACCAAAACCAGCCTCACTGACTCTCTCAAACTCTTCCTTTGAACCCCTCCTTACCATTCAGTCATGGTAGATTTTGCCACTTCTTTTGGCATTTTTTTCAGACATTAACATGGCCATTCTTTCTAACTTCAGTAACATTGTGCTACTAAAACTTTAGTATGCCATTAACCATTCTACAACTTACTCCTTAACTTGATTGAATGCTACTTAAAAAACACTCTAATTATTAGAACACCCGAGACAAAAATTTCCCCAAAAAATGATTCACATTCATTTTTTATGACAGAGGAATCACATGTAAGACAATTTTCTTGTTTTAATATATTTTAGGATTTAAATTGGTTAAAATTTGGTAAACCCTTCTATAAAAAGTTAAAACTAAGAGTTGTCACCGTGAACTCTTGGGCGCTAAAGAAAATTTCCTAAATATGTAAAGGAAATTAAGAAGTTAAAATCTTTAAAGCCTTGGCCTTCTAAGGCGGCAAAACAAAACATACATTCTTGTGAAACAATTGAACTATTACTTATCCAACACTTAATTGGCAGTTGTTACTCCAGAGTGAGACATCAGCTTAAACAGGTAAATGGCTGCAACTCAGAAAAAAATGTTAATATAAATTTCTCTCCATACATAACCTCCATATACATGAGGGTGGACAATTTCATCACTCTCATATAGATGATGCTCCCCATATTGCATGTATGCAAGAAAGTTGAGAAACTCAGTCAAGTTTTATATTGGTGCTCAAAAAATCATGAAAACAGACTCCACAATCCACATATACACCCACCCAACAATACTATTACAGTAGTTGAATGTTAATACAAAGACATATTAGCAGTAAGGTTCTAATTAGATCATGTACACAGCATATACGTATAAACAAACTAAACTATAGTAGAACCATAAATACATGTTCTTATCACTCATAAGATTACTTGCAAACATTCTGATTAGACTATGTACACAGCCATATTTGAGAATTCTCCACGGATAAGCCTATGTGTATCACAGGCATCCATGCTACCATTGCATCCCATACAAAAAGTACTTTTTTCGTCATTATCTCGGAGATCACAGAATCTATTTATCTAGAGAAACTTCTGATTATTGGTATTTTTCGACGACCAGTAATTGCTTCCTTCAAGCGAGCCACTTGATGCATCATCTGACTTACTTTCTGCCAGGAAGTCAAAAAAGGAATCAAGGTTACATTCTGATTTATATGCTTAAAAAGGAAATGATATAACTTGAAGAACATATCAGGCCTTTTACACATGTACCACCCCACACTACATACGAATACCTTCCCCCACAACCCCAAGACACATACCGATTCTCAGAAAATAGTTTGCTGCCACAATATAAACATTACATGTACATTCAAGACAATACGAATAGGCCTGTTCTATCTTTTGCATACTCAAGATATTACCAGATCATATATCTCTCTAGGCCCATTTCTGTCCCATCTTTCAATCCTTATTGACCTAATTTGGTCATTCATGAACATTAATTTCCTTCTTCCTTTCCTTTTCTTACTCTAATCTTTATGGAATTACCATGTCAGTCGATCAATTAAATAAAAGAAAAAAAAATCCAAATGAATTTGATATCGGTTGTAAATAGAACGAAATTTTCTGCTCAAGTATTTGTTATAAATATAAATCAATTACAAGGGTTGTCAAAGAAATTGGCCAAATAAATTTAGCTTTAAGTTTAAGCAAAAGACCGATACAATCAATCTCACCAGCAATCAACTCATCTTGAAAGAATTTTATTGCCCTCAATGCTCAAGGGATGAATCTGGGAAATGAACTCAACTCAATTCTTTAGGCCATAAATAGTCAAACCTTTAAGAGAAACTTTTCTCCTGTAAATTCTATCAACTTGTCGAACAAGTTAACTATGATGGCAAGTTTTAAAAAAGCAGCAGAAAGACAGAAATCATATACAGAATTTCATAATGCAATTCATCATAACTTCAAAATATGAACATATCAGATGATACACCACATTGGGCAATCCAGCAAGCCCATCTAAAGATCTTTCTCTAGGCAATGGAAGTTAAGAGGATAGACCAACACCGGTATAGCAATTCTACTTTCATAAATATCTGATTAAGCAGTGTTTATCTTTTTTCCTGTGTAAAGAATGCATTCTACTTTTATGAGAGCTCTTATAACTGTAAGCAATGGAAGTTAAGAGTATAGAGAAAAACCAATTTTGCAATTCTACTTTCGTAAATATTTGATTAAGCAGTATTTTTTTCCCTTCGTGTAAAATGTATTTTACCTTTATGAAAGCTCTTAAAATATAGGCATGTTAGAAATAATGGAGGCACTGAAGGAAGCCTTGACAGATGAAATTGGTAGTTAAAATCAAACCATTCAAACTCTCAAGGAAAATACATTCAAATGGAAGTTTATATAGATCAAAGTTATGTTAGTATAGAAGTATGCAGATGTAATTGATGTGTGTGTCATAAAACTGGAAAATTATAGAAAATATTTTAAAAAATAAATTCAGCAAAGAGACTAGCGGCAGTATCATAATTACCTATTCCATTATGAACCAAAAACATAAGTCTACTAATGATTATAACATGTGTTTCTTAGCACATACAATCTTTTACATACATATCAATTGGTGTGGTGTGTGTGTGTGTGTGTGTGTTGAATATATGTATGTTGCTTCCTATTTTCACATCCATGTATACAAGTTTGGCATCATTTATGGTATGTTTGAAAAAATAATAGCTCATCCTGGCTGACCCATTGGAAGAAGATTGCACTTACTTGGAATGGTTTAAAGGAAGTCATTCTGTATCTGCTGTTTCTATTTCTTCCATTAACATGATAATTATTTGTACAATATCCACCAATTCTGTCCTTTTTCAATGTTTTAGAGGGGTGTGTTTGGGAATAACTTCACTACCACAGAGTAAAGATAGGTACATCCAGGAATGGCAAAGGACCACCTTGTTCCCATTACAGGGGCATACCATCTCCATTTAGGCTATTTCCAATCCAAAGGTGCATACCCATATGGTTGTACCACCATGATGAAAATCCTTTATTCATGGTGATGGGGGCATGTGAGCAATAAATGCTTCACACAATGGTCGAGTCCACTAAAAACAACAAAAAAGGTATCACTGTAAGAGATACTTGTCTATACAGAATCAAGAAGGAAGTTCTTCCCACAACATACAAAGCTTTTAAGGAAAAAAAAAGATACGCAAGCCTGCAACCTATGAACATGAACCACCACCTGTGGAGGAAGAATGGCATACTCCAATATTATAACTCAAGAGATGCCAATCAACACTTAGCCATACAAATTTTAAACCTATTTCACTACACACCAAGTAGAAGACAATAATGAAAATTATTCCATTTGAATTCTTCTAGACAACAGGTAAGGATCACGATTCATGGAATAGAGATAAACAAACAGAAATTACTTAGCAACACTTCATTCAAACTTAAATAGTTGAAGAACAACAGCTTTTATAATGACTACTAAAAAGCTTAATAGGCAGATTATTGGCCGCTATGAAAATGCATCTCTAAAGATGACTCATAAGATGCCAAACTAACTTGACTATTTTCAAGTTCAACTTATTTATAGCTAGCTCAAAAACTTAATGAAAGCTGATATGAATGCCCACAACAACCACAATCTTGCATCATGTTTCCTCAATCTGTAATCGATTATTAAAGGTTGTGTCTTTAATATCCCCAAGCTGTCTCTTAAATTATAAATAATTATGAAGGGGGGATAGGTTGTGTTTGGAAAGTGTGCCATACAGTGGAAAAGAGACAACAAATGGTGGTGGTCATGACGGGAGGTTGACACATTAGCATACATATATGCTCATCATAATAACATAACATTGTTAAAATTAGAGGCTTGTGTATTTATCTATCTTATGTTAATGAGTACTACAATGAACAAAGAGAGTTTTGTTTAGTAATTTATGTGTATGCTGTTTCATTACATTAATATGTAAGTAGATAGAGAAGACTTAATCTGTTTATCCAGTACTCTTGATTAAGATATCCTGAAATAAATATTCTTACTAGGGGTATCAGAGCCATCATAGTTAAATAAAGCATAAAATAGATGACTATGAAATAAAATATGAGAAAAGAAAGCTTCGTATCTACTGAAAAGAGCAAAAGAAGGCAACATGATGGAGGATTCATCGTGCAGCTGCTTTCAAGAACTCAAATTTCAGTGGTATGAGAAATGATACACAAAATGGGATTTTCTATGTTATTTCTATCCAAAAAGATATACCCGGGATATCTATTGACTTTGACATTATAAAAGAAAACGGTACTACCAAACTGAAGATGGTTCAACAACAAATGCAAAAATGAATATAGTGACCTTTGCCAAAATGATAAAATCATAAAACCACAAGCATATCAATAGATCACTCATGAATTAGTTTCTTACAAGATGATTCCTACAAAAGCAAGAGAACAGTGCCACCAGAAGATAAGGATAAATCATGATATTAAACAATTCAACAACAAATAGTGTTACCCTCTGTTTTAGATTGCCAGTGCTCTCGTGTGCATTTCCAGGATATCCTTTCGAAAATGCACCTCTTGAATGTTTTCATCAAACTCTTTATGGTTCGAGGATTTGGGGTCCCAGTTTAGAGTATCTTGTTTGGGCATGTAATAATAGGGGTATGATTATAATGCTTCTGCTTATGATTCATTTCATATGGACAGTTCCATAGTGCACTGTTTAGAATGAGTTTGCTGTCTTTCCCTTCATCTAGGGAACATATTCAGGCTCACTTTCTTTCTTCACAGACTTACATCTTTGAGCGACTCAACCTCAGGTTATACCCCATATTTGGCATTTTGTTTATCAAAAAGAGTTGCCTTCTTCGGTCTCATAAGGTGTTAGTGATATTGGTAATTTAGTATTGTGAAGCTGGTTTGCTTATTTCAGTCTATCAGCATCTTTATTCATTTGATTCCCCCATTTGGATATTCAACATATAGAAAGGGTGTCAAATGGATGTCGAAGGTGATATAATTACAAGCATATTTCATGTTGCAAAGCTTGATAATTGTATTGAAGGTACTTGAACCAGAAGATAACTTTTTATCATTCATGCTCAGGGAAAAACTTGAATCAGAAGATAAGTTTTTATCATCCATAAAATTTCTTCTTCTCATTAAAAATTCAAATATTAACTGTCTAAACAATGTGTCGAACTACTAAATAATTTCATCAGAAGTTTACAGTATAAAGTGAGGATAATCAAAAAGAATTCGAAGATCATTGTAAATATTAAAAGATCACTTGAAGGCTATGCAAAATTGAATGAAGCAACAACCATGCATCAAGATTCAAAACAATGTAAATCCCAAATCAATAATCAGGTACAAATAATAACCTTTTGAAAAAAGAGAAAAAAAAGAGAGCAAACTAAATCAAAGTCCTCAATCGGACAGACCTTTTAGATCATGGAATGCAGTACGAAGTCACTTATACCTCGGGCTTACTGCCAGGATCACTGCTTCAGGGGCATTGCAAATACCAAGTCTTAACAAGGAACCGGGTCACATGACTATCTTTATGCCATGCAAAAGAGAAAATTTGTATCAATCCCTTAAAGATGCTATATATCTGTAGGAATACTTTTGTTGGTTAACAGATTTGTCACTTTGATTTTATACTCATTTGCCCACACCAATGACAATCTGACCAACAGTTGAGTCACTTGCAATGTTATTTGCAAGTGCTCTCTACTTATTTTACAAGGCGCAACTACCTTCGAAAGATGTGCGATGAATGAAAACAGGGTATGCTTTTAACTGGAAAGCAGAAAAGGAAAACTAACAATTGCGCATAGCCATGACACAGATGCGATTGATTAAACTTAAAATGAAGAGGATGCAAATAAATGACACAAAGTGCACCTATTCCACAATCACGAACAATACTTAGGAAAAGAATGAACAGCAGACAAACCCTTTCAACAGATGAGTCAATCTGAATTCAAAGCCTCAGAAATATCACATGCACAGTTTGATATAACAGATAAAATATTGAAGAGTAATTACAAAGACTCAAAGTTCATTTGCAATCAAAGAAAACATTAACAAATTCACAAATCAGAAATATCTCCTTTATTTCTCCAATGCCAAAATGTGAGTTCACAGACTCCACACCCCTGTACAACAAAACTGTGTTGAAAACTAACTTGCTCCCCTGTTCCCCCAAATAGCTGGAAAAAGATGATCCCCTCAAATGAATTCACCGTAAGCTTTTCACCGTAAGCTTTTAAAGGTCTCTCTTCCTCCCCCCTCGTAACGGTTTCTTGGAAAGTAATAAGAATTTCTTTTCTTTCCCCGTAACTGATTCTTGAAAGTCACCTTGAGGTTAGTTTATAAATTCACCTTTAATTTAGTGACTTTTCAATTCCACCAAGTCTTTTCAATATACACAACTTTCACAACATTCCCACTCATCTCAGAGCTCCTCTGTTTCGAACATATCCTTATATCATCTTAAATTGTCTCCCCAATATAACTTCGCTGACCGAAAGAAAAATCCTCTTCCTTGATATCCTCTTTCTAAGATAACTTCATGATAGTCACGGCTATTAAGATTTCATGTGAAATTGCAAATAGATTTCACTCTTATAAAGCTACCGTAATGAGTTTCATTTCTTATTCCTTACTTTCAATGGAAGAGTTTTAATCAACACTATATCTTGATATCAAAACATTCAACTTTAGCAATTATGAAACCTTCTTTCCCATTACTCCTTAACATTGTCCATATTTACTTTAAACTGGTCAAACAAATGATAAACAATGTTCACTGTAAATATCTTGACACCAACTTCATCTGCAGGTTCCCGGGGAAAAGAAACACCTTTGACTTTTAAATCATCTCCTATTGCATCATTTAAGAAGAGGACTGCAACTAAATTCAACTTAGGATGAAGAAGAAAGTCCTTGATACGTGGAAGTGAATATACACTCTCTCCACTTTGTTGAGAAAGTATCTTAGCAATGTCCATTGATTCAATTCCGGCAGCTTCAGAGAAGTTAGCATGCATAGGTGATTTGTTTGAATTGATTATAACACGAGTCCTCCACACATGTAAAGAGCCATCCTTAGAGAATGTAATGAGAAATTGCGGCATAGCATGCCACCCAACTGCAACAATTGGAGTTGAGCCCACTTGTGTATTATCAATTTCTCAATAATATTTGGCGGAGATCTCTCTCCTAGCACGGGTAGGTGCTTGCCTGTATAAACATCCGAATATCGTGGCCTGCATAGAATCCACACTTCTGTCTATATTGGGTATGGATATCTTCTAGACACCAATAAGTCCTGAGCATCAGTGTCTCTCACTCCAGCAATGATCATTAAGCAAGCATTTTCTTTGTTATATGGAGTCGATGTGAACAGAGTTGTGTATGTGGAATTCTAATTAATAGTAGCAGTTTGCTTCTTTCAATGTTTATACGTTGCTCGACCAGATAAATGATATTCATATGCCATCATATTAACGACCCAAGAGCGGAAGGCCGCGAAGGTCTCTGTCAATTTTTCCACGTTTTGCTTGTATGCCCAAATACCTTCGACTACAATACTGGCAAAGCATTTGCTTGAAAGTCTCTAAAATCCATTCAACAAATCCATTTTGTATGTATCCTACAATCGCAGCACCCTATGAGACCATAGTTCTTCGAGGCGTTCCACAAATAGTTCATGTGCCTTGTTTAGCCGTCCACACCTTGCATACATGTCCATCAAAGCATTTTGAACCATAATATCTGACTAAAACGCCATCTCCACTTGCTTTGATGGATGTCCATAGCCTGTATCAGCACCGCCATTTTGGCGCAGACCGAGAGGGGATTAGAAAAGGCCGTGGAGCTTGGCCATATACCTGCCAATTACATTTGATTGAAAGTTTCCAAAGCTTTCTTAACAAATCCATTTTAAAAGATCCTGCAAACATTTCACTCCATTCTTTGAAGCCACCACTGTTGAATCTGCAAGCTAGCATGTGGACATTCTTATGTCAGCACAGGCGAAGAGAATGCTGGTTATCGGGAGTTTTGTGAACTTTTGTACTTGTAAGAAAGGAGTTCGAAAACTTGGAAAACCTCCGACAATGAAGAGAGTTGGGAAGTCGGGGATTTTATGAACTTTAGAACCCTGCCATCGGTGACATATGAAGTTCAAAACTAATCAAACTCCCGACAATGCATGTTTAATAAAGTCTCCAACTTTGACAAAGATTTTGAAATTGCTATAAATTTATGACCTTAAAAAAAGTCATTCACCTTTAGGACCATGGGACTTTTCAAATTTTCAAATTTATTTCCAATGGCACTGTATTTTACTCATATTTCTGACCTCGGAAATAATATTAAACTTCATAATGTCACGGCAAAGTTTGACTCCATGAATAATTTGGAAACTTTTTGAGAAACATACTTGAAGCTGAAGACGGAAAACCCCATATCTTCCTCATGATGGTTCTGTTTTCCGCGAAATTTGGACTGTAAGGTGATTGGACCCTCCTGAGCAAAACCCAGAAATCTTTTAATCTCCAGAAACCCAGATGTCAGATTTTGACCTCATTTGCAAATTACAGTCAGGAAAATTGAAGGTTTAAAATATTCCAAACGATGAGGTATTTTGGCATGCAAACTGGCCACACTAGGTAAAATGAGGTCATGGTCAAATTCACAAAAGGATTTTCACACCAGCTTGCACAGGTTTTTAGATTTAATCGTTTTCGTGATTTGGCAGTTTCAGGGGTTCATGATGCTCCGGAAGTTTGAAATTTTCTAAGTTCAAGATTTCGGGCAACAACTTCAAAACAATTATATTGCAAAATTCTTGATGGAATGAGGTTGCCTTGTGACTTGGTAAAGAGTTAAAGAATGAAGTTGTGGCAAAAAAGAAGCAAGCCATTGTCTTGAACCTCGAATATCATATAAATAAAACCGAGCAACTTCAATCAATGAAAGTAATGCCATAGTTTCCATGATTTATGCTAATTTGCACAAAAACTGAGGCATGAAAGAGAATAACTTAAACAGGCTAAGAAATCGAGGATATAGAGTCAAAAATCTGAACCAAACTGTACCATCTCAATCTCTGTATCATTACAAAATTGTACAGCTGAGCCAGATGGCATTTTGTAATCATCTTTCACAGCTTCATTCAATCAATAGACAGAAAATCCAGGTAGCATGCACACCAAAGGAAAAATACAATAAAAGGTAAAGGTAAAGGTTATTTTTTAGGTCAAGGCCTACCCAGAATACTTGCCATATGAGACCCATAGTGTCCATTGATGGGACTTGAGTGATACTCACCTACAGAGAGTCCTTGTAGCAAGAGTTTGTCTGCTGAGTATAATGCAGTGAATTGCGGTGAGTTTCAGGTATTGCAATACAGCTTATATGTTGACTTACATGTAGTGATGCTGAGGCAGTAAGCTGCAGTGCAGCATACATAGTTTGTTTACATGCAGTGGCATTGTGACAACAATCACAAGTCATCTGGACGAAGAACTCACAATCACATATGAAATTAGTTTTTGCTCGAAGTATATGAATAGTGATGCAGGAGAACTTGCAGCAGAACTGGAGTTCATACAGCACAATCTGAGAGCATGATAATGTTCTGAAAGATTGCACAAGGTACCGCAAGCAGTCAGAAGTTAAGTTATGTTTGTAAATGCTACCGCAAGCAAAGAGCTCGTAGTGGTGGCTATTGTAATGTCCCCTTTCCATTAGTAAAGATGGAATATGTAGGTTAGCCTTTTTATTTTCCAAAAGCTAATTTATGTGGGTTGGGGAAATGATAAACTTAAAAGCAAAGTTGCATTGACACGGATACGGTATTAGATACGGATAAGGTATCGGATACGAATACGACTATTTTTCAAGACCCCTAATATGGATACGGCTAGATACGACATATATATATATATGTGTGTGTGTGTGTGTGTGTGTGTGTATAGATAGATAGATAGATAGATAGATAGATTAGCAATAAATAATATAAAATAATTTAAATTTAATATAACTAATATATATTTAACAAATATATTATATATTAATAAATTAAACTTAAAAAAATTTAAATGTATTAAACTTAATAAATAAATAAAAGTTTACAATGTAAAGTAAAACAAAAAACCCAAAAATTAAAAAAAGTATCACCAATTAATAAAATTTGCCTCTTCCTCCATTGCTTGTTGACACTATATCTCCAACTTTAGAATGAATGCGATTATTTGAGTATATACAATTGCGTAAAAGGACATTTCCATCGTGTGCGTGTTGATCTAGAGTAGTTCCCTGCAACTAGAAATCAGCATGCTAGGTCATAGAACAGTTGCTTGCGGCAATTTTTAACATTCTAAGGTTAATATTTTTGGGATACGACACAAATATCATGAGAATGCTGCATCTGTGCCTATCCGGCAAGGGAAAAAATAGGGTCTTTTTTGGGTACGGCTGGATATGGTATCCAAGAAGTATCCGAGCCTTATCCTATGAGTATCCGTATCCGATACAGCGATACGCGTATCAAGGGAGAGGGGGTGAAGTATCAGTAACTATGCTTAAAAGGATTAAATAAGTCATCCCATATTTTATTATTCAGAACATTCATTTTGGGAAACTTATATTCTACTTTTGTTTTATTCTCCCCACTCCTCTAGTAGGCGCTGGGCTTGGTGGGCCCCTTTTTCCTGTTATCGCCTACACTAGGCAATATCCCCTATGTAGTGGAGTGCATGTTGGCAGGATATTAATATTTTTTTATGCATGTTGTGGAGTGGGGAGCACTCAAGGTAATAATAGCAAAGAATATACTATTTTGGCCAAGAGCGCTGGGGGTTTCTTCTGGAGGACTATTTATTGGCTTCTGAGGCTCATTTGCTAGGGGGATGCATTTGGATTTTGATCTCCTTCTATTCTGTGACCTTTGCTGTTGAGCAGGTTTCAACATTGGGGCTGTTTAGCTTCCATCTTCTATTCTAGTTCTGGTTGTGAAAGATCAACCCCAGCTAGACCATTGGTGAATTCACTCAGAATTTCACACTGTGCATCATGGAATTTGATGTCTTTTGATCAGTTTTGATTTGTAGGTGTTTTATTGTTTGTTTAGTGAGTTTTGGTGTGGATTGGAGTTGGAGTTTGGAAACTTTTTGAAGTTTGTGCTGGGCCGTAATTGCTGGGCTGTACGATTTGAGTTGACTTCTGGGTAATAGTTTTTTGGTGTTTACAGTTTGGTATGGGCACTTTGGTGTGTGTTGATGAGTTGCTCAATGTTGGGGTTAGTTGTGGGGAATATATGGTGATTCTGGGTGAGCTACGTGCATCTCCAGAATTCTGAATTCTATATCAGCCCTGTGTTAATTCTGATTTAGTTTTCTGAGTGTGAACATTCAGGCTTATGGTATATTTGAAGTGGTATCTAAGGGATCGGGGGAGTATGTGGAGGTGCGTAGGAGATTAAGGAGCTGCTGCTGGGTGTTGATTCATGATCTGTGGTGAGTGCACTGTGCTGCTGATATACAAAGAGGAAACCATTAGAGATTATTACTCTTGTGGGCAGTAATGACAGCATCCTATTGAGATACCCTGCTGGAGGAATTCTTAACATGTGTAATGGCTTGTAAGTGGTATGTATATGATTTACATTGAAAATATATTCTCAGTTGCAATTACTGATCATAGACAGCAAACTTGATTCATTCTTCCATTAATGGTTAAGGTTGCAAACTGTATGACAAAATGCCTCTTTAATACCTTTGCATCTGGTGATTAAATTGTTTATGAAATATCTTCTAAAATTCTTAGAACAAGCACTCTTACATCAGCACACATCATTAGTTTCAGTTTCTGTGTAAAATGCAAAGTATTTGAAAAAATGATCATTTAATAGAAGGGTGCAAACAGTCGTGTTTGTTTGGAACAAATTGTGGGCAAAACTAGGGTGGACATTGCAGCTATACTGGAAACATGTTTGTACCAACAATGTTAATGTGTAACTATTGATTCATAGTGTGCAGCAGTGGCTAAATATATAAAGTGACTATACACGCGGAGACATCATGCTTGATGATATGTGCAGTATGCTGACATCATGTTATGGTCGGATTATAGTTGCATGAATATTGGTATTCCTCGGATTGGTTGAACAATTAGACAGTTGGCCTTCCCATGTGTACGTCTATATGTATCAACTCGTGTGAAGGCACCAAGATTAGACAGTTGTACAGACTAAAAGGAAAGCATTAGATTGTACATTGTTGGTGTGAAACTTTGGAGAGATTGCAACAGGGGTTAAAATCCCCAACATCTATATATTGTTTAAAAATTAAATGTCCTCCTTAGATTTCAACCTCACACCTAAACTCGGGAGTAAAAAACAACTTGCCAATCAGCCTACAACAGAAGTACATTATTTTTAAATATATGCACACAAGGTGAGACCACACATGAAAAGAATATGCACTTGCTTATACAGGCGCGTGCTATGTGTCAATAGTGATTAAAAACTTCTTTTCTCTAAAACTAAAATTCAGCAGACACAGTTTTCAAGGCAGATTGTAGTAAGAGAACTATTTCGCCTCCATGCCTAACAAATCAAACCAGCCTATCTCATTCATTTAGAACAAAATTAACAACCAAATAAAAATTGAATCGGACTATTAAAAAAATAACAAGTACAGTTTACCAACATACGTTCTCACCACAGATTTAGTACAGCCAGGATATTCTGATGTTCTACAGTACTTGACTATACCATATATTATTACTTATCTTTAGCTTCAGACATGAAGAAATGTATTTATTACTTTATAACTGATCCTGATTCTTCTTGGGAATAATTTTCTCTCTGGTGATGGGTGATGGGTTATGGAGTTTACTCAAAAATTTATAACTAAAACTTCTCATGCAGTAGAATCCAGAAATCTGAAATCAAATAATATTTATATTTCAAAATAAAAACCACATTAGACTGCTACCTCTTCCTTTTCACCAAGCTCTAACCTCAGCTGTTGATTCTGCCACCTCTCATGGTGCCACCGCTGTCCCAAAATGACAATCCCTGTCAAAGCAACCGCAATAGCAATTGGCCAAAGTGTATTCGAATGCCGAACCTGATCTCGTAAATGGGCTGCCTGATGTCTCAACCAAGCTTCATAAGAATGATCCTTCCCACTGTTTTTCTTAGCTTCAGAACCTTTTGGAGAATTCAAGGAAGTTTCAGTATCCTGTTGCGCATTATCTGAAAATGTTTTGGCAAGACTGAAATTATTTTCTTGAACTTCTTTCTGCAGATTGGCAAGAACTTTACTTTCATCACAAGTACTTGTGCTACTCACCCCTCCAACCTCATTGTCAAAATTTTTCAATTTTGTAGTACGGATGATAGTTTCACCATCATCAACAGCAGAACGTTGACGAGGTTCAATCCAGTCCAAACTTTTGAGAACTTCAACATCCTTACCATGAATCTGAGGAACCCGTGTCTCATTTTCTCCAAACAATTCAGTGACCCGGAGACGCTCTGTGCTCTGATGGAGGGTTTCAAATGAGCTCCCTGGCTTGATATTGTAAGAGATCTCAAAATTTTCACAATTTTGAGCAATTTCTTCCCCATGCTTTAAATCCTTCCCTCGACTGTCAATTTTGCTAGCAAAATCATCTGCCTTCACATCTTCCAAACTCTGAATATTTTCTAAAGAATTCTCAACCTTTGCATCATTTCTTTCAGTAACTTCTCCAATCTCTTTCTCAATTGGAAGACCTTCATGATGACTAGGCGGAAAAATGAACTGCTGAGACTGAACCAAAGGACCAGGGCTTTCATTTTCAATCAATTTCACATCACTTTCATTTTCGTCTTCGTCTTCGGGTCCAGATTCTTGAGGCTTTTTCGGCCCAGGGCACGCAGCATAAGTTGATGCAGTAAGTGACACAACTTCCCATTCCTGACCACGACTCTTGGTTTCATCAGACCTTTTGCCTTCATCAGCCATGTTCTCAGCTTTTAGAGAAAATAAATCTCAATACACCAAATTGTCCCTCAGAATATCACATGCAACAAGCAGTCTGAAAATCTGACGAAAAAAGCAACATTAATCAGACAGCAGAAAGAATTTGTGAAATTCACTATAGTACAAGCCAAACAGAAAAAAATCTTTGCTATGACAACAAAAATATATTCAATCAAAGCTTGAACACAAATTTTTGGGAAAAAGGTGAGCAGAAGATATGCAATTTGGAACAGTGCAGATAAAAACACAGGAAAGTTTGAACAGCTTGCGTGCAAAGATAACTGATTTGTGGAAGGATCCAAATTTTCATGGAATAGTAAGAAATTCTTGTGTGCAAAAGAAAATCAAGCATGCATAGCAAAAAGGATGAAAAAGCTCGCATGCATTAAAAAATGTATGCATACATAGTAAAAATCTTGGAAAAGATACAATTATTTTTTGTAAATATGTTAAACAAGTCTCTTGATGTAATTGTAAGATTTGTTTACTTTATCAAAAAAATTCAAAGACCAAACCCTTCAAACTCCAGAATTCTATACAATAATTACTAATCCACACTAAATTCAACAAGTATGATGTCAAAATGAACCAAAGTCTCGGGAAACTTATACTCATGTGCACAGTAAACAAAAAATAAAAGGCCACAAAATGCATTAAAAACAATGATCTCTCCCTACAAACCAAAAATTCATACAATACATTCTAAAATCAATTCCAGATTACTCATATATGAAGTCAAAGTGAGCCAACATCTACACAAAATTCAAGAGAATGTATACCAAATTTTTTTTTTTTAAAAAAAGGCCATAATTCATTATAAATAAATTAACACTCAGAAATCACAAATTGAACAATTAATTTACAATCTGCACAAAAATTCCCATAAATGAGGTCAAATTGAACAACATTAACTCAAAATGCAAGCAAAATCTCAGATTAAATTGAACAAAAAATTTCCTAAAACCAATTTAATATGCATGACAAATAAAAAACAAAATGACAAGATTATCAATTTGCTCAAATTGGCATAAGGGGTCATATTGTACCAAAATCTTACAAAAAGTTTCTAAAGATGTACAGTAAATTTGAAAAAAATCATATAACAATAAAAATAAACTAGCTTTCCCGAGAAACTACAAATTCAATGATTTCATTTACAATTCCTACAGAATTTCCAATTAATCAAATCAATTGAGCCAAAATCTTCTCAGAAACTACTCAATATGCACACAATATTTAAAAAGAAAAGTTATAAATACCAAAAACCATATATATCAAACATCTCCATAGAAACTGTCAAAGAGGTGGTGCCCTAACGGTAAAGCCATTGTATTTCCACAATTGAGATCAAGGTTCACATCCCCGCAATGACATCTCAGCACCCGAGCGTGTGAGGCAGCAGTATTCCTGCAGTTGAAGCGGTATCCCTGTAGTTGATTGGCCCATAGTGGTTTCATTGGAATTGTAAGTCCCATCCCATGGTTGGACATGCTGGTCCCTATTGGATGATTGTAAACCCAAAACCAAACCCTCACTAATTATTCTAAAAAAAAGCCACCTCCATAGAAACCACAAATTCAACAATTTAATTAAAGATTTATGGAAAATTCACCATACATGAGGCGAAATTTCTTCTCAAATATTTTCAAAATACATGCCAATTGGAAAGGGTGTAAGAACCATAAAAATGCACTATGTCCCTATAAACTATAAATTCAATAACCCGCCATTCCATGCCAAATTGACTGTATTACGAGGTCAAATTTTACTAAAATATTGCAAAAAAACATATCTAAATGCACACCACATTATATAAGGCCAAAAAATATTAAAATTGACTGATTTTACCTAGAAAGTAGAAACCATCAATTAAAAAACAAAATTCCTAATCCACAGCCATTTTACTGTATATGTGGTCAAATTGAACCAAAATCTTTACAAAATACTCAATATACATCAAATAAAAAAAATTCGTAAA
This sequence comes from Cunninghamia lanceolata, assembly GCA_027924645.1. Lineage (NCBI taxonomy): Eukaryota > Viridiplantae > Streptophyta > Pinopsida > Cupressales > Cupressaceae > Cunninghamia > Cunninghamia lanceolata. The sequence continues at coordinate 455,679 of BSBN01000940.1, forward strand.
AATCAACTGACACTCCCTAAAAACCACAAATTTAATATATAATTCTTAATCTATGCTGAATTTCTTGTAGAGGAAATCAAATTTAGCCAATCTTAGCAAAAATTAACACAAGCACGCCAAACAAATATGACCGTAAGAACCATAAAAATCAACTATCACTCCTTCGAAACTACATATTCAACAACAGAATTACGAATCTGTATCAAATTGACTATAAAGGAGGGCTGATCAAACCTGATTTTTCCCTACAATTACTCAAAGCACATGTCCAAACAAAAAACTTTGTAAAAACATGAAGATCACCCAACTTGCCCTAGAAACCACAATTCAACGAAATTCAGAAATCTGTGCCAAATCCCCTATGTACAAGATCAAAATCAGCCAAAATTTTCAAAAAACAATTCAATATGACCATAAAATATTAAAATTAAAAAAAGAGGCCCAGGAAACCACAATTCAATAATAAGGTTATCGCATAAGGAATAAAAATCAACTAACTCTCTCTAGAAATCACAAATTTAACAATATAATTTGCAATGCATGCAAAAATAGAACCAAAATCTTCCCAAAAATTATTCAATATGCATCCCATTTTAGAAAGGCTGCGAGAAAAATAAAAATAAATAATGTCTTGTCAGAAACCATAAATTAAAAAGCAATTTTGCCAATCCACGGCAAATTAATCATGGGTAAGATAAAATTGAACCATAACTTTTAGCAAAATTTACTCAATTGCCAAACAGAAAATGCCAAAAAAATGAAAATCGTCCAACTCTTCTTACAAACCACAAATTCAACAATATTATTTACAATGCATGTCAAATGCTCCGCCAATATATGATGCCAAATTGGGTAAAAGACTAAAAGTTTTGGCTACGACTACTCAACACACATGTTAAATAGAAAAGGCTGCAACATCAACTAACTTTCTCTAGAGACTGGAAATTTCAAAACAAATTGTCTATCCACATAAAATTATCAGTACATGAGGCAATACTAAATCAAAATATTCAAAAGTTAAATTATTAAAAAAAAAAAAGTACAAAAACAACTAATATATACCACAAATTTGGAAACAAATTACCAATCCATCGCAAATTAATTGTACGTGAGGTAAAATTCTGCCAAAATCATCCAAGAATTACTCAATACACATGTCAAACAAAATATACTACATAGAACATGGGAATATCTTAACTTGCCAAAAATTACTGTATATAGGTCATAGTCTGTATATAGGTCATAGTCAACCCAAATCTTATCAATTACTCAATACATACGTCAAATTTTAAAAAGGCTGCAAAATAATCCCTAGAAACAGCAAATTCAAAAACAAATTGCCAATTCTCAGCAAATTAAACCAAAATATTTCCAAGAACTACTCAATGCACATGTCAGATTAAAAATAAGCCTGCAATATCAACTAAATTTCCCAAGAATCCTCAGTTCAGAAATAATTTACCAATCCGCACAAAATTAACTGTAAATGACGGCAAATTAGATCAAAATCTTCCCAAGAATTACTCAATACACGCATCAATCAAAAAAAGCTACATAATACATGAAAATCTGTTAAATTTCCCATGAATTACAATACATGAGCTTCATATTAGATCCAAATCCGCTCAAGAGTTAATCAAGTCACACATCCAATTTCAAAAAAGGGCTGCAAAATAAACTAAAATTCCCTGAAAACCACGAATCCAAAAACAAATTACCAATCCGCAGTAAAATAACTGTGCATGCAGTTGAATTCATCCAAAACCTTTCCAACAACTACTCAATACACACATCAATTTTTTTTTTAAAGCTGTAAAATCAACTAAATTTTCCTAGAAATCACAAATCCAAAAACAAATTAACAACCGGCAGCGAATTAACTGTGCGTGAAGTCAAAATTCAACCAAAATAATTCCAGGAAATACTCAACACAAGCATCAAATTGTAAAAAGTTGCATAAACCATGAAAATCAGCTGAATTTCTCTAGAAACCAGGGATTTCTACGCGGGAAAAAAACTCACCGGTCAAAAATCTATGAAATATCTTAGAAATCACAAAGAATCCTCTTATCTGCGCGTTGCTGATCCACGCGAAGTAAACTTTGCTGTGAAGAAATGAGGGTTTGAATCTTTATTCAAAAACACAATTTAAGGTCCCGTGTACGACGAGCAACTCATAGCTACTACCGGTTGAGCCAGTAATCATTTGCCTGTCGGACTAGCCAAAACTGGCTATTGCCGGTGTCTGTAACTGCTTTAAACGAAGGCTTAAATATTCTTATACATCTTGATTTGGAAGCCGCATTAAAAGTGGCGTTATATTGAATATTTTATATTTTTTATGCCGCCAGTGCAATTATACGGACAACTTTATGCCAGCCTTAAACTGAATAAATAATAAAAGAGAACAATTCAACAATACATAGTTTTAATCAATTTGTTTAAAAATAATGTTTGTATAGGTATTTGTGTGGTTAAGTAGTTAGCCGATAGGCTTTATATGTGAGCATTATAGGGCTCGGAATTGTCTCACGTCGGGAAATTTTCTGTCATCGGTTGTTCTATCGGCGTTATTCCTTGAACCTCTCCTATGGGTGCGAGTGCTAGTTGTAGTTTTCCTTGACTGGGTAGGTAGGGGTCCATTTTGGGGTGACATTTTTTTTTTTTTGCATGGTTTATTTGTCGTACAAGAAAGGGATAAGACTTTATTGAGAGAGAAGATTGAGATGGGGATATGGCTTTTAAAAATTACATGTTACCTATAAAAATGGTTAATAAAGATGTTATATATTTAGATTTTGTTTTTTCAAATTGGTTTAAAGAGTAGAAGGCCTAGAAAATAAGAGAATTCATCATCAAAAAAAATAGTAAAAGATTAGCACTATAAAAAGCTAAAATGATTGGGTTAATTGTCCCTTAAACTATCTTTAGCCTCGTGAACATTAAAAACCTTTTTTATTTCATTATGATGCAAACTCATTCGCATAATGTAAGTAGCTTTACACGGTGAGATACTTAAGAGTTACAATTTTCTTGGTAAAAACATAAATTGTTTCTAATAGTAGGGCTACAAGTTTGTGTTTTAGAGTATTTTTAATAGTAGTTTTGTAAGTTCTACTCTGGAATTATTATTAGAGGTAGGGTTGTAGGTTTAAGTCTCTAATGGTAATTGAAAAGGTAGACCCTTTTAATCGTCATATATGATCAATATTGGCATTTTTTTTTCCAATATATATATATTGGCATTTTCAATGGTTGAAAGTTATCTTCTTAATTAAGGCTAACTCTTTCAAGGGGTTGATGTAAAAGTCAACCCCCTCAATAGTTGTAGGTCATTTGGACATTTGTTAAAAAATTATGTTGATTAACAAAAAAATTGTATGATTTTGTTGGGATCTCTTTACTTTGAATGAAAAATTTTACCCTCTTAGGAGTTGTATGTCATTTAGATTGTTCTCACAAAATTGTGTTTATTAAGAAAAACTTTTTATGGTTTATGATCGAGTCTCAAAAATCAAATGAAAATCCAACCTTTTCAAGGACTAAAAGCCATTAGGATGGTTCTTGAAAAATCTTGTTTATCAAAAAAACATTACATGGTTTTGTTTGAGTCTTTAACATCAAATAAAAAAACCATCTCCCTCAATCGTAATAGGCCATCTAAGCAATTATTAGAAAATTTTCATTGAAAACTCTCCATTGTTTTATTAGAGTCCATAAAATCATGTAAATTAAAAATATTGCCTATATCAAAATGCTATGCTCTTACAGTCTACCTTTTTGGAATGCATCAAATTCGTCATTCCAACAAAATTTCATTTTAAAGGCCTTTATTAAGACCCACCTCCACACACCCTATTCAAGGGCTAAGAGTGCATCAAAATGGAAGCAATACTAGGAGGTCTAAAGATCTTAGCAGGAAAGAAGGTAATAAGTATTGGACTCCCCCTCCCATAGATTTATTAAGTTGAATTTTGATGGTGCATCTAGGGGGAACCCTAGAATTACAAAGGGTGATTTTACATTCAGAGATTCTAAAGGAAGTTTGGTGTATGGAGGCTCCCTATTTTTAGGGATTAGAACAAACAATGAAGAGGAGTGGGAAGCTTTAATGGCAAGGATGGTAGCAATGACTTCTCAAAATTTGACACACTTGACAGTGGAAAGTGATTCGACCATGCTTGATGTCGGCATTATGCTCCTTGATTCTCATGTTAACGGAGCAACCCATCTCACCAATATATGGTGTCCCACATGAACACTTGATCTTATAGACCCTGGAGTTAAGAAGGGGGTCTCTATGATTTTTGGTAGGGAGGGTAAGGCTTCTCACAATTGTGTAAGGTTCAAAGGCACATTGCAAGCCTTTTTATAGAATTTTGGAAATCTTATTAGTGATACCTTCTATGTAAGGGAGGGTTGCAATAGGAATAATATAAGAATTTACTTTCTTAGGGTTAGAGATACTTAGAGATTTGGCTTGTTTGATCACTCTAGAAGTGGATTTACTTTTATACCCATTTGAAGACTTTGATCTAGTGGGAAATTTCTTGATATAGTTGTTAGAGTCTTTAAGACTCCATATTTTTGGGACAAGTGGTGATGGGATGAAGCGTGCAAGTAGAGGTAGTGTTGGTGGATTTTCTAAAGACGCGACAAGCTAAAGAACCATCCATTTTTCTAGTGAGAAGAATGTTCAAGGAGCAGAGTTGGTTGTCAATTTGAAGTTCTTTGGTAAACATGATGCTCTCTAAATCAGTGTTAAAATGAGTGTGGAATTCTTCTAAATTTCTAAGCCATTAGAAAATATTGGAATCGTCAACATAGCATTTCTACCATTTAGGTTTTAGGAGTAAGGAATTGAGAGCTATCTCTTCGAAATGTTCCATGAAAAGGTTAGCCACCATAGGAGATAAGGGGGATCCCATGGCAATACCTTTAGATTGTTCATAAACCATGCCTTGGAAAGTGAAGAACATGGACTTTAGGCATAATTATACAAGGGAAGCAGTCTCATCCTTAGTCTTATGTCTAACAATCTCAATAGAGTCATTGATTAGGACTTTAGTGAACATGGACATAACATCGAAGCTAACCATGTTTCACCATTTTATCTTTGATGAAATCTTTAATGAAGTAATTTGACCTATCTACAAGGAATGTGATTTTCTTAGCAAGGTAGGCAATTAGCTCGTAAGTAGGGGAATTGGTGGTGTTTATAATTAACCTAAGTGAAATGCCCACTTTGTAAATTTTCAAAATTCCATAAATACAACAAATATTTATTTTATTTTAAATAATTATTTTCTTAATATTATCATCTAAAACAAATGAGTAATAATGTTTTTCATTTTATTTTTTTGGGCAAAGAATACAAATATATTAAAAGGGATCAATTACATATTACAACAAAGAGATTTCCAAATGGTCAAATCCATCAATACAGCAAGAAGAGAAAACCCATGGAGGTTTTCCACTATCCCATCCCCAGAAGAAACCCATAGAGAATAATTGACTACCATGCTCCTAGAAAAACAAAAATATTCTTATCCACCCAGCCAAAAAGGAGGAGAAATCCATTCCATTTGGGATGGATGACCAAACTATGAAACTTACATATGGCTTGTGAGATATAATTCCAAAAGGAGCAATCAACTAAAAGCACGAGCCAAGGTAAGGAAACACCCAAAGGATCAGAATTGATAATTATGAAGAAGTTAAAGAATTTCTGAAGATTTTATAGGAGAGAAAGACCCCCACTACAAGACATTCCAGCTATGATCATCATTGGAAGCCCGTTTGGTCAGACAATTCACAACAACATTCCATTCCCTAGGGATATGGACAGAGGAGATAACTTTAAAGTTAGACAAAAGGTAAAGAATTTGCTTAGCAACATACACTAACCTCCATGGTGATTCATGAGACTTCTCACTATTCAAAAGGAAGACCAAGATCATGGAGTTTGTTTCACATATAACATTTTCCTAGCCTAACTCATAAGTTTTATGAAGAGCCACTAGGATGGCACAAGCTTCCATCTAATTGTTGGTGTTGAATTCCAAAGTAGATAGAAAAAAGAAATGAACAACCCATCACTAGATCACCCAACCCCACCAATATTGGAAACACTTGGATTACCATGAGATGATCCATCAATGTTACTTTTGAAGAAACCAAGTGGGGGAGACCACTTGCCAGTCCTTTTAACTTTTTTAGAGGCCTTTGGGACTGCATCAGGATGAACTAAATATGTAGAAGAATAAAAGAGCTATGGGTGTTTCAAAACCTGGAGATTTGAAGAAAATAGAGTCTCATTCAAAGAACATTTAGCTACCATGGTCTCTATGATACAATCCATGACATTTTGTGAAACTTGTGAAATAAGATTTTGATATCCTTAAAAAGTCTAGTGGTTCCTCTCAAGCCATATCGACCACAAATTAAACATGGGACCAAGATCCCAGGTTACCTTGAGAAAATAAGTTGAAGTAGGAGGTTGACCCAAGCTTTCCCAAAACTTGGACAAAGAAGTGGCATGAATGAATGGTTAGTTCCACATCTTCCACCACTACCCTCAAATGCTAGAGGAGAAGGGACATTAGAAAAAAGGGTGAGTGGAACATTCTTCATTAGTACCACAAAGAATGTATTTTGAAGGGCCCTAAAATCCTCTCCTTCTCATGTTGTCCCAAGTAAGACACTTGTTGTGATATAACAACTAGATAAAGAAATAACATTTGGGCCAACTTAAATTGTTCCAAATTTTACTCCACCAAGGGAATTTCTGATTTCACCTCTCTTCAACTCCAAGAAATGATAACCAAGAGCCACTGAATAAGTCCCTTTAGGATCATGGCCCCATGCAAGATCATCTGCTTCCTCCAAAGAGCAACATGGCCTATCAACAAGAATGGAGGATAAGGTAGCCTAGTCTTCTAGAGTTCCCCCTAAAGGCTAGCTACTAAAATCCTTCCAATGATAGATCTAGGCTTCACCAACCATGTAACTATTCTTAAAATTTGAAACCTTAAACCATCTAACTGCCTTAAAAATACCACATAAGGGATGTAGAAAGGGAAAGGAAGAGAGGATCGAGGGGTGGAGATCCCAAGCATCATTCCAAAAGAGAGCTTATTGACCATTTTTGACAATCCAAAAGAGTCCTTCCTTAACAATCGAAGCCCCCTTCTTAATGGTATTCCAAACCATAGGACCTTTCCCAACCAGCTTCGTTCTTGAAATATCAATATCATCCACTCCTAAATATTTGTAGTTAAGGATTCTAGTTCAGGGTTGATCTAGATTCTTACATAGTCTCTAATATAGTTTAGCAACTAAGGCTTCACTATTGAGCTTAGTTTGCCCAAGGCCTATGTCACCATGTTACTTAGGTTTGTAAACCTAATCCCATCTAATAAGACCACTTTGGGAGTAGATAACACAAGAAATCTATAAATAGGAAGAGCTTATAGGACACATTTTAAGAGAATCAAATGATCAACAAAAGAAAGCCATCAGAAAGTCCAATGAGTAACCCATATTCCAAATCTATCAAGAATTCTCTTCCACTAAACCTTTTGGGGATTAGAAATCAACAAGGGGACACCAAGATACTCCAAAGGAAGCTAACTTATATTAAAGCAAAATAAGAGCAATTCTTTGTCGGATGATCATAGGCATATTAAAGAAGAGGATATTGGATTTGTCCTAATTAGTTTGTTGGATAGAAGTTGTCAAATATATATCCAAAGCTTTCCTAAAAGGTATAGCTTCTTGAATCTTAGCAACCCCCAACAACGCGATATCATCCACAAATTGAAGATGAGATTGAGGATCAAGAGGACTAGCCGAAGTCTAACCCTTGATGCAACCATTAACTCTGGTGTTTTAGAAATCTGCCAAGATCTTTTTCCATGAGGATAAGGAGGTATGAAGAAAGGGGATTCACTTGTCTTATCCCTCTAGAAGTAGAGAAAATATGAGACATGATGCCATTAATGAGAACAAAGTAGGAGGAAGAAGCCACACAACTCATAATCTAGTCGATCCATGCTGAACAAAACCCAAAGGCAAATAAAATGTTTCTTCAAGGAAAGACCGTCCAATCCTATCATAGGCCTTAGACATGTCCATCTTGATAAACATAACTTTATCCTTGGAACAAGACCTAGAGTGAATATCCTCCAAGGCCACAATTATAGCATTAAGAATCTAACACCCTTGCACAAACCCACCCTGCTCGAGCGATATAAGAGAAGGCAAAATCTACTTCAAGTGCTCAACAATGAGTTTGGTGTTAATCTAATAGGTGGCATAGCATAGGGCAACAGGGAAAACAAATCAAAAGATTTGGAACCCTCTTTTTTAGGAATTAATGCCAAAAAGTAGAATTGATTATTTTAAGCATTTGCTTACTGGTCTGAGATTCTTGAACCACCTCCAACAAGTCAAACTTCAAAATATCTCAAAATTCTTGAAATTTTTTATAGGGAAACCATCTAGCCTTGGAGCTTTTCCTTTCTTCACTTAGAACACAATCGTTTCTAATTCTTCAAGAGAGATGGGTCCCAAAAGCAAATTGTTCATATCCTCAAAAACTAGAGGGGGAATGCAATTCAAAATAATCTCACTCCTCCTCAAAAGTTAGAGGATCACCTTCCAAGGAAAGGGAAGACAAGTATTGAACAACCTCCCTACTTATGTCCTAAAAGGAAGACACTTGATTTCCTTGAGCTGAAATGAGAGAAGAAGTGACGTTATCACTCCTCTTATCTTTGACATAATTATGGAAAAAAGAAGTATTCCTATCTCCCTCTTGAAGTTAGTCAATTCCATATTTCTATTTCCCAAGAAAATCCTTCAATAGAGGCCACTTGTTAAGCTCTTTGAAAAGAGAAGGTTTCTTAAGAAGCCTTTCCCTAGTCATACTACATTCCCTGATCTAAAAGGTGATGGCATCAAGTTTCTCCTAAACCTAGTTCTTTTTACCATAAATATTTCCAAAATAATATTTATTCCATTGTTTAAGCTTGAAATTGACAAATTGAAGTATTTTGAATAAGGAAAACATGGAAATACCAAAAGGGGTCTTCGCCTCCAACAACCAAGCAATCATGTTTTTATGAATAGCCTAGTCATTTTTACCACATTAGTTGAAACTTGAAAGGGAGATTTTTAGATGAGATGAGAGGGAAGACACAAACTTGATACGTAAATGATCTGATCCCTTCTAGTGCAAAATATCATAAGAGGAGATCCAAGAGTCACCAGACCCAATAGCCAAAGACCAAAAACCTGTCATGACACCCAGAGATGGAGTCTGCCCCACATTGTTTATTATTCCAAGTATAAATGCCACATCTTGGCTTAACATCCACAAGATTAAGAAATGATAAATTATCTCTTAGCAAAGAGGAAGAAGGATCTAAATGGCTAGAGCCACCAAGCTTTTCATTGAGATTGAGAATAGCATTAGAGTCTCTTGCCATAATCTAAGGAAGAGAAGGAAACATAAAATGATCAAATTTATATGAGACCGTAACAAATTCTTACCTTAAAAATTTGTAGGAGCATAAACATTAGTTAGGAAGATGGAATTAGCTTATTCAAAGCAAGAACCAACCAATAATAAAGAGTGTCAACAAGGAAACCATAGAGATGGAGTAAGCTAGCAAGAATCTAATAAACATGCTAGACCTCTAGTAGATCCCTAAGCTCGAATGCACCAACACTAACAACCTTTCCAGATCTTAAAGGAGAGAGAAGCCATTTCCTCCATAGAGTGTTCTGTTTCTTGAAGGAAGATAGTACCAGGCTTGTGTTCCTAAATAAGGTCCCAAACAACTTTTTGACGAGGGGTGTTACCCAAACCCCTAGTGTTCCATGATAATACTATCATTTGAGGGGTGCAAAGAAGTTCCACTAGAGATTCCCCATCATCTTCACCTTCTCCTAATCTTTTTTCCTACCAACTTTGGAGAGTTTATCTGAGGAAGCCTTTTTAATATTTTTTCTATTGGACTCCTAAAAGAGGAGGAACTTTTTTCTTCAAATCATCCTTTGTACCATGTGCCATAAAAACTTCAGGGGTGACACAATCTACATAAATCTCAAAGTGAGAATTTGATGGAAGTAGACAGGTTGTAATCATGCTAGTGTTAACATTATCAACACCCTAATGCCTAACATAATTCTCAATATGGCTTGGATAAAGAGCAACCCTCTCATTGGGGGGTACCTGTGTGCTAGGTAGATCATGAGTTTTTGTTGGGTCAAAGGAAGCGTTGGGATTAGGAAGATCCAATTCTTGATCAAATGGGGACTCATTACTCAGGGTGGATCAAATTCTTCAAGATTTTCAAGAACATCAATTTTTTTATTAAAATTTCCTCTTGGTTGCTCTTGTTTCTGATGGTTTAAAGGCCTACCTCTATGTTTGGTTTTCGCAGGCACAAACCCTTCTATATCCATCCCATCTCCATGGGTCAGGGCTTTACCTTTTGTATTAACTTTAGCTATAGAATTATTAGGAGAGGGATGTGAGGTTGTTCAAACCCTTAGTGGATAATTTCTTTGTAAGTGCCCATAGGCATGGCAAACATGACATAAAAAAGGAAGGGCTTATGTTGGATACATTGCAGGTTCCCAATTTAATCTCTAAAGAATCAGGGAAAGGATTATTGAGATCAATTTCAACACAAATTTGAGCATAGGTTGTTACATTCCTTTTATTTGTGAGATGAGAGGAGCCCACATGTTTACCAAGGACTGCAGCAATGGATTGCAAAATATTAGGTCTCTAAAACTCCATAGGTAGCTAAAGGAGGCATATCTAGACAAAAAATTTCGACAAGAGCTCTTCCATGGGATCAAAACCCACATGCCAAGGTTTGATGAATAAACTTTCTTGATTATGAAAATAAGGGCTTCCCTTGAAAACCGTATCATGATCAACCATTCTTGAAAAAATGACAAAGAAATATCCATTAGCAACAAGGATAATCTCCATATCTTTGTTGGGTTGCTAGGTTCAACAAGCCCAAGCCTCCAGGAAGGGCAAATAAATTTTAATGCCCATAAACTTGCAAATAAGAGCATGTTCTGAAAGGTAATACACATAATCTACAACCAAATCCAGGTTTATAACCAAGATAAGTCGATTCACACTCTTCTCTAAGCTACCATTTGGTCTTTTGGTCATTTCTCCAATTTCTGATCAGATTTAACTTCACTCCTTGCATGCAAAAGAAAACAAACAACATTATCATGCCCAAAAGATGAAGGCTCATTGTCCCTAACAACATCTTTGAAAGAGAAAGTAGGGGAGCCCTCCGGACCCCAGGCATAACCATGCACGCCAAAAACCCTCACAACGACCAAGAAAATGAACAAAAAACACATATAAAAGAAAAACTACTCTCAAAACTCCATGACAACATTGCAAAGATGCGAACATGCCAGAGAAATTCCCCGTCGCAGCCTAAACAACAACAAACAAGGGATATTAGGCGGCTGCAACTATTATTTTCAAGAAATATAGTTGGCTGCAAGGGAAATTTTTAGGAGTCACCACCATTGCTCTCCAACCTTTTTTTTTTTTTTTTTTTTTTTAATGCGCTTGGTAAACTTTTTAATGTGACCGGCGATGCTGGTGCTCCACGCCCTCCGGCTCCACGCGAATGCTTTTGCCCGGAGCAATGAACCGATGAGGCCACAACACGGGGGACCTCATCCCCTAGCAAGAACACTTCAAACCCGCGAGCTCGTTGGCCCAACGAAGGCGTAAACCCTGCGAGCTCATTGGCCCAGCGGGGGTTTGAACTCTGGTGGCCGCCACTACAACCGAGTGACTTAACCACCGAACCACGCCCTTATCAGCAACTTTTTTTCATTTTAATCATAATCTTGAAAATGAAATTATGTGCAAGGTTTTGTAACTCACACTATTATTTAGGTGGTCTAACATAATCTCATTTGTTTAGTCAAATCCTGTAGAGGTAGGGTATGTATGCCTCATATTAGAAGCACAGTTAGGTGTCGTATAAGGTAGTCTCATATGTTATAAGCCACCTGTAGACCCAAAATCAAGTCATTTGACATCGTAAACTATAAAAGAATCCATTTTCATTTCCCCTTGTTTGTCTGGGTTTTGTACTAATTATCATTTATGTCTATTTTAAAATTTCTATAATAACGTTAAACAACTCATGATTTTTTGTTATCAAAGAGGAACACAAATGTCTTCGTTCCATTGTTTTTTCATTTTTTTTCTTTGGTTATGTACCTAGCTTATAACTTAGTGCCGCCCATGCATATCAGGCAAGATAGAACACAAGGTCATACTGACAAAGTCATCGTACATAAGATTTTTTTCAATGATAGTACAAGTCGACGGTTCAAATTTTTTTTAAAGTTGAGTTTCGTACTACGTGTGAAGTAGTAAGATTTGGCCTCCACGCGAAAGTTTATGTCATTGCACGATGTTTGGACAAAGTAGTTATGTACACACAAGCTCTATTGGTCGCCCACGAAAATGGTGTGTCATGTAAGTGGTTACTAACAAGATGTTTGTAGATTCATTAGGTATATACTTCAAGGGAAATGAAAGTACCATAAAAAAATATCTAGAAGGTGTGGATTAATTGAATCGATTAAATGTTAGTGACATTTCAATATAAAGAGGTGGGTTGATAAATAGATTGATGTAAGTTTATGGAAGTAGTAATTAGTAATTGTACCTTGGTGTGCAATGGGTACACCGAGGAGTTGTGGAAGTTGAATTGCTATGTCGTCAAGTGAATGATGATTGTCTTGTATCCCAATGACTCTTATCATTTTTTTGTTTTTTGGATTGTTGTGAATTAATTTTGACAATTGTAATGGATTTCAAGATCCTTGTGTTTTTCTTAGTAGCTACTTCAAATGTGTGTGCTTCTATGTCTGGTGTCTAGTTTATATTATTGTGCATTTCCTTTCTAGATTCTTGTTCATCCATTGCACTTGGGTTCACTTGCATTTCATTAGTCATCAGGTCTATGCATATTATTTGAAGCATGTATGTTTATCACAAGCCTCATATTTGACATCTTGACACCTACATTTAATAGGCATTGTCTTGCAAATATAAGCATGGTCACCACCTACATCATGTTTATGTGTCATGTACAACCTACCATCATGCATCCTCTCATGGTAGGTTAAATGATACCAAGATCAATCAAACTTAGTGATCCTTGTTTCTTTTATAATTTCACACCTTTGCATAATTTGGAGATCAAATGGATTAAAATTGAATTTTTAAGGGGAAAACTTTTGATTTCTTTGAATTTATAGATGATATGGGAATTATCTTGAGACCTAAAAAATGGTGTGTGTATACGCCTAAAAATGACACAAATCATCCTAAATAAATATTCTAAATATTTTTTCCCTTCTTCTATTAATTAAATAAATATTCTAAATTTATTTAATCAGTTCACTATCCCATAATTAAATAAATTCTATTTATTTAATTATAATTCTTCTATTTGTCCTTCACAATTAAATAATTATAAATTATTTAATTATGCCTAATTCCTCTATCCTAAGTTCTAAATTCAAAATTCCACATCACCTTTCCACCTCACCTTGTCCACCTCATCAGGTTGCACATGTAATTAAATATATTTAATATTTAATTATCTTATTTTCCCTCACCCACATGGCCTATTTCTTCTCCAATCAGAGGTCAGTTAACCAATCAATCAAATCTGTTAACTAACCTGTCAGTTGAGTCAAATCCTCAATCAACCCAGTCAGTTCCACAATCCACTCTTCTAACTGATCAATCAATTCTGTTAACAGACCAGTCAATGGAGTTAACTCTCCAATCAGTTTTGTCACATCCCACCTTTCATGATGGAGCTGGGACACTTGTCACATTTCCACTGGTTGCACATTCCTCAACCATCCTCAACCGTTGATCTTCATATCTTCTCTCAACCGTTGATTCCTATTCCTTCGAGTCTATAAATGAAGCTTCATCCCTCCATTCTAATCATCCAGGCTTTTGACATCATTACTCTGCAGAAATATCACCAGCGCGCCTTTGGCACCCACTCGTCATCTACAAGCTTGAGATCACCATTGTTGCATTGGAGCTCACCTTCATTGCATATCACACCATAGCCGTTCACCATCGACTTCCTCAAACAACTTTAAAAGATTGCACTCTCTGAGGGCTCATCTCATCTGCGAAAGGACGATTTGTGATAGGCGAACAACAGAAGTTTCGAAACGGAAGAGGTTTGCTGTGTTTGTTCATTGCTTTGTTCATTTGAATCTTCTTTGTTTCTCTATTCTGTTGATGTTTGGGTCTTATTTAATTCATTTGATTGATTTGACATTTTACCCTCACATTTTTGGCACCCACCGTGGGGCCGTTGCCCCTTTATTTCACCATTTTTGAGCTTTTTTGAAGGCAGGTTCCGTACAGGTCCCGCAGAGTCATGCACAGGTTCTTTCGGCGCATCTGTTCATTTTTACGGCGCTTTTGAAGACTGTTACGGCGCTTTTGAAAATCCTGCGCATCTGTGTATTCTTGCTGCGCTTTTACAGACTGTTACGGCGCTTTTGTTAAAACTGCGCATTTGTTGACTGTTACTGCGCTTCCATAGACTATTGCTGCGCATCTGTTATAACGGCGCATCTGTTGACTGTTATGGCGCTTCTGACGAATGTTGCTGCGCATACGTTAAAACTGCGCATTTATTCATTTTAACGGCGCATATACGTTATTTTACGGCGCATATGTTCTTTCTGCGCATATACGCTCTGTTTCAGCGCATTTGTTTCATTCTACAGCGCATTTGTTATCCTGCAGCGCATATGTTCATTTCTGCAGCGCATATGTTCATTTCTGCAGCGCATTTGTTTGGCAGTGAATTTTAGAAACATTGTTTTCTTCACCAAACGCTTTATTTTTCATGAAATCTAGGCAAATTTGTACTCAAAATTTATGGAAACGCCCCCGCGGACGCAATGGTGAGGTTAGATTTGAGCTAAGAGATCATCTACATATGGTTTTATCCAAATCTTTACAAACTAGGGTTAGAAAATGCAAATTTCTGTTGACTGTTTCTGCGCATTCAGTCTCTGAAGTGGTGCTTCTGTAGTAGGTAGTGATTTTAGGATTTCTTAGAAGATTTTTGCTAATGCTAACATCTTTGTAAGAATACTCTGGATCTGTTTTGCAGGTTAGGGCACTGGTTTAGACTCATCTAGTTGCATTTACTAAACTCACACTTCAATTTATAAAAGGACAGTAAAACGAACGTTCATACAAATTCCACATAGCCTTAACTAGGAAGAGAGTAATTGAACCATTGCAATTTCTGCATAATGCTATCTTCCATAGTTAGATTATTGCTATCTTACAAACGGTAATGAACAATGCTATCTTTTTAACCACTTCAAAGTTAACAACCGTGTGAGTGCACAAGTAGAGTAGCCCATTTAGTTTTTATCTTTTAACTAGGGTGGATTAATCAGTGTATTCTGTGCTTGCGAATGACAATAGGCTTATGCTCTCCCCTTTTCTGGGTGATCAGAGTGCCAGACTTGTCATTTTATTTGTTTAACCTTTAGGAGGGGCCTGCCCTTGGATGCACGCTTGTCCAAGTGGGAACGACCCTGAGTGGTAACAGGCTAAAGCCAAGCCCTTCCAAGCCACTTAAAATAAATTGTGCTTGAGGTGAAAACCTCCTGCAACGAGTGCTGCTGTGTTACACCGACGGCCAACCTCCCCCAAAACCCTCTAAGGCGTAACCCTTTGAGGCTGGGAGACTCCATAACGGAGAGTAGTGCCGCCGCATGTGTAACCACTCGAACGGTTGCCCTCACTAAACACCTCTTGTTCTAGTGGCCAAAATCCCTTGTAATCCATTTCTAACCTAGGATCTTTGTGCTTGCTTTTGTTCAGTTTAATCCAAAATAGAGTCGGAAAAAAAAAAAAAAACCATAAAAATATCTGTGTTTGCTGTGTCTTCTTGCCATAATTGAGAAAAATCAGATCAAAAGACTGCCTTGCAACCAAGAAACCAAAAAGCACTGAAAAACATGTCCAAAACTTTGTAAAATCATTTGAAGAAACCAGAGTTGCACATTTATCCTCTGCTAGAATTGTGCATTTACCTCAACTTGTTGTGCATTTACCTTCTAAAATTGTGCCTCTGAAGCTACGTATCCAAAACAGTAGGCTTTTTCGGCCTTCTGCCAGTTTCTGTCAAGATGACAAACCAATTAGACGCATTTTCTCAAAAAGTCTAATATCTGGAATTACAAATAAACTCAAGTCCCTCGCCCCAAGAGTATATAGCAATTTCTCAACAAATCCAAGTCTTACAACAAGAAATGGCAATCTTGAAAGCCGAACGTGCCAGTACTAGCTACGCCTCTCCCCGAACTCATACATCTGTTTCCCGTCTTAATGATGCTCATGACAAGGCAAGCACCACCTTCAATTGGAAATTGTATACCACTCCATCTACTAGTCCTCCTTCACCGTCTTCTAAGACCCATATCCCAAAGCATACTAGTTCTACACCAACACCACCATCTAGTTCCTCAAACTCTAAATGGATGACCCAAAAAGAATCAGATGAGAGGTGGGAAAGAGTTTTTCCAAATTTATACAGCTGGAGAAAAGTTAGAGAGAAAGCTAAATCCCCTCATTCACCTATCCATACACCTACCAATGATGTGATCCAAGGGCTACTAGCAGAGAGTCAACCATGTCCCCAAATTCCAATCCTTGACCTTACCAAAAATCTTTCATGTCATTCGCAACCCCTTAAGTTTATCGAAGAACCTCCTACCATGAACCAAGGTCATGGTCCATCAAACATCTATGTGGTCAACCACGAAGCTATCCAAGAGCTATCCACTTCCATTCCAGCAACCCAAGAGGTATGTCAAGAGTCTAATCCTAAGCATGAGGAAACATTAATCCCTAGTCTAAGTCCAGATCAAATCCCTTTCTTGCAACCTATCCATAACATGTATCTTTTCCATGATCAAGATGATATCCATAATAATGAACCTCTCCATGAGCCACTTGATCCTATCCATCTCCCAACACCTCTACATGAGAAGGAAATCCAATTCAATCCCATGCATAACCTTTATCTTTTCTATGATCAAGATATTATCGCTGATGAAGAACATATACAAGAGAACTTTAATCCCATCATGCTAAATCCTATCTATGATCAAGATCCCATCTATGATGAAGAGCCTATCTATGATCAAGCAGACCATGATGATCCTCTAAGCCCACTTTATGTGTTCCATGGTCCTGAGCCTATAACCCCATCTAGTCCTATCCAAGATCCAACAACTTCCACTTCCCTTGATGAGACACTTGCCTCCCAAGCAAGCGTAGAAGATCAAACTAGTAATCCTCCTCCGCCATCCATTATCGACCATGCTACAAATCCCTCACTGTATATCCTTGGTCTTACCACCTTCATTCATGAGTGTTCCTCCTTAGAACACCAACCACCATTATCCTCTCTCTCATCTTCTTCATCCAATAAGGAACTTGTGTCTAATGTTCCACCTACACATAATCCCACTGTCCACCGCATACTCCAACATATGAACTATCAAGGTAAAGGCTTAGGCCTTCATGAACAAGGTATTTTGGAGCCCGTCCATGTCAATGTTCCTCCTCCTTCATATGGCCTTGGATACATACCCCAAGGTGAACAATCTCAAGATGTTGGTACGTCCTCCACTCCTTCAAAATCTCCCACTTTCCATCGCAAACCCTATCATATCCCCAAAATGTATGTCGCCATCCCACCTCCATCATCCTACAATTGTCAAAAGCATGTGACCATACACCTTCCACCATCCAATCTACCTCCGCTACTTCCAACTCCTAATATCCCTCCATACATTTTACCACCACTTCTTCCAACACCTTATCCATCCATCTATGACTCCTCTAAATATCCCAATCATGGCTGACAAATGCACATATTGTCTAAACAAGGAACTTTCACCAACCTCACTTCCACCATCCCACGAGGATTCAATGACAAAAATGTGGATGCCTCTACCTATAAAGTCACAAATCCTAAGAGTCCTCATGACCTAGGATATAAAAGCCAAGAATCAAAGAATTATCCATATCAAAAGCTGCATACACCCACACACCTCAATGCTAAATTGAAAAAAGTGTGGGTCCCCAAGCAACAAATACTTCTCTCAGAAGCTGCACAAATGCTACATACACCCAAACCCATACCTTCACAGGTACCATCTAAAAACAAAATGGTTTGGGTGCCTAAGCAAAAAGCCCTCAAGTTACATGAGGCATCCACCTCTCAAGAATTCCAACCATTCACTTTCTCCAATTCCATCCAAAAGTATCAAATCCTTCCATCCCACATGACAAACAAAAATCAAAACAATGCAAAGTCTATGTGGGTCCCTAAAGGCCTATATCATTCATCCACCAAGAAAAACTCTCCATTGCTTCCTACACCACCTTCCCATCATCAGCTTCAATGTTTATCACAGTATGTGCAACCGTTGGTCATGGTTCCCTTCCATTCCACAACACTTCCATATCACTCCATCTCCCCTCCCCTCCACTACTATCCTACATATCTCCCTCATCCTATGGTCCATGTTTTTGCATAAACCTTCCTTCCATCCTTGCATAAGTCCTTCTGTATTTTGCATCATCATCCACTATCACACCTTCCATAATCCACTATCTACCTACTTTGTCTCACTTTCATGCATTCCCCTACCAACATCTATGAGCACACTTGACATGGTCCATGCGATGACATCTTTCTAGCGGGACTATCACGTTTCATGGAACCAGGCACTTAGGTCCCTCTCTTCCATATTCACCTTCTCCTATTCAAAAAAAAAAAAAAAAAAAAAAGAGAATGAAAAAAGTAAAGAAAAATCCCTTCATCCAATGGTGAAAATCTGGTAAACAGGCGCCTTGGATAAGTACCATGATGAAAACCTGGCAAACAGGCGTCAT
Source organism: Cunninghamia lanceolata (assembly GCA_027924645.1). Lineage (NCBI taxonomy): Eukaryota > Viridiplantae > Streptophyta > Pinopsida > Cupressales > Cupressaceae > Cunninghamia > Cunninghamia lanceolata. Next base: position 474,727 of record BSBN01000940.1, read on the forward strand.
GTGTAAGTTGATCTTCTATGTCACCTACACTTGGGGGCACTTTGTCTCATCGGCATATCACTTTTCTCCTACCAATTTCTTTTCATACCATTTCCTATCCTATCCTCTATCCATTACTTACCTATACTGTCCCATCCATCCATCCTAATCCTCCATTTCTCTATTCTTTGGTCTTGATAAAGATTGGGGGCACAATGTTGACAAATGTTTTAGATGTCTCTTGGCATACCTTACCCCTCCAAACCATGCAAATCGTTCGTTATCCTCTCATCCTCCTATCATCATTAGCCTTATCTGAAAAATCCTACATACTCTACCTACAATGGGGCATGTTATACTTATGCGACATAGTCCTTGGAGATCACATCCTTGTTTCCTTCTATCCACTATTGCCCATCCTCATACCTACCCATTCCATTCTTTATCACCCGTACATCTACCTATCTGTGGTGTTTCCTTGTCATCGGTATCATCTGTTCCATATCGTGTCTTGCCTATCCATATCTGTTCCATATCTGATCCATATCTATTCCATATCTGATCCATGTCTATTCCATTTCATGTCTTGTTTGATCCATATCGTCTCATCTGATCCATATCTTAGGTCCATGGTCCAAGTCCGTGAACTACGTTGCCTCTGTGCCGTCACATAGGCAAGGCCATTTTTCTAATGCGCCCCCGGGGCTTCCATCTCCCCCAAGGTCCCATTCGTCTCCTTTCTTGTCTTCATTCTTGTTGTCTTTCTTCTAGTCCATCCATGGTCCATTAGGGTTTACCCCGAACTACGTTGCCTCTGCGTCGTCACGTAGGCAAGGCCATTTAGCAATGAGCCCCCGAGGCACTAGGTCAGTCCCTTAGGGTCCGTCTTCTCAATAAGGATTGTGCAACCTTCTCATCGAGCAAGCAAACGCAAGCAAACCCCGCGCTTCAAGCAGAAATCTTGACAATAGGCATCTTAACCGCAAATACCCAAGGTCTTCTAAATGATTTTATGCAAATTCAGGCAAGAAATAAACACATATCAACGCAAATATGCTTTGTAGATTGGAACCTAGGGTTAAGTTACAGAGTCTTGATTTTTGCTATCATACCTTCCTATGCTACTCAAGGATGCCAAAAGCTAGAGATGCTATGATGGGGGCATGATTACTCTCTTTGTTTGTTGTTTGTGGATTAAACTTTAGTAATGTGAAGCCTTGTCTAAGGACATGATCAGCAAAAGATCATCGAGGACATCAAAGGTCTAACATGAACGGGGGCAATCCTTGCTTGTTGAAACGCAAGAGGTACTCAGGTCATCTAGATTCAATTTTGACTAGATGCTTGTATTAACTTGCTAAATCACAATCCATGTAAGCGATACTCAGGTCATCTCGGTTCAATTATACCTCGATGCTTGTATTCACTTACAACATTTCAGAAAAGTACCACAAAAAAAACAAAATGCCCAATGATGAAATAAAGCACTCTAAAAGCAAAGCATCCATCCTATATCCATTTATACATCCATACCATACCCCATGCAATAAAGATCCAACAATGCAGAGTATCAATGTTTACGAAAGCTTGTGAGTCCTTCTATCGAGTCTTTCTTCTATCAATCAGTATTCTATCTATCATATCTTTCATCAGTCAGTCAGAGCAATGATCCAAATGCAAGGTCCATCCTTAATCCATACCAATCAAGTCAAGTCAATCTTGCACAAATGATCCAATCACAATCAGTGGTCTTGATCCTTGTCTGGTCGTAAACCAACTCGATCAGTTAATCAATCAATTGTCTTATACAGGATGTTGCATTGTCGAAATCAGACCAATACACGCGTCTTACACGACATGCTTCATTTCCTGAAACCAGACACTATCCTTCATGTTGCTCTGGGGATCTATCAATCCCCGCCATGACAACACGCCTGCCGTGTTGGTCTAGGGATATATTGTTCCCCGCCATGACAACACTGTCGTATATCATTATCAGTATATCATTGGTTTACCGCTTGACAGGGGCAATACCTTGTTTGTTCTTGTGTCATTTGTGCATACTTGCTTGCTTGCTTGTGTGTGTCATCATTCCATCTTGCATCGCGTATCATTCAACTCTTTTCTTCATCCCTTTTCCTCCAACCTATCCTAACCCCTTCGTCTTCGTGAGATTGTCCGTCTCCGAATCCTTCTACCTCCTCCTCGTCCAATCTCCCGAGGGGGCATCCTGTCATTAAACTTGTACCAGGGGCAAACTGGGGCATGCATCACTATCAGACTATCGACTTCTTTGAAGCAACGCTGTAAACTGCATTGCATCAAAGAGGGGCAAAATGTATACGCCTAAAAATGACACAAATCATCCTAAATAAATATTCTAAATATTTATTCCCTTCTTCTATTAATTAAATAAATATTCTAAATTTATTTAATCAGTTCACTATCCCATAATTAAATAAATTCTATTTATTTAATTATAATTCTTCTATTTGTCCTTCACAATTAAATAATCATAAATTATTTAATTATGCCTAATTCCTCTATCCTAAGTTCTAAATTCAAAATTCCACATCACCTTTCCACCTCACCTTGTCCACCTCATCAGGTTGCACATGTAATTAAATATATTTAATATTTAATTATCTTATTTTCCCTCACCCACATGGCCTATTTCTTCTCCAATCAGAGGTCAGTTAACCAATCAATCAAATCTGTTAACTAACCTGTCAGTTGAGTCAAATCCTCAATCAACCCAGTCAGTTCCACAATCCACTCTTCTAACTGATCAATCAATTCTGTTAACAGACCAGTCAATGGAGTTAACTCTCCAATCAGTTTTGTCACATCCCACCTTTCATGATGGAGCTGGGACACTTGTCACATTTCCACTGGTTGCACATTCCTCAACCATCCTCAACCGTTGATCTTCATATCTTCTCTCAACCGTTGATTCCTATTCCTCCGAGTCTATAAATGAAGCTTCATCCCTTCATTCTAATGATCCAGGCTTTTGACATCGTTACTCTGCAGAAATATCACCAGCGCGCCTTTGGCACCCACTCGTCATCTACAAGCTTGAGATCACCATTGTTGCATTGGAGCTCACCTTCATTGCATATCACACCATGGCCGTTCACCATCGACTTCCTCAAACAACTTTAAAAGATTGCACTCTCTGAGGGCTCATCTCATCTGCGAAAGGACGATTTGTGATAGGCGAACAACAGAAGTTTCGAAACGGAAGAGGTTTGCTGTGTTTGTTCATTGCTTTGTTCATTTGAATCTTCTTTGTTTCTCTATTCTGTTGATGTTTGGGTCTTATTTAATTCATTTGATTGATTTGACATTTTACCCTCACAGTGTGCATTCTATGTCATGGGAGCCCGTTGTGTGCAAAATCCATCCAAGGAACAACCGTCATGGAAAACTGACAAATACCTATAGAAAAGGGAAAAAATGTATTTAAAAAAATATCAATGTCCCAAATTTTGTATCTTGTTAAATATAAAAAATGTATATAAGCATACTATATTTAAAGAAGGAAGGCGGAGTGGTTCAACAATAAGCACCCATTTATCTCTATATATATCTCCCTCTTTTTATGTTGGCATGAATCGACAGATTGATTTGTTTGTATTTGCAGATGCTCTTTCCCTTTATATATCTTATCTCTATCTCTCTCTCCCACTCCAGTGAAGCTAGATGATTTGGACCAACCCATACCAAGTCACTCTCTCTTTTCTTTGTCTCTTTCCATTTCACGAGGCTCCAGTGGAGCTAGATGATCTTGACCAACCCATTTCAAGCTAAACTTTCACATTGTAAAAGTACCATAGCTTGATCATTAATGTAGGGTTTTCCATTAGAATGTTTGACCATAGTCCTAAGTCTATCACACAACATAACACTTTTTGCTATATAATTGTTAAGTGACAATGTAATTATAGACCAAGAATCCAAACCTCTCTCTCCCCCCTTTTTTATTTCTCTATAATCTATTTCTTTTTGCTTCCTCTCTCTCCTCACTCTATCCCCGCTTCTCCCTCTCTCTCTTCAACTTTCTATATCTCCCTCTCCCTTCTTTCTTTTTCTCTCTCTTTTAATTTTTTATGAATTGTAAAAAATATATTATATCTATTCTATCTCTTTTTGTGTGTATATATATCTTTTTCTATCTTCCTCTTGCTCTCTTTAGTGTGCAATGGGTATGCTAGAGAGGTCTTAAAGGTGTATTATCAGGTCCTTACGAAAATGATTTGTCACTTTGAGCATAGCTCCCCATGGAGAAATGATTGCTTGAAACTCTTCTCTTTTATCTTTCTCTCTATATCTCTACACCATTCACATTGATGTTTGACAAATTGGCAATTAGAAACATGTCCAACTAAGATTACCTTATCGTCTTGCATTGTTCTACGATAATGTCAACTATTGATGATGAAAGTGCTCTCTCTCTCTCTCTCCGTCTATAGCTTTCTATATCTTCCTCTCCCTTCTCTCTTTTTTTCTCTTTTAATTTTTTATGAATTGTGTACGTCTTGGTCAAGTTCTAAAATTGGAGATAAGTGACACAGACAATGAATGTCTATGTGGGAATGGCAATGTATACCATTGAATCAATGATTGTGATGTGATCCGATTGATGCTTTGTGTTAGAGTGCACTATCAATTTTGTCCTTGACAATGGGTGATAATTGATAAAGATAACTTAATCTTTCACTAATGTACGATAGTGGTAGATTGATGTGCCTGACGTACTTGTAAAAGGGAGAGGAGAGTGTATGCTTTTGAATGTTATTGAATTATGCCATCATGTGTTGTTTTAATGTGCAAATGACTAAGGATGAACTTATATACACAAGCCTAGATGCATGGAATTTAAATTTTGCCGCCAAAGCGAACAAGTAATGGTCAAATATTGGGTTGTCAGTCTTGGAATGTGGTTTGGATTTGAAATAAGAGGAGAAGTTCGTAGATATATGATTTTGTCTAGAGTGGATAAGTTTTTAGGAATAGAGTCAACGAGGTTCTAAACAAGGCAATGAGGCAAATTTGAGTGACTAATTAGGGCTTGGGTCAATAAGTGCACTAAAATCATGCATCCAAGACATTGATCCAATGTGGCATAAAACTATAGGGGAAAAGTGTTATAGTATGCACTTTTATACTCAACATTTCATACCTACTTTGGTATGTGTGCACAACTACATGAGCATATGTACCAAATAAAAAATGCATAGAAAAAGTGAGTTGAGATAAAAAAAAAAATATTATACATCAATTTCCCATATTTCTAACATAGATTTTAATTATGTAAGAAAATGTTTTATAAAAGAAATCTATGGAAGTTACAAATTTCATAATAATAGTAAATAATGGAAATGATAAATAGGAGTCAATTTATTGAAAATCCTTTGTACAAAATTTTCATTAATTTTCAGGGGTTAAATATATATTTGTATGCTCTTTGAAAATTAGCTCCGCACTCCCTTGGTGAATAATCACAAAGGCCCTTAAGCTAATTGTCACAAGAAGGAAAAAATCACATAACTTTCTTTGCCCCGAATAGTAACCATCCAAGGTATACAATATTATAGGTCATGTGGAGTTTATTAATATACAATACAATATTAAAGTTATTCCGTCTTAATTTTTTTTAGTTTAATAATGACTATTTATTCATTCAAAAAATATTATTTATGATTTTAATTTTTTAAAATATACATTCATATTTTAATTTTATAAATAAATAGTTTGATTATATATAAAAAAGTTTTATGTATATTTATTAAGTTATTAATATTTGATTTTATATAATATGATATTTAAGTTATATTTATTATTTAAAGTATTTAATATAATTATCTAATATATTTGTTTCTTATGGGTATTTATATTAACTATAAGTAACAAGCCCTAATCCCTCTTATTTAAATGTTAATACATTTAATTTCAGTGTCAACTTGCAGGTGGGGAGCACCTTCACAACTAGTGAGCCAACCCCTATTTCTTAATAACCACTCATCACTCCATTTACCAGACTCAACACTTATTTATCTTAAATTCTATTTAAAGTAAATTTAATTACCTTAATAATCTAAGAGGTCACGTCTTCTAAAAAGTTTGCCTAAAGCAGCGTAAATTTACTTGTACGGGACGGTGTACACGCACTCCAAGCTCTATGAAATGTTGTCCAAGCTCTCTGGAATGAATCTACGCTTTAAACGTTTTAATACATAAAATGCTTGTCAGCGAACTCATAAGCCATGCCTAATATAAATCAACGGGAAATGATATTGCAATTTGCAAAAGGAACGCATGTGAAATGAGGTATATAATATTGCATGAACTATTAGATCAAAGTCAAATCTCCCTACGGTATTTTTATTTTGCATCCGCGAGTGAATGGATTCAAAAACCGATGAAAAAACTGCGGACCAATGACAAGAAACTGACGATCGACAAAATCCAACGGTGGAAGGCTCTTCAATCGTCTTGCATGTCTCTGCACCAATGGAGACCATCGATCTACAAAGTCAACCCTTCTACTCATAAAGGGAATGCCTTCGGCATAATTACTTATGGAATTAAGAGGGATCAGGGTACTTGTATATTATCGTATGGATTTTGAAGAATGATATATAGATATAGAGATCTACAAATTAAATGAAATATGAAACTTGATTATTGATTAGAGAGTTAAGATAAATAAAATCTTAAGAATCTATGTGTGAGACAAAACTACAATAATAATCTTGTCTTCCTAGCAAGTAAAATGTTGTTCAATGTATGATATTAACCCCAATAAAAGGGATTCAAAAAGTTTTTATGTAATGACACTTGAAGCAAATACAATGAGGGTGGTGCTAAAGAGCATTGTAGGGCTTACTATACAAGGATTGAAGTTCAACTTCCATGTGTGTTAGTTAAGCCCTAATATTGAGCTAATAGTATAAAGTGAGAGTAACCATGAAAGTGGATGTTGAAATTGGTGTAGATAGAAAAGGTCAATGTGGACTATAAAATGTTAGAGACAGATGTTTAAATGTGATATGTTGTTTTTTTATCGACAATTATTACATTCTCCTAAAATGACCTAGGGATAATTCATTTGAATGCATCTTATACACCAAATTCAAACCTTTTTGGTCCGCATGTCAACAAATAACAATCATTTCTGAAATGTCAGTTATTAAATGCAGATGATTTGAAATTTGAAAAAAGGTGGATGATATTGTGACCACAATTCTATTCAAAGGATAGAGTTGTTGATGTAATCAATGTTATTATGTGGTGACTGATCATGTGTTGCAGGTGTTGTGGGTACCCACAGCAAGGTAAATCTAGTGACTTTTCAGCTGCAGTTTCCCCCCAGAATATTTAATGGGGGAGTATAGGGGGGGCAAAGCCCCTCCTATGGGGTCTGGGGGGCTTATCCCCCTGGCGGGGGCCCAGGGGTGGACCCCACGATGGGGGTTTGGGGGCTCAGGGGTAGCGCCCCCAAAGCAAAATTTGCCTATTATTTAATAAAGGCATGGGCAATTAGTTTGTTATTGGCCGACATGTAAAAACCCACTTTGTATAACCGCCATAAGGCTTGATAAAAGCCGGCTAGGGAAAGCGAAAGGCGAAGAGTCACGATTGATATTGTAATATAGCATATTGCAGCGGTACTGAGTTACAAGGTTGGTAGTTGTAATCGATTAGATTGCTCGATAATAATATTAGATGGTTGTGTTTGTGGATGTAGCCCACATTGGGTGAACCACGTTAAATCTCTGTGTCAATTTTTTTATGTTATTCTTCATTTGGTTATTTCTGTATTTATTTAAATTTGCATATAATTGTTAATTGTATTGCTTCGGTCCAATGAACTCAAACAATTCCTTTGTCAATTCTACTTCATCCTTTTATTTACCTATGACTTGTTTTATGATGCCATCTTTCACTTCTACACATCTCTTTTCAAGGTCTACATAGGAACTTCAATTCCTCATTCAATAACTACTAACCTCTGATATTCCTCTGTCCTCTTCATTCTTTCTTTTGTTAGGTTTATTTTGTTTCCTATCATATACACTTTATACTACACTATTATTTTTGCACTGTTATATTTTTTTTCTCATTCTTTGACTTGTCAATGTTAGGGCTTGAATGCAGAAGATATCAATTAAATGCAAATAAAGATTAAATAGAGGAATGAAAATACACAGAAATAATAACAGTGAGAGACAAGTTTTAACGTGGTTCACCCAAACCCGGGCTACATCCACTAACAGAGAGTCCAATATTATTATCGAGTAAATCAAACCGATTACAACCAACAATCCTTGCAACTCAATACCACTGCAAAATGGTACAATACATCAACGGAAACCCTAACCCTTAGCCACTTTTTATCAAGCTTATGTCGGTTACAAAAATAGGGTTTTTTTTATGTCGGCCAATAGAAAAATAACTCCTAACGCCTTTATAAAATAATAAAAACCGTATAGGGAGCGCACCAAGGGCGCTGCCACTTGACCCCGTCTTGGGGGCACTGCCCCCAAACCCCTACAAGGGGCGCTGCCCCTCGACCCCGTTAGATAATATGGGGGGAAACCGCGCCAATAAAGGTGGGGTAAATTTAACCTCCGAGTTTGATTAGGATCCATTTAACAAAATTCAAAATATTTTCTACTACCACCTCCACTTCCTTATCAACTTGGTGTACTATAAAATCTAATCTTATGTTCTCTAAAGGATAATCTTCCCCCACATTTATCACCCTAGCAGCTTCTTTGATCACCTGATCTATGTAAACATTGTTTTGATGTTTGTTGAAAATATTACTAAATGAATATGATTGTGTTAAACCTCTCCTTCCTTTAATGGAAGAAACATGCCTTACTTCATTCTTCCTAACATGTGTCGTATTAGTCTTCCCATTCCACATGGCCTCATTATTCTATCTCCATGGCCTTCATAGAAATGTATTACAAGCGCTCAAAAAAAAACTTTCGATATTCAATAACATAACATAATACCTTATCTCTATAGCCACCAATCTTTACATCAATCCCACACTGCTCCTTTAGGGTCAACTCATGACCCTTACTAGCCAAGACACTTGGTAGGTTTTTGGATGTAACACGTGTTCTATATCTAACTTCCTTATGACCTCCTCTAACACTAAATTCTCCTTGCTAGTGCTATGTACAATAACATCAAAACATTTACTTTTTAGCTTACTTCTAGTTCTAAAATTTGATGCCTCGAGAATGGATCCTATCATTTTCTCATGATCTTCAAGGTACTCTTCTTTATCAGTAGGTTCCTCTTTGGATCTTGAGTGGTAATTGATCCTTTCAAACTCTTTGGCTCATCGACAACCTATTCTTCATTATTGTGGGTTGATATCAAAATTGTCATGTTCTTTTAGAACTTCTATTGCTATTACTATCTCTAGTCCTTCCTTAATAACATTTGAATTCTATTTGTTGGTTCCTAAATCTACACACATCAAACTCTAAAGATTTGCTAGTTCTTATGATCAAATTCAATGAGAGATTCGACCAACAGAGTGGGAGATCACTTTTCACCTATCTCCTCTGCACTTCAAGCTCTGCCAAACCTAGGGGTGTCCCTTATTATAATTTCAACAGATTTGTCTTTTACAGTACCAGGTAGAAATGTTCTCACAAACATGCATGAAGACTTGTAAAATTATCCTAAAACTAGCAAGGTTCTTGGAGATTTTCACATTGCTAGCCCTGAGAACATGCACTAAAACCTACCAAAACAAAATAGAATAACATGATTCAAATGATGTATCTTTAAATGCAGTATTCTTTCTGGACCTTTGGGCAAGTAAATTCCCAAATTAGTGCTTTATCAAGGGTAACATAGTCAAAATTCCACACTGCAAATGTTTTCTTTCTGACATCAGAACTTCAAATTCAGAGGGTTTGCTTATATCACTGCCTTACAATGATAAACCCAAGAATGAGTATTTCCTGCACAACTCTACTTCAATAATCCCTAATGCAAGACACCACTTCCTATGTCTTACTCAGAGCATATTTAATCCATTCCTTGAACATAAGCAGTAAATAAGGCATTCAATACAACAAATATGCATAGGTGAAATCCAAAACCCTTGATTCCTTCATTCACAAAAGAAATACATACATTCAAGGAGACAATTGCAAGAAACACACACATGTAGTGTTGTTCATATATTGCAATCTGAATTGAAAATTGTCATACAAGAATTTATTCATATGCAAACATAATTCTGCTCTATAATCTTGACAATGCACCTATTCTTTTTTCATAAACTACTCCCCAAAATGTGGATATCTTGTATCCAAAGCCCAGAATAGAATTCCTATCCCTTCTCAACTCACCTCTAACTGACTCCTACCTTTTTACCCCCTTCTATATTTTTTTACTATGACATTTGAAGCTCTAAATATAGATAAACTATGTCGGCTAGGATTTCCCTAGTACAAATTTTTAGTTACATTTCATTTAATATTTGTGACTTAGGAAATTACATCCTCTCTCTGATTGGTTGGTTTTAGAACAGACTCCTTCTGTAGTATGAACTGAGATTGATGTTGCTCCTTTGACAACAATATTCTGGGGTCCAAGAATGTTCTGGAAGACTTAAGAACTTTCGAGTAATTCAAGACAAATATGTCTCATTTTGTCCCATTTTCAGACTCAGATCATAGGCTACTGGGAAGGCAACATGACTCCCCATCTTTCAATCTCCAGCGACCAAGTGTCACTACTCCTGGAATTGTTGATAAGACCACCAACAGTTGAAGCAAAAAGCAATCAGGACTACCCTTGAGAAGGCGATGTTGCAAATGTCACCCTTACTTAAGTAAGGACTTATTTGACTTTGTGAATAAAGTCCAAATTCTTCATCACTAACTAGGCCACCCAAACATAACATCCTCCCTCTATTGCAAATGTGTCTTTAATGAGTGCCATCTAACAGAGGGAATGAGAGAGAACAAAATGATGCCTCTCTGCCTATGCATATGGGTCCCAGGTTTGGCCAAGGCTAGTGGAATTTCATCTAGTTGGTCCACCCCTGCCAAGCAGCTGTATACAGTTGGAGTTTCTGGCCAACCTTTGTCCTTCCCCACCAGAATGACATCATTCAGCTATGGTTCTGGGAAAGCAACAAGGCTATTGAAGCCAAAATCTCCTACTTTTTCCAATACCTCCCATTCCCTTAGTTAATTGTTCATCCTTTACTTAATTTAGAATGAGCAAACCTGCAACCAAGAGAACAGGGACATACTTCTTGGGAAACAAAGGACAGAAACAAGGCAGAAAAGGAAACAATCTACACATTTCCCATACTGAAAGTTGATGCGAACAGTCCATTAAATCTTTTCTACTTATAGCAAGAATAGAAGGAGGTCCTTTTATCGAGCAATTTCCACTTTCCAACAACCTCCATAACTCCATTTCGGGTGTCTGCAAACTTCGCACACTTGAATTTGTTGGAGTCTAGGACAACACTGAGAGGGGGGTGAATCAATGTTGTCAAACTTTTTCACTTTTTGCAACTTTTGAATTACAAGACAAAGAGGATAAATAAGACATCAACAATCTATCAAATTCATATGCACATGTATGATGATGAAAAGAGTGAACAGACACTTATATGTAAAACATCTAAAACACACATAGATACAAATCATGACACAGGAATTTCAAGAGTGGAAAACCCTCTTAGGGTAGAAAAACCACTCAAAATTGCCTCACTGGCTTATTCAAAACCTCACAGGTTACAACAAGGTCTCACTAACCAAGAAAGCTTCACTAGCTTTACAAAATGCCTCAATGGCACATAAAGGGGTCTTACTGACCATACAAGCCTCACTGGCAAATTCAACCACCATCAAAACAAACTACAAGGTGTGCAAGAAATGATTTCCACTCTATCTGATTTGCACCATTACATAACCTATCTTCTCTTTTGCATATCTCTGTTCAATTACAATCTGAATATCAATCTCATTACCAATTTACTTGATACTCAATCAACTGCATATTGTCTTCGTAAATTTGTTGCACAAGGAGATCATCATTTCTGCATTGTGGTCCTCACACCAACTCTCACATAATCAATGTACTTGCAACATAATTATATGCTAAATCTAAAAACTTTTTCATATTCCTGCAATTCCATCTTTTCACACAACACTTGCAATAAAATTGTAAACAAAAGGACTCTTGGAATTCCTCTCCTCTGCATATTCATCTTCTTCAATTCTCATCTTCTCTGTATAGGACATTTCTTGTGTGAAAAATAAAATCTTTCTCATAATTTGATCTTCTTCAATTGACTTTTCATTTTTCTTTTCTCTACAAATATAAAAGTTAGAAAACATAGGCAATTAGGCATTTATCTTTTACAAAAATCCTTAATCAATCTGCCCCAATAAAATCTCTCTGCTCATTTGCATGAAGTCCTTTCACCTGCAAAGAAAAATGACCTAATGCTTCTCTTCAATCAAATCGTCTGACATTTCTTTTTCCAAGATCTCATAAGAAAAAAAATGTCTTCAAAAACCATTTTTGTTCTTCAAATTTTTTTTCATAATATATCTTCAATAATAAATCAATCTCATCATCTTCTCAAAAATATAATCTTCTCACAAAAATGTCTTCCAAAAATAATTTCCAATAAAATAGAATGTCTTCAAAAAAAACTTTCTAATATAAACCCCTTAAATCCCGAGAGAGAGAGTGAGATCTATATGTGTTTCAAATAGAAACAAATCTTTAAAAAATTCCTCAAAATACTCAAAAAATCTCCTAAAAAAATCTTATAAAATCCATTTTACTTGATGTCATAAAAAGATGACATGTAGAAAGCCATCGGATTAGGAGATAAAAAACAAAGTTTTTAAATTAAAAAGCAAAGCCAATGATGTCTTATTCGCGCTCCCCAATACCCATTTAAATATGGCTTTTTGGTGCTCATTGAATATAAAGGAAGACTGATCAAAAAAGTAAAGAGGCCAATCATGGAATGACTTATAACCCCTCTAGCAGGTAGCATAAGTAATATGACCTGTTTTCATAGGTCAACATCTTAATAAAACAAAAAAGGTGCATTTCAAAGGTGACGGGTAGAAAATGAAGAATTAGATCTTTTAGGAAGCACTATGAATTTAGTATAAAGGTTTTTAGGAATGAAAGGATAGAATTAGGGCAGTGCATGAATCTCATTCAAAGTAACAGATAAATCTTAGAAAGACTAAGATTTAGTCAAGGAAACTTAGAGCACCATTCATCAACTTGGTCACCATCCAACCACCAAGAAGATCACACAAACTTTGCCATTGAACATTGTAATACAACTGAACTTGTGAAGTGTATTGAACTTGTCATGCTCTTGTCAATTTTATGAAGGAAGATGAGAACCACTGCAATCCAAGATGAAGGTCACCTAACTCAACTTTACAATAAGCATTATGATATGAAGATCAATATATATCATGAAATCCTTTGAGCCATAAACAACAATATATGATGATCATTGCATGACATGAACTTCTCCACCATATATTTAATGTCTCTATCATCTACAAGGCATAAACCTTATTTCAACTGTGTCATCAACAACTGTCATCAAGAAGTAACCAAGAAAACACTGTTCTGATCAAGCATAAAGACAAGATGAACTCATATGAAGAACAAAGACATGAACAACTTCTGAGAGCATCACAACATGAAGCATCATGAATAAACTGAAGTATGTCATGAAACAACATCATATCCAATCCAACATTATCAAACCAAGTCTTATGAAACATGAGAGATAACAAATTCAAACAACTCCTGAAATGAGAAATCACCTGACCATTGACATCACATGTCACATTATCATCACCCTAAATTCATTGTATGAAGATCATGATGAATTCCATGTATGATCTAACTTTCACTATGATGTACCTGCATCATTAACTCACACCTTTTTGACATCAATGACAATCAATCTCCATCAAAATTTATATCTAGAAATATTTGAAGATCACATTGCAACCTCTGAGGCAGGAAATGGAGGTGCAAAGAGGTCTTGTCTGACTGTAAAACACATCTTGTGCAGATAGCAAATGTCTGACCTACTTATCAAAGTGCACCTGAAGATCAGAATCAACTAAGGAAGCATGCTAACTGTCAAATTGTAACCCAAAACACATCTACTAATGTCGAAAACTAGACAACATCTACCATGTAACAATACTTCTACAAATAAAATTTAGGATTTGAATATGGACCGTCGATGTGGGACACATCAAAATGAGATTGGTGGCTTGAGATGAAATAAAATCCACCTCTTCCATTAAAAGAGTGATCATCCAATTAGGTAGTGCCAATAGAGATAACCTGATTAGTCAAAGAAACTGCATCCCCTCCGTGTGTCAGTTTATCGCACCAGCGCACTCCCAAAAGGGACCCACATTATTACCTTTGCACTCGCGCGCTACATGCTTACTTAACTCAGTAAGACAGGACTATGTCCCACATTCCACTTGGCACACCATCGCAATAGTGCACAAATTATTCCATGGCTCCTTTCCGTATAATGCTACCACGATCCATTAAAGAGTGAACACGTAGCTGATGATTTAGCAGAGAAGATTCTGGGCTCACTAGCTTGAGATCAATGGTCAGTGCATCAGGTAACTCTAACAAGTCTGATGGATCTAGATTCTGTGACGCTGCAAAAACTGTTGATCTATCTTCAAAGAACTACCTTTTGGACTTTTAGGAAATATTTGCACACAAGGGAAGGCCGGTCACTAGGCTTATGGGGCCAGTTGTGGACGGGACAAAAGACATAAGGTTGTAACTTAAGCTTGGCTAACCGCCTACAATAAGTCACTTTGAAATTAAAACATAAACCCTTCAAAGGCTTAAGGATTTAGGGTTTAAGGCCCTTCAGACACAAGGTTAGCTAATTCCAAGGGTTTAAAGCTAGAGAGCTAAAAAAATTAATGAAGGCTCCACCACTATTTATGCATATATACCATGTTTAAATTAATTCCCTTAGAATGTTTGATACATATGGATCCTTGAAGTATAAAACTCCTCGTCTTTAGGTTTGAATAGGTCTCTTCCTCTATTTGCAACACCTATCCCTCTAGTTCTTCTTGCTCATCACTTTCCTTCATGTCTCTCCTTCTATACCTTCTACTTAGCTTCTCTTTGGCTTTCAAGGCAAAATGATAGGACTCCTCTAAAATATGCATCCTCATCATGGTTAACTCTTCCTAAATAATCAATCTTTTACCATTAATGTATTTGGCCACCTTCTCTTTATCAACTTCATTATAAGTATATCTTATGGTTAGCTTGTAAAATTCTTTAGTATACTCCTTTACTACCATCTCCCTTTGTCTCGAATTGTATAATTATTCAACAGAGACAACTAGGAGTCCATGGGAAGAAATTTCCCTTTTATCATAGCCACTGTCTTACTTTGACTGGTCATTTGTGCCTTTCCTTTCTAGTTTCTTTTGATCTACAACTCTTTCCACCATCAAACTGCAACCCTTTAGCTTAGTTCCCTCCACCTTTACCTTCGCTAGATGTTTGATTCCCTCAAAATCTAAAAACTTTATTTAAGTTATCCAATCTATTATTTATTTTGGTTTTGAATTCTTGGTATAGCTTGGAACTTCTAAATTTATCCCTCTCCCAATCTTAGAGATGGATGAAAAATCTCTCTTTTTCTTCCTCCATAGACTACTAATATAGTGGTCCTTCAGTATTTGATGCTTGATTATCTTCTCCATCTCTCTTATATACTCTAGGCACAAAATCCATCTTTTGGTCTTACTCCACTGTGTCTAACCAAATTTCCATCCTTCTAATTGTTTTGAACACCTCATCTAATCTATTTGCAATAACTATAGCTCCTCTACCTCCACACACAACTCTTCATGGAGGCATCTCAACTAGTAACAACAACTTGCTCATAAGAACATAACCTAGATCTAATATAGCTTAATATAGTTACAAATAATAGTCTCAATTAAGATATGTCCAAACTCGTAGCCTTAATACATAGAACTACTTGCATAATGGATAACAAAAGTGAAGAACACCATTCAAACACAACATGGACTCATCAATGTTTAGAAATAATGTCTTATATTGATCTTTAGAATCACATCAAGTTGCTCAACTATGCATTTAGGCCTTTAATCCGTACAATAATCTCATAACCTATGGACAAATGACAAATGTCCTATTGATCCTACTTTAACTCACACTCACTTTTGGGCTAAAGATCTTCATCCATCATTGTATCTTCTAGGTCGACAACTTCACATATATAAAGATGGATTTTTAGAAAACCTATTACACACTCCCACTTATGAGAGTTAACCTCCCATGTACAAAACATACTACATTAAAAATAATTTGATTAATTTTTAGGCAAGGCCATCCTTCTCATTGCAAGATTGGGTTCTATGTTTCCTTCCTTGAATTACATACCATACTATGTTAGATTGAAATAGTATTACGATTGGTCCCAACACTCTTGCATACTAGAGCAATTAGATGAATGCTAAAGGAGAACATTCAATAATATTTAGACCTCATGCCAATCCATAATGAATGTTCGCAGCAAACTGGGAGCTAGAGAAGTCACTGCAGCATGGCACAAAAGACCTGTGGAGCATAAAGCCGACAGGGGAAGAAGATAGAGAGGTGTCACATAAAGAAGAAACCCCTATATGATGCATATAGATATGTATGTAGCAATGTAAGAAAGTAAGAGAGTTGAGAGGATAAGAGTGATACATGAACAAAGACATAGACCTACCTATTGTACATGATCACATAATGAATATATACATGGAGATATAAGGAGTATTGACTATGATAATGAATGTGTTATATTGTTTTGTATGTTTACTTGCATGAAATCCTACCATATACTATTGTCTCTTTTCTATATTTGCTTCTCTTCTATCACTGTTACTGCTGGGATATAAACATACTACATAAGAGTATCTTAGGTACATATCACTGGACTGTATCGCAATCCCTCTTGCCAAAATTTGGTTCCGTTGCTAGGACCTGGTAAGGACAATGAAGAAGTAGGAAGAATTTTTTTTAAAGAGTTGCAGTAGAAATCCCTTAAGTCCTACCCTTGTGAGAGGGGGGTAGGCACTTAAGTGATGACAAATGGAATGGGGCAGGATCTGAAAAGATCCTTGAAAATATGTAACTCTTCAAGGTGAGTCGACCATGGAATACATAAGGATTAATGTAATAGCAAATCTAAAACATCCATGGGAAAAGGGGATAACAAGAAACTACGAGAAATTAAGGAAATCATTAAAACAGGAATGGAAATGAGCTAGGAAGAAAGACAAAGACAAACCCAGGAATGACAAGAGATATATCGTAGAAGGATGGAGAAAGCAGAGGAGTTAGAAAGGGAACTCGCTAGAACAGTTGCGGAAGGAAAAGTGGATGAGCGCGCCAATGTAGGTGTTGCTAAGCGCACCAACGTTGGTGCTATCGAGGATAGGAATATAGAAGACAAAGGAAGAATAGATTAGTGCACCATAAGGGCTGCCATAGAATTAATAAACAAAGATATGGATAATCTGGGACTACTGAACATACATTTGGATAGGGCTACAAAACTACTCAAGAGTTTAGGAGGAAGTATCAACACTTATGATCAGTCAATAGGGTATGGGAAGAAGAGTATAATTAGGCTCCAACCCTACCACAAATAGGAAGAAACCCTAAAGTTCAACCTAATCTGGCCAATATACAGATCAAAATAGATAAACAATTGAAACACCTACTTGACCCCATCAAAACCCTCCAACCCATGGAATTGAATGAAAATGACCTAGATCACTTTTGTTAATCAAAGTATAATAAAGATGAAAGGAAGTGAAGAAGATGTGGTATACAATGAAGTTAGTTTTGGAAGGGTAGGTCGGTTTAGAGAAACGACACCTTTAACTAATAAAATGTCATTTACAAACAAAAAGACATCCCCTAAGACAAAAAGTCACTTTGAAGAGACACAACCCCCGGACCAGGAGTCATCTCTATGCCCTATAAATTAAATAAAAATGTTGTGACATTCTTCTATATATTCCTACTTTCTTCTATGTGTCATCTACTTGGTTATTTTGACATTTTGGGAATGATGCAAACCGTTGGAAGATTTAGCTTCCTTCCATGTTGACCCAAAATTTTTATTTTCTTTTGATTTCCTTTGACATTCTTCCTTTGTGCTCATAGTTCTACGGGATTAGGGAATGATGATGATTGTCTCAGTTTTCCCTTGATGATTCCCTTCCTAAAAATGCATACTAACCCCAAAGCATGTAGATCACTTTGTGATTTTTGGTGATGTTGCTCGTTTTATATGAAATATGTTTGTGTTTCTCAGTGTCATACCATGCTTACACAATATTTTGTGTATCACTCCTGTCGCATCACTCTTGTAGCCTCTTCTTGGGAGCATCTTCTTTCTCTTGATGTAGCTTTGTGAACATATCTTCTCATATAGATATGTTTCCTAAAACTCTCTTCCCCTTATTCTGCCTTAAAATCAATTGCATATTATTGCTTTATGTAATTATTTTAAGGTGGGGACATACTTTTATGCTTTTCACTTTCACACACACACACCACATTAATGGTACACTCCCTAAAGCATTCACTCTTGGCAGCGTTGGTAGCTTGTGGTCCGAAGAAAACACACTTTCTTAGACTAACCACCTTTTTCAGCTACCTTTTCAGCACTCTTTGCGAGTCACCTAACAATGTAGTTTGTTAGTCCTTGTGGCCCACAAGAGTTTCATATCATTCCTAGATCTCATAGTGTGCTAGCCCTAGAACCATACATGGCATCCTTCTATCTCTTATAGTGTGCTAGAAATGTCCCTTTTGCATTACTTTCTTTGCGTGTGTGTGTGTGATTGGTGATGAGTCAAATATATGACTCAACTATTTCTATATATTTTCTGTTTCAAAAGATTTTGATATAACTCTATGGCATATATATATATTACTATGATTATACTTGTCTTTTGGTTAGATTATATATATGTTTAGTGCTTATTTCTTTTTGATGAAATCTCTTGACTAATTACTTGAATTATACTTTTCAAATGCATATATTATGAAATTATTGTACAAGTTGTGTGATTGCATGAGAAGTACAGCAGTGAACTTCTCGATGGCCTCCAGACCCCTCCAGACCCCCCCTTCTTTGTGAAGAACCTAAACCCCAGAGAGCTCCATATGCCACTACACTTCAAGAGAGTCATCCTCCCCTTGAGTCGATGACCACTAAAGCCAACCCTAGGGCTACTTAAGAATCTAGCGATGTAAATATAACCGACGCCCCAATTAAAGCAACCTAGTAGTAACTCCAAGGTCTGGTCCACATGTCACTTTGCTTAGTGACAACTGAAGTAGCTATCAATCGATATCCAAGTCACTGAAGTAATTGTCCATCAATGTCATACCATTCTAGGAATTACTTAGCCGCTGATGATTAATTTGATACAAATCTCTAATTTGAAGTAAATTGCAGAAGGAACTATTGATGTATTAAATAAAGTAACTAGTTTAATCTCAATTCGCTGTAGTTAGGATTTCATTTTGTTATTCCTTTCAATAAATGCTCCAATATATAAATAGGAGCCAGTTAATCTCTCTTAGTTCCATTTTTAGTCAGATCGTTATTCATATTTTATTGCTTTTCATATGGAGGAAAACTCCTTGTTTTCACTTCTATATGCATGCCCATTTCAGGGCTATTTTGAATGCAAATGAAGGGGAATTTCTTATGAAGATACTTTGAGTTCAAGAGGATCATATCTAGCTGGGAAAGTAGGGCTCGCTTCCCCAACTTGGAGGAGATCTCTCAGTATTTCATTTCTATGTTGTTATGTCGTGTATTTTTGTTCATCGTTGTCATCTCTACATGTTAATCTTATGTTGTGTTTTCCTTTTCTGTACAACTATTTAGATAATGTCACATGTAGGTTTGTCTTTTAAATTCTGAAACTACTAAATAGAGATTTGTTATTCAAACAACAGTGTCGTATTCAGAGTATTTCATTATTGTAGTTTAACAATTGATGCAATTACCTTTAAGTTCCACTTCAACACAATGAATATTTCCTTTCAAGCATGTGTGTTTATTTCAAAGCATGTAAAATAGTTTCCTTCAAGGCATGAGTGTTTATTTCCAAGCAAATAGCATAACTTTTATTTCAGCATGTGTGTTTCCTTTAAAAGAAATTTAAAATAGTTTCTATTTCCCACATGTGTGTTAATTCTAGCAAGCTAAGTAGACTGAAACTTACTCCACACATGCAAAACCATCCATTCACCAAATTCAGATTCCACTCCAAACCCCCCACACTAAGAGTCTTGTCATAGATCGCTCCAGACACCTTTGGATTGATAATTAAATGATGATGAATTAACAACAACTACAAGGACCTCATCAATTTTGGTGTCGTTTCCGGGGAAATAATCTACAAATCATTATAGGTTAAGGTGTTGATAAGACTTTTTGAATGAGCACATTCCGAATCCATTAGTTTGTGAGTAGGCCTAGGGACGCCTTAGGTCGATTCATAAAATGAACCACAACTAGTACATCTCTGGAACCTAATTTGGAAGAACTTCCAGATCATTTGATCAATCAAGGATCTCATATATCATCAGAGTCTTCCATTCTCTCTTAAATAGTTTTTACCATGGCTAATAATATCTTTAGAGATGGTGAGCATGACGAACTAGCTAATAATAGAATTTTCTCTTATCCAATCACCATAACTCTTGAAAGGAATGAACCTCCCATGAAAAATATATCTCCTGCATTCCTACCAACTTTTTGAGGAAAAACTTCAGAAGACCCAGACCAATTCTTGTTTAAATTTAAGATCCTCTGTCAAACCTATGATTGTGCCACGAATAATCAAAAATTAAAACTTTTCCCTTCCACTCTCAAGGAATCAGCTCTACGATGGTTCATGGGCCTAACAATAGATTCCATAACTACATGGGATCAAATGGAAACTGCCTTTCTTGATAAATATCAAGATTATTGTAGAGTTAGGGATCAAAAAGATGAACTCTTCCAAATGAAACAGAAGGAAGATGAAAATCTAGAGGATTATGTGGATAGATTCTTATTTGTCCATAGGAGATGTGACAATAATCTAGATGAAGAACTGAGTAAAACCATTTTCCTAAGGTGAATTGATGATGAGATTAGAGAAGCCTTAAACCTAATGAGAAAGGGAGATATTAATAAACAATTTTCTACAGAAATCATGGATGTTAGTAGAAATTATTCCTGCACTTGAGTAGGTAACAAAATACTGAAGAAAGGCAAAGGTGGTACCAGTGA
Source organism: Cunninghamia lanceolata (assembly GCA_027924645.1). Taxonomy (NCBI): domain Eukaryota; kingdom Viridiplantae; phylum Streptophyta; class Pinopsida; order Cupressales; family Cupressaceae; genus Cunninghamia; species Cunninghamia lanceolata. The sequence continues at coordinate 496,148 of BSBN01000940.1, forward strand.
TGTCACACAAGTAATGGAAGAACTAGTGAATCTAAAAACTGACATCCTGCTTCATTTAAATACCACCCTAGATTGTATGCAAGCCAATAAAAAGAACACTGAACCCTTGGCCATCTACTGTCTTCGTTGTAGAGGAAAACATCTGCTTAGGGAATGTCCTTTGAATTGAACTGAGTTTTGTAGGATATGTGAGAAAAACCATTCCACAAATGAGTGTAGTCTACTTCCTAAAATCAAAAATAGATTGCAAAAGGCACCAACAGAAGAGGAAGACTTAAATTTTATTGGCCAAAAACAATCAAACTATGGATTTAACCAGTTTCCAAGTCAATACACTCCAAGAGGCCCATCAAATTAGGGAACAACCTCTTGGAATGGACCTTGGGGAGGCCCACTCCCTCCAATGCAGATGCCACCTCAGTGGGGACCAGCATGGCCTCAGTCAGACTGGATGAATCAATCTTGGGCTACTCCCCAGTGGCCAAATCAACAACAGTGGGTGCCTCAATATAACCAAGGAATGAGGTGATTTGGAAATCAACCTCAAGCCTTACTTCCTGGACCCTCACAACTTGCAAACCCAATTCTGAACGATTGGGTCAACCAACCACAGATGCTTTCTCAACCAGTTCCAAATCCCAAAAACAATAGACCACAACAACAGGTGTATAACACTGATCCCAATACAACTACCTTGAATGTAGTGGAAATTAATGACATCCAACTTTGATCCTGAAACATTCCTGTAAAAACTCTTATTGAGGAAGTCACTGAGGAGGAAGAAGTGATACTAGGCGTCTAAGAACAACAAAAGGATAAGAAGGTTGAGATAGAAAACTTGGAAGAAATTCTGAAGGAAGCCTCTGTTCCATTTCTAGAATGATAAAAACATGCTCCTCCAAAATCTAGAGAAGGCCAGATTATTTAGGATGACTCTGAATTAATCAAGGAACTTAGGAAGATACATATTAAAGTCCCTCTGTTACAGGCGATAAAGGATATCCCTGAGATAAATTAGACCATCAAGAGCCTATGCTTGAAATTACTAGGTAGAAAACAAAAATTACCAAATACTATTCAAGTAGAATGGAAACTTGTCAACATCCTATCAGGTAAGTTGATTCCTAAAAAATATGGGGACCTGGAAGTCCTATTATCTCAGTGGAAATAAAAGGAATATTAGTCTTGAATGTACTGGTTGATTTAGGGACTGCTATCAATGTGATGACATCAGATACTACATAAGCTTTGGCATTAACTCATATTCAGCCAACCTCAACTGTATTACAACTAGCAGATCTATCCATCACTAAACCAGAAGGGATTTTGGAAGATGTTATATTCACTGTGGATACTTGGGATTATTCAGTAGATTTCCTCATCCTTCAGACAAGGAAGAAACGTTCAGGATATCCAGTAATATTGGGAAGGCCATGGATGGCTACTATAGCAACCCTTATCGACTGTGGGTCAGGAAATATGACTATTTCCAATGGGAAAATATTGAAGGAACTCTCTATCTACCCTCTTGCTAAACCATTCTTGTAGTATGAGAATAAACCACCGATAGATGATTTAATGGACTTAGATGAGGAAGATGCCTCCTCATTAGCAATGGTAACAATCACAGAACATTTCAAAGAATGCAATGAAGAGTACAAAGAGTTGAAAGCAAATGATGAAACCTCCCTATACAGTGTTGCACAGCAAGAGGTCTCCAAATGGCTCCGGAGAGATCCTAAAGGATCTTTAAGGGCATTTGCTTCTCACCTGAATTACCAGAAAGCAAAAACCTTGCATTAGGTTGTGCCTCACTATTGTCCATTACATACTATGATCAGTACCTACAAAGGCATTCTTTCTGTTCACTGTGACAAAAAGCAAATAACTGTTCAACCCAATAAACAACTCTCCATAAGTAGTTGGTTAACAGAAATAGAGGAAATCCTACTGACAAAACTGCTGCAAAATCATACCCAAGCATTCATATGGGAATACAAAGATATGAGAAGAATCCATCCTAGCGTATGTACACACCATATCTACACTAAAGATGTCTGTCCTGTGAGACAAGCACAAAGGAGGATCAATCTAGCTCTAAGATAAATAGTGAAGGAGGAAATAGAAAAATTGTTATAGGTATGATTCATCTATCATATTTCTTACAATCAGTGGGTATTGCCATTAGTGATAGTAACAAAGAAAAATGGCAAATGGTGAGTCTATATTGACTATAGAGAATTAAACAAAGCTACCAAGAAAGGCTATTTCCCTCTTCCCTTTATCAACCAGGTGTTGGATAATTTGGCTGGTAGTCGCTACTTCTCCTTTCTGGATGGATTCAGTGGCTACAATAAGATCCAGGTAGCTCCGGAGGATCAGGACAAGACTACGTTCACATGCCCATGGGGGACATTTGCCTACATAATTTTTCCATTTGGATTATGTAATGCACCAACCACATTTCAAAGAGTTGTATTGATAATCTTTGCTGATTTAGCCAACACATGTGTGGAAGTCTATATGGATGATTTCACAGTGCATGGAAAGACTTTTGACGAAGCTTTGGACAATCTAAACAAAGTGCTTGAAAGGTGCAAAGAACATTAGTTGTGATTAAATCATGAGAAGTGTCTACTTATGATGACAGAAGGAATACTCCTAGGTCACCATACATCATAGGAAGGTATGAAAGTAGATCCCAAAAAGGTTGAAATCATAGTACAAACACCCCCTCCTAAAACTCAAATGGAAGTAAAAAGTTTCCTAGGACATGTTGGGTATTATTGGAGGTTCATTGAAAACTTTAGTCAGAAAGCTGACCCTTTGTTTACCCTCCTAAAAAAATATTATGAGTTTAATTGGGCACCACAATGTCAAGAGTCATTCGAGGCTATCAAAAGTGCCCTCATGACAACACCAATCATCAAAGGACAAAATTGGAGTGAACCATTCCATATTCACACAGATGCTTCCAATCAAGCCCTAGGAGTAGTATTAGGGCAGGCTAATGAATTTGGAGGTATGCATGCTATCTATTATGTTAGAAAAAATTTAAATCTTGTAGAGAAAAATTATACCACCACAGAAATTTTTTTTTGGCAATAATTTATGCAATCAATAAGTTTTGCCACTATATTCTGATTCTGGGAAACAAAAGTTTATGCATGATCAGTGTGTATTCTGATCATGTGGTGAGAAGATGTGTGTAAGAAACAAAAGTTTATAATATAATCTGAGCATGCCATGATGAACCTTCTAGAGGTCACTTTTCAACCCTCTAAACTGGACACAAGATTCTGGGAGCTGGGTATTTCTAGCCAACAATGGCCAAGGATATCCAATAGTATGTCAAGCAATGCGATCAATGCCAGCGAATGGGATGACCAACTCCTACTGCAAAGATGTCGCTCCATCCTCAAGTGGTCCTAGAACCATTTGAGAAATGGGGAATAGATTTTGTGGGACCAATTGATCCACCATCCAGAGGAAATCATTATATGCCAGTCTGTACTGATTACACCACCAAATGGGTTGAAGCAAAGGCTCTACTAGCAGCAAAAGAGGAAAAGGTTGTAGATTTTCTGTATAAGCACATTCTGTGGAGATTTGGAGCCCCAAGGGTCCTTATTTCTGATCAGGGGCCACAATTCATGTCCGCTATGATTAAAGCATTTCTAGGGAGATATCAAATCAGTCATAGGAAATCTTCTCCCTACCACCCTCAGAGTAATGGTCAAGTGGAAGTGATGAATAGGGAATTGGAGAACACACTCACAAAGACAGTTTTAGGTGAGAGGAGAGATTGGGTAGAAAGAATGACAGAAGTTGTTTGGGCCTATAACACCACTTGGAGAACCACTACTAATTTCACACCATATGAATTAGTTTATGGGAAGCACCCAGTGCTCCCTATTAAATATGAGGTGGAAACACTGAGAACAACACTTGAAGTTGGTATTGATCTAACAGAGGCACAACAACATAGAATAATGCTTCTGAGTAGGTTAGAGGAAATGAGAATGGAAGCACTTCATCATATAGAATTAATTCAGCAACAAAGAAAAGAATGGCACGATAAGCATATCATCAGCAAGCACTTCAAAAAAGGAGATTGGGCCCAGTTGTATGACTCAAAGTATCAGGATCTCAAAGGAAAATTATATACCAGATGGTTAGGGCCCTATGAAATCAATGAGACTTTCAGTAATGGTGTCGTTCAGCTATTACCTATTGATGGGGACCAAAGAATTCTTCTGGTTAACGGGCACAGACTGAAGCTGTATCACAAACCAGCTTCCAAATAAGAATTCTCTACTGAAATCCAGTCTCAGATATAACACTTCACCATGGAACATCTTTATTCCATTGGGATTATGATCTAAAAGATGATTGTTGATCGAATAAAATAGTAAGGGTTGAAAACTAGCAATGACGGCCTTTTCTGTCAAAAAAATAAGGGAAAGTTGAAAACCAGAAATTGCAGCTTTGTCTAGAGGAAAGATTGAAAACCAGAGATGGCGGTCTTTCCTTCGAAATTCCCATTTCTTTCAAATAAAATTCCTTTTTGTAATTTCTGCAGGTCTTTGTATTATGAAGTATCAAACAACTCCAGATAGCTACCGATAGCTCCAAACGGCTACATATAGATCCAGATGAATACCGATGAAGACAGACACTACTATCAAAGTATTGTTGGGTGCCAAGTCATGTTGCATCATGAAAATAAATTTAGTAAAAAGTTAAGTTGAAATTATCTTAAGGGTAAGTACTTTATGTAGGTATATTCTTTTCCTTAAAACTTGTATAATTGTTGTAATATATATGTATATGCCATGTATCCACCCAAACACCCCACATGCATTCCTTCTTTTCCACACAAGAACCAAGGAAGATTGCATGGGTGATAATCATTTAAAGGACAGACAGGTGGCAGTAGTGGAATTATCCACAGATCTTGTGTACTTCCCAATAAAGCACGAGTACCCGATCATAATGACAACATTCTCCATAAATGCCACCAAAGGGAATGCATACTTAATTGGGGAAGTAATCATGATCATAAATGGAAATAAATTCACAGGGGATTGGAGTGACGATTGCTTTCGTCAACTCTAGATTTGAAAAGAAAGACATTTAAGGTGGTGGCTGAGAATGGCCAACTCACACACTGTCACTCTATGTTGTAGCTCTGAAGTACACCCCATCAGGGCTGAAAAGATGGATGGGATGGTTGCCAACCTGTCTATATTGCATGAATTTATTCTCTCGACTGAGCTGCGATCGACAACACAACTTCACATTGCCTTTTGCAAAAGAAAAACCAGACCTTTATTCTTGGCATCATTCTGCATTTTGCAAATAGAAGAAATCTGTAAGCATGGGGAACAAATGGAAATATGAGCCAGAAAATGCCATTTTTGATGAAGCAAGTGCACAAATTTTTTGATAGGCCAGATGGCTGGATTTTCTGCAGAAATTTGAAGGTTTTCAAGATGAATTGGTTGAGGAATTTGTAACCAACTTCCACCGCACCTTCTCTATCGTCAAAGGGGTAAGAATTTAGATTAACCCTACTATCATAAGTCAAATTTATGGAATTCCTAAAGTAGGTGTTCATTTATTACAAAGCAAGCCACCATATGAAGAATTGGTGCAGAATTTTCATGTAGCCCCAGAACCCTTGCCTAGATATATTGTTAGTAAAGGGGCAATAAAGGGGATTGAGAGGACTAGCCTTCCAGACCCATAGAAGACTGTGGTCCTATGGATCATGAAGTTTTTCACTTGTGACAGACAATATGGCGCTATGTTAGGACTAGGGATGAGGTTGATTACCCACCTCACGCATGGAGCCAACCGCCCTGAGTATCTGATAAATATGCCAACTTTCTTGCATTCATGCCTTATTAATATGATGACCAAAAGGAAAAGAAATGAGGGTCAAATTAACCACCATGGGTTAATTAACTTGATTATGAAATACCACTTCTTGCAGTAGGAGGATGGGCAGCAAAAATGGGAAGATTTTCTAGAGCTTCAGCCTAGGAAGAAGAAGAAGCATCAGGCTTCTGCAGTATCTGTCTCAGCTGAACTAGTCGTAGTCTCCTCCAGATCCCCAGAACTAAGATTCAGATGGCTCCGAAAGGGGGCAGAGTGGCAAAGTCAAGTAGGGGAAGTAGTAGCCTCTACCCCTGCTAGAATACACCACCCACGGATGCTTGTCATTTCATCTAATGAGGAAGACAGGGAAGTAGCAGGACCAGACCCTGCAACCATTTCAGGACAACATTTTTCCCCTAGTGAACAACAACATGAGGAAACCCCTACTAATAAGGAAACAGAGGAGTCCAAAGAAGAAGAAAATCCTAAGGAAACTGAGGAGGAAACATTGGGAAGCAGCCACTGAAAAGGAAAAGAACCCCTAATGGAGAGCTCTGAGGACACCACTGCAAAAGCAACTTGTCATGCTCTAGCTTTGTCAAAAGCAGAGTATGAATTGAAACAATGCAAAACACAATTGGAAGCCATGGCTCAATAATTGAGGGCCAAAGGTGAGGAGCTTGAGTAACAAAAGGAACAAGCTGCCCTGGAGAAAGAGGAAAAAGAGAAAACAATTTCTAGTTTTTAGAAAGAGATAAAGAAGCACAAGGCTACCATAGCCCAAATGAACATTCAAATTGCATAAATTCATCAATGGACTGCACACCCAACTCCTGCACCAGCAGCTCTGAATATCTATGGGCTGAATTTGCAGCTGACACATGAGAAAAGAGAACCCAGAGGAGAGGTCAGCAAGCTCCAGAGAGACCTCGAGACCCTCAAGGAAGAGAAGGTGGTAGTGGAGAAAAACTTAGCCTTGGCCTGTGAAATAGGGGAGACCCTGTTAGCACAAAGGCCACCATCAGGTGTGTACGCTCTGTTTCTCAGGGAACAATTTTTATGTTGGAAATTGTTAAGAATTAGTTGCAACCTCCCCTTTGATTTTGAAAATGATAAAGAATTTGTAGAGTGTTACATGCAAAACCCCAAAGATCAACATAATCTTCTTTGTGAATTCTACCAACACGGCCATTTGATGGGGCATGTTAATACTTCTATGTTGAATTTGTATGTGGGGGAGCTCTAAATCCAGAGCTATCTATCTTTGCTGAGAAATAATAGATTATGTGAAGAATGATTAGAGGAATACAATGCAACTACAACAACCAAAGGTTTGGTAATGAGGCATGAATGCCCAAAAACCACCTAGTTCACCAACAATTTCAAAGCTCAGGTTTACAGGTAGGGTATCACGGATTTATATGTAAGGAACTTGAATTCTTGCATATGATATTTCTTTCAGATATCAAGATACCTTCCAAGTACAGCTATTACAAGTTGTCTCTACAGGTATAAGGACCTACCTGACAGATTTAAAAGGAGAGAGCATGTTTCACCAGCAAATATTAGATGGATGACTGACAGGGTAAAGAAATTGACAACTCTGATTCAACAGAAACAATAGGATTGGGTTGGGATGCATTTTAAGCCACCTCTGATATTGATGCTAGCTCCTTGCCTTAGCCACCCTCTTGGGCAACTTATGAGAGAAAGCAAATTCAACAAATGGTACAAGCTGTTAGATAACAATGGATTTGCACCAAAAGGTAGACAACTCTTTCAGTATAAGGATGAGGACTATAATTATAGTGTGATCATAGAGGAGAAAAATGTGACTGATGAGGCAGATCTTGTACATCTCTCGCCATGAGGACATGGCACAAGTTAAGTAGGGGGGAGATGATGAGTCAAATATATGACTCATCTATTTCTATATATTTTCTGTTTCAAAAGACTTTGATATAACTCTATGGCGTATATATATATTACTATGATTATACTTGTCTTTTGGTTAGATTATATATATGTTTAGTGATTTTTTTGATGAAATCTCTTGACTACTTACTTGAATTATACTTTTCAAATGCATATCTTATGAAATTATTGTACATGTTGTGTGATTGCATGAGAAGTACAACAACGAACTTCCCGGTGGCCTTCGGACCCCTCCGGAGCCCCCCTTCTTCGTGAAGAACCTAAACCCCAGAGAGCTCTAGATACCACTAAACTTCAAGAGAGTCATCCTCCCCTTGAGTCGATGACCACTAAAGCCAACCCTGGGCTACTTAAGAATCCAACGATGCAAATATAATTGACTCCCCAATTAAAGCAACCTAGTAGTAACTCCAAGGTCCAGTCCACATGTCACTTTGCTTAGTGACAACTGAAGTAGCTATCAATCGATGTCCAAGTCACTGAAGTAATTGTCCATCAGTGTTGCGCCATTCTAGGAATTACTCAGCTACTGATGATTAATTTGATACGAATCTTTGATCTGAAGTAAATCGCAGAAGGAACTATTGATGTATTAAATAAAGTAACTAGTTTAATCTCAGTTCACTGTAGTTAGGATTTTGTTTTGTTATTCCTTTCAATAAATGCTCCAATGTATAAATAGGAGCCAGTTAGTCTCTCTTAGTTAGTTCCAGTTTTAGTCAGATTGAATTGCTTTTTAGCTGGAGGAAAACTCCTTGTTTTTGCTTGTGTATGCATGCCCATTTTGGGGCTGTTTTGAATGCAAATGAAGGGGAATTTCTTCTGAAGAGAGTTTGAGTTCAAGAGGATCATCTCCAGCTGGGAAAGTAGGGCCCACTTCCCCAACTTGGAGAAGATCTCTAGGTATTTGATTTCTATGTTGTTCTGTCATGTCTTTATGTTCATCGTTATCATCTATGCATGTTAATCTTATGCTATGTTTTCCTTTTCTGTACAACTGTTTAGATAATGTCACCTACAGGTTTGTCTTTTAAATTCTGAAAATACTAAAAAAAGATTTGTTATTCAAACAACATTGTCATATTCAGAGTATTTCATTGTTGTAGTTTAACAATTGATGGAATTACCTTTAAGTTCCATTTCAGCACAATGAATGTTTCCTTTCAAGCACAAGTGTTTCTTTCAAAGTATGAGTGTTTCTTTCCAAGCAAATAGCATAATTTTTATTTCAGCATGTGTGTTTCCTTTAAAAATAATTTAAAATAGTTTCTATTTCCCACATGTGTTAATTCCAGCAAGCTAAGTAGACTGAACCTTACTCCACACATCCAAAACCATCCATTCACTAGATTTGGATTCCACTCCAAACCCCCCACACTAAGAGTCTTGTCGCAGATCGCTCCAGACACCTCTAGATTGATAACTAAATGATGATGAATTAACAACAACTACAAGGACCTCATCAATTGGTGGTATATTATTGTAAAAAAAATTAGAATGTGCATTAGATTATATGGTTTGGTAACATTAATGTTGAAGCAAATCATATCCGATCTAATCCTTTAGCATAATTTTTTTATATATGTGGTTTTGATATTGCCTCTCGTGTAGGTTTATATTGTCTAATACTGTGGTTTTGCAGGTTCTCAGCTTGGGGGCTTCGAAGAGCTCTCTGCAGCCTCTATAGTATCCTTTTTTTGAGGTAAAATTTATGATGTTATTTTCTTTTCTACTTTAGCGTAGCATATCACCTAAAGTCATAAGGCCGCTAAAGTGGGGGTTAAATGTAATGTCGAAATATGCATACCCTTGCAATTTCACACTACATTTTGCACTCATTTTGGTGTCCTCTCCCCAGTATGTTTTTAGGTTCACTTTGGCCTTGTGTTAGCCATTTCCAATAACCACACATATGCTTTTGTGTTATGTTTGACCCTTTGTGTTCATTTTTGTGAAAATATATATTTTAGTGCATTGTTTATCTCATCGTCTTATGGTGTTTCATGTGACCAGGGGCTGGAGTCACCTAATGTTAGCACTTAGCACAGACAAGCGACCATTTCTAGGTGTTACTACCTTCGACGATGATTTGAGATTCTCATAATGCCTCTGCGCCTCCCAGAACATCTTTCTTGGACTCTCTTCCTCATTTTTCCCTCTAACTTTTGGATTTTAAAAATTATCTTCCATTCTCAAGCAATTTTGTGAACTCTCTCTTGGATCTCTGCAACTTGTTGAATACTTGTAAAGTTTTGCTCTCATTATGATCTCCTCCAACATCCTATCATGCTTTCTCAAGGATCTTTTGTGGTTGTGCTACTTTGTGCATGTTCACGTGAGATCTCTTGGGGTTTTGTGGCTTCCTTCATGGGGTTTTGTGAGACCATTGCTTGCTGGGTTATTTTATTTCAGTTGGACAGTTTGCACCTCCATTAAATAGGTGATTGGGTTTCATAATACTCTCTTTTGCTTTCCTTATTGTAGTGTAATCTATTTTTCTTGTTGCATTGAGTGGTTACCTCTCCTTTTCCTCTATCTCTTCAAAGTTATTGCACTAGTTTGCTCATTTGGGTTTTTGAGTAGATTAGTATTTATCTATTTTATTTGCAAAGTGTATTGTCACTACTGTTATTTCATTTTATTTGCACATAGAAAGTAGCAGCACATACTTATTTTCAAGATTTTTCATCTTGGCTACCTGTGGAGGCTAAAAGATCAAAATAGGGGTTTGACCTGAAGGAAAGCTCCCAACCATTTTCTCTTCTCTTTGCAATATTGAAGATTTTAGTGAAAAGTTCCATTCCTAGTTGGTTGTTTTATGATCTCTCACTTAACCCTTCTATTTTCTTGTTGTTCATTTTGTCCATTTCAAGTTTATTATACATCTTTCTTAAGTTTTATTTATTCCTCGTCACTTGGAGATTATTGGTTTGGTATCTTGGTTGTAGTTGTGTTGTGCAGGTGATAGGAAGTTGAATAGAGTTGAGACCTTTTTTTTTGTACTTTCAGGACTATAGCATGACATGCAGATGTCCCCATGATGTACTAGCATCCCTGGTAAAGGTCTCCATCTTTTGATACCAGGTTTCTCTATTTCTTTCCTTTTCTATCTTGTACTTGAAATTTCTCAATTCTATATGTAGCAACTTATTTCCAGTTTTTTATCAACTTCTCTTCATTTTCTCAGCTTCTAGCATAGTTTCTATTTCTATCTTTTAGTGGAAAAGGGTTTGTTAACTTAGTCTGTTTAAACAATTAGATAGAAAAAACCAAAATAGGATCCTAGTGTTGTTGTATTGAAAAGTTCCCTTGATTAATACATTTAGTCAAAGTGCAATTTTTCCTCATCTATGACTCCTTCACACTCTTCCTCTCCTAAATCCACATCAATGATGATTCCTAGTCCTCCTCCTTCCCCTCCTCTAGAAACATCATGGGGCACAAGTTTAGCAATATGGTTGGGTGCCATTATGGAGAAAAGATAAAGAACATATAGGCTTGTAGATGAGGACTTCTCCAAGATTGTGGAAATGTTCAAGGCTTAACCAAATCCAAAATGAGCTAGAATATTGTCCACAATCATGGTGGTGCACAGGGTACAAGGATGGTTGAGATAGAAACTCCATTGGTAGATAAGGAAGAAGCACAAATACAGCTAGGAGACCATCAAATCCAAAGGATCAACTTAGGCCACCAAACTAGGGAAGGAGAAAAACAAACATTGTAGGAAACTATCTCCACCATATTGGATAGAATGAAAAAAATGAAAACACAAAAGAAGAATTGAAGATTCGAGTGGAGGAGCTAACTGCGTATATTTAATACCTTGTGGGCCCTATGGATTCCAATGCCCTAGCTCCGACCATACTATCAACCTTGAATAAGGATAATCAAAGGGCCGATGTTGGAGGGATAGTCAGTGCTACCTCTACATAGGACACCTTGGAGGAGCAAGGTAGCAGAGTTATAAGGGAAGCCTTGAGATCCTATCACAAAATCAGTGATGAGGCAAGTGCCATGATAGAGTTTGAAGAAACATTCAATGTAGAGTTGGTAGCATTGGAAGGATACTTTCCCACTCTATAAAGGATGTCTAGAACTCCTTTCATTATTTTTGAAAAGAAGGGGTTTTTGTTCAAGGAGACCTGAATAAAGGTAATAAAGAGTTACAAAGATAAATTTTCCCTTAGGAAGAATGTAATAGATGCTTCCATGGTCAAAGTAGAGAAATTTATAGAGGGCATCTCCTATACATTATGAGAGAACTCTAGTTTGGTTTTCCCCGCTGCCAAGATCATTAAGTAGTTCACTGACTTCCTCTGAGGAAACTTGACTAAGGAAGATATATATAAAATGATTAAAGTCAAGGCTAATCTCAATGCTTTATAGGCCTAATTATCAGAGCTTAAGGAGTTAGCTAGCATAATCAAGAAGACAATTTTCAATAAAAAGATTTGTTGCCACTATCACAAGGGCTCTAATTAAAATGCACTATTCAAGGTGATCAAGGATTTTAGAGCACATTTTCCAAAGACACCTTAGCAACACAAGACTAGTATCAGTAGAAACAATGCCAATTTTGGGAGAATTTATGCTCACACAAGTGGGCACTCCATTTTTTGACTTCAATTCAATTATTCTTTGACATGTAATAAGTCACTTTAATTATTTAAAGTGAATTTGATTATAATTTTAAAAGGTGTCCTATGAAATGAATAAAAAGACATGTAACTTGTAACTTGTAATTTTGGGCATGTGGATTAATTTAAAGTCCAGACCAACTAGTGTCTAGGGGTTTCTAGTTTTCAGCACCCAAGTTGGATATTTAAATGCAAGTTTGAAATACATTGTAAAGGGTTGGAATTTTTGAGAATAGGTATCAAGGCAAGAGTAGAATAGAGATAGCAAATAAACGCTCCATGTTTTGAACTAGGTTATATTGTAACACCCATTTTTGAAATTAAGTGAGAAGGATGGATGTCCAGGGCATGTTGCATGAAAAGTATTTTGCCCATTCTTGATTTTGTGAGGTGATGTGTAGAATTTTCATGTGTAATACAATAATTTTATGTGTTTTCCTTTCATTTTCAAGTGAAATCCGAGTGCTACCACAATAGTGTGTCCCACTTATGAGACATCCTAATTTTTGTCTGAAATCACATATTTTTTAGAAAAATAATGATTTAAGCCTTGAGGGGTTCCATCTAAAGTGGTTTAATTGAAGGGGGTTGGATCAAACCCCCTTGTAAATAACCCCCTAGTCTTAAATCAAACCCTCGATGGAGTCTCCTTTGCACCTATCAAAATGCTGATAAAAACCAATTTTACTTAACCTTTTGGGGGATCAAATGAAGTCATTTAGAAATTCTATTTTGTAAGTATGTAGACCTTAGTATAAACTTTCCAAAAGTATGATATTGAATATATTTCATTTGATTATTATATTTATTTTTTATTTTCTAGTGAACATAGGTTTTTCACTGAACATCAAAGTCTCTATTCCAAACACGTGAAAAAATAAAAATAAATAGAGAAAAAAATTCTAAAAAATATCTGCACACTAGGTATTGGTGTCCTTGTTTCAACAAAATATGATAAAATATCTATGCACTAGATATTGGTGTTACAATTCTATGTTTAAAATTTTATAATTTTGTCTTTTCTATAAAAAAAATTATGTTGTATGGTATAAACATCACTTTTAAAATTATTGTTAATTATAAAAAACGAGTTATTAAAAGTTACATAAAAAATTCACAAATTATTTCTTAAATTTTTAAAAATATATATTTAGAATGGACACACAAAATCTCAAAAATCACTAGTTAACATCATCTTCAAATTCTTAACGGATTAGTTGTTATAGGTGTAAGAAAGTAAAAAATTCGGTTAAAAATGTTGATTTTAATGTCTCACTTTAGCCAAAAAGTTGGACACAATATTTGGGCTAATCCATCCTCAAATGATTGCACTACTTTATGTTCATGATTATTTGAAATACTAACCAAGCAAAGTTAATTTATTTTGTTCTTCTTAGAGACTCTTTGAGTTATAGTGTTGCAAAATAGACTCATTTTATTTTATTTTCTCTAACCCCAACTCTTTTTAGATATTCTTTGATTAATCCCTAAACAAAATATATATACACATATAAGCAATAAATTTTGGGTGAATGAATTATATATGTCAATCTAAATACCCAGAAATCAAGTAATCATATTTGCATTATCAGATCTAGGGTTTAAAAGATAAAATTTTATAAATATGGGTTTTAATTGAGTAAATTTATCTTTTGGATCACTAACAAATTTGATCTAGGGCAAGCTGCATTGAACAATCAAAATCTCACCAAAGGGCAAATAAAATGGGGACAACTACACAGATCATTAAGTTTCTTGCATTTCCATGACCTAGTAACATAGACCTTAGAGAATAGGAGATCTACTAAATAGAAGATGGGGAAAAATTGCGAATGCGAAAACTTCTGAGCAGAGAAGGTTTCTACCAAAGGGGCACTTAAAGAAGGAAATGGAGCAGAATGATGTTTGGCCATTCAGGAAATAGACAACACAGAAGAAAGTGTAGTCGATACAAAAATGTTGCTAAATACTGTTATTATTTGTCGCTTCATTTATCCTAATATGAAGAGGGCTCAGATTCAGACATGGATAGAAGATAATTAGAAGATGCAGTGTGTCATTAAGTTCTTACCAAAAGGATTTTCAGTGTTGCTTTCCTGTCGAAAGAAGATAGGGCAAAGATACTGAAATGTGGAGTTTAAAAATGGATGAGGTGTCCTTATACATTTAGAAGTGGACACCGAACTTTAATCCCACTCAATTTGAACCATATGACAGCCCCAGGTGGATCCACCTATACAACCTACCTCTGGAATTATGGTCAGAGGACTGCTTAGCGAAAATTGAGAGATCACTAGGAACCCTAACGAGTATAGACATAGAACTATTAGATGAAGCTTTGTATCTATATGCAAGAATTCAAGTCACTAAGATCAAGCAAGTCCCGCAGGTGGTCTCCCTCTGTTTAGCCCATCACATGTGGACTCAGACTTTGGAGCTTGAGGAACCAAAATTCTATTGTCTGAATTGTGGAAGGAGAAACCCTGTTACAAATCGATGCTCGAGACCTTTTGAGGACAAGGAAGTTGGGGCTGGAAAAAACACGGATGAAAGTCCAAACGGAACAAGCACCATGACGGTGATGGCGCTGAAGGGAAACCAAGCCACACAAGTTTCTCTACACCAAGACGCCAATGGAGAAGGAAACCCTAATCCACCCTCTAGGATTAACGGTGACCACCCGATCCCAGGATCGAACCAATGAACCTCATCCGCTGCCTCCCCTAACAAGTCTATAAATAGAATTGGAGAGACTAGCAACCAAAATAAACGTCTAGAGGTGGGAGAAATGTTCTACACCTCGAAAGGGCTATGCAACCAAGGAATCAAAGTCGATCAAAGAACGAGGGCCAGAGTTAGAGAAGTCGGGCAGAGCTAAGCTTGGAGTCACTGATCCAAGAGGTTTTTCTCAATCGGCCTATAATACCCCGAATCACAACACCAAGGGAGATAAGCAAAATGAAAGGGATACCAACAAACTGAGGAAGGAATACCGTGCACATGAGAGAAGCATATCTATAAGGGATTTTCTAAAAAAATCTGAGGAGCGCCCGCCCTTTTGAGCAGTATGTTTACCATAGGGATTATCAGGGGCTTAGTACCCGTGACAAATGGCGCTCATCCAAGCGCCAGATGGATATAGGCATAGTTACCGCAGTGGCAACTAGACGAGATCTACTTGAAAATCAAGCTTATAATTACATGTGTGGGGTGGGTTGGCGAAATTAGGATTAGATCTGACAGGCGGTACTCGACAACTGACAGGAAGGAATTTATAGAATTTCTTAATCCCATGATGACCATTTGAAGACATTTTATCTCCGGTATTATTTCGCTGACTTGTGACTGAAGCCATATGGTACACCCAATCTGAAACTTCTTCAACTGGTAAATCTGCCACGAACAGATAACAGGTAGGACACACTTTGTCATTTGGATCTAATGGTGGAGGATTTGAAGGATGGATATACCACTGCATTTAACACTTGAGTGAGGTTGCTGCCAGTGGGCACACTCCCTTGGCACTTTGCAAATCCATTCTTTCTTCCGTGACATCGTAGAATTTGGTTTAAAACTTGACGGCACGCCAATTGGAAATGGAGACCGAATGCCCACGTGAACTGTTTACAAATGAGGAGAGGCCGTAAGGGAAACTCACAACTCTTAGTTCAAGCTTTTTGAATTTGTTTGTGGTCTATAATGGCGTATGCAGCGGTTGATGGGTTTAACTTCCCCTAAGACACGAATGATGTGTTGCTTCAAATGTGGAGAGTGTTCCTAATACAAAACAAGGAGACCTTGGTGGCGCTGTAATAGATCGTCCACCCATAGGTGCCTCCACAAACTCATGTCCATGATCAAGTGTTGCTGGGTCGTTTCATTGCACAATTCACATTGGCACATGGCCATAAGGGCTTCACAAAAGTTGATGTGAAGAAACTTGTGGCTCCACACCTTCAGTTGATGGCAGCAAAAGTGGTGTCCACCTTTAACAAGTGACCAAGGAATAGAAGGTGGGGTGGTGTCTTTGATATTGCCACCGTTTTGCAGAAGGAGGACCTAAAACAGGGCATAACCCTGTTTAGGGAGGGTGTTATGAGGGACAACATGGAAAGTTTCCTATTTTATGTAAACCACATGGTGCCTCCTTTGTCTCAAGAGCAAGTATAAAGGGTCGGGGAGTTTGTTGTGGGGATTAGATTCATCCTGCACAAAATCCCCAAGTAATGTATCACTAGCTTTGCAATCCTTTTTTTTTCGATATTAATATAATGGGAGTTTCCCCTAGCAACATTTTACGGATTAAAAAAAAAAACATAGACTTTAGACTAGTTTGATTTCTTTTGGTGATCTATTGATTTTTAGGAGAGGTAGGGTGATCTTGTGACTTTACCTACCTGTTGGGGAGGGTTGTCAAATCCTCCAATCAAAAAGAGGTTTGGCACATATTGAGAGCTCATGGATAAATAGAGCAAACAGAAGGTGACTGAGCATGTGGAAAGACATAAAGAGAAGATGCATATGAAATGTAAAATCACAAAAAACCCCATACCACCTACAATTACAGAGATCTTAGATTCAACTATTTCACTAGAAACAGGATCATCTCAAGTGTGGTGCTCTGAGCACCTTAAGTCAAAGTCTCCAGGATTTGAGATTAGGGACTCCAAAACACATACGACACTAGGAAGAGAAGATTTGGAGAAGAGATCACCACAAGTCTATATGAGAATGAAATTGGCCACCTCTACACCGCAAAAGGAACCAAAAGTAAAACATCATCAGTGACAGAGGCTACAAAGGGACTTCTTCAAATGAGTGCAGAGAAGAAGAAAGGTGAGTCATTGTAACTAAAATAAAAATAGAAAGAAAAAAGAAAATATATTCTTGTGAATACAAAGGAGCAAGAAGAAGATAAGGAGGAAGAAGAAGTAAGGCAAAACCACCATTGAAAAGAACAAAACCCTCCGCACAAAAGCAACCACAAATGGACCCCACTCCACAAGAAGAAAAATAGGAAGAAATAATGGATGCCAACATATTGTATAGATCTTTATTTACATATAGTATGTCTCTCAAAATAGCATAGATGTATCCACTGGTGGGAGAACAAAACAAGAAGGTGATTAAACAAGCTATGTTGGACTACATCTCAAATACCCTCATAGTCTAGTCAAAATAATTGAAGGATTTTTGGAAGCACTAGCTACAAAACATAAATAGAAAAGAGAAGAAGCAATGTAGACATAGGAGAACATAAGAAAAGAGGCACGAATAAGGTTGTGGTGGATCTATCTCCAGACTAAAGTACTAAGCTATAACATTTTTAAAACATGGAGTTAAGATCAAAGAAAAGGGTGGACACACTATTATCACAAGTTGCAAAAGCAAAAGAATGAGTTGTCATGGAAGAGAACATGGAGGCCACACAAAGGGCCTATCAAATAATGATGGAATAAGAGAAGGAGAAAACTCAGCATGAACCATAGATAAACATAGAAACACCATCATTAGAGGAAAAAGACACTCTAGAAGAGGTAATAAGGAAACAAACACAAAAGGAGAAAGAAGTTCTAAAGGATAGATGGAAAATAATAAGTACATAACAAGTTACCCATGTAAAATAGATGTTATCGTCTCCACCTATTTTCTCCCCTATTGATCTAATAATTAAGATCAAAGAGTTTTTGGCATAGCAAAAACAAATACAAGTGATGGAAACATTATTGCGTCTTCCTATTTCCTCGTTAGGATCACAACATGTTACCCAAATCTCACCCTCATAGAAGTTTTAACTTGGGAACATTTTGCATACAATTGCTAGAGAAGACATCTTGAAGAAACATGTAAACAATATTGATAACAATGAGCATGCAATCACCACTCTATAATTTCAAGAACCACAAGTTATCAAAGATACCTCCACCTCACTAGGCCAACAATTGAGATAACTAACCGATAGAATGATAATTGAGATACAACCTCAAGGAGAGTGTCATGCCCGCATTCCCCATGCGGTCACGACACACAAACACGCGTGTCATGCCCACATTTGCCATGTGGTCATGACACGAACTACGAAAATTTTTCCTTCCCACCCTAAGAACCACCTCGCACGCGCTTGCGTGCTCGGTGGCAATACGCCTGAGGCGTAAACATGACAACACGATTGAAGAAGGTGAAGGAACACAAGGGAATATGCGACAATTAAGATGTCGCTTCTAGGGTTAGACTAGATAAGCCTGAACCCTAATTAAACCTGAACCGATAAGTGGTCAATTTAGATGACCAGAGGGCTCACGATTAAGTTGAAAGGTGTACGGAACGCAACTGGAGTGGAAGGTTGGTAAGAGAATTAAATAAAACATGGCATAAATTAAACTCTAGGAATCCAGCAAGAATCCGGTAGCATAACGCGTTAACGACGAGGATACAAAATTCTTGATACTAACGCTTAACTTGATTACGTGGTTACCCTGTTTACCTGGTAGATCAGGTTGCTTACGCAGGATTATCTTCTGATGCTTGGTGTTGTTTACTGGGTTTAAGATCGAAATTGATTTCCGAGTTAAAAGTTATTTGTCTCCATAAGTCTCGGTTGGACGTCTTCCCTTCCTACAGGTTTGTTGGTCAGTCGCTTATAAGAGGCAAGGGAGGTCATGGTTTAATTACATAAGGTAAGTAGACTTCGTTAGGATAGATGCTCTTGTTTGAAATTATAATATACTTATATTTTTTTTATAAATGATTCATCCTAGATTCCCAATTTTATTCCTCGAGATCGAATTTATTTAAAAACATATTCGCCCTAATAAATTTAATTGTCGTTAAAGACGTTAAAAAAGGAAATTTTAACCCCTATTTAAAATTGCTCAAAAATGGCTTCCTTTCTACAAATTAGCGACAATATAAAAAAATATACAATTATCCAATTATTACAAAGAAGAATCTTTTTTAAATATATGTATTGATTAATCCAGTGAATTTATCAATTCATAAACATCAACATTATATATATATATATATATATATATATATATCATATATATATATATATATATATATATATATAATCATATATATTTACATATATATTACATATATATTTACATATATATGTATATAAGTAGTGTTTATCCACTTATAGCAACCATACATAAAAATAAGTCTATGTATATGAGTTCTCCATTGTTTATATATATATATATAATAATTCATTTGATGGATTATTATATAAACAAAATATATATAAAAAAAAGCATTAGTTAAAACTAAATATGATAAACTTCCCTCTAATTATCATTTGGTGGAGATAACCTCCGAATACAAAGCATGCCCAAAGAAAACCTAATTTTATCCTGTTGTTTTTGGTTCGAAGGCAGGTGGGAACGGGCGACCGCGGCGGCGGCCATGGAGGAGGCATGAATGGGCGGTGCAGGGTCGCGGTGGTGGCGATGGGGATAGGGTTCGCTGGCCGCAGAGGTGAGGACGGTAGTGGTGAAGTCGAGTTTGGGCTGCGGAGGTATGGCAGAGGTGGGAGTGTGTGAGAGGGTCGGCGGCCGTAGAGGGTATGCAGCGGTGGGGAAAGGTGGGGACGAGGGGGAGCTGCGGAAGACGTGAAGGAACGGGCGGAGGTGGGAGGTCGGTGGCTCTTCCAGCGGGGCAGCGGTTGCTAGGCGCAGGAGGCACGGGGGTTACGGGGAGTGCGGGGCCTACAGGGCTGTAAGTATAGGGTGGGGTGTGGGGGAGGCGGTGCCTCCACGCACACCCACGGGTGTGGGTGGAGGCACCGCCTCCCCCACACCGCTTTCTCTTCCTGTAGAGCGGGGGGGGAGCTGTGGCCGCTGCCACGGTCCGCCCTCCTCTCTTTTGTTATTTTTTTTAATTAATTAATTAATTTATTTATTTATTTTATTTACAAATAAATCTAAACCTCCATATTTGTGGGCATTTCGCCACTGTTCTAACCCTTAAGTATAAAAATTTTGCTGGGAGTTAAAGATGAAGTTCCAGTTATATTTTTTTTTATAGAAAATAAACAAATACCTCTACTCTTAATAATGTATATTAAATACACACATTAAATTTTTTTATATTTTTCTTCCAACAATATCTAGTGTATATTAATGGAACACTACTTTAACAACATTTTCATATTTACATATACTCAACATAGCTGCTATTTCTTGAAATTCATGCATTAAATAGGAGCTTACAAATAACAGCAAAATCTATATTATTATTATTATATATATATTTTTTTCACATTAACACAGTCAAATAAATGGAACTTAATAACCATTTTCTATTTTCACTTGTACAAATCAATGACAGAATCCGTTTATTTCTACTTTCACATCTATTACTCATGCACACACTTCACCAGAATCAGTAAAACAAAACAGCTTTACAAAGCCAGGAGATGCAATTTCCTCCTTACTTCTTTCAGCATTAAGTAATCTCATGATTAAGGAAATAAACCATTTTAACCTTAATAACACAAAGTTGCACAGGATACATTTACAGCCAACTATATGGCAATAACTTGACAGTTTTCTTCCACAGTTTACATTACAACAAGGCCACAATGGCCATGACTGCAACAACCATAATAACACTACAAGCCACACAAGAGGAGCTCCCATCCATTTATCTTCTTCACTTGTAAATTTGCACTTGAACACAATAGCAAGACACAAAAACCAACCACTAAGAAAGGAAAGCTCTCCTCCCTACCGTAGACCTGCAAGTGGGTCACCCCCGAGCTAGGGAGGTAGAGAATTCACACAGGGTTTCATTCCACAACAACAATTCAAACACAAGATCAGAATACCCCATAGGTTTATCACATAACTATGCTCACAGCCATGAGCTTGGTGAGGGTAGGGGATAGACCTCTCAACTTAAAAGGGCTCCCAAATGTAAAGAATATCTCAACACTTGGCCTCAAGCCAAAATCCTAGAACACCACAATCCTCAAGAATTACAAGAAAATGCATGGCACTCTTGCCTTTCAGATAACTCCTCCTCAAATGATGATAAGCCCTCAAAGCATAAACACATAAACACAAACTGTGGAAGAGCCCCCAAGGATTGTTCCTCTCCCCTACCCATACAAGTTGAGCATTTCCTCCATTGGAGGTGCTCTCACCATAACACCCACCCCAACATCAAATGCAAAACAACACAATGCAAACAAACATACCACAAAAATTCAAACATGGAACATCATATAAACAAGGCAAGAAACAAGTTAAGAGCCTACCTTCAAGGTCTTGACAAAGGATGTAGAAGTTGGTGAAGAGCTCCAAGCCTTCCCAAGCCTTCCAACCTTTCAGATTTTCCTCCTAACCTTCTCTAACTCCTCCAAACTAGTAAGGAAATCTCAATTTGCAAGAAGTCTCTAAAATTGCAAGGAAAAGAATAGGATGGAAGAGAATGAGGTGGTGACATTTGTCACCATCTCTTCCCTCCACCAAAGCCACTTGTAATAGAGAGAAGGTAAGAGGATGACAAGTGTCCTCCTCTCCCTCCACCTCATGAAGACAATGGCCTTGAGTGGTGCTCCCACTCACTTGGGAGTTTGGGAGGACTCTAGGAGACCTCCCTATTCCTCTCTTGGGAATGATTCCCAAAACATAGGGATGGGAGATGAGCTCTTCCCAAGGCAAGGCCCATCCCCATCTTCCCTCTTCCCAAATTCGTCACTCTAACTCCACCATGGTTTAGGGTGACCTAAGGTGAGTCAAAACTAGGGTTAGGTGGTCCAAGTTGACCCTAGACTCATGGTTGACCACCTAGGGTAACTTTTGGGACCCTAGGGGTCATGAAAGGGGTTGAAAATCCACATATAAATGGCCCAAAAAAATAATAAAAATGACAAATGACATAAATCAAACAAAATATTACAACACTTAATATTAATCAAAAATAAGAAAAAGGAAGGGGTACTAAGGCTAAAAAATAATAACATAATTAAAATTAAACCAAGCATAATAAATCATCATTCAATTACACACGTGATCCTTATCCCTCTTGGGAACGGATCGGCTTTACTGGGAATAACATGGTGTGAATCCTACCTCCGATTTCCTGTGGCTAGGGAAAGTAAAACTTGCACATCTCGATCAAGTGTCAGTTCTGTCATGAAAGGTGATAGCCGAAGCAACTGGAAATTAAGTTCACGCAAACAATACAACAATATCCAACAATACATAAATCCAAATTAACTGCACTATCCAAACCTATGTCAATTAGTCCATATCACATAATCATTAGAATCACAACACATCATCAACTATAAAATCGTAAGTCGAATCACACATTAAGCATCACTATGATCAAATCGAGTCACATGTGACAAATCAATGTCCTAACATAATCAGTGGATGAAAAACAAGTTTACATAATGAAACATAATCACTAAGGTCTGATAACGTCATCTGCTGCATGGCACAATGATAAAAAAGTGGAAGGTAAAATAATCGGCCTCACAGAGAGGCTATCAGGTAGAAGGTAATAACATAAATTGAAAAGAGATAAGTAGAAGAAACAAGGAATAAATGTGGCCCAACATATACTAAACTGGAGGTAGAAGTCAGGAACATGCAAAATATTGCAAATAACATAAACACTCTCTACTAGCTTTACCTAGTTTGGTTGACATCCATTAAGGCCTTAAAACTGCAAATGGAGAACATAAAAAATCAAATTATGTAGGCCTCTACCACTTATGATGCCATGAAAGATTTAGATGGGAGTGTAAGGGTAAAGATAGAAACTCTCCACAACTAATATCAACAAGTCCATGATTAGAGAGAAGGGTTGAGAGCACAAATAAAAAGGTTAAGAGAAGTGGTTATCTTGCACTTAGCACATGTAATAGGTCTACTTACAAAAGCCCTGAAAGTCACTAGCAACATTCAAATTCTAGCCACAACTAGAGAAACAGAAAATACACTACTCACTATCAATGGATAGATTCAGTTGTTACAGTAGGCTATTCAATAGTGGGAAAACATTTATGTAGGGGATATACAAGAACATTTTTCCATGAGAACCTTGACTTACCATAAGTTTTGAATTTTGTGCCAACCAAAATTTGGAGATGCAACTTCATAGTTACTTATTTTTTTGTAGACAGAACCTAAATGTCTTGAGGACAAGATATGGTTTCTAAGGGGGGATAATGTTGGTAGGACAGAGCCACACCTCTCCCATTAGGTTGAAAACCTAAAGAGGTAGCCTAATGGAGGCCAATAGTGAAAACCCGTAAGGTGCTAAAGGTTGAGACAAACAAGATACAACAAGATAAACTTAACACAAAGAAGATGTGGCATTTGGGGTTGATGTGCAACACATCCAAGAGGCACCTTAAAGGTAAGGGACACGTTTCCTATAATTGTATACAAATAGAAGTAGAAAATAGGATAGGATAGATATAATATGGAGAGGAAGAATGAGAGATTGAGATATATGTTGAAAATAAGAATGAGATAAGATTGTAATATGAGATTAAACTGATGAAATATGTGTGTGTGTGTGTGTGTGTGTTGATTAAGGCTTATTTTGTATATCACATAGTGGGGTAATGAGTATTTAATAGAATGTGAATGAGACTATGTATGTATATGTCTATATTCATTTAATTTTGATTTCCTTATCCTACCACATTCTTATGTAATCTACTACACGAGTCCCAAACCTTCTCTTATCATTCACATTGGGGTATAAATACAAATTTCAAGAGACTAAAGATAAGATCTTTGGTCTATGCCCTATTATTGCCAATAGGTTAGTTATACCATCAAATTCCTTAATAGCATCCAACTTGCCTTCTATATATATTGTTTTTATTAATATAGTGATTGCCTTCCATGTAGGAATGTTAGGTTTGTGGGCATGCCACAATCTCACCTCACTTAACTCTATGGTTTCATCTAATGATTCCCTTTTGAGGTCTTCTCTGTCAAACATTATTTCCATGTTATCCAAGTACCCCAATAGGTTTCCTACCCTAGAGTACTAAGGTAGCTTGATGTGTAATATCCCCCTAGTTATGTGGTAATCTTTGTGCATTTTCAATATGTTTATTTCTTTTGTAGTCGTTTTCCCATAATTTTTGGTATGTTTTTCCCTACTACGGTAGTGTTTTGAATTATTTTTAACCCTTCTTAGGATATAAACAATCCTTTCTCTTAAAACTCTTCTTGTTGTCTTGGGCTCATTTAGCAACCAAGATTCTACCACATCTTCACCTTAAGTGCTATAATCACAACTTTCTATAGCAATCTCCCCTTCTAAGTTAGGATCTTTAGTGTTTTCTACTTTAGGGATTCTTCCTAGTGAATTTAGTCCTTTATGATCATCTTCCTCTTGCACTATCTCCTTAATGTATGCACTACTCATTAGTAAGATACTGAATTTATCAAATGGCTCTTGCATTTCTATCACTTCAAAGTCTACATTTTTCTTTATTCCTGACAAATCAACTTCTATATTTCTACAAGTCCCTATAATATTTACAAATTTACCATTAGCTAATGTGAGGTTATATGGTGTTTCATGTAACGCAGGTCTTCCTAACCTTTCTGAAATCTTCCTAAGCATTAAGCTTACATAAATGCCTGAGTCTACAAGTACCTTTTTTTCCCATCTATTGTGGACTTTCAGTTTAATCAAAATAGGATTTTTTTTCCAATTTTTGGATGTTCTCTCTGCTCTTGTTACATGTGCTTTTGAATTGACCTCTTGTGTTTATTCCAATATTTAGTGAATTGCTTCAACTTTTCCATGATGTTTTCCTCCTTCACAAAATTGGCCAATTATTAGTTCCTGCCGTGGACCTATAGCAGAGGGCAGTCTTTTAACAAGTGATTAAACTCACCGCAATGCACCAATAAGGTAGCAGGTTTTCGTGGAGTTAATTTGCAGTCCAAAATTCAGAGTAGAAACATGCTCAAAAGTTAACTGAATGCAAATTTCATTACATCTTATTTGTGTAGATTTAGGTTGTAGCATGTCAGAACATCCCTGAGATTTTTACAAGGCAAGAGAAGGCGTGAATATCGAGCTAGGGATTTCGTGAATATCGAGCTAGGAATTATTACGACCTACTATTCTATTGTGCTGGCACAATTAGGGTTTTTATTTGCTATGCCTTTAATTTTACAGATAGCTGTTGAGATGCCTGGACAGATGTAGAATGTGACACAATGGGCATCAGTGAAGGGCATTATATCTACTGGCGAAAGAAAAACAAAATCAATGTAAATCAAGCCATTTTGCTGATACTTCCAATCCTCTCGTTGTTTCCATGGAGCAACGTCAATTGGGTACCTGCAGGTTTTGGATATGTTGCTTTTTGTTTAGAGTAAGGTTGTAATGAACCACAAACAATCCCCTCTAGAAACTGAAGCTTTTTCTCCATTGTTTCTTCTTCTTTTCTTTAGTCTTCTTCATAATGGCTTATGCTTTGAGGAGTTTTGGGCGTCTTTGACAAAACAAAAGCATTGTTGTCTTTCTGCTTTGGAGATGGGAAACTCTCTTTGAAAATAACATTTTCAAGAGATTTATGATCATGATTGCTTGTAGCGTCCTTGGAAGGCTTGAACTAAGAAAAACTCTTTCCTTCATTGTGCTAAGAGCGAAGGATATCATAGTTAACCCTTGATTCTAAAATAGATCACCTCAGTTTTGCCTATTTTTGAGATGTTGAATTTGAACCAGGAAATGCTTCTGAGCCCATAAGGCGTGCAACAACATTGGGAGATCATTTTTCCCATCTTTCATCTCTTCTACATTTGAATTTTGGTGACCATAGCTGATCTCTATTTTTTGTGAATTTCAATACTATATTTACTTCCATGTAATAGAATTTTCCCTAACCTTTATGTTAAGGATTAAATGTTTTGTATGACTTATTTACTGATATTTTGTTTTCATTCACAAGTGTCTAATGATCCTAATCATGTAGTTGTAAAATGAAACAAATATAGAGGCTTCATTTCTTCTAAGTGATGACATTGTACTTGGGTATGTTGTTATGAGTGTCTCTGCCTTCTTTTTATGGGCATATTTGTTTAAGGGCACTTCCTATAATAAAATTAAGGACATATATTAAGAGAGGATTGCAGAGTGGTATCATTGCAATATTATACAAGTATATCAACCTGAAAATGCCCATGCTTGCTTGAAAAATCCCAGCAAAGAAGGTTGCAGTCAGGGCCAAGTGCAAAGACAATTCAGGATTGTGTGCTGGGGAGACCTTGGCAATTAATGATCCTATAAGAAGTGATACAACAGCTACAGTTCCCATTGCAAGATCCCTCGAGCTCCCAAGCATTGCATATATCAGGGGTGGAACAAAGCTAGAATCTACAGTTCATGAATATATACACATCAATGCGCCATTGAAATTACATAATTAAAACCTTTTACAAATGTAAAGAGTATTAGTCCACATGGTATGCTATACAAGAGGTGGCTGCTTCAATCATTTGACAGATGATATTCAGTTGATTGTCATGGGAAATAATTTCAAAACTTTATGCTCTTTCATTTAAGTTATTTTGTGTGATAGGATTTTGCTAACTTAGTTCATGCAACAAATATCACTCTTTATTTACATAGGAAAAACATGTTGGTGGCATGTAGTCTAGTCTTGCAGTGTGGTGGTACATTTAGGCTTTCTTTTATTTTGGTCTAATTGTGACTGTTGTTGCTTTACGAATGGGCTTGTATTCAAGCTATGGCTACGCATGGTTTGGGAGCTGCTTGCAATAGTTTTATTGCCCAACATGAATGTTTATACCTTGTTTCAAAGTTTCTATTCTTTGGGTACTGCTGACAAGTTTCTTTGTGCACTTGTTAGACTACTCAGCACTGCCTATTTGAGCTTGGGTGTTTCTGATTGTTACCTTATTCAAGAACATTGTTTACTGTTGATAACTATTACTACAGATACTTCAAGGCTGAAGATCTTCCTTCACAAAATCTATATTGCTCTGGAACCTCGACAAAACTGCCCTAATAGCACCTGGCAGGAACTTCACTGCAACGCAGCCTTATTTCAATAATAGAGATTCTTTTCTAGAGAAGCATGATTTGTGGGAGTCCTATTTCTCTTTTTCCTCTTTAATAACTATTGTATCCTTCTCTACAATTATAAGATCATGGCCTTGTTTAGTGGGGAACTCCACTACATCCTCCTCTTATAAGTCCTCCATAACTAATTTTCACTTTGTAGTAGTTGTTCCTCATTTGGTAATTACAACTACTTTAATTTTCTTCTTGTATTCTACAAAAGATTTTCTCCACAACTATTTCATCCTTGAGTATACCTTTCCTAACTATTCCTCTTCTATCAAAGAATTTTCCCTTATTTCTTCATTATCTTCTACCTCTATTCTTTGACATCTTCGAGCATTAGGGGATTTTCTTTAGGTATTCTCACTAGAACTTTTGCCCCTTTCACCACATTTAGCCTAGATAGTTCTTCACTTTTAGTATTTGCTCAGTTGTTCTTATAGTCTTGTGCTACCCTTAGACAACTAAAAAAATGTGTAAAATTGTTGCAAATTCCACATATTTTCTTTTTCTCTTCTCTACACTCATTGGCATAATGCCCTTGTCTCGCTACATTTATAGCAAGTTACATCTTCTCTTCCCCTCTAATAATGGCCTTTTCCCCGACCATGCCCTCCTCTAAACTCATTGCAATGACTTATATTATTATATTGTGGATAATCATCCTTGTAACTGATAAATGGCTTGAAATCTATGACTTGGGGTGCCAAATTTTGTATTGTATTAATTTGCATTGGTTTCTCCATTATGATTGCATGTACCCATTATCTTGTACATGGAATGCTCTTTATTCTAAC
The DNA here is from genome assembly GCA_027924645.1 of Cunninghamia lanceolata. NCBI lineage: Eukaryota > Viridiplantae > Streptophyta > Pinopsida > Cupressales > Cupressaceae > Cunninghamia > Cunninghamia lanceolata. The sequence continues at coordinate 524,490 of BSBN01000940.1, forward strand.
CCCTTATATCTTGCCATCCATTTATGGAGGGGTTCATTGTCTTTACACCTATGATTACACCAAGGATCATGCTTAGGATCCTCTCTTAGTTTGAATAATGGTAAGGAATAATCATTAGTCTGGTGGTCATCCCACTCTCTACAGATTCTATGGAAAATGCTTTTTATCCTCCTTGGAGGTTCTGTAATGTCTACTCCTAGCATCATAGCTCTCTTTCTATCCTCTATGACTGGGCAGTCATTCCTTAGATCACATTCATTCAAGAAATAAGTGTACTAGATCTTTTTCCTATGGATGGGTGACACCTCTCTATGGTTCTCTCACTTAGCTATTTAATCTCTTGTTTGACTTTCAATTGTTCCAATTCTAATTTTAACTTTTCTATTTCTAGGCTTTCTTCCCTTATACTTTCCCTTCTCCGCGGTTTCACTTCTATCTTTGAGGCTAATTAGACTACCTCTGTATATGTATCAAAGATTCTCCCATCCAAGGATGCCCTAATGCTAGGTAGGAGTCTAGAGACAAACCATTCAACTTTCCATTTTTTTTATTAGTGGCTCTTCTAGTCTTATCACAACTCCCTTAAACCACTAATCAAATTATTTATGGTTTATCCTTTTCGTTATATCATATCCTTCATTTTGCTAGTGGTTTTTAAAGGAACTTTTGGGGATTGAAATTTGTTCAAGAATTGCTTTTTCAATCTAGCCCATTCATTATTGTGCAATAGACATTCCTTCATGTACCACTTAAGGGAATCATCTCTAAGTGTTCCCACAAAGTCATATAATTTTTGCTAATTCTCTCTCACTCCATTTCTTCTCCATGTAAATTCTAGGACAAATATATACTCACTAGCTTCTTTGGTATCCTTGCCAAAGATTGGAAGCTTGATATGGTTTTGTTCCATTGTGTTAGTGATAGGCACCTTTATTTTATTATTGTTTGGTGAGGTTGCTCCTTCACTTTCTTTCCTACCTTCCTGGTTTGTCCTTGCTTCTTTAGGTCTCATTTTCTTGAAATCCTTGACATTGTTACCTCTCTTGATAGATTTATGTTGTTTACCAACTTTCTTATTCTACCTTTGTCCCTAGGCAATTCAAAATCAAAGAATTTTTTGCCCAATAACTATCCCCACAAAAATACAAACTCTCTTATTTCTACTTCTTCCTTTGTCTAGAATGGTCTACTAAATATCTCTTTGGATGAAACTCTTATTGATTTAAGTGCCATGAGGGATGACTCTTGGTCCGGGGATTCACCTCTTCAAGGTGTCATTTCATTTTAGGAAATGGGATTTTTGATAATTTCTCATTAGTTAATAACATTTAATTAAGTAATATAGCATTATCCCATCCTTCTTGGAAGTTTAAATTGTATCAATGGCTAATTCATTGAGCATTTCTCTTGTATCATTATTTCCTTCCTTCTTCTCTCTTTCCTAAAATTCTATATTATTCATCATTCTCTCCCTTTGTAAACATACACTTCTAAGCTCACCACATTATCTAAATCTTCCACACTCAAGTCTAGAGGTTTTAGCTTAAAATTTGGGGTTAATAAACCCTCAAACCCTTCACTAATAGTGAACCTAATGTTTGACAAGTCAGGTTAAGAATATGGCACTCAAGTCAAAAATTCAAATAGAAGAGCACCACTGCTTCCACACCCTATTTGAGCACTCTTCATTCTAAGCCCTCCCTCTATTGACTCTTTAAATTCATCATATTCTTTCATCTACTCTACCAATTTGGTCAAATTTTCTTTTGCTCTTCTAATGTGGGTAATTAATTGCTCAAATGTTTCATTGTTAGTGAGTGCCACATTCACTACTTCTCCCTCCTATCGTAGAATCTCAAAAATATCAACATTCTCAATAACATCCCTCCTAGTGCACTCCATTGAGGCTTCCCATCCTTTTCCATCCTCTTGTTGTATCTCTCCTATATCTTTTGAACATGTTTCAATCTCCTCTCTTCCATGTTCATTTCCATTGCAATCTTATTTTTTCAAAAAAATTCCCTGGCCTTTTTCTATCTCCTTTTGTAATGGGTGGTTTTAGTTTGGAATTACATTAATCCTTTTATCCATCCCTTATGTCTCAATATAGACCATCCTCAGTGGTTACGTCCTTTTAGGATCCTTGCTAGGATCATCCCCCCTTTCCATTTTTTATCCCCTAGGTGTCTAAACCCTCTCACATGCTAGGACCTAGTGTGTGTTACTACAAAACATCAAAGTTGTTTCCTTTCTATCTGTATACATCTATTGTTGAATCTTTTCTTGTCATAGAGTTTTTTTCCAAGTTCCATCCTTTCCTTACCAGAAAACACCAAGGTCTCAACAATGAAACCAAAATGTTGACCAAAGAGGGCACAGACTGAATTTCTAATTCTTATTCTCTGTTAATATTGTATTTATACCCTAGTGTGATGGATGAGAAAAGGAATTAGAACATATGATGTGGATTACAGGTTAATAAGGTAGATTATAACATACACAAATAAACTAAAACATTCACACATTCACCATATACATATATAAAATCCCATAAATCATCTTCATTATATTAACATGTAGTACATAATCACCAATCTCTTAATACATATTCAACTCTCATACAATATCATATCATATGTGTCTTATATATCACTCATATATTCCCTTATCTCTCTTCTCTATCTCCTATTCTGTTATGTTTTGTTATGCTACTTCTTTTATATCTTATATGTGGTACATATATGTCTATGACTAAGTATAGGGATGTGTCCCTCTTTATTCTCCTTCATGGTTACGTCCTATAAGTGTTGCAAGTTGGTTGTAGGTGCTACAATATCACATCTTTGTCTTGTAGTGACTTTCTCTTGCTCTGTTCCGCTTAAGATGTGTCTGTATGCTATCAAACTTTGGCACCCTTCTAGGTTTTCACCATTGGCCTCTATTAGGTTGCCCTTTTGATTCTTCAACCTAATGGGATTGGTGTGGCTCTATCCTACCAACAATTATATTTAGCTATAGAGATCTATAGGTCCTATTTGTTTCAAATTTCTCAATTAGGTGAAATAGATTCCCTTTCATGGTTGCTTATAGTGGGTTGTTAAGTCATTAGTAAATTATTTCCAACTCATTACCTATCATTTCTTGTCACTCATCATCGTTGGTACCACTGATAAGGTTTAGATTCAAAATGTAGTGAGGCTATGTCAACCATTGCATTCTCTAGTATATTATGAAGCTTACAGTATTGTTCCATGAGACTTATCCATGAAGTTACATTTGTAACAGCAAACTTACAAATGTATATTTTGGGTAGGTTCAATTTTGAACCTTGAAAAGTTTGTCCTATCACTTGATTTAATTTGTTGGGGTTGTATTTGTCCAAGTGGTTTGGCTTGGGCTTCAATTTTGATAGTAATTTTTGTTTAAACCTATCCAAACCCTCATTTAAGGATGTTGCAAATGGATAAAACAATTTATCCTTGATAAAATTTACTATTGTTTCACATCCTTCTAGAAATTTTCCTCCAATTTTAGGTTGGGGATAGTAAAGAGAGTCATTGGACTCATTATTTATAGAAAATACATCTAATCCAAAAGATGTCATGCCTTATAATTTTTTTGTTTTCCAAACTCTTGGCTTTTGATTAGGTAGGGAAGGGTAGTACCCAGTGAGAATTCCAACCATGAAATTTTAAAATATGAGCTACAACTAAATTTGATGTCCCTCATTTAACCCAACTTTGAACACTAAATTCCAAAGTGTATTTTGCCTCTAATAAGAAATTATAAAGAACTGACCCTACCTAATTTTTCATGAGCTTTCCAATAATCTCTATTTTTTTTTTTAATCTTAAAAATTGTGGGTTGTAGAACAAATTAATGAAAGATCAAAAAATTGTAATAACTTGCTAAAAAAATGATCATATAAAGCTATTTTTTTACTACAAGTCTCTAAAATATATTACTCAAAACCCTAAAAAAATCACAACCAAGTTTGCATTGGTTTGTAAGTTATGGTGAAAACAAAATTCTTGGCCCAAATTACTGCTCTGATACCACTTGTTAGGATATTTCTTGGGAATAAAGGTAAAAATCAATAAAATATCAGACTACTTTGAGGGGGTGACCTCCAAAAATTAGAATATGAGATATAAATTCAATATTATAACTTATGATGGTTAAGGATGTTAGAATATTGAAAAAAAAAATCTAGAATCAAATTGAAAGAGTTAGAATCAATAAACTATAATGCAAAAATAAATGATCAACATAACAGTACTATGAGAGAATAATGTAAATGCTCAAATGGCATAATGACATTAAGAGAGAACTATGGCTCCAACTTTACAAAATGAAGAGACATGCCTTGCTTATAAAGGAAAGGTTGAGAGATAAGAAGTTGTAGTCATGTGACAAGTGTCATATTCCTATTACATGTGACAACTAGAGAGCAAGATGACAACTAGTCAACGAAAACCTTTGTAGGATAAGACAACTATCAACAACTATCAATAACTATCAGCAACTAGAAACAACTAGAAACAACTAGAAATATCAAGAAGGCTCACTAAGTCAACTTAACATGTGAATATGTGTGTGAATATTGTTCACACAACAAGGGGAAAATAGCTAGGAAATACCCCTATTCACACTAACACCCCACCTTAAGTGCAACTTAGGGAGAAGCTGACTAATGCAAGGATGCAAAATGCAAGAATGGGTCCCTGCAATAAGGCCAAGATAGATACCCATGTACAAAAAAATCTCTCACAAACTGAGAGAAGGAGAAAACCCAGTGGGACCAAACTCCTCCCCAAAAGAAAGAAAACATATTTAATGCTCTCTATAGTATGAGAAGAATAAAACCCCTTGTGAGGAAAAAGCCCCCCCCATAAGAGAAAATACACCCCCTAGAATAGAGAGAGTGAAATAAACTATGAAACCCCCCCACAATGAAGTAGCTCATGTTCCAAAAGAGGATTCCCATATATGAATACTGAAGATGATCCATTTGTGCCAAATGACATTTCCCCCCTTAGGAAGAAAAAACTCCAATGGTGAATGATGAAGTAACTCCCATTTGAAGAAACAAGGTGAGGAAGGAAGTCTCATGATGTACCCTGTCTCAAAACTCTACTCAATTGTCTCCATGCTGATGTCGAAATGAGCCACAATCAAATCAGGAGTCCCAGGCCTAACTGAAACAAGTGACCTCTCAAAATCATGTGAAAACTGATGAAGAACAAGATCCAAAGAACTGATGAATAGATGTGGAATGTTAATGCATGCCATGTGGCTACAATGAAAATCCCATGAGATGTCCTGCAAAGAATCACTGGAAGCCCTCGGTGAATCCTCTCTAAACTCTGTAGAAATAGTAGGTGTATGTGTACTATCATCAAAGAGGAGAGATAACCCCTCAAATGTGTCCTCCAAATCAGCAATGTGAGACTCCACAAACAAAGATACAGTGGCTGATAAATAGGAATCTCAATCAGGAAGACTGAAATGATCCTACTACAAAGAATCACTGGAGGCTCTTGAAGAAGCAACTTTGAACTCAGAAGTAGCAATAGGTACTGTAGATGGGGTATCATGTATGTCAACCAAATAGACTGATAATCACACAAGAATCTGTCCACACAAGATGAGGAAATAGAAGTCTCAGTATCATCCATAAGAGCCTAGTCATCTAAGGAAATATCACTATCAGATGAAGATCCAAGGTCTCCATACAACTATCGAATGATAGTCCAAGTAGTGAAAGGACACTCAATGTGCTCTATGTGATGTACAATATCCTCAAAAATAGTAAGACATATTTGTCCATAGATCATGTCATTATTGTTGAACCATGCATTCTTCTGATCATTGTCACTTGGCTCAGGAATGAGTCCAAGGAGATAGGGCAATCAATCCTCCATAAGGGATTACTTCTTTATCCCTTGTGTAGACACCTAAAAATGTCTTCACCCTTCAACCATCTTTCCGCATCATCCATATCACTAATTTCTCCTTTCACCCAATTAATTAAATAAATTCATAATAATTTAAATAATTAACCTAACATCATCCCTGATCATCCATCCTCAGCCATTCTTCATAAATTTATCCTTAGTCCTGAATTAAATTAATTAATTCATCACTATACCTTATTAACATCATCCCAATTAATTAAATAAATATGCTAAATATTTATTTGGCTAATTTGTCCACTTTCCTAAACCTGATTAATTAGATAAATCATACTTATTTTATTAATCAACCCTACTAATCAGCCTACACCTAGCCTAGTTGATTAAATAGCCATTATTTAATTAGCTACCCTAGCCTACATAACCCCTAGACCTGGATTAATAAAATAAAGCATTATTTAATTAATCCTAAACCCTGATTAGCCCATTCACTAATTTTCTCCAACCACATTAATTAAGTTAATCATCTTGATTAACTTGGTCAAAGCATCATTAACACCTTCTCCCACAACTGACATGACCCTTCCACCTCACCTTACTATTTCCATGCTAAACTCTTCTCCAAAATTTGAACTCACACATTGAGTGCCAAAATTACGCATGTGTCACACATCCTCCCATAAAATGGAATTTTAAATTCCACATCCTCCCAAGGAAATAATATTTTATTTCCTTACAAGTCATTATCATATTAAATGCAATGCCTTCCCCAAAAATAAATTTAAAATTCATTTTTTTCTCCACCATCCAATTTTGTTGATCAAATATCAACCCTCCATCTCTAATTCAATCTCCACCCTTGATCTCATCTTTTAATCTTAACCATTGGATCAAAATCCCTCCAAATTTGCCTATAAATAAGACCCTCCACAAGCTATTTTCATCATCCAAGTTTGAGTAATGTTATCATGCTAAAATCATTCCTCATAACCTCTTAGCCAATCCATTGTGTTACAATTGAGAGCATATCCACATTCAATACTTAGTTTGGGTAAAGCTAGGAGCTCTTGGGTGCAAGCTCCTCCACCTTATCAAGGAGTGGGAGACTCTTCAAAAGGTATATCGTTTGTATTTCTTGCATTTTGATGTTTTGTTTTCCTTTGAAACTTCTCTTATCTTCATTTGGCATGCCCAGTGGGACCCCCTGGTCCAATCTAACTTCTTTTTGAGTGTTTTTGTGAGGTTTCTTGACGGACAAGGCAGATTAGCACCATATCCTCCCGCAATCTTCTTCTCGCAAAGTAGCACCATTTCCTTCTGTAGTAGCACCATCAAACTATAGAGTAGCGCCATCCCTGTCTATAGTAGCGCTATTTTAATGCGATAGAGCTAACGTTATTTGGCCAAGAAAAAAATTATGCTTGTTTTTGGTCTTTTCACCATTGTCTGAGTCTTTTTGTTCTTTGTTTTTTGATAGGTTTGCCTAGGCCTAAGGGGTTATAATGTCCATTTTTTTTTAAATCATAAAGGCAACTAGACTTGGGTTATTTATCACTTTCTAACACAAAGCAACTCTATTTTCTGCTAACAAACTGGTGTATTTGTTCTTGGACTGATTTTGCAGGTTTCTAACAACTTATCTCATGATTTGGTGTAATTTTGTCCTCTATTTTGTGCAGGTTTCTAATTTTTTCTATGGAACAATGCTATCCCTTCCTAGAACGATGCCATACAGTTCACTGCTAGACAGGTAAAACAGGTATAATTTCCTTTAGCGCCATTTGACCATACTTTAGCACTATTGTCTTCTAATTTAGTGTTATGTTCTATTTTAGCATGATTTCCCTATTGATTAGTGCCATTTTTATCTGTTGTAGCATTGTTTGTGACTATTTTAGCTCAGATAGTGAACTTTTTAGTGCCATTTCTATTTAATTAGTGCCATCAGTCTATTCTCAAGCACCATTTAACTTTGTATTAGTGCTATTTACTTATGTTTCAGTGTCATATCATTTTGTTTTAGTGCTATTTTCTAACAGTGATTTTGAAGTTTGTGCAGGTGACTAATATGTTTTTGCAGGTGTTATAAATATTTGACCAAGAACATTTTAAAACTACTGACATTTTGGTGCAGGTTTTCGCTAGTCAAAGTCTTCGTTTGCTATACTAGAGTAGTTGCACTAAATTAGTTTAGTGGGAAATTAACCTTGCTTGCTTAGTTTGGTTTGTGTGTGGACGTATGCAATCCCCTCGCACCTTAGGGTGATCTTGGGGATCAAAAGTTCACACTCAAACATTTTATTTCTTTCAAGTGTTATCCCGAAGGGGTCATTTTATTGCGTATGCTCTCCCCTTGCACCTTGTGCACTCTTGGGTGATCAAAAGGAAGGGCGATTTATTCTTAGGAGGCTTGCTTGGGGATTTCATCACCCCAAGGGATGACCTCAACCATGTGTACTAGCGGGGTATATCAAAGGGGGAGAAGAAAACTTGTACCCCAATCTAGTTGCATTGTCATTAGGATAGCCTTGGGGCCCCAGGTGATTCCAGACACAAGGTGAAGTGGCTTGCCGCATCCCTTCAATGGACTAGTGTTCATGGTCTTGTGCCTCATGTACCTTGTGTATGAAGAGGACTCCCTAGAAGCCTTTACTATCCTAGCTTAAGACCTTTAGGGTGTCATACCTTGTAGTTCACCGCTATAGAAAAGGGGAATATGCTCACCCTACCGTTATACTTGAGATAGGCATTACCTTGGGCAAGACAAAAGTCTCCTTGGTAAGGGGGTAAGGTGGTCCATGACCTTGCTTTCCCTATCTATCCAAGCTATAGCACCAAAGCTATTAGTGGGGATGGGAATCTCAGTTCACTTTGAGTTGAGATTGATTCATGACCACTTCATGAGATCTACAAGGTATGATACTCCCACTTGACTAATGTTAGGATTGTTCATGTGCTTGGTGTGTCTTCTTGTCAAAACCTATACAAGCCAATTTATCCAAAGTCCACCTTGATTCAAAAAGCCATTGTGTTCTCTTGTTTGATTTTTGTGCTTTCCAAGAAACCTTTGACATTATCCAAGTCCAACATTTGAACCTTTAAAATCAAACATTTGAACTCTTGAAATCTAAAATTTGAGCCTTTGAAATCCAAAATTTGAGCCAAGAATCCAAAAAAACCAAGTGTGACCAAAAATCCACTCAAAGTTCCAAAACTATCTATCAAACAATGCTATACACTCTTTCTTTAGCACTATAAATTCATCTATTAGAAACATTCTTGTAGCACCATATGCCAACCAATCAGTGCTATTTTCATCTACGTTAATGCCATTCCTCTCTGTTTTAATGCCATACTGCTCTGCATTAGTGCTATTTGTAGACTGTATCCAAAACACATAATCTAATTTGTTCCTCAATCTCTTAGCTTCATTTAGCCTTAGAATTAGGATACCTTGTCAAAATCACCAAAAATCAAATCATCCCTTTTTGAGTCCAACCTTTATCCACATTTCCATTTTCAACCTTTGTCCAAATCCATCCACATCATCCCATAAGACCTTAGAGAAACATCACTTTAATATTGGAGCCTTGACCATATTCCATCCATTAATCAATTGTCATATCCCAAACCCTAATCCATTTCCATAAGGGTTTTCACAAAACCCTAATCCTAATTCATTAACCTCCATCCCACCTTAGAAATATTTTTGGGCCTTTGCCTTCCCTTGATTCCATCCAAATTTGCAAAATATCTCACCAATCTCCATCCACATCAAAATTTTAGATTCACTCCAACCCTAGTCTTAGCCCAATTATCTTCATCCTCATCCACCAACATTATCCAAACCTTATCAACCTTATCTAAAATCCAACATCAACATCCAAAATCAAATCTATCCAAACCTTACCAATAACATCAATCATCAACATACAAAATCCAAAATCAAACCAACATCCAAAGTATCCTTCAAATCAAGTTTGTGCATAAAATTAAATCTAGATCTCATCATCCTCTAATTTATAGGGAGCTTGAGACTTTGTCTACCTTGATTTCTTTTATAAATTAGCCTTTTTATCAACCCTTAGATAAATTGATTTAGGATCCTAGACATCTCCTAAGTTGATAAACTCTAAGGTAACCCATTTTTATTTTAGGTCATTAGTCTACCCTCAAGTAAAATTATCATTTTCTCTTTTTGCTTAAGGTCATTAGTCATCCTTATGTAAGAAGAGAACATCCTTTTGAAATCCAAAGATCTAGATTTATTTGAGCTCTTCTTTGATTTGATAATCCTTTCAAAACATCATCAAATTTGTCCAACATCCTTAATCACCTAGCCTTATCCAAAATTACTTTCTAAGTCATCCTTGGTCAATTTTTAATTGTCCCAAGTATACTTTAATCATCCATTCCAAAATCATTATCCCCAAATTTATCCCAAGTACCCTTTTAATCATCATCCTCAAATCTTATTATAAAATCACCCCCAAACCCATTTACCTTTAATCATTGATTCATCCATTTACCTTTAGTCCAAAAATACTTTAAAATCCAACCTTCAAGGTCACTCATCCAAAATCATTCTCATATCCCATCATCCGCCCATTTATCCATTGTATCCTTGGGTCTAATATTGTGAAATCAATTCTCTAAGGTCATAATCCTTATCCACTTTCCAACACTAAATCAATTCATACCCAATCCATTGCATGCCATTGACAAGGTCCCAAGCTAGGAAAAACAAGGAGATGGAACCTTTTAGAATCACTTTTGGGATGCCTAACATCGACCAAAATAATATCCCTACAATACAACAACAATCATCCCTTGATGTCAATGCTATGTAATTCCTTTTGGAATCCAATCACAAGGTCCCTTAGACAGAGTACTAAAATTGAACCCAAATAGATATCTTGAATTCCTCATCCAAAATGGTGCCGCCATACCCACCTCATCACAACCATCCTCCTCTAACACTATCCCCAACACATCTCAAACTTCAAACACCACCACATCAAATCCTACCTCCACATCAACCATATCAATCCCTATCTCCGCATCAAAATCAACTATAACCACATCCACACCCCAAATCACCCTCAATATTCCCAACAACACCACGTACATAAGTGCTTCCATGAGTGTACCACAACTCGATGCTAACATCATAGCCTTCATAACTTGATTATTTTCCCAACCACCCTATAACACATCCAACACATGCAATAACCCCTCATCTAACTTCAAATACACACAAACCCCCATCTCTCAACCACCTATCTCACAACCACCCGTTGTGTCATCTTCCATTCAAAATCCTAACCAACAACAAATTCCACCACACATCATACAACAACTCCTTACCTGTCAACAACACCAAGCCCAACAAAACCAAAACCAAAACCCACCTCAACATCAACAAATCCCTAATTTTCTCCAACAATTAATCCATCAACAACAATCACATGTACCCCAACCTCCACCAACCCAAGATTTATCAAGCATTGCGCAAACCTTGATCCAAAAGGTTGACAATATGCAACATGGGCACAAGAGAAAACAATATTCCTTTGAAGATATTTGCCCATATCTATTTGATAGAACCATTCCCATGCCACCCTTCCCTAAAAAAATTGAAACTCTAAAATTTGACAAGTACAAAGGGAAAGGGGACCCTAGGGAACACCTTAGGGAGTTTTACATTGCCTTCCTAGAGGTCTCATACGATGACACATATTTGATGAGACTCTTTCCTAGAAGCCTAGGTGGTCAATCCACCAAATGATTTTCTCATCTTCCCCCTAGCATCAAAACATTCCATGATCTCACAGAGAAATTTGTAAATCATTTATCTTATAACTTTGAACATGAAATATGCATGACGAACCTTTGCAACACAAAACAAAAGAATGGGAATCCTTTGTTGCCTTTCTACAAAGGTGGGGATGCCTAGCAAGCAAACTCCCTTGGCCTATTCCTAAGAAACAATTAGTCACCATGTTTATGACTAATTTAAATAAGGAAATGGGATTCCATTTGCAAATGCAATGCGTGTCAACCTTTGAGGAGGTTATAGACAAAGGAACAACCATAGAGAGCCCTTATTGCTAAAGGGGCTATAAAAATCTACAACAATGACAACAACAACAACAACAAGTCAATGGAAATGACACCAACACCCCCAACACCAACAATTCATCCCATGAGAAACCCCTCTTTTGGGGCAAAAACAAAAACACTCTTGATGATGGTGTCACCAATGTTAAGAGTGTCCAAAACATACAAACCACCGCACCATCAAATCCATCCATAAGAAACAATGTAAATATTCCCAAGGGACCACCCAAACAAAACAATGTACCCAAGAGGAGATTCACACCCTTGGGTGAACCTATTGAGGATGTTTTGAGAAATCTCATCAAGGCGGATCTAATCACATTTCCACCCATTCTCTTATGATGATAACCAATTTAAACCCTCTTGGTTTGATGAAAATGCCTATTGTGAATATCATCGGGTGAAAGGGCATAAAACATCTAACTACATGAGGTTGAAACATTGCATCCAAGATCTTGTAGATAGAGGCAATATAACCATTGACGAACCTCCAAAGAAATTGCCTAATGCCAACTTTGGAGCATACAAGGATCCACTTCCAGATCATAACAAGGGAAAAGCCTCTTCCGTGAATCAATCCTACAACATAGTACCACCACCCTCTTCTTTTGACTCTATTGTAGGTCGAATAGAAGATTCTTCCAACCATATCAACACCATCACCATTAGAGCCAAGACACCCAATTGTGTCGTTACCACTCATCGCGGTCGCATCTCCATTCAAGGAGCCCTTACCAATGATCAAGCCAGTACATCTGCACCCATCAATCTTCCATCCACTCACAAATATAATCTTCTTGATCACCTCGGAAAGACCCCTACTCAAATCTCCATCCTTGAGTTGCTTCATACATCCCTCCTCCACAAGGACATCCTCGATAAATCTCGAAGGAGATCCAAGTCCCTACCAACTTGAATGTTGATCAATTCCAAGCCATGGTGGGACACATCACCTCACCTCACTATCTCACCTTCTCTGAGAAAGACCTCCCCGCGTCCAACACCTCACATAACGAAGCCCTTCACATCGAAGTCCTAATCCACAAACATACCTTGAAATGAGTCTTAATAGATGGTGGCTTTGGCCTAAATCTTTGCATTCTAAAATTATTAAAACACTTGGGATACTCCGATGTGGTTGTGGACTCTAGTGACTATATAACCATCAAAGGATACGATGATACCGAAAGATTGTCTGAAGGCACCATTAGGCTTCCCATCCAAGTAGGAAAAAAGATCCTAGAAACCAAATGTTGAGTTCTTGATCTTGACCTCCCATACAACATCCTCCTCGGTCAACCATGGATCCATGCCATGCAAGCTGTTCCATCCACTTTTCATCAATGCCTAAAATTTCCATATAATGGCATGGAAGTTACTATCTATGTCGATCCTTGTCCTTTCCTATACTGCAGCTTTTTGGAAGGACATGATCAAACTTTATTCCCATACAACAATACCACCAAAGCATCCACCTCTAGTACTAATCCAAAATCTTCCATCTCATACATGGATCCTTCAAACATCGTATCCACATCGCAAACATCCACCCCTCCTGAGGTCAAGATCAAGATAAGTGACATGGGATGCGAAGAATATGATCTACATGGCACATTTTGCGTAGTCTTACTCCTACCATCCCCAAAGACATTTGGTGCCCCTAAGGATAATGAAGTCTCAACGGTTATCATCAAATACAAGCCTTTTCCCATCTTCGAGCATAAATACTTCATGGAACAAGATGTCCTCGAAGACATATCCTCCTAGTTATACAAGGATGAAGAGGAACAACAAGAAGCTCCTATCCTCACTACTAAATTCTATGGAAAGGGTCTCAAGATTGTCAAATAAATGGGTTACGAAGGACAAGGAGACACAGGCCTTCATGAACAAGGAATTATTGAGCCTATTCAAGCAACAAGGAATCATTATCTTTGCGGGCTAGGGTATGGAAAACAAGAGTCTGCCCCCACTGAACTTGAGTATATCTTGAGTAAGGATGCTAGGTCTTTCCCTATGATCGATAACATCAACAAAGAGGACCATCAAGACTCCTTTTTTGATTTCACTGAGATTTTTGAATCATCCATACACACCATTTACACCCTAACAACGATGCCATCAACATCCAATGACCTACCTCTCATCTACCCCCAACTCATAGATTGGAACCAACAAGGGCCTTCCATCCTTGATGTCGCACAAAATGACAAAGCTATTACAGAATTCCTAGGGGTTAGAGACCATATACCCCTTGGAGATCATAGAGATGGATACATAATGGAAATCAATACCTCCACATACTTCGGGGAGACAATCCAATCTCTTAGTCACAAAAGTATAAACATAAATATTACACCCCCTAGTGAAAACCACTTTGTGGCACTTTTGGATGATGAAAAAATCAAAATAAAGGACGTATCCCCTAGTGAAAAACTCCCCAAGGCACTAGAGGATGAGAGAATGGATCTCCTTGAAGTCTCAGAATTGTATCAAGAGAGATCACCAATCCTGGTAGAAGCATCACATGAAATGAACCTTGGAATTGAAGAAGCACCCAAGATCACATTCCAAGCAGAATCCCTTACAGTAGTAGAACAAGAGGCCTTCTTGGCCTTCTTTAAACAAAGGAGTCATAACTTCACATGGATATATGCTAATATGCTAGGGTTGGACCCTGCATTGGTAGTACACCATCTCGCTGTTCATCCTGATGCAAAACCGGTGAAGCAAAAACTTAGGAAAATGAATCCTCAAATTGCACTATTGGTCAAAGTTGAGCTCAAAAAGATCTTGGATGTAGTATTCATTCAACCTATCGACTATCCTTAATGGATCTCGAACATTATACCCATATCAAAAGTCACTGGGGGCATCCGTTGTTGCACAGACTTCAGGGATCTTAACAAGGCATGCCCTAAAGATGACTTTCCACTCCCCAACATAGATATCATTGTTGACCTCACTGCTGGACATGAAATGTTATCCCTCATGGATGGATTTTTTGGCTATAACCAAATAAGGATAGCAGAAGAGGATCAACATAAAACAACCTTCATATGTCCATGGGGAACTTACTACTAGGTTCTGATGCCCTTTGGGTTGAAAAATGCAGGAGCCACATATCATAGAGCCATGACAATCATCTTCCATGACCTTTTCCACAGCATAATGGAAGATTATGTAGATGATTTGTTGGGAAAATCCAAGACTAGAGAAGATCATTTGAATGTGTTGGCAATGATCTTTGACAGATTAGAGTAATACAAGGTGTAGCTAAATCCTAAGAAATGTGTCTTTGGGGTCACCTCTGGAAAACTCCTAGGGTACATCGTATCAAGAAGAGGAATTGAAGTCGACCCTTCTAAGGTTAAGGCTATAGTGGACATGCCTCCACCTAAAACACTCAAACAACTTAGTAGCCTTCAAGGGAAACTCTAATCTATTTGCCGCTTCATTGTACAACTTGCAGATCATCCATTCTAGCATCTTCTTCAAAACGAACAACATTCGTATGGGATGAAAAGTGTGAAAAAGCCATTAAGAAGCTAAAGGAATATCTTGCTACGCCACCTATCCTTATTCCACCAAAGCAAGGACAACCCCTCCTATATATCTCAACAATAGAAACAACAATAGGGACCTTGCTAGCACAACATGATGAACAAGGAAAAGAGAGCCATATACTACATCAACAACACTTTGGTGACCTGTGAGCTGAATTATACTCTCATTGAACGAGCATGTCAACTAATTGTCTTTACCTTATAAAAGCTAAGACACTATATGCTCAATCATAAGACAAAGCTCATTGCTAAAATTAATTCACTGAAATATGATCTATTGACTAGAGCAGCTCTCACTGGATGAATGGCTAAGTGGATTATGATCCTAAGTGAGTTTGACATTGAGCACACAGAGTGAAAGGCTACCAAAGGACAAGTGATTGTTGATCAATTAGCTGATGCACCCATCTTGACAGAGCAACCGCTACTTTTAGAATTCCTGGATGAATCCATACTCATAGTAGCACCAACAACAGATACATGGAAAATGTATTTTGATGGATCCTCAACACATCGTGGCTCAAGGGCAAGCATCTTGTATGTTACCCCTCAAGGAGGCACTATTCCAAAATCCTACAAAATAACATTTCCATGCACAAACAACGTAGTAGAATACAAGGCCCTCATCACAGGACTTCACATGGATATCCAATGGAAGATTGAAAAGCTTATGGTTTATGGTGACTCACAGCTAGTTATCAGACAAGTCAACAATGAATATAAAACAAAAGATGACAAGCTCCTGCCATATAAAAGAATGGTTGATGATTTCAAGGACTACTTTCATGACATACATTTTAAGCAAATACCAAGGTTGAATAACAAAGCAGCAGATGCCATGGCTACTATAGGATCCCTTGTTGACATGAAAAAGGACAGTAAGAAATGTGAGTTCCTGATTGAAGAACTTCCAATGTTAGCTTATGATGTCCCACAATCTGAGCTAGTATGCGACATTGTTGGCCCCCTATCTCCATGGTATCAAGAGACCTACATGTACCTTCATTAAAACATCATTCCATCAAACCAAACATCCACACAATGCCACACTTTCATTCACTGAGCCTCCCGCTTCACCATCATAGGTGATATCCTTTACCGCAAAGGTCTTGATGGTACTCTTTTATTATGCCTCGATTCTAGGGAAGCCGAAGTGGCCTTACAAGAGGTACCCAAAGGTATTTGTGTGGCACATTCTAGTGGACCTACTCTAGTGAAGAAGATTCTAAGGATATGATACTATTGGCCTAGCATGGAACGGGATGCTCATCAGTTTGTGATGAAATGTCTTCCATGTCAGCAACATGGTGACCTCATCCATGCACCATCATAAGAATTGTAGCTGATTACGACCCCTTGGCTCTTTTCACAATGGGGGCTCAACCTTATAGGAAAAATTCACCTGCCATCATCTAATGGACATATGTTCATTATCACCGCCACTGAATATTTCACCAAGTGGGTAGATGCCATTCCACTCATTTACACCACTGGAATCCAAATCGCAAAATTCATCCTCCACTACATAATATGTCATTATGGCATTCCCCTCTCCATCATCACTGACAATGGGAAACCATTCAAGAACCAAGAAGTTTGCACTCTGCAAAAAATTCCACATCCAACATCACTTTTCCACACCATACACACCGTATTACCCTCAAGGTAACAGTCAAGTTGAAGCTTCTAATAAAACCATCCAACGCATCTTGAAGAAGACGGTTAATGAAGTTGGTCGTGACTGGCACCTCCAACTCAATCCCACCCTTTGGGCCTATCGCACAAACATTCGTACCCCTACAGGAGCCACTCCATACTCTTTAGTATTTGGTTCCTAAGCCATCTTGCCAATCGAGGTCAAGCTCCCTCTCTCAAAATTTCATTGCAAAATATTATTACTAAGGAGGAGTATCAAGTTATCAAGTTGCACACCTGAATGAGCTAGAACTTCTAGATGAGAAGCGTCTGAATGCTCTAAATCATCTTCATGCCTATTAGAATCGCCTACACAGAAGCTACAATAAGAAGATCAAGAACCACAAGTTTGAGATAGGTGACCTTGTCCTTATGGAAAATCAGAGGAACCTACAAGAGCATCACAAGAAGGGAAAGTTTGAGCCTAATTGGTTGGGACCATATGTCATCACAGCTAGCTATGGATCAAGATCTTATCAACTTGCAACACTTGAGGGGCAGCCTCTGGATGAGCCAATGAACATCATGCACCTAAAAAAGTTCTATGCCTAAATCATCGAGTATCCCAAGTCAAAAATTAAAAAAAATCCAAAATTGAGAAAAAATTTGAATGCAATAAAGTCGTCCAATGGTGAAAATCACTTCGGTGATGCCTTGGATAAGTACCATGGTGAAAACATATCTTAGGCACCATGAGTAGTAGCCGGTCCTACCATCTAACAAGTCTTCACATCCATTCATCATTATCCTCTCTATCCCATGGCTTGGAATCCTAAAACATTCAATATCCCCCATCCCTTCATCACCCCACCTGAGGTAGATTCCCAAGTTAGTGGATTCTTGTATGCCCTCCTTATACAACATAAAATCTGAAAAATCTAAAAACATCATAAAATCACCAAAAATGCAAAAAAATAGTAAACTACAAAATCTAAAAATAGTAGAAAATTCAAAAACCCCCCAAAAAATTAAAAAAAATATAAAATCCCAAAAAAATCCTAATCCGCATCACAATTATCCAAATCATCTAACAAATCATCATCCCATCATCCAACACATCACAAAACATCATCCAAAACCACCCCGAACCATCTCTACATCATCACTACAAACCAGAACTACATATTCATCACCACCCTCATCTTAATGTGCCTTGATCCCATGGATATAGGGTACGTAGGCAGTCTGGAATACGAAGGAAGTATCCAATACACAAGTACAAAAGATGTGCCCATCCAACCCATTTGGATGGTCCCTATTTCCCTGAGCTTGCTAAATCCAAGAGCAATACACTTGCTAAGCATACTCTTAAAAGCGTCATATCTCACGCAAAAATCATTAATCAACAAACAAACTACAATCATGACACATGGCCTACTATCTTCTTTGCCATACTTTGACCTTTATCTCAAATCATCCCATCGATTCTTACCTTAACGGATATATCACTCCTACAATAGGCAGAATATATCATTTTATCAAATCAACACTTACCTTGGCAAGAGATACAATGGTTGTTTGTATGGTTCGTTGGTCTTTTTGATTATTGATTTTCATCTTTTGTCTCATTCTAAGGATCACTTTAAAACTACCTTGATCTCACTATATCATGGTATGTGGCGAAAAACACCTGGAATGGAGCATGGTCATTGTTTTGTATGTTGTGCTTGTGGGTTGGTCTCATTACTCCAAGTCTAGTATTCATATCTTGTAAATACAGGGTCGGTTCTAGTATATTGTTTCCCTTTTTGCATCTAAGGTTCAACATACCTTTTATGTACTAAGGACTTATGCTATGAGTCTCCTTCCCTGATTTAGACAAGATTGTACTATCTTGGGCATGCATGGTCATCCTATTGTTTGTAGGTCTACTCTATGCAAATATGGATATGTATCATCACCTTGGTCTTTCATACCTTGGTGAAAATATCCCCTTTTGCTATAATAAATCTAGGATTGCTCTCAAAAATATCAACACAATATCTCATCTCAACCCACATCCCTAACCTATCCTCATCCCTCAAAATCATCACCTAGGCTTGGCATTTAATGATGAAAAGGACCTAACCAATTCCATCCTCTAATCACCCTAAACACTCTAATCAACCCCATCCCCTAATCACCCTCCCATCAAAACTACCATCCCACAACCAATCCCACCCAACTCAAGCTCCTCTAACAATGTGGTGTTAGTGACTTAGTACTCCCACCCATCCCTAAACCTATCCCACCCATCCCTAAACCAATCCGACCCATACCCCAAGCCTCCTAACTCCATCTCCCATGGTTCTAAACATCATAATGTATCATGACAAACATCCATAACATTAACCATATCATCACATTATCCATCCATCACACATAATATATGTTTATTAATCTAATCATATATTCCATTTCCATTGCATTCATCCATATAAGCATATATTCTATTTTCATTCCATAAAATCATGTGCATATAATCCACATCATAATCCATAATCCAAATGAAAAACAACAATCATCCATAATAATCAACACATAGGTATCAATACATCCATCAAATAAAAACATATGCATAATCATCAGCATAACTCATCAATGCATACATCATAAACCATAAAACATCCATATGCATAACATCCATAAAACTATAATCATAAATGCATAATACATCATCATAGATAGCTGCCAAAATCATACATATATATATATATATTATGTATATATATATTATGCCCCGAAGGATAAAGTATATCAAAATACAAAGCCAGAAGGCATACAAATATAATCAAGAACCATGGGCAAATGAACCCCTGGCAGAGTCCATAGGAGAATCAGGACGATGACGAGGAGGTGGCCTCATAGGTGCATGTTGTGATGGTTGTTGCTACTAAGGTGGTGGTTGTTGTATAGATCTCTGAGAATGGCCTGATAGATGTGAACCAGACATCCCAGATTGGATACACTGGCTGTAGCTAGGCACCCTCTATCCCTTAGGAACTGCTATGCAGTAGGCCCGTAGTAACACTCGGCCCTAGCTCTCTAGTCTTCTAGTTGTTGTTGCATCTGCAATAGTTGTTGTTGTGCTGCTGAATAATCACCCCACATCTGTGCCATATTGGTGCCAACTATGACACCCTGCATCTAGTTGACCTGCTACCGCAGATGCATTACCTGCACCTTAGCTTGTGTAGCCCTACCCCCGGCTCTCTGAAGTCGAACCTTGGCCCCCTTTCTAAACACTATCTTAGTATCCTTCTCCCCTGTGATCTACGCTAGCTACACCTACATCTAACCCTGGAGATGGCCTATCTAGGCCTGTAGGATCTAGATTTTTGGGTCTCTATATCTGCCACTCACCCCATCCAAAAGGGCATGTACACCCTATAGAGTTTGCAACTGTGCTAGAGCGTTGTCTCGCTCTACTATCACTATAACCAAATCCTATTGTTGCTTTGCTACTACCTCCTCCAAACTGGCCACCTGGACCCGCAGTGTCACCGTATCCTCCTCCTGGTCTCTCCTCAGCCGTACTTATTGATAACTAGCAAATGGAATAGGACCAGGACCTATCCCTGATGGTCCTACACATGATGTCCCGACACCTAAAGTGCCCACCTTTCTTGGTGCCTATCCAGTAGGTGTTTGTATAGTCGGCACTTGCCCCATCTGTCCTTGCCCTCCAGGTACCTATGCAGCAAAAATATGAACCTGAGGTATTTGCCCAACAAGCACCTATCTAGGAGGTGTCTGCCCCATCTGTCCCTTCCCTCCCATTGCCTACCCTGTAGCTTTTGCTGCCCACATCTATACCATCTCCCTCCTCCTCAACCACCACTTCCTCCATCACATACTCTACCTCTACCTCATCCCTCTCCTCCTCCTCCTCCGGATCTACATCAGGAGCTGTAAGTTGCACAAGCCTCGCCTGTTGTCACCACATATCATAAGTTGAGGTTGTCCCTGCATCCACTATCTGGCTCAGCCAATGCCACTGCACTGGCTGCAGTGCTACCCAATCTAGTAGTGCCACCTACGGAGAAAGCATAGCAAGCCAAGCCATTGTATCTGATGGACTTCGTGCAAAAAACACCATGACCTGAGGAAGTTCCTGCACCAACCCAAATTGTCACATCACACATGACAGAATGTACCACTCGATCGTGTGCTCCATCCACCCCATCATATATCGAGGCTGAAACGTATACGGCATATGTATGTGGTCACCCAACCATGCCTCTGCTCCTATATATGGTCTCCATATAACCGTATCCATATCATCTATCTACCGCCTCCAGTATCTCAACCTCACCAGCTGTGTATGCTGAATAGGTGCCGTATACAAGAACACATATGGCTCAAACCACCCCCTTTGATAAGCACACTCGGGTCTCATGATCTAGATGTGCTCCCATGCCCACATGTGGAATCATGTCACTCCCACTCCCAAGCTCACATCTGTTTGGTACACTACCAGGTGCATCTCATGGTAAAGTTGTGCTAGCAAGCAGGCCCCCCATGCAAACACTATATTCTAAGTAATCATGGCCTCGATCACCTGCCCCCAGCCAACCAAGAAGCCCCACGACTGTCGATCTAGCATCGATATGCCTCCAATAAACCCACACACATACAACAGAAATCTCTGATCTGCCCCCACAAAGGTAGCTCCATACCGCATCTCTCATCTATCCAATGTATATCTTGGCTGAGATGGTGCAAATACTCTATCTAAAGTTGCCACTCCAGAGGGAACATCATATAACACCCTCTCTCCCACTATGAAGATCCTAAGGATCCTCCATACATCCTCTAGGGTGATAGAAATCTCACCCATAGGTAGCAAGAAGGAGTGTGTCTCGCTCCTCCATCTCTCCACCAAGGCCTTTATCATGGCCCTATGTGCCCATAACCATGGAATCTATGAAATAGTGTGAAGCCCAATCCTACAAAGTTGAGCTAAATCTACATCTGAAAACTAACTCCTCAATCGCCTCACTGAAGGAACTTATCGCTCCCGTGACTGAAGAATCCTCCCCTCAATCTGCATCCAAAAAATCACATAAATCAATTCATTGTCCCAAAATAGCGCTTTGGCGCTAATCCAGAGTCTTATAGCACTAAACCAGAAGGAGGCACTGATTCTGAGCCATATAGCGCTAATCCAGAGGATTGCACTAATTCAAACCCCGATGGCACTAAACTAGATGATGGCACCAATCCCAGCCCACATAGTGCTAATCTAGAGGATAGTGCTAATTCATGACCTAATGTTGCTATTTAACCTAAAAAACCCTAGTTTCCTTAGCGCTAAACGAGACGATAGCGCTAATCTATGACCATATTGCGCTAATCTAGAGGATAGCACTAAACCATGCAAACCCCCAATTTTTGGCGCTAAACTAGAGGATAATGCTAAAGCCTTGGCGGATGGTGCTAAACCATTCAGATTTGTCCTTTTTCTTATGGTGCTAGTCTAGAGGATAGCGCTAAACCGAGACCCTATAGCGCTAGGCGGCTGCACGATAGCGCTAATCTACCTAACTACCCATTTCCTGACCCACTAACCTAACTCAAAACCCAAAATCACAAAGTCAGGTTTGGCTGACATACTTGTGGGTCAGCCTTCACAATACATCTGTAGTCTCGCACCCTCTCAGATCGATGTGTGTGTCGTGAAAATGTCAGTTGCACCATAGCTTCCTCTAGTCTCCTCTCATCCAATAAGCTAAGAGTATGCAAATGTGGCATATTGAGCCCACATTTGCTATATATAGCTGCCATGTCATCTCCCATTCACCTTTTTCTATCCCCAGGCCACAAATCTCAACCTTTTTCCTCCGTTTTTCCTCCTATCAACCCAAATTTCTATCCTACACCTGTTTTTTACCACTATTCCCTCCTTTTCGAGAGTTCACCTAAAAAAATTCACCTAATTTCTCAAGGGGGCATCCCTCATCCATTTTCACTCCTCCCCGTCAGCTGGGACAAAATTCTTTGACTTGACACCATTTCCCTACTAGGTCACGGCGCCATGTCAAAGAGGGGCAAATGTAGACACCTAAAAATGTCTTAACACTTCAACCATCTTTCTGCATCATCCATATCACTAATTTCTCCTTTCACCCAATTAATTAAATAAATTCATAATTATTTAATTAATTAACCTAACATCATCCCTGATCATTCATCCTCGGCCATTCTTCATCAATTTACCCTTAGTCCTGAATTAAATTAATTAATTAAGCACTATACCTTATTAACGTTGTCCCAATTAATTAAATAAATATGCTAAATATTTATTTGGTTAATTTGTCCACTTTCCTAAACTTGATTAATTAGATAAATCATACTTATTTAATTAATCTACCCTACTAATCAGCCTACACCTAGCCTAGTTGATTAAATAGCCATTGTTTAATTAGCTACCCTAGCCTACATAACCCCTAGACCTAGATTAATTAAATAAATCATTATTTAATTAATCCTAAACTCTGATTAGCCCATTCACTAATTTTCTCCAGCCACATTAATTAAGTTAATCACCTTGATTAACTTGGTCAAAGCATCATTAACACCTTCTCCCATAACCCACAAATTAAAAATTACAAAATAATCCCATGGGTCACACGACCCTTCCACCTCATCTTAGTATTTCCATGTTAAACTCTTCTCCAAAATTTGAACTCACACATGTGAGTTTTAAAATTGCCCATGTGTCACATGTGACACACATCCTTCCATAAAATGGAATTTTAAATTCCACACCCTCCCAAGGAAATAATATTTTATTTCCTCACAAGTCATTATCATATTAAATGCAAAGCCTTCCCCAAAAATGAATTTAAAATTTATTTTTATTCTCCACCATCCAATTTTGTTGATCAAATCTCAACCCTCCATCTCTCATTCAATCTCCACCCTTGATCTCATCTTTTAATCTTAACCGTTGGATCAAAATCCCTCCAAATTTGCCTATAAATAAGACCCTTCACAAGCCATTTTCATTTTTAAAGTTTGAGTAATATTATCTGTTAAACACCCAAAGTACTGAGAGGGGGAGGTGAATCAGCACTGTATTAAACTTCTTGTTTATTAAACTAGTAATCCATTTACCGCATGCAATAACAAAGCAAATTAAACACAGAACAAACAACCAAAATCCATCACACATGAACACCAAGATTTTTACGTGGAAAACCCAAAACTGGGAAAAACCACGATGAGTGTTAGCTCACAATATATTATGTAGGAATAATACCGAATTACAATAAAGGCTCACTGCCCAAAGAAATTCTCATTGCAAGAAGGCTCACTACCTAGAGAAATAAAGAAAGAAGGGTGGCTCACTGCCAATTTGAACTGCTCAGATTGCATCTACATATGCATGGATGCAGCTCCAATGAATGCTCAAAATACTGTCTCAAATATCTTCATATTGACTGCTCTATTTCACTATTCTACTTTTACATTAGACAGGATCTCTCTTCTTCTGCTCTGCACTATACTTCACATTCACAATCACATTGCTTCTTTCAAACACTGAATTCAATCCCATATATATCCGCAATAAACAAAGTCTTCATATTAGGTCGGCCTGATAAAGTATACCATGTAGTCATGCATTATGTACTCTATCGGCCAAATTCATTCTCCAAAATCTATACTAGACCCAAACAATATTTGAAACACCTTCGTACATGTCGGCCTCACTTGTTTCACCACTTAGTATTAGGTTCTAAGCACCAAAACTTACCGCATACACATCATACTGTCATGTCCGCCTTAACCACAGACTGTTCACTGGCTCAGTTCAACTGTCAGACAACATCTTCCACTATGAACCACAAGGCTTGCTCAAATCCATATCAAAGACTCTTCACATATCATAGATCATACCTCCAGAACCACAAAGCAAAATATTCTTTTGTGGTAGAATGTGGACCATTGGAACACATGCTCTGTCACTGTCAAACTATATCATACCAGGTAGCGATACTTAGACATTTATAACTGACTCTCAGGTGAAACTCAGAACTTGCAACTTTGGATTTAGATACTTCATACTTGTGTTTACAACACCTCAAAACTGCATAACAAAATATGCCACAACAAAGGAATGCAGACCAATTTAGTTGAGTGTTCTATTCTGATTTTCTCTATTCTCGGCACTGCCTTAGACTTTTTGAAGATAGACCTCCGGTACTCATCAATGACTAAAATCTTGGACAAATGATCATCTGAGGGTTGTGAACAACATTCCTGAACCGCATGATATGATCTTCTACTGTGGACCAATACCAACTCAAATATTGTCTTCTTATCGCTACTTTAGTATACTGCCAACACTTAACCCAAAATGGCTAAGTCTTCTTCTCTGGACCAAAAACATTGTTCCAATCTTGTTCATTTGCTTGTTGCCATCAATGACAACATATTCAGACGTCATGCACAAGTTTCCATCAATCTCCGCCTTTGGCATTGATGGCAACAGTAGATGTGAAAAACTGTTACAACTCCCCTTTCTCTTTATACACTGCTCCCCCTATCTTCATGCCTTATCATTTTTCAAAAAAAATTCACATGCTTCATTTCTTGTCCCCCTTTGATATCAATGGAAAAGGTGTATGATACAAAAATATATACAAGTTGCCAAAATCTCAAAACTATTTTTCTACCTTACTGCATATATACAACTGATATAAAAAATGCTTATTGTTGTTGTTCCCGGAGAACACCTTTATAGATTATTTTCAGTTGTACCATTTCTTCATCCCAACTGGTCTTGGAATCACTCAAAATTAGTATGTGCCAATTAATCTAAGACACCAAATCTTCTGCTTTCTTCACTGTATCTGGGGTTTTAGTGATTTATCTTGTCTTGTCTACTGCTACTATCAACTTGGTTAGGGATGCAATTTTGAAACTTGCTACCTCCTAGAGCTGACTCATTTTATGTTTTATGATATCCCTTTGGGTCTACAACTTATGTATATTAGATTGAATTGTTTCTATGAGGGGGAGAATGATATTGTTAGATTCAAATGAATAAAACACAATAAAACCCAAACACAATAGAAGGTGAAAGTAAAGAGGAATCAAACCAAAGAAGTAGAAATACTTACAAAACCCATTTACCTATCATTTTCCATTGTTGCCTATCTTGCTTTGATCTTGGTTGAAGATGCCAAAGGAAGAATGGCTATTGATTGCTGGAGTGATTGAAGATGAGCTTCAATGCACAATAATGGAGGATACTTGGAGAGTGGAATGAGAGAATTTTGAGTATAGATTTGATGCAATAATGAATCCCCCTTAATGGCTTAGAAGAGGGTTCTATTTATAGATTTCTTGAAAAAGAAATGGATGGTGAGGATCATTAGATGAGATCAATGGCTAGGAATAAAAGTGAATCTTTAATTCATAATGGGTGAATTAAAAATCTTTTATTTGAAAATGGTGGATTATGACAATTGAATTAAATATTCAATTGGAGGATAGTAGTGGGGAACATTTGAATTAAAAATTCAATTGTTGGGAATAGTGGAGGATAATGGGGAACATTTGAATTAAAAATTCAATTGTTGGGAAGAGTGGAGAATAATGGGGAACATTTGAATTAAAAATTCAATTGTTGGGAAGAGTGGGGAACATTTGAATTAAATATTCCATTTGTGAAGGCTAGTGGGGAACATTGAGTTAAATATTCCATTTGTGAAGGATAATTGATTTAATGATTTATTTTAGAAAATAGAGGAAATTAGCTAATTAAATATTAGGAATATTTAATTATATGTGCAATATGGTGAGGTGGAAGTGATGAGGTGGATTTGATGAAGTGGATTTTTAGGGGATTTTAATTGATGTGAGATATAAGAAGAATTTATGGAATTTAATTAAATAAACTGACTTTATTTAACTATGGGATAATGAGCCAATTAACTAAATGTATAACATTTATTTAACTGCCAGAAGAAAATAAGAATTAAGATAAATATTAAAATATTTACTTAATTCGACTCGAGCCAATTTTAGGTGTATACATTTTGCCCCTCTTTGAAGCAATGTGTTTTATCACGTTGTTTCAAAGAATAAGAATTTTTGACAGTGATACATGCCCCAATTTGCCCCTGGTACAAGTTTAACGACAGGATGCCCCCTCGGGAGATTGGACAGGAGAAAGACGGCGGGGCGTGAGATGGACAATCTCATGAAGAAGAAGGCAAAGAAATGGGTTAGGGTGGAGAAAAACAGGTTATGGTTTGGAGAAACAGCCATGGGAAGCGATCAAAGAGTCATACAGTCCAATATGGGCCACTTGCTATATATAGGAGTTGGGTCCACATAAACTATTCATTTGTACACTTGGCCATAGGTGATTTGTCTTCTAGAGAGCTTAGGAGAGCATGGTAGCTAGATAGATGGATATTCCGCGCAAGCAGCATCAGTTTGAGCGGATTCGACGGTTCGATCGGCCAGCAGAGGCAGGACCCCCGGTATGTAGTTCTTCAAAACTTGTCAAAAGTCAATTTTTGTGCATATTAATGGCCACGAAAACCAATGGAAATGAATGCACAAAAACCTTAGTGTTGCGCATATGCTCTCTTAAATTGCGCATTTGTTGCGATATTGCGCATTCACGGTGCGAAATTGCGCATTCGTTTGTTTTTGCGCTTTTGCATCCTGAATGTGCGCATGTGTGTATTGCTCATTTGTTCTAAATTTGCGCATTCGTTCTGAATTTTGCGCAAATACACTGTGAGTTTGCGCGTATATTTAGTGTTGCACTTTTGAGTTATTGCATTGCGCATATGTGTGAAATTGCGCATTTGTGTGAATAGGTTGCGCATGTGCCAGAATGGCGCATATGTGACAGGGAGTTGCGCTTTCATGGTGAAATTGCGCTTTTGTTAGAAAATTGCGCATTTGCCGCCTGTGTTTGCGCATTTGCATGGTAGGTAAAATAGTTGACTTTAACAAAATTAACCCAATTGGCATCTTGATCGATGCGTCAATTATTTAGCGATCTCTGAGATTGCAGAGAATCTAGTCGAGAGATGATATGTTGTTTTGATTAATTTGATATGTTGAGCCAATGATAGGGAAATGGCGTGTGTGCCACCTATAGGTAAATCAGTTGTCTTAACAAAACTAACTCAATTGGCATCGTGATCGATGCGTCAATTGATTAGCGATCTCCGAGATTACTGAGAATCTAGTCAGGAGATGATATGCTATTTTGATTAATTTGATATGTTGAGCTAATGATAGAATAGCTTGATTGCTTGCAGGTTTTTGATATGGATTTGGATTTCACTGACGGTATGTGTTTTCTAGTTGCAGGAGGATATTCAGGACGTTCTGACGTCACGAGAGTTGTTCCCGTTGCCGTTGTTACAGCGGTACATGTTGACTGAGATGGATCGGGAGGCGCTAGGTGCTATGGGTTTGTATCATGTGGCCTTCATGCCCGAGGTTCACATGAACCGGGCGATGGTGATAGCAGCCGTGGAGTGATTCCACAGTGAGGATGGGACCTTCCATTTTCTGATGGGGGAGATAGCCATCACGTTGGAGGATGTTTACCGGATTCTGCACCTCCCTATCCAGGGAGAGCTGGTTGAGTATGAGTCACAGTGTGGCGCTGGGCTAGAGGAGTGCAGGCGGGTGTTTGATGATCTCGAGTTGGTAGGGGAGGAGATCTTGTGGCAGGATATGTATGACTGCTATGACTACTTCCCAGGCATAGTGGCTGGATTGATCGGAGGCGTAGTATGCCCCAATAGGAGAGCACATGGCTTCCGCATTGGCTGGGGACGGATGCTAGAGAGTATGATTACTGATGGGACTCGATATGCATGGGGTGTGTGCGTGCTTGCGCACTTATACAGAGACCTGCATCAGGCAGTATATCACCGAGGTTCTGGCTTAGCGACAGGCGCCTCGCTCTTACAGTTTTGGTTATGGGAGCACATTGCCATCACATGTCCGACCCGTGTTTTTCAGACGCAGAGGGGTGAGCCCTACAGCTATGGGTATGCAGGTGTGATTTCTCAGCACAGGTTGGGGAGGCTTGAGTACTGGAGACATGCCTTTGATGGCGTGGATGCAGTTGTTTGGCGGCCATACATTGACTGCGAGGTATGGGATGATGAGGCAGCTGAGCTCCCTTATTGTTTCCAGACGAGATGGCTGATTGCTCAGACTCGGTTCATATTGGAGCGGCAGATTGTCAGCCGAGTGCAGAGACAGTTTGGTCGCGTATAGGGTAGACCACAGGGAGAGGCCCGTTTTGCCAAGACATATGCTGAGTAGTATAGGTGGGGTCCTGTGGCTTCTTATGAGGAGGCATTGGCTGATTTTTAGCAGATTCAGTATGCAGCCTGGCTGATGCAGAGAGATATAGTGGATGCTGGCATGACACCAGACTATGAGGAGTGGTTTGCAGCACATCCGTTTCCTCGATATTCAAGTCCTGGAGAGATAGCGCCTCATATAGATGAGGGTGACTCAGATGGAGGCGGTGGAGGTGGTAGGGGGAGGGGTGGACAGCGAAGGAGGAGAGATCCTAGAGATGATGGGAGGCAGAGGCAGAGAGTCGGAGAGGGGCTCGCGGGGCAGCAGGCAGTTGCAGGACAGGCTCAGGCAAAGGTATCCGTGGCAGTGTCAGGGCAGATGCCGCCACCTCGACAGGTGCCAGCACAGCAGGTGGGACAGGTACAGGTGCCAACACAACAGGTGGCACAGGCCGAGCAGGCTCCCCAGCTTGATGTGCAGCAGCAGGTTCTGGTGTCGTTACAGACCCAGATTAGGCAGCTGAGGGCTCATCTGAGAGCTACAGAGTCCCAGCGAGATGCAGACGCGACTCGGATATCCGAGTTGAGTAGGGAGAGAGATGCAGCCTTAGCTAGTACGCGGGCTGCGATAGCAGAGCGAGATGTAGCCTTGATGGCCATGGGTATTGATGGGACCACTAGCTTCCTGATGGCACAGGTACAGCAGGCACATGCCCAAATAGCTTAGTTATAGGGTGATCTCACTAGATCTCAGGCACAGATGCAGTATTACCAGGGCTTATATCACGGCGCTGTGCCAACTAGTCAAAGAGCTGCGACCTTCTGGAGCTAGTCAGAGGCAAAGCAAAGAGCAGGAGGGTCTCGGTCTGTGGGCTCAGTGAGGGGCCCACCGCCGTCAGGGGGGATAGAGGGGCCGCCAGTGTAGGGAGCAGTGTTCTGCGATAGCAGGGTTAGACAGGCCCCTGCACTTGTACCAGTGTTTTGATCGCTTTGTAGCGCATTTTTGACAGATGGATGAGATAGCCACCCTATGTATTTATCATTTTCTGAGACATGTATCACCATTTGTTATATGTATACACTTATTGTTTGGACAAAGATCTTTGATATAATGTACATTCGGACACCTGTTTATGTGATGATGTTGATATGCTATGGATGCACGCTATTTTATGGTCTACATGTATGTGTTACGACATTTTATATGCTATGGGTGCACTTGGATGTTATGATGTGTGTGTGTGTTATGCAAACTAGATGGATGTTTAGAATGCTTTTGAGTTATGCAAATGCTAATGTGTATGGATGTGATTATTCATTTTGATATGTATGTGATCTATGTTTTTTTTGTATTGTCTTTTTGAGACGATGTATGGATGCACCATGTGTATGGATGATCTAAAATGTATGGAAACTTGATCTTATGGATTTATTATGTATGCAAATGATGTAATCATGTGAATGACTATCTCATGTGATGTGATATGCAAAGTATATGCTATGTGTTTGATATGTCCAGATGTACTCAATCGACACAAAGATGATATAGACGAGGAAAAATAGAAGAAGACATGGAGAAAGACTG
This sequence comes from Cunninghamia lanceolata, assembly GCA_027924645.1. Lineage (NCBI taxonomy): Eukaryota > Viridiplantae > Streptophyta > Pinopsida > Cupressales > Cupressaceae > Cunninghamia > Cunninghamia lanceolata. Next base: position 555,649 of record BSBN01000940.1, read on the forward strand.
ACTTTCATTTTTGAACCTTTGCAGGGTTTGCATGATTTTATAGATGATATGGAGTCGTTGGATATGAGATGAATTTGTCATCTTCGCAAGTCTTTTGCTTTCATCATCAGGCACTTTTTGGTATTTTTCACTTTTTTGAAATGTTGTAAGAAAATATAAGCATTTGGGTATAATTAGACCGAGATGACCTGAGTATGTCTTACATGGATTGTGATAGAGCAAGTTGATACAAGCATCTAGGCAAACTTGAATCTAGATGACCTAAGTACTTCTTGCATTTCAACAGACAAGGATTGCCCCTTTTCATGTTTAGACCTCGGAGTCCTCGATGATCTTTTGCCGATCATGTCGTTAGACAAAAAGTCATCACACTACTAAAGTTTTATCCACAAGCAACAGACAAAGAAAATAATCATGCCCCCATCATAGCATCTCTGGCTTTTGGCATCCCTGAGTAGCATAGAAAGGTATGATAGCATAAATCAAGACTCTGAATCTAACCAACACAAAACATTCTTGCATTTAGATGTGTCTTTTTTGCCATAATTGATATGAGATTTAGCTTGAGTGTTTCAGTATGATGCTCTGTTTTGCCTTGGACAGGTTGATGTTTTTCATCAAGATTTTTGGATGTAATTCTGAAGCAAATGATATTTATAGAAGCTGCAAGGGAGTGCCAATAACAGAGGACTTAAATGTTGATGATCAGGAGTGTAAGATGAGTAAAATCCATACTCTAAGAACACAACTAGAGATCTGTAAAGAGTGCATAGAGGACAGAGAAAGCTGCGAATTTATGCATAAATTGGAATATAGAATTGAGGAGATTCGTATGCATCTTTTTCGAGGTAAAGAACCTCCTAGGTCCATTTTAGCTTCCTCTGGGTTTTATCTGATGTTTGAATGGTGCACATCAAAGAGGTCTCGGAAGACATCAACAAATGGTAGCTTAATTAACTTGAGAGTTTTTGGATGCACAACCGTGTATCAATTGAAGATGATGAGGAATTTTTTGTTTGGAAGCAGACTTTTTGTTGCTCTTGTTTGTCTAGCAGAAGGTATCACAATCCTTATTGGTGTCTCCTTTCAGAACGATGGCATTCAAGAATCCAAACCCGCAACTAAGTCAAGGAGTTGCCCCCAGTTTAGACCAGGATCGATTTATTATGGTTGAGATGATGACAGATGTGGAGAGACAGACCCTAAGGGACTGACCTAGTGCCTCAGGGGCTCATTGCTAAATGGCCTTGCCTACGTGACGACATAGAGGCAACGTAGTTCGGGGTGAACCCTGATGGACCTAAGACCTAGGTGATGGTGGACCTATAGAAGTGGTATGGTCTTGGATAAAAAGACCAGATATGGGACTGACGGGACAGCGGAGGCAGAGGAGGGATCAGGGAGAGGAGGGGACAAGAGTCAAAATGAAGTCATCATAGATGGAGGGAGTGGTTTGTCGCAAATAGTGCCTGTTTACCAGGTTTTCACCACTTACTTTTATGTGCACGCGTAGCCAAGAGTACACATGACGCCTGTTTGCCAGGTTTTCATCATGGTACCGATCCTTTTGTTTATATATATATATTTGATATTTTTGTTCTATTTTTTTTATCACTTTTTTCAATTTTTTTGGATTTTTTCAGGACTCTCTTACATCGGGGTTTTCAGGTATAGAACTTGCGCAGATGCATGCTGTTGACAGGATCCTCGAAGAGTTCACCGTCAGATGTGGCCAATTGATATGCCCCTGACCCATAAGCTGTAATGACGACATAGGGACCTAGCCAGTTAGGTTCAAATTTTCCTTTCTTTTCACGATCTTGCTGATTTCTTGGATTTTCTCTTAGGACTAGGTCACCAACCTGGAAGATCTGGGGTTTTACTTTATGATTATAGCTCTTGGACATGCGCTGCTGATATGCTTTCAGGTGATTAAAGGCCTGTTGCTTCGCTCTTCGAGCAGCTCTAACTCTTGGAGTCTGGTTACTCTGTACTCTTCATCCAATATGAGGCCTTTTAATGAGACTCTCAGTGATGGGATCTCGACTTCAATGGGCAAGATAGCTTCGGATCCATATACCAGGGAGTATGGGGTTGCACCTGTGGGTGTGCGGATGCTTGTGTGGTAGGCCCACAGCACGGGATTCAGTTGAACATGCCAGTCACGGCCAGCATCATTGACAGTCTTTTTTAGGATTTTCAGAATGGTTTTATTAGATGCCTCAGCTTGGCCGTTACCTTGTGGGTAGTAAGGAGTGGAGAAATGGTGCTGTATATGGAATTTGTCACATAGTTCCCTGACATCTTGGTTCTTGAAGGGTCGTCCGTTATCCGTGATAATGGACGAAGGGACACCATAGCGACAAATGATATAGTTCAGGATGAATGAGGCAATCTGTTTGCCTGTGATGTTGGCTAGAGGCACGGCTTCAATCCACTTCGTAAAATACTCCATGGCAGTGATAATGAATTTATGGCCGCTTGAGGAAGGAGGGTGGATCTTGCCCACTAAGTCGAGTCCCCACTGATAGAAAGGCCAAGGCATCGTCAACAGCTGTAGCTCCTGCGCTAGTGCATGTATCAGGTTCCCATGGATTTGGCATTTTGCGCATTTCTTTACAAACTGATAGGAGTCTTGTTCCATTGTTGGCCAATAGTATCCCATGCGTATGAGTTTTTTGGCTAAGGTAAGGCCACTAGAGTGAGCTCCGCATATTCCATCATGTATTTCGCTTAGAGCAGTTTGATATTCCTCTCTATCTAGACACCTAAGGAGAGTACCATCGAGACCTCGACGATATAGGGTGTTAGCAACAATGGCATATCGGGATGCCTGTCGGATGAAGGTTCTTTTCTGGTTATGGGAGAGGTTGGGTGGAAGTGTATTCTCTTTCAAATAGGCAAATATTTTACCATAGAGAGGGGAATCAGTTCCTACGATGCGGCATATGATACGGGAATCTGGAGTGTCATAAGCAGGATGAGAGACTGGCTCTACTAAGAACTCATATCGTGTTTGATTGCCTGGCATGTCGAGAAGAGATGCGATTGTAGCCATGGCGTCTGCAGCTTTATTCTCGATCCTTGGTATTTGTTCAAATGATATCTGGACGAAATACTCCTTGAAGTCATCTACCATGCGTTTATAAGGAATCAGTTTCTCATCCTTCGTTTGGTAGTCATCATTTACTTGGTTGATGAACAGTTGGGAGTCACCAAAGACTTGAAGCTCCTTGATGTTCCACTCAACTGCTAGCTTGATACTGATGACCAGAGCCTCGTATTCTGCTACATTGTTAATGCAAGGGAACATTAATCTGTATGACTTTGGAATAGTATCGCCATTAGGCGTGATCAATAGGATACCTGCCCCTGATCCATGCTGAGTGTAGGAGCCATCAAAGTACATTTTCCAGTTTGCTATGCTGACGTGGAAGATAGACTCATCTAGAAATTCAAAGCTCAGGGGGTTGTCATCCGTTAAAGGTGCCTCTGCTAGTTGATCTGCAAGCACTTGTCCTTTTATTGCTTTTCTATCCACATATTCTATGTCGAACTCGCTGAGAAGCATGACCCATTTTGATAATCTACTTGTTAAGGCCACCTTGTTGAGTAAGTATTTCAGTGGGTCAATCTTTGCCACCAGTTTAACAGAGTGTGACAGCATGTAGTGTCTCCATTTTTGCGAGGCAAAGACAACATCTAGACATGCTCTTTCTATTGGTGTGTATTGCAACTCATATCCGACGAGTGTTCGACTAATGTAGTAGATAGCCTGCTCCTTTCCATCATAGTTTTGTTGAGCAAGGAGAGCTCCCAGAGCCGTTGGTGTAGCTGAGATATATAGTAACAAAGGCTTGCCTTGAATTGGTGGCATTAATACCGGTGGCTTCATTAGGTATTCTTTTATCTGTTGAAAAGCCTGCTCGCATGACTCGTTCCATTTGAATGATACATTTTTGTGCAGCAGATGAGAGAATGGGTGGCACTTATCTGCCAGTTAGGAAATGAACCATCTAATAGACTGTAGTTTTCCCTGTAGGGATCTCAGTTGAGTCAAGTTTTTAGGAGGTGGCATCTCCATTATGGCTTTCACCTTAGCGGGATCAACTTCGATACCATTTGCTGATACTATGTAGCCTAGTAGTTTTCCTGATGTAACCCCAAACACACACTTTTTTGGATTAAGTCGCACATTGAATTTCTCCAGTCTGTTAAATATCTTGTCTAGTACTACTAGATGCCCTTCTCTTGTGAGAGACTTTGCTAGAATGTCATCGACGTAGTCTTCCATTATAGTATGCATCATATCATGGAAGATCGTTGTCATGGCTCTTTGGTATGTGGCCCCAACATTTTTCAAATCGAATGGCATGACGCACCAATAGTAGGTGCCCTAAGGACATGTGAATGCAATCTTGTGCTGGTCTTTTGGTACAATCTTTATCTGGTTGTACCCTAAGAAATCGTCCATGAGTGATAGCATAGTATGACCTGCTGTGAGATCGACGATCATGTCGATGTTGGGTAAAGGGAAATCATCCTTCGGACAAGCTTTTTTTAAGTCCCTGAAGTCACTACAGATTCTGACCTTGCCATCCAGTTTAGCCACTGGTACGATATTTGAAACCCATTCTAGATAATCTATGGGCTTGATAAACCCGACATCTAGCAGTTTCTTGAGTTCTTCCTTCACCATGAGTGCCACTTGCGGATGCATCTTTCTGAGCTTTTGTTTAACAGGCTTAGCTCCTGGAGCTAAAGATAAGTGATGCATGATGAGATCTGGATCAAGTCCTGGCATGTCGGCATAGGTCCATGCAAAGTTGATCTGTTTTCTTTTGAAGAAATCTGTGAATGCTAGTTTTTCCTGCTCGGTTAGAGCCTTTGCCATGTGAACCATTCTGGGATTATCTCTCGTGTTGACATTGACTGCTTCCGCCGGTTCTATCAGGATTGATGATCTTTCCTGATGTGTAAGATTGGGGAGGGAGTCAAGCCTTCCATCCTTTGGCACCTCAAAGAGGTTTTCACCATTGGATGCGTCTTTGTTTTTACTTTTTTGATGATCTAACACTGTCGCGGAGTGGTTTTCACCATTAGATCGTTCTTTTATTTGGATGTTTTTGTGACTGAAAGGCTTGGCTCTCTCTCCAAAATAGGCTTGCTCATTGAGTTCAATAGTATAGCCAGCCCTGTGGTCTCCTGCAGGTAGATGGTCCCTAAGCTCAAGAAAATCTATGATGGCGTCGTCATTTTCAAAAGTATCAAGCTCAGGGGTGGTGTCTTCGAGGTCCCAGTCTATAAGTTCAGGGTGTATGAGAGGCAAGGGGTCATGAGGTTGGTTGGATTCAACAGAGTTGATAGTAAGGATAGAATTGTTGAGGGGATGAACAAAGTCTGCGATGCTACTCTCTAGTAGGGGATCAGTCGAGGGAGGTATCATTATTTCCTCGTGATTGTCACTATTGTCATTATGCGGAATGGACTCTAGCGGCCTAGCTTTTAGACTTTGTATCTCATTCGCAGGGGTTGGGTCATACTCATGGACAACGTCAATATCTTTTTCGTCACAAGACAGCTCAGAGAGGCTATCCCATTCATACTCATTAGAATCTGTGTCACTCCCTAGTTGCATCCTCTGAATCTGTTCAACCATGTTGTTAGTGGCTACTTCTATTTGTTTTTCTTTATTTTTGTTATTTCTTGGTGCTCCAGTGTAGCCTAGCCCTGTAGTGTCTCGGGCTGTTAAGGTATGAGGTTGGATGGGTTCAGTGATGCCATCCTTTCTTGATCCAAGTGGACCGTGCCCTTCATATCCCATTTTCTGTAGTATTTGATAACCTTGCCCATATTGTTCTGTTGGTATAGTGGGATGATCATGTGGCGTTGAGGAGCTAGCTTCATCTTTGTACAACCATTGTAGGATATCTTTTTCATCACTTTCATCTTCTAATCTTCCCCATTTCACAAATGGTCCTTTGGTTGGCTTCTTTGCTGTGGGTGTTTTTAAGATAGGTCTCCCATAAGATCGAGGAGATAGTGGCAATTGTGCCAAGTAGAGGGACTGAGATACCGTGTACTCTCCCAAACCTTTATCTTTAAGTTGAAGTTTAGGTGGAGGTGCCCCTGAAGAAGAAGCCAGTGTAGCTAGATCAACATGAGATGACAAGGATGTAGAAGCACGGTTGTTAGGGATTACAACGTCCGGTTTGGACTAAATGGAGTTGCAGTATTGATAGGGGTTAGGATCGCCTGGGATGGTGATCTCTTGTCCTTCATGCGTGAACTTGATGCATTGATGGTATGTAGAAGGTACCACTTTCAAAGCGTGTATCCATGGTCGTCCCAGAAGAATGTTGTATGCTAACTCCATGTCAAGGACTTGACAAGCCACATCTTTTACTACAGGGCCCACTCTGATTGGTAGAGTAACAATTCCCTTAGACGTTCTTTCTTCCTCATCATAGGCTTTTATGGTGATTTTTCTCTTCAGATCTATAGCCTTCTCCGAAAAACCCAATGTAAGGACTAGCTTTAGTGTGCAGATATTCAAGCCAGCCCCTCCATCGATCAAGACTCTTTTGATCTTATGCTTGTGTATGAAAGCTTCAATGTGAAGGGAGGCGTTATGTGGTTGAGTGATGGACATATCATCCTTCTCAGTGAATGATAAGGAGTGTGGTGAGGTGATGTTACCGACCATGTTTTGGAATTGCTCCTCAGCTAGGTTCGTGGGAACAGAGGCTTCTGCTAAGGCTTTGTCGAGTATGGACCTATGAGAAGGAGACAGACGCAGAAGTTCTAGCATGGAGATGTGTGCCGGTGTTTTGTGGAGTTGATCCACAATATTGTATTGATTGGTTAGAGGAGCGGAGGCTCCCCTAAGGGTAACTTTGTTACTACGGATAGTAACGTTACATTCTGGGTCATTGTTTATAGTGATCACATTGATATGTGAGCCACTCTCCTAGATATGGTTAACAACGTAGTCGTAACTGACGTTTGTGTAGTTCGCATTGTTAGAGCCATTATTTCTTCTGTTAGAGGATCCTGCTTGTTCATAATTGGGAAGAGGATCCTTGAATGCCTGATGGTCATTATTGGAGGTGTGACCTTTAACAAATATCTTGTTCTGCTCTATTAGGTCTTGGATTGTATGTTTGAGAGTGATACAATCATTTCTCTTGTGCCCCCTATTTCGATGGTATTCGCAGAAATCATTGTCGTTCCACCAGCAGGGTTTGACCTTTGGCTCGTACTCCCGTGTTGAGGGGAGTGTTATGAGATTGTTGGAGAGCACTTTTCGTAGAGCTATCTCTAGTGGTTCATCCAAAGGTGTGAATGTTCTTTTTGGTCAGAAGTTGGTGAATCTAGATTGATTATTTGTTGGTTTATTTTGCGTGGGGTTGTTTTGGGGTGTTGATAGGTTAAAAATCGGTTGTTTAGGTGCCACATTCTTGGCATCTACTACCCTGTCATTTACAATGTTTTTGTTTTTGGTCCAAAACCTAGGTTTATCGTTGTTGGTGTTGGTATTGGGAGAGTCTTTGTAGAGTTTGATTTGGCCCTTCGCGATGAGAGCTTTCTCTATGATGAGGCCCATTTCGATGACCTTGATAAAAGATGTAGGACATTGGATTTGGATCTTATAACTTAAGTCCATTTGCAGATTGTGGACAAACATCTCTAGCATCTATTTCTCTGGTATTTGGTGTGGGCACTTGCTTGCCAATTGTCTCCATCTCTGTAAGAAGGTAGCAAAAGATTCTCCTCCCTTCTGTTTGGTGTTACAGAGATCCAATATTGAGATGTCATTTTCAATATTGTATGAGAAGTGGGTGACAAATTGGTTGACAAGTTCATTGAATGTCTTAATACCAGGTGGCAGTCTAGAGAACCAATCCATGGCTTGTCCTCCCAAGCTCCGTGGGAATAGTCGCATGAGGTAAGGGTCGTTATGTGCGACCTCTAGACAAGCAGCATTGAACTCTCTGATATGATCTCTTGGATCACCTTTTCCTCGATACTTATCAAATTTAGGCACCTCAAATCTTGAGGGAAAGGGAATCATGATTAAGGACCTATCAAAAGGATACGGTGAAATACCCTCCAGGGTGTAGTTTGTGGTCGATGTTCCTGCATTCATGTCTAAAACTTCTTGTTTGAAGGCTTCAAATTTCTGGTCCATCAGAGTGAGAGCATCCAAAGAGTCAATTGTTGTTTTGCTCTTTTCTGCGGGTATTTCACCTTGTCTACTTCCTTCAGGGATTCTCTCTTCATCAGTTTCTTTGAGAGCTTCCACGTCGTAATCCTTAGGGAATTTGGCTCCTATGCTTGCTAGATATAAAAAGTATTTTGATGGATCTTGGGCAAGCACCCCTTCAAGTATTTGTTGACATTTTGGGTCATGCTGCATTTGGAGGATCTCTTCGACGGAAGGTTCTTCGTCATTGTTATGACCGTTAAAAATATTGTTCTCTGCCATTTCTAACTGCTTTTATTTTTGTAATCTTGTCAAGACCATGCAAGGTGGTAAAGAAATGGGATGGAGTTAGACTTTGGAAGATTTTGAGCAAGGTGCAAGGATGGAACAAGGTTTTAGCTAGGTTCCTCTTAGATATAGGTGTCGTCAAACAAGGTGGATATATGAATGCGATAGTCAGAAGCTAGGATGTTAGGAATCCGTTACTTGATGTTGACTAGCCTTCATCCATCCACTAGGGGAGTTCCAATAGAGAAGGATAAGTAGTCCTTGATACTTGGAGGCTCACTAGGTCTTGTTTAAGATTTGATTTTGATCAAGAAGATTTTGACTATAACCTTGTTAGAAACTTGGGAAAAGATTTGGCGAAGTTTTGGATGAGTAAGCAGCTATGGTGCGGATAAGAGAGAAATGGTGGATTTTTTAAGGTCTTTGATCAGATTCTAAAAACTAGAACAAGTTTAAAACTAGTTTTTTGAAAAGTATTTTGACAAATTCTCTTTGGAAGATACTAGATTTTTGCTCTCAAATTTAAATGCACAACAACAAGAGGTATATGCGCAACAGGTCGACACGTATGCGCAACACTTTTTTTCAAATGCGCAATGATAAAGTTCAAATGCGCAATTATGACAGATGCGCAAAACGTCAGCTCAAATGCACAAAAAGTTGCTATATATGCGCAATTCTGTCTATTTTTGGAATTTTTTGGATCATTTTCAGGGTTTTCACTGTTTTTGGTTTGGAAAAATTTTGGTGTTTCTGATGAGGTTGATATTCAATTATGGCAAAAAAAAAGCACATCACACACATAAATGTTTTTCATGATTTTTATCTTTTTATATTTTTTTGTATTTTTGGGACTATTATGACTCAAAACACAAGTACAACTTAGGCAAGATGGGACAATATTTGTTGAATCCTCTGGCTGTGCAAACTAAAAGCGTGTAGCTTCAGGATCTGGTAGCACCGGCTCCCCTCCACGACACTCACTTATCACGCATACCAGATCTAGGTTTCCTTAGGCTCGTACCCACACCGAACCTTAGGATTGTCCCTGCTACCTCTACTTAAAGCCACAAGAATCGAGGCCGCTTCAAGGGCTCCGCCCTTTGCATCAACAAATAGGGGTTTTTGGTTTGCTATACACTTGGTTCTTAGATAGGGGAACCGTTCGAGTGGTTACACATGCGGTGGCACTACTCTCCATTATGGAGTCTCCCAGCCTCAAAGGGTTGCACCTTTGAGGGTTTTGGGGGAGGTTGGCCGTCGGTGTAACACAGTAGCACTCGTTGTTTGAGGTTTTCACCCCAAACACAATTTATTTTAAGTGGCTTGGTAGGGCTTGGCTTTAGCCTGTTACCACTCAGGGTCATTCCCACTTGGACAAGCATGCATCCAAGGGCAGGCCCCCCTAAAGGTTTGACAAAAAGAATAACAAGTCTGGCACTTTGATCACCCAATTAAGGGGAAAGCATAAGCCTATTATTATTCACAAGCACAGAGAACAATGGTAAATCCAACCTAGTTAAAATACAAAAACTAAATGGGCTAAGCTAATTTGTGCACTCACACGATAGTTAACTTGAAAAGTGATTAATCATAGCAATGTTCATTTCCTAGTTGTTAACTTTGACAGTGATTAACCATAGCAATGTTCATTTCCTGGTTGTTAACTTTGAAAGTGATTAATCATAGCAATGTTCATTTCCCGGTTGTTAACTTTGAAAGTGATTAATGATTAATCATAGCAATGTTCATTTCCCGGTTGTTAACTTTGAAAGTGATTAATCATAGCAATGTTCATTTCCCAGTTGTTAACTTTGAAAGTGATTAATCATAGCAATGTTCATTTCTCGGTTGTTAACTTTGAAAGTGATTAATCATAGCAATGTTCATTTCCCAGTTTGTAGAAGATAGCAATGATTAAACTAGAAAGTGAATCCACAATGCAAGAGAGCAATTTAGTTCAAATTACTTCCTTCCTACTTAGGGACTAGGTGTAGTTTTGTCATGAAATGTACTTTGATTACTTCTCCCCTGGTTAGGCTAAATGAAGTTCGCAAAATAACTAGATGAACTAATCCAGTCACTACCCCTACAAAACCGACGTTAGCTCAACATGCAAAGATAAAAAAAACCATACAATAGCAAAGCTGGAAACAGATGCGCAACACTATAGCCTGAATGCATAGAAACAGGGAGTGTAGGCGACTATTGAATGCATGCGTGAAAATAGAGGATGAATGCGCATTCCTGCGGGTATATGCGCAATACTGGTATATGCGCAAAAATAGAGAACAAATGCACAACATAACTGAGTGAAGGCGCAAATATGACGTATGCGCAATAGTATAGAGTATATGCACAAATTAGGTCTAGATGCGCAACTACGTAGTATAAATGCGCAACTTTGCAGCGTGAATGCGCAAAATGAACGTATGCACAACTGCGGAATGTAAATGCGCAACTTCAGAGCGTATGCGCAACTGGGGAGCGTGAATGCGCAACTGTAGAGGTTAAATGCGCAAATTGATCGCATGTGCAACTGCAGAAAACAGATGCGCAACTGGGGAGTGTGTATGCGCAAAAACTATTGCCAAAAACTTGTTCTTCACCTTTTTTCCTGCACGGACCTGCAAAAAGAAAACCTGCGCGAAACCTACAACTGAAACACTCATTTTTTTTATTAGTAGAGGGGCAAGGGCCCCACGGTGGGCGCCAAAATGTGAGGGAGAGAATGAGATTGTTAGATTCAAATGAATAAAACACAATAAAACCCAAACACAATAGAAGGTGAAAGTAAAGAGGAATCAAACCAAAGAAGTAGAAATACTTACAAAACCCATTTACCTATCATTTTCCATTGTTGCCTATCTTGCTTTGATCTTGGTTGAAGATGCCAAAGGAAGAATGGCTATTGATTACTGGAGTGATTGAAGATGAGCTTCAATGCACAATAATGGAGGATACTTGGAGAGTGGAATGAGAGAATTTTGAGTATAGATTTGATGCAATAATGAATCCCCCTTAATGGCTTAGAAGAGGGTTCTATTTATAGATTTCTTGAAAAAGAAATGGATGGTGAGAATCATCAGATGAGATCAATGGCTAGGAATAAAAGTGAATCTTTAATTCATAATGGGTGAATTAAAAATCTTTTATTTGAAAATGGTGGATTATGACAATTGAATTAAATATTCAATTGGAGGATAGGAGTGGGGAACATTTGAATTAAAAATTCAATTGTTGGGAATAGTGGAGGATAATGGGGAACATTTGAATTAAAAATTCAATTGTTGGGAAGAGTGGAGAATAATAGGGAACATTTGAATTAAAAATTCAATTGTTGGGAAGAGTGGGGAACATTTGAATTAAATATTCCATTTGTGAAGGCTAGTGGGGAACATTGAATTAAATATTCCATTTGTGAAGGATAATTGATTTAATGATTTATTTTGGAAAATGGAGGAAATTAGCTAATTAAATATTAGGAATATTTAATTATATGTGCAACATGGTGAGATGGAAGTGATGAGGTGGATTGATGAGGTGGATTTGATGAGGTGGATTTGATGAAGTGGATTTTTAGGGGATTTTAATTGATGTGAGATATAAGAAGAATTTATGGAATTTAATTAAATAAACTGACTTTATTTAACTATGGGATAATGAGGTAATTAACTAAATGTATAACATTTATTTAACTGCCAGAAGAAAATAAGAATTAAGATAAATATTAAAATATTTACTTAATTCGACTCGAGCCAATTTTAGGTGTATACAGTTTTAACTTACGCCCTCTGATTACCAATAGCATCTTTTGTCGGGTCATAAGTTCTAGAAATCGTCATTATCTAAGCTTCCCATCTATCTATCTTATCCTTTATATCCTTAGTCTTAACCGGCCATGTAAGACAAAATTGATATAATTCACTGGCTTATTTAAGGGCTAATTGTACATATTCTATACTTTTATCTAACAAAATTTTGTCTTGAGAAGCTTTATCTTTCAGTTCAACTAATCTCTTACTGTCTATTTCAGCTCATACCTTTTTATCAGCAGCTTTTTCAAGAGACTCAAAATAAATATTGATGGATTCCATTAGCTTCTTTACTTGTACATCAGGACCCAATTACGTGTCTCTTTTTATTCCAGGCATTAGTTTTTCAAAAATTGTTGATGCATGTTCTAATAACTTGCTATCCTCTATATGAGATTTCAGTACTTCCTCTTCTGCATTAGTTTTGAGAATTGTCCCAATTCTTAACTTCTATAGAGGGGACATAGAAGCAAGGTCAATAGGCCCTTGTAGAAGCTCAGGAGAAGTCAAAATTTGAGCTTCTTTATTCTTCTCCAAGAACTCCCTTAAGGAGTCAGAAGTGTCTCTCTTCTCTTCACCATGAGACACTTCAGCTTCTTGTCTTTCCAGAGGCAGTTCTTGGTTGTGTTTTTGTTCATTCCTTCCTAACTCCGAAGCAGGAATATCCATCATTTATTCAGTTGTTACTTCTCTCAGCACATTTTGTTCTTCAAAGGCATTTTCTTCTAGTGTTGCCTCTTCTTCCTCAGATTTCTTTTCTTCCTTTGCCTCTTTCTTCTCTTCAATTTTCTCAAAGTTTACCAGAGGGGTAATTGTTCTTTGTTCCACATCTATCTCTGGAATTGTATTATCTGCACCATTATTTTATTCTTCATCAGCATCAACAATAGTTGAGATTTACAGCTCATTTAACACCCTTAGTGTTATTTCCTCTACTTCCTTGACTAATTTCTTAGTTTCACTAGACATTAGAGCATTTATTCTCTTCATGGTTCTAAATTCTTCACTAAGCTTCTTAGTGGCTTTGGTTCTTTCTTCAAGGGTGATGTCTGGACAAAGTTTTAACAAGACATATTCTTTGATCCCAATATCTTTGGCCATAGCTCCTTGTTTCCTTGCTGACATTATGCTAGCCAAACTGTCTGGTAAATCATCTATCACTTCAATCAATGTTTTGCAGAACATATCTAAGTATTTTACAACTGTAGTTTCAATGATTACCTTGTCTACATTTGATATTTTATCATACAAGTCAACAATAGGTTTTAGGGTACCATGTTGTGCAAATGCATTAACCATGGCTTCTAATGATATGCTTGCTTCTCCTTCTCTACTCTCAGTCTTTTCTTCTTTATTCTTCTTCTTACCTTTAGCTTTTCTGGAGGGATTTTCAATTGTGGCTTAATCTATTTTTGCTCTCTTTGCTTTGACCTCCTCATTTGATTATGTTTCCACTTCATCTTTTTCTTTTCCAAGGCTTACACACACCCTTTTTGTAGCCTTTGCTTTCTTTCTTTTCTTTTTGTCTTCTGGTTTCTCCTTTGGCACTTGCTTTGTAGACTCTGTCTTTTCTTTCTCAACTTCAATGGTAGCTATTGCTGAAGATGATGCTCTTGTTCTTCTCACAGGACTAGGTGTAGGCTTCTCTTTCTCAATTTTCTCCTCTTTCTTCTTCTATAGAGCTTTTGATGTTTGCCCTTCCGGAGCACTTGATGTCTATTCTGTCAGAGCACATGCAGCCTTTGAAGCCTCTGCCTTAGCTCTTACTTCACTTATTTCTTCATCTATAAACCCACGGATCTTGGCAAATTCATCTACCATTTTCCTTGCATTCTTCTTTATTTTAGGTTATTTGTGCTCCAAATGCACTTTGAGAGACAGTTCCTGAAAAGTGCCAAACCTTTCTTCCTTGGGATCCTTGGGTTTGCTTAACATTAATTCTGCCAAACCAACCAAGACTTCTTCTGTTACCTCATATCCCATAGGCGGGACCCAAACAGTTCTTGGTTCAATAGCCTCCATGAGGCATTTGGCCTTATCTACCATGAACACAATATCCTTTTCATATTTCTTCACAACTTTTTCTGGAATTCTGGCTCTGGCCTGCATTTTCTTTTGGAAGTTCTTTAAGTATCCCCATAAATTTGCATTCTATTTATTTGCATTTCCCAGACTTTGTAGATGATTTCTAATTTGGGATGCAACAGGTGAATTCCCAAGGCAACCAATATTCCCTATACCTGGTAATTCTCTTAGAAAGTAGAAAAATAGACAGATGATCAAGGTTCCATATTTGAAAGGATGATTTGTATCCTTTGTTCTTTTTAGGTTCTATTGGGACAGTAAAAATTTAAAATTTTTGTTGTATTCTCACTTCACCATATTTGAGCAAAATCATAAAACATCCCAAAACCATAGTAAAAAATTGATGCATCCCACAAGATGTCCATGGCTAAGCAATGCAAAATTACTTAAATTTAAATATATCAGCAAGACTTTGTGTTGCTTATGCCAATACATAAGAAATCAATGAAACATTACTATCGGCGTGAGGGTAAAGGTCGGAGAGAGATTTGTAAAAGTTGCCAATGGAAGAAGTAATACCAATGGCTTTTTAATTGGTAAGAGAATCAAGCAGTCACACCGATCGGTATGACTAATAGTCATCGGGTGATCCTTTAAAAACTACCCCGACGGTATATATCATAACGATGAAGCATTTCGGCAAGAGTCTCACCGAACATCCTATGGGAACGAAGGAAATGATAGCCATCGGCAAGAAATAAACATCGGGATGAAAAATTAATGAGTCTCTGATATTCCAGTGTCTTGGCGAAACAATAAAAAGTGCTTTCGGTGTGAGTCACGCCGATACACATATCCATCGGCATGACTCAACATATCAGAATGAAGTAATTATGTTTTGCTGACTCACAAGTCACAGCGATAAAAGAGTACGGTGACACTTTGAAGGGTTCTCTCCGATAAGGAATATAAAGTGGTCATCGGGGAGATAATTGTGATCGGGTGATTTGAAAGGATTACCCCGATGGTATATCTCACTCTGATGGAAATAAAGATCACACCCATTGATAAGAGGTTTAACCAATAACCATATTGGTGAGATATTTAGATAGTCCTTCCAATCCAGAGTATAGAAGATTATCGGGAAGACGACGAAGCTCGGAGAAACATAAATGTGTTATCCCGATGGTATTGATCACCCCTATAAATAAATTGTTACCACACATGTCGGTAAGACTCTCACCGATAGTTACATCAGTAACACTCACTATATCGGAAGGAAATTTAAATCACACGGCGATGAAAGAAGTCATACCGATGGTTGCGCCCACTTCGATATGATTCAACATAGCATCGGGAAGAAAATTAAGGGGTTACGCCGATTGATTATTTGCGCCATGAGATATTAAGGTCGCCCAGACATTTTGAAATCATGCTGATGACAGGAGTTATGGCGATATGACATTTCACAGCGATGAATGACATTGAACTGCTCAGAAGATTAAATGCAGATAGCGACGAGATCCTCTAAAGATCATTGTAATTACAATTGACAAGGTTGTTTGAGAAAAGGGATAGAAGAATTCTGAAGCGCAAACAGAGGATTTCGATTGCAGCCACAGACGACAAGTACGTACATATGAACCATTGTGTTATAGCCTGTGTTTGGATTTTTATCAAAATTTGAAAATGGAGACTCCGAGAAAGGCAAAAAGTAGAAAATCACAAGGGGAAACAAGTAATCTAAGAAACAAAAAATAGATAAAACCCCTGAAGAAAAGATAAAAGACAAAGTTCTGCATCTGGAGAAGCTTGCAAACACCTGGAAAATATGGTCACAATTGAAGTGATTACAAGGAGTGCCATTGAGCTTACTGATTCCCATCGTGATCAAGAGTACTTGGACCATCTGGCTAAATTTTACTTATGGCTGAATAGATCTTAATCATAGTTATGTAATGGTTGTTAATCTTGTTAAATTACCAAAAGACTTATTGAAGAGTTATGTCTCTTCATAGAAATATCTATATAAGTTCAAACAATTGGTGCTGAAAGATCATCAGCAGTAGGATATATACAGATATATAATCTACAATGTTTCAAAAAGACCATGTTGCATATTTTATTTGAAGAAGTAGATTGAAGTTCTCTGATTCAATGGTTCTATCTTGGTATCAATTGTTTGTTAAAGTTACTCAATTGTGTGGTTGTCTCCAGTTCTATATTTCTTTTTTATTCAGATTAATATATCAAGCATATATTTAATTTGTCAATACACATTTACTATATATGTGTGATTGAGTAAATTGGTTTCCATTTGAGGAATTAAAATCCTTCTGATCAGTCACGGTAACCTGGAAGTATTAGTTTGGATTACTAAGTATAGCCATATAATTAGGATTGTCATTCTGTCTCCATATTGATATTATCAGTCATATCTTGCGTATTTCACTCAATTGGTTCCTTCAAGAAAGGATTAAATTGCCTTCTGGTGAATAACAAGGAATTAGATCATATTGGTTGGATTATTAAAGAAGAGTCTGTCAATCATCTCCTTGCACGTTTATACAAGTTATAAACTAGAATTGTGCCAAACAACTAGAATTATTACCATTAGAAAACCATTAGTCTTAGTCCTTCATTTGACTCTATTACCCAACAAGGCACTGGTCCTATTTCAATTCATTATTTAAATCCTTTTTTATACAAATCTCTACAAATCACTCATTAGGCATTATATACAGAATTAGTTAGCAAGCTTTTCATCTATCCTACATCCTTTGCCATTGTAGATAGATCTAATTAGTCCATACATTCATATTTAGTCTGCTTTAATTTCTGAGGTTCACCCGCCTAGGTGTAGCAGGACCTGAAGTGTAGGAAATCATCAAACCTTGAAGGTTGATTTC
Source organism: Cunninghamia lanceolata (assembly GCA_027924645.1). Taxonomy (NCBI): domain Eukaryota; kingdom Viridiplantae; phylum Streptophyta; class Pinopsida; order Cupressales; family Cupressaceae; genus Cunninghamia; species Cunninghamia lanceolata. Next base: position 572,892 of record BSBN01000940.1, read on the forward strand.
GTCAAGTTAGTTCAAAAACGTTGCAAATCTAAGCATAGAGCATGGCATCCTCTTAGGATTAGCAACCTGCATTTTTAAGACCTAAAAAATGGCGACTCTGCTGGGGAGAACACATAGAGAAACCTGGTAGTAGACCATGTTATTAGAGTCAGAAAATTAAAAGGCGTAGCCTTGTTGGTGAAAGGAAAAATCTAGAAAATTGATTAGTCCTCTAAATAGAGGTGGCGAATCTACACAAAATTTAAATATAGATTGGTAAACTCTGCTGGCAAGGACCCAGAAAGATGAAATTTTCCTCTTCTCACTAGAGGTGGCAACTCTGAAAATAAAATTGATGAAACATGAAAAAATATAACATACCCCCTTTAGATGCATTCTTTGAACTAAGGAGACATGAAGGAGAATCTGGATATGATTTGTTCATCAGGTTGGCGTATATCTATGAACAGATACCTTTTCATCTCAAACCTAGTAAATCCTTACTCATTAAAATGTTCATGCTTGCTTATGTGCCTATGTCAACTAATTGGCCTGAATCATTAAAGCCAGTTACTCTAAACCAAGTGGTTCAATTGATTCATAGCATAGAAAGGACAAGGCCTGAGGATATTATCAATATTGAATCTGATGATATTGAATATGAAGAAACTGATATAACAATGCAACCAGATATGGATGGACTAGCTACCTACCAAGATCATGAATATAACCAGTATATGGGGCATTATCAATACCAAATCCCATATCAAAACTTGCAAAGCAATGTTAGCCCTCAGGTCAATCAAAGTCTACAAGAAGAAATAAGATGGCAGCAACTACTTTTCCAACAGAGGGTGATAGATCTTGAAGTGTACAAACCAATTGATTTTAGAAACATTCAAGGTTACCCAAATCGTCCTCCCCCTTTAAATGTTGCAAATCATTTGCCAAAATTTAATGGATGTAAATGGGAATCAACAGATATGCACCTACAACAATTCATTGATATAGTGATGAATTGGCAAATTAGTGGAGAAGATGTTATCATGAAGCTATTTGTGGAAACATTAGAAAATGCTACCAAAGATTGGTTTTACAACCTTCCTATGCTTTGCATAACTTCATGGAATGAACTTGCAAATAAATTCATGTGCCAGTTTAAAAAGAAAGATGGTGAGTGTTTTCAAAATGAAGGTCAAAGTAAATTTGGGGAATCTGGACTTCTCAAAAGAACATTGGAATCTGGATTTTCTTTGTTCAAGAGAACATTGGATATCTATATGCAAATACCTATTAATGTTAGGCCTAATAAATCCATCTGCATTGAAACATTCATGAAATTATATGTGCCTCATTCAGACAAATGGCCTGAGTCATGAAAACCAGTTACTTTTGACCAAGTGTATGAAATGATTTGTTTCTTAGAGGAAATCAGGCATGAGCATACTGGCAATGATAAATCTACCAACACAGATAATATGGACAAATATGAAGAGACTGATCAAACAATACAACCAGTAGATGACACATATGATTTTGCACGAGACCTGGAGCCCCAGCATATTTTAGAAAATGAGAGTAGTCTTCAAAATGTGGATGTTCCTTTTATCCCATCCCACCCACCGCAATATATGAACCAGTAGTGTTGGGGGGAAGAGGAGCATTGTTTTCAAAAAGGAAGACAAACTTTTGATAAAGAGGGAATACCAGAACATGAACTCCAAATGTTTCCAAACCCATGCTATCCCGAGGATGAAGTCTTTTCAGATAACCAGGGTGAGTATTTTCAACAAGCAGAACAAAATCTTGATCAAGGGGAAGTGCATATGGCAGAAAATAATCTTCAAGCCTGTTCAAAGCCATTGTATGATGATATAGCACAAGAAGATGAAGAGGATGAAAGGCATTCAGACAGTCAGGGAGGTGGATATTTTGATAAAGAGTCTATAAATGATCAGGTTGATGAACTATGTACATCAAATTTTGAGCATTATAGTAGTGATGAAAAGAATGATGAAAATTTCAGTGAGAGGGTTGATGAAGAAACATGCTCACTTGACAGTGAGCATATTTCAGAATTGCTCACCAAAGAATACCAAAGATATGTACATAAAGATGATATCCAAATACTATGTCCAGCACATATATCTTTTGACAGTGAATCCATTCAACATGGTAAGGGTGATGAAATATATGAGGCCATATTTCCCGAGTCACATTTTTGTAAAAAAGAGACAGATAGTGGTCATGAGTTCTCTTGTGACACTGATCCAGAGATAAAGATGTTCATTGAACCAGAGGAGGTTGGTGATTCCAGTATGTATGATTGGTAGATTATTGACTCTCAAACGTGTGGGGAAGATGGATGTGATAAGGAAGAAGATACGGTGTTTTATGTTGGAGCCAGCATTGCTGATAACATGTGTCAAAAGTAGCTTGATTTATTCCATTTTCCAATTCAGTTAAAAAACCAGCATTTGGTGAATGACAATAGATATGATAAAGTAAGACATCCTACAAGGTTTGATAATCATGACTTCCTTATGTCATACAATGATGAAGGTGTTCAGATTATGCCTAACTTCCAGATACCGAATAATACAGAACACACTTGCAGCATAAACTATGATGCATTAATGAACTATACGAAAAAATACAGTCAAGCAGATGGGGTATTATTACAATATGATCAGAACAAAATTTTTGACAGGGGGAAGACATGGATTTTCTTTTCTGATATGGTCTTTTGACCATATCAATTTTAGAGCAAAAGTAGACTCTGTTACCCAATGGAGAAGGCATCGGTCTGCTCCCCAGAGATCTGGGATCTTGTTATACTCATAGGGAGTATACATCCTAGACAGAGCCACTGTTGGGACAGTAAAAATTGAAATTTTTTGTTGTATTCTCACTTCACCATATTTGAGCAAAATCATAAAACATCCCAAAACCATAGTAAAAAATTGATGCATCCCACAAGATGTCCATGGCGAAGCAATACAAAACTACTTAAATTTAAATCTATCGGCAAGACTTTGTGTTGCTTATGCCGATACATAAGAAATCAATGAAAAATTACTATCAGCGTGAGGGTAAAGGTCGGAGAGAGATTTGTAAAAGTTGCTGATGGAAGAAGTAATACCGATGGCTTTTTAATCGGTAAGAGAATCAAGCAGTCACACCAATCAGTATGACTAATAGTCATCGGGTGGTCTTTAAAAACTACCTCGACGGTATATATCATAACGATGAAGCATTTCGACAAGAGCCTCATCGAACATCCTATGGGAACGAAGGAAATGATAGCCATCGGCAAGAAATAAACATCGAGATGAAAAATTAATGAGTCTCCGATTTTCCAGTGTCTTGGCGAAACAATAAAAAGTGCTTTTGGTGTGAGTCACACCGATACACATATCCATCGGCATGACTCAACATATCGGAATGAAGTAATTATGTTTTGCCAACTCACAAGTCACAGCGATAAAAGAGTATCGATGACACTTTGAAGGGTTCTCTCCGATAAGGAATATAAAGTGGCCATCGGGGAGATAATTGTGATTGGGTGATTTGAAAAGGATTACCCCAATGGTATATCTCATTCCGATGGAAATAAAGATCACACCCATTGATAAGAGGTTTAACCAATAACCATATCGGTGAGATATTAAGATAGTCCTTCCAATCCAGAGTATAGAAGATTATCAGGAAGATGACGAAGCTCGGAGAAACATAAATGTGTTATCCCGATGGTATTGATCACCCCGATAAACAAATTGTTACCACACATGTCGGTAAGACTCTCACCGATAGTTACATCGGTAACACTCACTATATCGGAAGGAAATTTAAATCACACGACGATGAAAGAAGTCATGCTGATGGTTGCGCCCGCTTCAATATGATTCAACATAGCATCGGGAAGAAAATTGAGGGGTTACGCCGATTGATTATTCGCGTCATGAGGAGATATTAAGGTCGCCTAGACATTTTGAAATCATGCCGATGACAAGAGTTATGGTGATATGACATTTCATAGCGATGAATGACATTGAATTGCTCAAAAGATTAAATGCAGACAGTGACGAGATCCTCTAAAGATCATTGTAATTACAATTGACAAGGTTGTTTGAGAAAAGGGATAGAAGAATTCTGAAGCGCAAACAGAGGATTTCGATTGCAGCCACAGACAATAGGTACATACATACGAACCATTGTGTTATAGCCTGTGTTTGGATTTTTATCAAAATTTGAAAATGGAGACTCCGGGAAAGGGAAAAAGTAGAAAATCACAAGGGGAAACAAGTAAATCTAAGAAACAAAAAATAGATAAAACCCCTGAAGAAAAGATAAAAGACAAAATTCTGCATCTGGAGAAGCTTGCAAATACCTAGAAAATATGGTCACAATTGAAGTGATTACAAGGATTACAAGGAGTGCCATTGAGCTTACTAATTCCCATCGTGATCAAGAGTACTTGGACCATCTGGCTAAATTTTACTTATGGTTGAATAGAGCTTAATCATAGTTATGTAATGGTTGTTAATCTTGTTAAATTACCAAAAGACTTATTGAAGAGTTATGTCTCTTTATAGAAATATCTATATAAGTTCAAACAATTGGTGCTGAAAGATCATCAACAGTAGGATATATACAGATATATAATCTACAATGTTTCAAAAAGACCATGTTGCATATTTTATTTGAAGAAGTAGATTGAAGTTCTCTGATTCAATGGTTCTATCTTGGTATCAATTGTTTGTTAAAGTTACTCAATTGTGTGGTTGTCTCCAGTTCTGTATTTCCTTGTTATTCAGATTAATATATCAAGCATATATTTAATTTGTCAATACACATTTGCTGTATCTGTGTGATTGAGTAAATTGGTTTCCATTTGAGGAATTAAAATCCTTCTGATCAGTCACGGTAACCTGGAAGTATTAGTTTGGATTACTAAGTATAGCCATATAATTAGGATTGCCATTATGTCTCCATATTGATATTATCAGTCATCTCTTGCGTATTTCACTCAATTGGTTCCTTCAAGAAAGGATTAAATTGCCTTCTGGTGAATAACAAGGAATTAGATCATATTGGTTGGATTATTAAAGAAGAGTCTGTCAATCATCTCCTTGCACATTTATACAAGTTATAAACTAGAATTGTGCCAAACAATTAGAATTATTACCATTAGAAAACCATTAGTCTTAGTCCTTCATTTGACTCTGTTACCCAAGAAGGCACTGGTCCTATTTTAATTCATTATTTAAATCCTTTTTTATACAAATCTCTACAAATCACTCATTAGGCATTATATACAGAATTAGTTAGCAAGCTTTTCATCTATCCTACATCCTTTGCCATTGTAGATAGATCTAATTAGTCCATACATTCATATTTAGTCTGCTTTAATTTCTGAGGTTCACCTGCCTAGGTGTAGCAGGACCTGAAGTGTAGGAAATCATCAAACCTTGAAGGTTGATTTCATCAAGTTAGTTCAAAAACATTGCAAATCTAAGCATAGAGCCTAGCATCCTCTTAGGATTAGCAACCTGTATTTTTGAGACCTCACAGGGTCTCTATTAGTTGTTGCTGAACCAACTCACAAAGATCATAATCAGTGTTATTCTTAACCATATCATAAGCAGTATATATTATTTTTGCAGAAACAAAGTTCTTGTTGGAGAAATAAATCTTATAACCAATGACTTTTGACGCAAATCTCACACCTGGATCCACAATATCATTTATAGTTAATGCTCTTTTATCAAATTTTGCCCCTGTGAACTGCATTACTGTGTTTTTCTTCATAACTTTCAGTTCCAAAACTTTCCTGGTGGACCACATGCCAGTAACTGCTTTAATGGCATCCTTTGTTATCATATAGGGTTCATCAAGCCAAAAGAATTCATCGTGAATCCTACTCAAGATATATCTAACACAGGCATCATCTAGGACCATAGAAAAATCCAACCAGGTGTCCAATTTCTTCTCAACTAGGGCACTATACTCTTCTTTCAACTCAAATTTGTCATTAGTTAGTTCCTTTAGATAAATGTCCCCTAATTTTCCATGATCATATTCATCTAGGTTTGTATGAATGTAAGCCCTAACATCCTTTGTATGCATAATACCATGTGGAATCTTGGAAAATGCCCCATCCTGATCAGTCTCTAAACATTTAAAGGGGTGCTTCTTGAACTTGGGTCGAGGCCTCTCAGTTATCTCAATTACTTGAGGAGTATGCATTTTTACAAATTAAACACAAAGAATTTTTGAGAGAGATAACGATAAATACCTTTTGCCTCTGTTAGGGTTTCTTCGTCGGATACTTGAATTTTCCCTAGCTTTCTTCTCAAGTCTCTTTAGTTGCTTGAAGATTTGAATGCAAAGTAATTTCTCTTTCAAATAGATCCCTTATATTCTCTTTTCATCAAGATATAACCGCAATAAATGGTTCGTTCAAAAAGCTGTCAAACCCTTTCTCTGTTGTCCCCAGTAGATCAAGATGATTGCTCAGCAATTTACCGCATTAGATTCTTTTCTGTTGGAATTTTCTTCATAAGATCTGTCTTTCAATCTTAAAACTCATATCTTTGTGCTGGATATCAGCACCATATTTCTGTCTAGGGGAGTAGGATTTTGCATTAAGCTCCCCCTGAGCCAGAGCTCTCAATTTACTTCTCGAAGGAAGTACCAACACTAGAGTCTAGTGTAGACTCATCCTTGACTTCCTGCACTTCCTTCTTGACCCAAATTTGATTCATCTCCTTCTTGATCTCTGCTAGATCTGTCTTTTGTACCTATTTCTTCATTTCTACCTGATTAGCCTTCATATTTTTTGCTTCTACAGAATCTTACAATATGTCCAGACCTGTTGTATAAAAACTTGCTTTTTACTTCAAACACTTGATTCTTCTTTGTTAGTTAACAGCATATCAATTAATCATCCATGGAAGCATAATGCATAAACACAAGAGCAAATAAACATCAACACATTGAACACCAAGATTTTGACGTGGAAAACCCGGTTAAGGGAAAAACCACGGGGTGATTAACCCAAGGATTATTCTCTGTTAGAAGAATAAGAAAAAGAATGGCACTTGCCAATTAGGGCTCACTGCCCGAGCACACTGCTCACAAAGAGGCCCACTGCCTACAAGGAGACACACTGTCTACAAAGTGATAAGAATCACAGTCTTGAACTAGAGAATGACATCTCTACCATGTCCAAATCAGTTCTATTTAAGCCCAAAAGTCCCTGCTCTGCCTTTCGCACTTCTCTTCGCTATACCACACTCATCCACACAATCCACACCACAAAATGAATTCTCAAACACTTATTTATACAAGACATCAACTTAGGAACAATCATCTAAGTCAGCAATCAACCATAAGGACATTCGCAAGATGATTAATACATCTGGTCGGCCACCACAAGAACATTCGCAAGATGAACAACTCATCCAATCAGCTAGTCTTGAACAAGAACTTCATCTGAAAGAATATCTTCAATTCTGGGCTCTGCCACCAATGGGGATCAACAACACAACCTCAACACGATCCAAGAACCTTCACAAGCCTACCTGAATGACCAGGTACATCCGCAATTCCTCTACTTACTGGAATCTCTTCTCTTCGTCATCCGGAACTTCAAGAACATAGTTTGTCGCCACTGTCACAATTCAAATGGTGCTTCCGGACCTCAAAATCATACACAACTCGAGATGACACATCACAAGGACATCCCAAACACTCCTTCCAATCTGCAGATTAGGATTATACAATTCCGGACCTCACCGGACCTTTCTGTGATCCTCTGTCACCTCTGAACACTTTCTGGAACTGGTTCCACACAGACAGCCACAACTTCTTCAGATCTTCATGCGGACCTCTGAAATCTTAACTGAAGCATCTCAAGAATCATATCTACAAACCCTTTAATCCGCATGCTCCGGTTCGCAACCTATACAATACATTTGCCTTCTTCTCATCACTGTTCTTCACTGTTCCTGACTAAGGCTAATTTTCTCAATATCCTCAGCACACAGCTCATCCAATCCTTCTTGTCAATGCAATATGAGTATGTTGACATCAATGACAACACTGGTTCACCTCATACTTGCAACAATCAGCACCATATTTCTATCTAGGGGAGTAGGATTTTGCATTAAGCTCCCCCTGAGCCAGAGCTCTCAATTTACTTCTCGAAGGAAGTACTAGCACTAGAGTCTAGTGCAGACTCATCCTTGACTTCCTGCACTTCCTTCTTGACCCAAATTTGATTCATCTCCTTCTTGATCTCTGCTAGATCTGTCTTTTGTACCTATTTCTTCATTTCTACCTGATTAGCCTTCATATTTTTTGCTTCTGCAGAATCTTACAATATGTCTAGACCTGTTGCAATTGAGGCATACAACATTTTTCTTTCTATTGTTCCTTTCATTCATCCTTGATCTGCATTGGTCAGCCTTGTGCCCAAATCTACTATATGCAAAGCAATTCCCATTGAAAGATTGAGTATTCCTTCCATTGTTATAGTTGTTTCTTGTTTGACTTCTACATTCACTAGCTTTGTGACCAAACCTCTTACATATAAAGTAGTTACCCTTAAAGGTCTGAGCATTCCTTCTATTGTTATAACCATTCCTTATCTAACTTCTACAATCATTAGCCTTGTGACCTACTTTGTTGGAAGTGAAACACTGACCAGAGAATGATGGAATATTTTGATTCACTCTGCTTCTACATTGAGTAGCCTTATGACCAAACTTATTGCATGTATTACAATAACCATTGAAAGAAGGGTACCTTTGAGAATTCGGTTGCCTGATCGGTGGTCTTCTAGGTTTGTTCCTTTGATTCTAAAACTATTTGTCTTTGTTCTTCTTGATCTCAACATTCCTTTCTTGACTAATTTTGGAACTTTCACCTTTCTCAAATCCCAAGCCTTCTTTATCATCAGGACTCTTCTGACAAGCAAGTATTCTATCAAGTTGGGCAGCATTCACTCTGAATTTTTCTTCTTGACTCCATGCATGTTTCAGATTAGCTTTCAAATCCACAACTTCTTGTTCAAGTTTTGCACAGTCTTTAGTTTTGTTTTTCACCAATTGATTTAGGTCTTCTTCTTTTGCTCTCTTTACAACTTCCACTTTTAGATTACTCAAGGTGTCAGTTGCAGATATCAATTGTTCACTAACCTCCTTGTATTTTTCTTTGAACTTCTTGACTTGCTCCCTCAATTTTTTGATGCACTCATCTACTTCCTTGACATTATCTTTTAGATCCTTATTTCTATTTCAGCCTTTTCAAGATCTACTAGTGCAAGTTTGAGTTCTTCTTCATTAACAATTGTGCATTCTTCTTCAGTTTCAGTTGCATCAATTTCTTTAGGAAGAGTAGGACATTTCTTACCTGCCATGTGTTCAATCTCCAAGATCTTCCTCAAGTTGTTAGACTTCTTCTGAGGAACCAGGCTCTAGTACCAATTGTTGAACACCCAAAGTACTGAGAGGGGGGTGAATCAGTACTGTATTAAACTTCTTGTTTATTAAACTAGTAATCCATTTACCACATGCAAAAGCAAAGCAAATTAAACATAGAACAAACAACCAAAATCCATCACACATGAACACCAAGATTTTTACGTCAAAAACCAAAAACTGGGAAAAACCTTGGTGAGTGTTAGCTCATAATATATTATGTAGGAACAATACCGAATTACAATAAAGGATCATTGCCTTAGGGCTCACTGCCCAAAGAAATGCTCACTGCCTAGAGAAAGAAAGAAAGAAGGGTGGCTCACTGTCAATTTGAACTGCTTATATTGTATCTACACATGCATGGATGCAGCTCCAATGAATGATCAAAATATTGTCTCAAAACTCTTCATATTGACTTCTCTGTTTCACTATTCTGCTTTTACATTAGACAAGATCTATCTTCTTCTACTCTACACTATACTTCACATTCGCATTCGCATTGCTTCTTTCAAACACCAAATTCAATCCCATATATATATATATATCCGTAACAAACAAAGTCTTCATATTAGGTCGGCTTGATAAAGTATATCGTGTAGTCATGCATTATGTACTCTGTCAGCCAAATTCATTCACCAAAATCTATACCGGACCCAAACAATATTTGAAACACCTTCACACATGTCGGCCTCACCTATTTCACCACTTAGGATTAGGTTCTAAACACCAAAACTTACCACATACACATCATACTATCATGTCAGCCTTAACCACAGATTGTTCACTGGTTCAGTTCAACTGTCAAACAACATCTTCCACTGCAGACCACAAGGCTTGCTCAAATCCATATTAGATACTCTTCACATATAATAGATCATACCTCTAGAATTGCAAAGCAAAATATTATTTTGTGGTAGAATGCGGACCACTGGAACACATGCTTTGTCACTATCAAACTATATCATACCAGGTAGCGATACTTAGGCATTCATAACTGACTCTCTGGTGAAACTCAGAACTTGCAACTCTAGATTTAGATACTTCGTAATTGTTTTTACAACACCTCAAAACTACATAACAAAATATGCCACAGCAGAGGAATGCGAACCAATTCAGTTAAGTGTTTTGTTCTAATTTTCTCTGTTCTCTGCACTGCCTTACTCAAACTTTTTGAAGATAGACCTCTGGTACTCATCAAGGATTGAAATCTTGGACAAACGATCATCTGAGGGATGTGATCAACATTCCTGAACCACATGATATGATCTTCTACTGTGGACCAATACCAGCTCGAATACTGTCTTCTTATCGTTGCTTCAGTATACTGCCAACACTTAACCCAAAATGGCTAAGTCTTCTTCTCCAGACCAAAAACATTGTTCTAATCTTATTCCTTTGCTTGTTTCCATCAATGACAACATCTTCAAATATCATGCACAAGTTGCCAACATTATCATGCTAAAATCATTCCTCATAACCTCTTAGTGTAATGCCCATTCTAGAAAATATCAACAAATAACAATAATTTAATGAATTAGTCAGAAATGACAAAATATAGGAGAAAATTACCAATATATTTTTGATAAAACTTCAATTAATAAAACATAATTATGGCATCATATGTGAAAATCATAAATTTTATTATTAGATATAATATTTCTTTTACAATATACACATTTGTAAGGAATATCATATGATCATCCTTTGCACAAGATGAGAAATACTTTCTTTGCTCTGATATCCTACACAATTATCAGATCCGAAAACTACACAAACTAAATGAAATCATTAGTTTTGCATAGTCACTTAATATACACATCAAATATCAATTACATAAAATTAACAAGCCTAAGGCCCTAATGGGCCGACCTAATGTCTTGGGGGCTCATCCATGATGGCCTTGCCTACGTACGCGTAGCATAGAGACTTCATAGTTCAAGACTAGGACTTGCAAATCTCTTAAGAGTTTCATACAAATCATAATGACAACTCCTTATTCTTAGATACATATTCATAATTCAATCCTTACCTGAGGGAAATAGAAAATCTAGATTTACCTAACTCTCAATATTCTCTTAAACCTAAATATTCTTCGTCAATTCAGTATACAAGCTACTACTATATTTATACATGAATAGCATTAGAATTTCTTTTCAAAGAAAACAATACTTATTTCTCCAAAATAATATAATAACCACAAATAGTTAAAGATTTAACGTACAAGTAAAAAAATTAGAAAATATTTCTTTCTCTGCATTCCCAAGTATTTCAAATAGAACTAATAATATTATTGGTAATTTAATACTAAAAGAAATCTAAGATTTAATGAGAACTTCTTCACTAAGTGGCAAAGATAAATATTAGAAAACCTAGGTAAAAAGACTAACCACCTTATAAGTTCTCTTACGGTATCAAATATCTTACTAACAATCTAATGAAATAATTTACTTTTGTGTATGTCTAAAATGCAAGCAATTGAAATACTTATCAATGAATGATATAGCAATACTTACAAACTCTATACTAAATTTAAGCTCATCACCCCAATGCAATTGTAATGTGATACACATACAATGTAAACCAAACCTTAATATCTCGAAAGAGCATTTAACGAATTCAATAAGACACTATATTATAAATATAATCAATACTCCTTTGAATACTCAAAAATAAATACCAAGCTTGTTAAATATTGTTCCAATAAAAAGGGAACATTAAATCATATTAATGAGTCTTAATTATTATATCTAGTTCTATCTTTTAAGACACTTAAATAGTTTAAACTACGAATCATTTCCTAGTTTGAATTTCTAATCTCCACACCAACTAACGTAATTATCAATTCATTTAGATGGAACAATATTCATTACCTAATTAATGATTTGTGTCAACTAAATAAGTTTATGAAATTAGACTAGTACTTTAATAGTCTTAACCACAACTAGATTATAAAGAGGGCAATTACTTCTTACACTAAAGTTATTTGTACAAGAATAATTTCAACCATCTATTAGACAATATAAACAATCTCAAAGAGATCATAAAACAACTTACATACTTCATATATTATAACAACAATAACTAAGTAGCTCATCTAAAAATTGTATCTTTTTGGTAATATCTATTACTAAGGGTAAACTATAAAATTTTAAGAAGAAATAACTAACTAATTAAGTAGTTAGAAATTGAATTTGTAATGTAAACATGATAATATAAATAGACTTCTAAAATAATTTTCAAATACAAACTTTTAATGATTAATCTGATGCAAGAATAAGTAACAGAAATGAATATCGTTGTTTTTCTCTCTCTCTCATTGATTAACTGAACTCTATAAATAAAGTGTATCTTAAACCTCCATTACAATCTCATTTTATAGATTATGTGTGACAGTAGGGTATAGATTATGTGTGACAGTAGGGTACTCCTAGACAGAAATCTCAAATGGCAACCGTATAATTCATAGCCTGAATTTCGAGTCTCTAACACAACTACAGTTCCATTCAACTGCAATTAAGCACTATTCTCCAACAAATTAGAAAGCTTGAGGAAAAAGAAAGTAAAATGCACGTTGTGTGAAGACAAACCATTGATTTATATTACCTCCTTTGACTATCCAAGTCTACAATATAATTTGAACTATTTGCTCCAAATCACATAGTGAATAAGTTAAATGCGTGACTACTAGGGGAGACGATAATATTACCATAAGTTTTGATGTTTTGCAGGCCAACATTATGTCGTTTGATCAATGACACATTAGACTTTAGAACTTTCGTATAATGTAATCAAAAGGTGTAAAGTCAGATTCCATTACTACAGAGACTATAGAAACTTTCAAGCAAAACATTAGAAAGTGAAAGCAGTTTTCACGGCCTTTGATAGGCGTTAGGAAACTTATCAGATTCTGCGGCTTATAGTAGCACTTGAACCCATAAATGGTTCAAGAAATATGCCAATAGTAACTACCGACGATGCTATAAAATGCTCCAATGTATGGTTTATGGCGTGAGACAATTTCCAGCACTAAATTGCTTCCATATTATTAAGTATCGTATGTAATCTTTTTTTGTCAAGCCGCCCCAAGAAAAGGTTATTTCGTGAAAAGCAAGGTTGTAGGTTATGCACAGGAAAAAGACTTACAAGGAAAATAAAGTCTAAATCTGTGCCACACTACATCTTCTACGATTCTACTATAACAAACCATTCAAGAAAAATGACTATACATATAAATATCCTCTAGATCATTATTACAATGGCTTTCTGTTTTTGATACAACTATCTATCTTATTACAATTCACTGAAACATTATCATTTGAGAATAGTAAGTTATATTTATCATAACCTACATTGTGATTTTATTTTTCATGATGAATGCCGACTACCTATCCCTATTCAATGGAATCTAGAACAAATTAATCCCAATAAGCAATTTCAACTTGACATACTCTAGGTTTATGGGCGGAAGTCTCCAATATCGAACAGCTAGAAAATCATACTTGTTGCCATAATGACATGCCAAAGAACAATTTAAAATGTTCACATTCAGACAGTCAATTGAACAGAACATGCCATAGAAATTTAATCTTTAAAGAAAATTGTATGGATCATACCTGGCCTAGATCCCGCATAAGAATATTTACCCCAATGGACCAACCAATTGCATATATATTGGACTCAGATTTTCTGTGAATGAAGCTGAATAACACTTCATAAAGATAATGAATTCTTGGCAGTCCTAATCTGTAAATTCCCTCCACAAGATATTCCCCCCAAAGTTTATCGTTCTTGATCTTTTTAAAATTGAACTCATGACTCTCTATCTTCGACCAAAAGAGTGACTAAAGAAGATGACACTTCATATGCCACTCCAACACCAATTTCTCATGAAGTAAAAATAATTCTCAAATTTAAAGAAAACTTTGTAAACAATATTAAATTATCTAAATAATCATTTTCAAAGAAATATAACTAATTAAAATAAAATAGCATATTTAATAACTAGGTTTTTCAGATATACTTTACACTTAGCCAATCCATTTTCTTGCAATTGAGAGCATATCCACATTCAATACTTAGTTTGGGTAAAACTAGGAGCTTTTGGGTGCAAGCTCCTCCACCTTATCAAGGAGTGGGAGACTTTTCAAAAGGTATATCATTTGTATTTCTTTCATTTTGATGTTTTGTTTTCCTTTGAAACTTCTCTTATCTTAACCTTGTTCCCAGAACAGATAGTTCTCTGAAGCTAGCTTGATAATAGAAAGATGGAATTTATTACCAAGACCCATGATGAATCCCCCCCCCCCCCCTCAATTCATGATTACAGTAACCCCATAAAACTCAAAGAACCCCACTTTTTACTCAATCAAGATAGTACCCCCCAAAAAAAATGATTGTGCAACTTTATATTTAGTCCAATTACAATTTCCACAAGCCAAAACAACAAATTGGTCTTTGATTTTGGTACAATGCAAAAGCCAAAAGTGGGTTATAACTGAAAGTATAATTTATGAGCAAAACTGGATCAAATGATAGCAGATCTGGAAAGCACTCAAAAAATTATGCACTTTCAAAAAAAATCACCAAAAAATGTTACCGTATGAGCCAGAACGAAGCCTTTGAAGTTCTGAAAATAGGAACTACTTAGAAACAACAGTGAAAAACTACAATTTCTAGAAATTCCATGAACCAAAATCAAAATTTGATTCCACCACTGCGACACCTATGAAATTCTAACCCAAATAAAAAAAATCTCAAAAAAAGTAGCAAAAATGAGCAAGATATGAGCCTTCAAAGTTGGATTGTCAAAACTAAAATGCCAACGGAGAGGGGACCTGCAAATTTTTTTGATTAAATTTGCAGATGATCTATTTACTACATGCAAAAACTAATAGATACCCAGATGGTTTTTTGATGTGGTGAACAAAACCTAGAAATACTTTTTCTTTTTGACATGCATAAGATGTGGATCTAATGCAACCAAATGTCTCTAACAACAAAAAAGGCATGTAGAAGTTGAATTAACCACCTAAGTCAAGAAAATGCATGGTACAACCTATAATACAAGTCCACAAAAGAGGAAAATACTCCAAATCTAGTTTTTTCATCAAGTTTTTTTTATTCTCCATATCATCATTCGATGCAAGAGAAGAGTATACTCAACTATCAAGATCCACCATGATTTTTTTTACTTGCATATATATATTACTAATAAGAAAGACAAATACATCAAGTGGCTAAGAGAGCCACTCCATCAAAATTACATCTTATAGAATATATCTTTTTATCGTGAGTCTAGCAAGTTAAAACATCTAAATTACTACAATATAAACAAGTGTTTGGTATACTTCATATGATATCTTTCTTGTTTCTAATCCATTGCCTTAGTTTCTTTATCTACTATTTATCTATATGTTCCTCAACACTACTTGTCTTGTTCAAGGAATCTGCTATGCTACTCCATAACTGCATCCTTTTACTGTTGCTCCTCCACCATCAGTGTTGCCTTGTTCCAATGTTCTCTGTTATCACTGCTTAGAAAGGAGTCCCAACCTTTAAATGTACCTATTTTTGGTGAGACCCTTAGTAAGCTACTATCTATTTCAAAATTCTAGCATGTGAACTCCACATCTTCCATTTCCTCATCATCTTTGTTTTCTGCCAAAGTGTGATTGTTATACCTATTACGCATTTCCATGTATTCTTTGTGAAAACTTGGATCAACTTTCCTATACTCATGTGGCCACAATTCTGTTGTTTGGATATCTGATCTGTATACTATTCCTGAGCCTTTATCCAAGATTTTCATAAATCTGTCTGTGGGAATCTTCAATGTAGTTGTAGACTATTCACAGATCAAATGATGTGTGAGTCTTAGAAAAGACCCAATAAGAACTCTTTTCCTTCCTTGGTATTCATTTTCATTCCTTACTTTCCACAATGACCAAAAAATCTTAGTTGAAAAAACAATCCAAAACAAATTGACATTGTTATCCACTTTACTAAGAAAACCACACAGGAGATTCAAATTGGTAATGTAGACTTCAGACAACACTCCCTTTATTGTACTCAAGAAAAACCCCCAGACATCCCGAGCAAACTTGCATTCAAAAAAGACATGATCACGACTTTCAGACATATTACAATAGGAACACATTTTACTATTAGACTCTAGTGCCAGTCTTTTAATAAGTAATAACCATCTAAAATAAAAAAAATTTAGGCTCAACAACTTTAGACCAAATTACACTCATGGTTCTAGACAATAGTTTGGACTCGAGACTAACATTCCATGCATATTTAATGTGTTCAAATACCATATGTGTTTCTATCATCAATTCATATAGCTTCATTACATTTCATTTTTCCCAATTTTGTGCCATCCCTCCACTTCGTCTCCTCCCAACTAGTTTTCTTCAGAACAAATCCATGTTGAAAGTTGTCACTAAAAGACTTACACATGATTGCATGTGTTCTTTTCTGAGTTTCTAGTATATTATATTCATTCTTTATCTGATTCCAACTCTTTAAAGAGTTGTCCACTATAATGTCATCAAAGGAATCAATAACCAGTTTATGCCATTTTTTTGCTGAGCATCCTTGGAGCAAGGCCAACATATTTTCTTTATGCCTTAAGTTCCACCAAATACATATGCAACCTTGAATGTATTTGTTACTACTGTCAATGGCATTTCTATCATGAATGAAAGGTTTCACATTTTCTCATGCTTTCCAAATATAAGCAAATACAATAGACCTAGAGGGGTTAGTTCTAAAATCTCCTACTATAATGTCTTGAAAATCTAAACCTTGCTAGTCTTTAGCTTTCTTTGGAACTGCTCTTCTTAGGTTGTTCATAATCAAAATTTTCTAAGGTTCATTTCCTGCCAAAGCTTTAACAATCCATTTTTCAACCAATATTGCACCTTAGATTTTTAAATCTTTAAGCCCTAACCCTCCAATTTTTTGACGTAGGCAGCACCAATCCCAAGAAACTGCATGCCTCTTCTTGTTACCTTTGCCATTAGACCATAGAAACTCCCTTATTCTTTTCTGAATGATATTTATTTGATAGCTTGCAAACATCCAAGATGAAGCATAATAAATAGAATAAGCAAGTAAGATTTTATGACACACTTGCATTCTTCCTACCATAGAAAGGTATTGCCTATCACACATTTAATTTCTTATTGATTTTTTCATATACCCAATCCCACATGTTCTTCAAGGATGGATTAACAGAGATTGGAATGCCAAGAAATATTACCTACTTATTCGGATTACCCCATTGCCATTGGTTAGGTTCCAACCAAGCCGGTGGATTCTCGTTCCAACTTAACAAGATAGATTTAGAGTAAGACACCTTAGCACCCAAGGCTTGATAGAAGATTATCAGTCTTTGCTCTAATATTTTCAAATTGTCCTCTTCAATAATGGGGAATAAAGTAGTATGATAAGAAAATTGCATGTTTAGCAACAAATCATTATTGGGAAGAGTAATACCTTTCAAATCCTCTTTTACTAAGTCTGTCCTCAAGATATAAAATAAAGCTTCAGAGGCTATCACAAATAAGGTAGGGGCTAAGAGGCACCCTTGCCTGATAGATCTTTCCATTTTAATGGGATCAGACAAAGAACCATTTACATCAATTTGAACTGAGGCATCTTTGAAAATCATTCTTACCATATTGCAATATGCACTAGGAAAACCTAGTGCATCCAGCATCATAAACACAAAAGACGATTCTATTCTATCATAAGCTTTTTCAAAATCTAGTAGCAAAATGCTAGTATTTTGTCTAGACTTTTTTGCCAAGTCCATGGCTTCCCAGCTAGTAACTAGGTTTTCTAGGATGTATCTTCCTTTGATAAAACATATTTGAGTGGGATTAATAATAATTGGCAGAAGATCTGTTAATCTCATAGCCAATACTTTTGCAATTATTTTGTATGATATATTTAACAGAGTGATAGGTCTCCAATTCCTTTTATTAGTCTTATCACCTTCTTTTGACAAAATCTTAATAACCCCCTAATTAATTTCCTCAGCTAATGTTCCCTTAGCAATAGCTTCCTGGTAAACTTCAAGTAAATCCTCAACGATCCAATTTAAATTAGCTTTATAGAATTCTACTGGAATGCCATCATTGTTCCTAGTGATTTCCCATTTTCCATTGTTTGGATTGCTTTCATTATTTCCTCAGATATTTCCTTGCTTAGTTTTAAACCCATTTTATGAGAGACCTTCTTAGGGCATATATTTTTACATAAATTTTGTCTCCTTGCATTCCCTCATTCCATCTTCTGCTGAGAAGAGAGTTTTGTAAAAGGATATGAAGATTTCTTTCATTTTATCATTATCCTTATAACACACATTATCTTCAACAATAGGCCCAACATCCTCTTTAGAATTTTTTGATTTTAGTAGATTCAAGAAGTACTTTGTTCCTTTATCACCTTCTTTCAACCAATTGAGCCTTGCTCTGACTCCAACCCCCTGGATTTTATAGGTTTCAAATATCCTAAGCATGTGTTTAGTTTCTCCTAGTTTCTTAACTAAATTCTCATTATATGAATGAACTTGCATTTTCTTCTCAATTTCTAGGAATTCTTCTTATAGTCTCTCTTCCTCCTTCCTATTATCCTTAGCATATTTTTTTCCCACCGTTTGGAATAAATCTTTGCAATTTTTTAATAAGGCATCCCAATATTGAAGTCTGCTAGATTTAGAATGCAAGACTTTTGAAATCTTCCTCAAAATTATAATTCCCTCTAAGCAGTCAGAGTCTTGCAGTAGGGCAATATTTAGCTTTAAGAGATTGTCTTTTATAACTTTATTTCCAGTTTGTTGTTCTTTCAATATGATTTGTGTACCAATTGGATGATGATCTGAAAGGGTGGAAGGGATAACTTCTACACAATTTGAGTCAATTTTGTTTTGAAAGTAAAATCTATCCTCACTCACATAGAATCTATCCAATCTAGAATAAATCCTTTTGCTACCTTTCTGGCTATTACACCATGTAAACCATATACCTTTACTTTCTCCTTTTTCCCTTCTAAAGGATCAAAAAGCTTAAACATCTTTTTCAATCTATTCCAAAAGAACAATTCATTACCCTTCTAGTCCCACTTATTCCCTCCCATTTTATCTTCCCCATTATATGTCATATTGAAATCCCCACCTACAATCCAGGGAATTGTTTGCAGTTCATATGTCATCCATTTCTAGAGTTCTGCTCTATTGATGTACTCATTGGGTGCATAGACAAAACAGACACCAATTTTTTTATCATCCATCTGAATGACAATGAACATGCATCTGTTGCAAGGGGAGCATCCTTTTTGTATCACAAATGTAGACCATCTTTTATCAATCAAGATAGCTATTCTCCCCTTACCCTTTTCATGATTAGTGAAAAAACAATCAACATCTCTCCAAACAAATTTAAGTTGTTCTCCGAGGTGAATCCAATGGCTTTCACTTCTTGTAGCATAAGGAGATTCAATTTTTTATTCTTGTTACAAAAGTCTCTTATTAAATATGTTATGTTTGGGGATTCCATACCTCTTATATTCCAACTACAACAATTCATGTTTGGTCTATATTAGAAGATCCAAGCTTTCTTTTCTTATACAACTTATGAAAACAGTTGAGGAACTTTTCACCTTTGTTTTCATTATCTTTTCTAGAGTTTTTTATGACATACTTCCTCTTTTTTCCTCTCTTTTGATTTTGTTTAGGCAAGGGAGGCTAGCAAGTCATTAAGACTTTCTTCATTCATGTTAAGACTAGTCAAGTCTACACCTTTAGACAGTATTTTAGAAGGATCTTCACTAACCACCTCTGAGTCTGCTATATTTAATTGGTTACCTACAACCACTTTTAGATTATTCATATTCTCCTCAACTTCTTTTTTCTTATTTTCTTCTATTTTAGATTTGATTTTCTCCAGAGCTAATTCTTGGGCATTTTTCTTTTTGTCCACATAATTAATTTCTTTTACACAATCCTTCTTAATATTGAAAATATTTTCCAATCCAACATTCAATTCTACGTTCACAAGATTTTTCATGACAACAGAGTTATGTAATAAGTTGTCTTTAAAGTTATTTTCATCAAGCATTTTTGAGATATCAACACCTTTTTTACCAGTAATTGAAGGTCTGGTTATAAGAGAGGCAACATTTTCGCTATGACAACCCATGCCATCATCTATTTCATTGGACAAGTGCTCAACCACTTTTAGGGCACTAGAAGATACATGGTCCTTAAGACCACTTTCATACGCATGGGACAAAGAATCACCCAGAGCATCTAGAGAAGTAAAGATTTTATCAGGACTCGCGCCCTTCTCATCTGCAATCTCCCCCTCTTCAAGACTCAACTCGCTCAGTTTCCTTTCAACTGCTAACAAACTCTCATTTTCAAGCTTATTCCCCAGTTTACTACTGGAAGTATCACGTTCTCTGTTGTTTGGCATCTTTGTTGCCTTGTCATTGATGTCAAAAAGGTTGGCATTGTTACCTTGTCATCTAATCAAAAGCATCATGTATTGTTCATGATAATCAAGTTGGTCATCATATTCTGTGATAAATATCCTCAGGTGATAACAAGGTCTTAATCATGTTGATAAAGAAACAAAAATTTCACTTGACCACAGGACTTTTCAAGACAGTGAAGACTGTTTGACAACAAACAAGACTATGAGACATTGTTGGTATGATGAGATTTTCTAAGTCAATAAAGAGAGGTTGGTTATACAATGTTCAGAGATATCTATGATTAGTATTCTGTAAAACGAACAGTGGGCTTCTTGTATCATGAAATCCTCTATCATTTAGTGGCACTTTGATACATCAAGGTTGAGATGTGTCTTCAGGACTCAGTATTGCATGTCTTCATTAGAGAAGGTGAGTTTCAATTGTGGATTATCAGTGATTTTCAATTAGTGGTTGATAATGTTATCATGAAGGGTTAAATGCACTAAAACCCTATCTCTTTTGCTTTGAAATGCTTTCAATAGTGCTTTGAATCATATCTTACCCTAGCTTGTCCAATAAAATGAACCTTATGTTATAAATCTAAGTTGACCAGAAGCAGTAGGTAAATCACTTAAAGTCACCGCTTGGTGGGTTTTTAGCTCATTCGATGACTGGCCCCGATGCCCTAGGTGATCCGGTGGCAAAAAGTCGTGTTAAAAGCTTTTGGTGGGGTTTTAAATCTGACGGTCGAAGACATGGCGGGAAATGCAAGATCAACGACTGTGTTTTAAAGTCGATTAATCTTCCAACGGTTCTGTTGCCTACAAAAAGATTGACGGTCTCTATTTGAAAATGGCTAAAAAGCCTGGTTTTGTGGTCTTGTTCAGAAGTCCGAATGAATGAAGAGTCTAAATATGATAAAGAAATTGCTAATTTAGCGAAGAGTTCGAGTTTTATGCTTTAAAACTTCATTAAGGATATGTTGTTACTAATTTTGCAACGAAGGTTTGAGAAGAAAAAAAAATGTTATTGAATTTCTGAAGCAAAGCTATGTGAGCAAGAAAGATGCATGCAGATTTCAGTGAATTGAGTTTCCAATTTTGAGCAGAGATAAAAATGGTTGCAAAGAGTACTTTAATGTTTGAAGCATGAAATTGAATTGAAGACATATTGTTTATCAAGAGTTTATATCAATTTTTGCAGAGATATTTTGTTATCAGAGGGGAGTATTTTTGCAGATGTTGACTAGTTTGTGCAGGTTTATATCACATCAAATAGTAGAGATTCTTGTTTTGAACGCACTGAATAATTTGTAAAAAGTTGAAGAGAACATTTGTTTTTGATAAATGCAAGATCAAGGTGTTTGTGTGCTCTAGTGAATCAGGGTAACCCCCTGAAATGAAATCAATTTTTGTCATCTGATTTGTGTTTAGCCAGTGAGGCTTATAACCTTTTAGTTGTCAGTGAGACACAATACAACCAGTGAGACATCTTGTAGCCAGTAAGGCTTGTATGGTCAGTGAGACCTTCATGTAACCAGTGAGGTTTTGAATAAGCCAGTGAGGCAGTTTCAGAGTGGTTTTTATTCCCCTGGAGGGTTTTCCACTCATGCAATTCTTTTGTCTTGATTCTTATTGATCTTCTTTCTGTGTGTATGATTTATTCATGAGATTTTATTCTCTTCCTTCATTCTTAGTTATGTGCACATGTGTGTAACAAATCAATGATATCTTTCTTTCTTCATATCTTGAAAGTTAAATTTGCAAAAGGTTAAAATTTATACAACACTGATTCACCCCCCCTCTCAGTGTTGTCCCGAACTTCTACAATTGGTATCAGAGCAAGGTTCCCTTTTGCAGCTTAAGCAGCTTGGGTAGGTCCTGTGTGTGGAGTTCAATGGGTAAGTGCAGGAGAAATAAGAACATGAGAAATGTTAAAATTCATTCTGGTCAAAAGACACAAAAGACATCATTCATATCAAATCCAAATGTTGATATAAAGTCAGTTGATAAAGATGTTCTCCATGTTGAGTCTGATATTGTCTTAGAAGAAAAGGTTTCAGATGTTCCTCAGTTTGATGGTTCAAATTTTTCAGTTTGGTATGTTAGAATGCAAGTGTATTTATCCTCCTTAGGATATGATGTTTTAATGTCAGTTGAGAATGGTAATTCTGCTAATAACAAAGAAGCTCTTAAATGCAATCATATAGCCAAGAAGGTTATTTTATCTGGTTTATCTAATGATATTTCTTGGAAGGTTGTGCAATGTGAAACAGCTCAGGATATCTGGAAAGAACTGATAAGAATTTATCAAGGTAATGATAAAGAGAAGGACACTCAGGTGTGTGAAGAAAGTGGCAATGAAAGGAGACTTTCAAATGAAGGAGTTGAAGTTCAAACCCAATCAGATTCAGAGGAAGCTAGCATCACAAGTGATGATGATCAGGGATATGATGAACAAGATTGTGAGATTGATATGGAAGGAGAGCTTATATATGCTCTGAGTGAGCTCAAGAATTATAAGAAGGAGAACCAGAAATTAATGTTGCAGCTGCAACAAGAAAGAGATTTAAAAGACAAAGCTCTTACAGATCTTGAAGGTGCTAGAAACCTGATTGTAGACTTAAAGAATCAAGCAAGTGAATCAGACAAATTGATTGTTAGTTTGAAGACAGAAATTGAAGAAGCTAAGATGATAGTAGATGTTTCAATATCTGACCTTGAAGTTAGAAGGATTGAGAATCTAAAACTGGAAGGTGAAATTATCAAACTCAGAAAAGATTGTGATGGTCTCAAGGCTTTATCTAAGAAGTATAAGGAATTTGAAGAAAGTACAAGCAAGCTACATGAGATGCTTGGTAAACAAAAACTATATGGAGACACTACTGGACTTGGTTTTGAAGAAGGAGAATGTTCAAAAGCTAGAGAGACTCCCAGAAAGAAGATTGATTTGAATGCTGCCACTGAAAACAAAATGCATAATCAAAGAAGAAGAAATTTCAGAAGAAATGCTCTTGTAAGACAAGCATACATGTACAGGTATAATTTTTCTTTTAATGGTTATTGTTATACATGTAATCATTTTGGACACAAAGCAATTGTTTGCAGAAGGAATACTGACATTATTTGTTACAAGTGCAATAATGTTGGACATATACAAAGAAATTGTAAAAGGTATGATTTTGCATGGAAGTTTAACATGAGTTCTCAAAGGTACTGTCAGTCATTTGATTATGATTATAATATAGTTTGTTACAATTGCAACTCTCCTGGTCACAAAGCATATAGTTGTAAAAGGCTTGAAAGAATTGTATTACCTGATTTGAAAGGTTGGGAAAAGAAAAAGGTTGAAAAGATTTGGATAAAGAAACATGACCAGAAGAAAGCACCTGTAAAAGTGTGGAAGCAGAAACAAAGTCATCAGAAGGCAAATTCTAAACTTGTGCATCTTGCACAAGTGACATCATTTGTTGCTTGAAAGCCAGCATGTATTTAGGGGGAGATAATGAAAGTTCTATCCTTTGCCCCAAGTTGTAAAGATGATTTGGTATCTGTAGTCTTTGACAACAATTGTACCTTGAAGTGGACTTGATGGTGTTCTTGCTTGATGACTTGAGTGGTTGTTGTAGAAACAGGACATGGTTGTTACAGTCTTCTTGTTGTATGTTGACAGTGTTGTTGCAGGAATTGCAAGAAAGTCTTGATAGTGCAGTTAGTGTTGTTGCAGTCTTAGTGGTTATCTTGTAAATCAAATAGACCTCTAATGATCTGAAACTTGCAGTGAATATTCTTCATGTTGTTGCAGAGAATATCTTATGTTATTCATGATGTTATGATGTTTGCTTCATTGCTTATCATATCATGCTGGTTCAGGAGTTGATTATTCATATGTTGTAATGCTTGCTTCATGATCATGTTGGTTCAATCTTTCATGTTGACTCAGTCAATGTTCATGATCAGATGTTATTATGGTTCAGTGTTATTGATAAGGGTTCAGTATTCTTTGTCATCAAATATGTGTATGGGAGTATCTTCTCAAGGGTCACAGTATCTTCTTAGTTGATATTTATCATCTTTTATGATGTTGGCAGGCTTATGCAATAGTATACAGGAGTTCTTGCATTTATGACAGCATGTACATATTTTTTTTGTGGGGGAAGAATCAGGTGACAGTAAGTTTGGTGATGTTGAACCAGGATGCCTTCATGATGTCCTTCTAGATATGCACAATGAGGTGTTCTAGGTTGATGAGAATGATTTAGTATGTAATGGTGCAATCATGACTTCAAATTACAGGGCTATATCAAACAGTGACATGCTGGTTTGGTGGTACAATGATAGCTCCCTGACAGTAAAAGCAATATGTTTCAATTTTTGTTGTCATTGATGATTGACTCGATCACAGTTGATTACAAGAAAAGACTGCTTGATTAGATATTACTATGTGTTCACATTCTTACTTGTGATAGTGTACTACAGTGCTAATTTTTTGGTCCTTAAACAAGAACAGTAGGCAGATAGCAAAGTGTGCCACTATACTCTTTACAAAGTGCAAGAAATGTTTAGTCTTTGGAGCAGTTAGGTGGAATGCTATTCATTGAAACAGTGGTTGTGAGAGGAAGTAATTGTTTGGTGACAAAACAAACAAAGCAGTGTTGATCAAAGTGTTCCTATAGTGTTCCTGACTTCCAGTGTGGTTTGTGCCTGTAATGACAGTGGTCAATTTCAATCAATAGTGGTGATGATGATCTCTGTTGAATGTGAACATACATTGTTGATTAAGATCTTTACAATGATTAACAAATACAGTTAGCAGAGGTAGTGTCAGCATACTATGGAATTGTGTCAGAATCTTGCTAGTGCTCTCAACATACTGAGGTGTTGAGTATGATTGAGCTAAGGATTATGGTGACTGGACTTCATCTTCACAAGGGGAGTAATGCCAATGGTAATCAAGAGTGGCTCATAGCACATTTGACTGAGAAATGTGATATGGTAACATTGGTTCTCTTCTTTCAAAGTTGGCATTCTTGAGGTATACTATGCATTTGATAGGTGGTATACACTTTTTTGTTTATCAAGTGGCAGTCCATGTTTGATCATTAATAATAAGTGATATGTTAATAGTTCTGTACTCCTTTGCTGCTCTTGATAGTACAAGTTCAGTATTCTTGGTATTTTGATTGATCTTTCATTATGACAACAGATTATAGGTGACAGGGGGAGTGATTGCTTTAACTGTTGACAACTCTGTAATGTTTTGGATGCTTTGTTCTAACTGTGAATTTGGGAATTACAGAAAGGACACATTTTGGATTGTTTTTCATTTTATTTTCTCTTCATGTTGGTGCAAACTAAAGTCAGAGGAAAGAGGACAGATGTCAGAAGTTGGTACATATCTTACAGTATGAGGATAGTATTGAATACAGTTGTTGACATTTTTTTTCATTTGCAGATTTTTTTTTGGTTAGTAGTTGTATTTTTCCTGTTGACAGTGATATAATAGTGACAGTAACCTGCATGCAAAACTCTAGACAGTGATATCTTGGGATAGTATGATAATAGTGCAATACAATTAAATTTGCAGTTCACAAATTCCATCTTGTCAGTGATAGCTCTAAAAAAAAATAGGGGGCAGTAATACCTTTCAATTTTATTGAGGTTTGACAATATCTTTGACTTATTTTTGAAGTAATATGCATAGGAGAATGGTGCAAACATGTTATCATGTTGATTGACAATGATAGTATTTATGATATTTTATCAGACATTGTAACAGTGTTCTTAGATCTTCATTAAGTTGTCTCTGTCAAAAGAATGATTGTAGCAGACTGTTTACATCAGATTGTGATCACCTTTGTATCAATATTTGTGATGGATGCAAGATCAAAGATTTCTAGATATCAAAATAACTTATATGGACAAAGGTGCTGTTGTAATACAACTTGTTATACAAGATAAGAAACCAACAAGGGGCAGAAGTTTTTGTGTTTGACAGTACAGTGATTTTTTTTACCATGCAGTGAGTAGTGTGAGGAGGGCAGTTGTCATTTGTGAGTTTTGTATTTTGACATAGTGAACAGAATAGTCACTTCAGAGTGAAAGGATGTGTCTATTGTTTTGATGATTGATACCTCAGATGTTGTGAAATACAGTATGTAATCTCTACGTATTTAATTTCTCAATGAATGTCTTAAGTGCCAAAACAGGGTGGTATCTTGCCATTGATAGTCAAAAAGGGGGAGATGAGTATGTCATGTTGGTGTTTGGTGTTTTGACATCAATGTCAGTCAAAGGGGGAGTTTGTTGTTTGGCATCTTTGTTGCCTTGTCATTGATGTCAAAAAGGTTGGCATTGTTACCTTGTCATCTAATCAAAAGCATCATGTATTGTTCATGATAATCAAGTTGGTCATCATATTCTGTGATAAATATCCTCAGGTGATAACAAGGTCTTAATCATGTTGATAAAGAAACAAAAATTTCACTTGAC
The DNA here is from genome assembly GCA_027924645.1 of Cunninghamia lanceolata. NCBI lineage: Eukaryota > Viridiplantae > Streptophyta > Pinopsida > Cupressales > Cupressaceae > Cunninghamia > Cunninghamia lanceolata. The sequence continues at coordinate 600,331 of BSBN01000940.1, forward strand.
CACAGGACTTTTCAAGACAGTGAAGACTGTTTGACAACAAACAAGACTATGAGACATTGTTGGTATGATGAGGTTTGCTAAGTCAATAAAGAGAGGTTGGTTATACAATGTTCAGAGATATCTATGATTAGTATTCTGTAAAATGAACAGTGGGCTTCTTGTATCATGAAATCCTCTATCATTTAGTGGCACTTTGATACATCAAGGTTGAGATGTGTCTTCAGGACTCAGTATTGCATGTCTTCATTAGAGAAGGTGAGTTTCAGTTGTGGATTATCAGTGATTTTCAATTAGTGGTTGATAATGTTATCATGAAGGGTTAAATGCACTAAAACCCTATCTCTTTTGCTTTGAAATGCTTTCAATAGTGCTTTGAATCATATCTTACCCTAGCTTGTCCAATAAAATGAACCTTATGTTATAAATCTAAGTTGACCGGAAGCAGCAGGTAAATCACTTAAAGTCACCGCTTGGTGGGTTTTTAGCTCATTCGATGACTGGCCCCGATGGCCCTGATGCCCTAGGTGATCCGGTGGCAAAAAGTCGTGTTAAAAGCTTTTGGCGGGGTTTTAAATCTGACGGTCGAAGACATGGCGGGAAATGCAAGATCAACGACTGTGTTTTAAAGTGGATTAATCTTCCAACAGTTCTGTTGCCTACAAAAAGATTGACGGTCTCTATTTGAAAATGGCTAAAAAGCCTGGTTTTGTGGTCTTGTTCAGAAGCCCGAATGAATGAAGAGTCTAAATATGATAAAGAAATTGCTAATTTAGCGAAGAGTTCGAGTTTTATGCTTTAAAACTTCATTAAGGATATGTTGTTACTAATTTTGCAACGAAGGTTTGAGAAGAAAAAAAAATGTTATTGAATTTCTGAAGCAAAGCTATGTGAGCAAGAAAGATGCATGCAAATTTCAGTGAATTGAGTTTCCAATTTTGAGCAGAGATAAAAATGGTTGCAGAGAGTACTTTAATGTTTGAAGCATGAAATTGAATTGAAGACATATTGTTTATCAAGAGTTTATATCAATTTTTGCAGAGATATTTTGTTATCAGAGGGGAGTATTTTTGCAAATGTTGAATAGTTTGTGCAGGTTTATATCACATCAAATAGCAGAGATTCTTGTTTTGAACGCACTGAATAATTTGTAAAAAGTTGAAGAGAACATTTGTTTTTGATAAATGCAAGATCAAGGTGTTTGTGTGCTCTAGTGAATCAGGGTAACCCCCTGAAATGAAATCAATTTTTGTCATCTGATTTGTGTTTAGCCAGTGAGGCTTATAACCTTTTAGTTGTCAGTGAGACACAATACAGTCAGTGAGACATCTTGTAGCCAGTAAGGCTTGTATGGTCAGTGAGACCTTCATGTAACCAGTGAGGTTTTGAATAAGCCAGTGAGGCAGTTTCAGAGTGGTTTTTATTCCCCTGGAGGGTTTTCCACTCATGCAATTCTTGTGTCTTGATTCTTATTGATCTTCTTTCTGTGTGTATGATTTATTCATGAGATTTTATTCTCTTCCTTCATTCTTAGTTATGTGCACATGTGTGTAACAAATCAATGATATCTTTCTTTCTTCATATCTTGAAAGTTAAATTTGCAAAAGGTTAACATTTATACAACACTGATTCACCCCCCCTCTCAGTGTTGTCCTGAACTCCTACATTCTCTTCCTACATGGGATCATTCTAAAGGGGGCCATCAGTTCTACTAGAATCAAGATTACTAACCATTTTGTTCTCTCCAACCCTATTGTTTTGAAGATTATCCTTTTGGGTATCAGCCTTAGCGAGATTATTTTATTTTTGTCAACATTTGTGTTTTTCCTGTTTAGAATCAAACAGGATTTTCTCTGGTGCCCATCACTTTTGCACAAAAAGTGATGTAGGAGCATCCTTGGTTCAAGAGAAATCTTGCATCAACCAAAAACATTTGCATTTATGTTTCTTTCTTTCATTTTCTAGATCAGTACAATCAACTCAGTCAGTAGTAGTTTCTACATTTTGGTCTGCATTCTAGCGTAGTTTCATTTCAGACCTTGCAGAGCTAGACTTAGCATCTAGGCACATTCATGCACATCATATCCAAATCTCAGATCATTTGGATCCGATACCGGTAAAATATCGCTATCAGAAAATTGATTGTTTTCTCATAACAGAGCATCCTGACAGTCTCAAATAATAAGCTAAAGGAGAAGACTTGTGGAGCATTTCATGACTTGTGGAGCTAAGTGACACATCATCCAATATTGTTTGGATTGTGGCTGACCTTCCTTGAGATCCGCACACCATTCCATTTGTTTGCAGAGGAGTTCTACATGATTAGGTTTGACCTATCTGTGTTCACATGTTACAACTCTTCATTGGAGTTTGTGATCTTCCTTAGCCGACGCAAAGGAATCTTATGCTTTGGAGATGATATATATTGATGTAATAGATGCCTAGGAAAATAGTTGATCATTAGTTAAAAGTTCAATAGTTTGGATTCTTGTGAAGGAGCTTCAAAGCTATATCTTGTGCATATTCTATAACTCTGTGATCAGGCTTGTGAGCCCTAATTGTAAGCTTGCATGTAGCCAACCAACTTGCATTTGAATTCTATGATATACTAAATGACTAAATCTGTATTTTCCTTATATCTTTGAGTTGTTTATGTTGTGTTTACTCTTGCTGCACAGTCTGGACTATTCACTTTGTGGACCTTCTTAACCATGACTGCACCAAGTGGTATTAGATTGAAGTTTTGAATCTTTGGGAGCGAATTAAGCAAAGTTGGCGAAGGAATTCTGTAAGATCTTGTTGTGAACAAATCGCCGAATCCAAGGCAGACTACTTGTGTTGTCAACCGATCGCCAATTGTGAGGCAGTTGTCACCTTGTAGCCCAATCGCCGAATTTGAGGCAGTTACACTTGATTCGAGGAAGAATATCATCGAGTTGAATACCTGTTGTTGGTACTATGGTTGGAAGAATGGATGAGATGACGAAAATGATGAAAACCATGTGAGTTCACTTGGATGTTGTTGAAGAAGATTGGAGAAGGGGACTTACACCTCAACCTAATGTTGAAAGTGATGATGATGAAGAATTCCAATCAGCTGATCAAAATGAGGTAACCCTAGGAGATGAAGAAGAAGTATTAGATCAAGTCAAGATGTTGTGAGCTATTTCAAAGATTGGAAAAAGACCTAGATTTGATGTACCAAACTATACTAGCAATTTGAATCCTGAGGAGTTGATTGACTGGATAAATGACCTAGAAGAATACTTTGAGTATGAAGAAATTGAAGATCTGGAGAAGGTGTAATTTGCAAAGTCTAAATTGAAAGGACATGCTGCTATATGGTGGAAAGAAGTTCAGTTGGATAGAAATAGAAGAGGAAAATAAAAGATTACAAAGTGGGATAGAATGGTGACAAAATTGAAGAATCAATTTATCCCTACTGACTATGAGTTGGAATTGTTGAAAAGATTGCAAAACCTAAGACAAAAGGAGAAATCTGTGGAGTATACTAAAGAGTTTCATAAGATGATCATTAAGACAGGACATAGTGAAGCAAGCAAGGATAAAGTATCTAGAGACATCAATGGACTAAAATTGAACATTTGAGAAGAACTGAGTTTAGTGAGGATGACATCTCTAGAAGAAGCATACCAATTTGCCTTGAAAGTTGAAGAAAAGTTGAACAAGAGGCATGCTCAGAGATAGAGAGGAAGAGGAGGTAAATTTCAAAGAGGTAGAACATTTTCTGGAGGAGAAAGATCATATGCGAAGTAGAACAGACAAGATAACATATTCAAGAAGGAGAATAGAGATAACAATGCATACCAGAGAGATGACAAAACTTTCTATCGCAGAGGAAACCCTAGTCCATACCAGAGTGAAGGATACAAAAGTGAAGGAAGAGGACCTGATAGGAGAACATTCAAAGGAACTTGATTTAAATGTGGAGGTGAAGGACATAGAGCATTTGAATGTAATCAAGGAAGTACAAGCAAGAAGACAGAGAACAATGGAAGAGCAACCTATGTGGAAGAAGAACCTGTTGGATCACCTAGTTCAGTGGGTAAACCTAATAAAGGAGAATCACTTGTCATGAGGAGGGTGCTATTTCAAGCAGAGACAAATGAGGAACCACCACAGATGAAAAGTTTGTTCATAACCAGATGCAAATCAAGAGGTAAATGTTGTAAAGTTGTAATTGATAGTGGTAGTTTGGATAATTTGGTTTCAGAGGAGATGGTGACTAAGCTAAATTTGGAAAGATTGAAACACCCTAAGCCATGTTAGATAGCATGGATTCAGGATGATCATAAGGTACCGGTGAGTGAACAATGTTTGGTGAAATTTCATATTGGGTCTTATCATGATGAAGTATTGTGTGATATTATGCCTATGGATGTATGTCATTTTTTGTTGGGTAGACCATGGTAGTATGATAAGAAAGCTATACATGATGGGAGGAAGAATACATATACTGTAACATCAAATGGGAAGAGAATTACTTCGATTCCTTTGGAAGATGATCCTAATAGTGAAGTATGTGGGAATGCTAGAATCTGTTTGGTAGATGGAAGAAAATTTCTGGATGGTTTGAGACATGAGAATATGTGTTATGCTTTGATTCCTAAGAAGCCTAAAAATATAAAGCCTGAAGAATCACAACCAGAGGAGATAACTGAGTTATTGACAGATTATTAAGACACCATATCAGACAATGTACCTGAAGGATTGTCACCAATCAGAAGTATCAATCATCACATCGATCTTATACTGGGAGCTAGTTTGCCTAACAAAGCAACACACATAATGACACCAATAGAGAATGAAGAATTGAATACACAGATACAAGAATTTTTTGAGGAAGGGTTTGATTAGAGAAAGTCTAAGTCCTTGTGTAGTGCCTGCAATTTTAGCACCGAAGAAGGATGGAGAATGGAGAATGTGTATAGACTCTAGAGCAATAAACAAGATCACAGTTAAGTATAGATTTCCCTAGCCTAGGATGGATGATATTATGGATTGTTTGAGTGGAGCAAAATATTATACAAAGATAGACTTGAAGAGTAGATACCATCAGATCAGAATCAGAGAAGGAAATGAATGGAAGACTGCTTTTAAGACAAATGACGGATTGTATGAGTGGTTAGTGATGCATTTTGGATTGACAAATGCACCGAGTACTTTCATGAGGTTGATGAATGAGGTTTTGAAGAAATTCTTGGGTAAGTTTGTTATTGTATATTTGGATGATATTCTAATTTTCAGTAAGACAAAAGAAGAACATTTGTGGCACTTGAGACAAGTATTGCAGAGACTGAGAGAAAAGAAATTGCTGATAAACATTAAGAAGTGTAGTTTCATGAAGGAAGAATTGGTATATTTGGGATTTGTGGTTTATGCGGAAGGATTAAAGATGGACCCTAAGAAGGTAAGAGCAATTGTTGAATGGCCTACACCAGAGAGCATTGGAGAAGTCAGATCATTTCATGGATTAGCTAGTTTTTACCAGAAGTTCATACAAAATTTTAGTTCAGTATGTAACCCTATGACAGAGACAATGAGAGGTGACAAAAAAGACATTAAGTGGACATCAGGAGAAGATAGAAGTTTTGAATTGTTGAAGCAAAAAGTGATAGAGCAACCTATTTTGGCATTACCAGATTTCAATAAGGTATTTCAAGTAGATTGTGATGCAAGTGGAAATGCAATAGGAGTAGTACTAATTCAAGAAGGTAGACCTATAGCATATTTTAGTGAGAAGTTGAATGATGCAAGGAGAAGATATCCAGTTCATGATTAAGAGTTCTATGCCATAATTCAAGCCCTGAAGAAGTGGAGACATTATTTGTTGCCTAAGGAGTTTGTGTTGTAGACAGATCATCAAGCTTTGCAATATCTGAACAGTCAAGGAAAGTTGAATCAGAGACATATGAGATGGGTAGAGTTCATGCAGAGTTACACTTTTGTGTTGAAGCATAGGAGTGGAAGATCAAACAAAGTTGCAAATGGATTGAGTAGGAGAAGGAACTTGCTGACAAAGATGAGAGTTGAAGTGTTAGGATTTGAAGAATTGAAGAACATGTATGAGAAAGATCTTGATTTTGCAGAACCTTGGAAAGCATGTAAGGAGCCTGTTGCGATAGATAGAAGTAAGCGGCTAGATTATTTCATTAAGGAAGATATGTTGTTCAAAGGAAACCAATTATGCATACCTAGGAGTTTAATGAGAAACAATTTGATCAAGGAGAAGCACAGTGGTGGATTGGCAGGACATTTTGGAATTGATAAGACAGTAGCTTTGGTAAGTGAAAATTACTTTTGGCCTTAGATACATAAGGGTGTTAGGAAATTTGTGCAGAGTTGTAGAGTTTGTCAAGTAGCAAAAGGGAGTAGTTAGAATACTGGATTGTATAAACCTTTGACAGTACCGGAGAGGCCTTGGAAAGACATAAGTATGGATTTCATAATGGGATTGCCGAGGATACAAAGAGGACATGATTCTATATTTGTAGTGGTGGACAGATTTTCAAAGATGGCACATTTCATACCTTGTAAAAAGACAACTGATGCAGTCCATGTGGTTGACCTATATTTCAAGGAGATTGTGAGATATCATGGATTACCTAAGAGCATTATTTTAGATAGAGATAGAAGATTTCTTGAATACTTTTGGAAGACACTTTGGAAGAAGTTGAAGACAGATTTGAAGTTTAGTTCAGCATTTCATCCACAGACTGATGGACAAACACAGGTAGTAAATAGGAGTTTGGGAAACTTGTTGAGATGTTTGGTTGGAGAGAAGGCGGGAAATTGGGATTTAATTCTTTCACAAGCAGATTTTGCATATAACAATTCAGTGAATAGGAGTATCGGAAGAACACCATTTGAGATTTTGATAGAAAATAACCCTAGAGGACTAGTACAGTTGAGAGACATCAATATGGAAGATAAGAGGAGTGTAGAAGTAGAAGAATTTTCAAGACACATGGAGGCAGTGCATAATCAAGTGAAGAAACATTTGGAGGAGATGAACAGTAAGTATAAAGAACAAGCAGATGAGAAGAAGATACACAAAGAATTTGTAGTTGGAGATGAAGTGATGGTGTACTTGAGAAAAGAGAGATTTCTAGTTGGGACATATAACAAGTTGAAGATGAAGAAGTTTGGACCATGTAGGATACTCAGAAAGTTTGATTCAGGAAATGCATATGAAGTGGAGCTACCAGAGACATTGGGTATATCACCTATTTTCAACATTTCAGACCTATATCAGTATCATGAAGCAGAGTTTGGTAACCAAATGGAAGAAGACTTGAAGCAGCAGTTACCACAACAAGCACCGGAGAAAATTGAAGACATCTTGGACAACATAATTGGATGTAGCACCAGAGGTAGGGAGTACAGAGAATATCTTGTGAAGTGGAAACGCAGACCGAAAGAAGACTCATCTTGGATTTCTTAGGCTGAGGCAGACCGTCTTGGTTTTCCTCCAGCCCCAACAAAGTGAGGGACTCACTTTTTCAACAACCCCAGTTGTTTGATGTAGGAGCATCCCTGGTTCAAGAGAAATCTTGCATCAACCAAAAAAAAATTGCATTTCTATTTGTTTCTTTCATTTTCCAAATCTGTACAGTCAGTAGCAGTTTGTGTATTTTGGTCTGCATTCTACCGCAATTTCATTTCAAACCATGCGGAGCTAGACTTAGCATCTAGACACATTCTTGCACATCATATCCAAATCTTAGATTATTTAGATCAGGTACCAATAAGATATCGCTATCAAAAAATCAATTATTTTCCTAGAACAAAGCATCCTTACAGTCTCAGATAATCAACTAAAGGAGAAGACTTGCGAAGCATTTCATGGCTTGCAGAGCTAAATGACATATCATCTAATGTTGTTTAGATCGTGGCTAACCTTCCCTGAGATCCCCACACTATTCCATTTGCAGAGGAGTCTATATGATTAGGTCTGACCTATCTATGTACACATGTTATAGCTCTTCATTGGAGTTTTTTATCTTCCTTGTCCGATGCGGAGGAATCTTATGTTCCAAAGATGATATAAATTGATGTAATAGATGCCTAGGAAAATAGTTGATCATTAGTTCTAAGCTCAATAGTATGGATTCTTGCGAAGGAGCTTCAAAGCTATATCTTGTGCATATTCTCTAACTCTGTGATTAGGACTGTGAGCCCTAATTGTAAGCCTGCATGTTGCCAACCAATTTGTATTTGAAGTCTATGATATACTGAATGACTGAATATGCATTTGCCTTATATCTTTGAGTTATTTTCGTTGTGTTTACTCTTGCTGCACGGTTTGGACTATTCACTTTGTGGACCCTCCTAACCGTGACTGCACTAGAAAGCATGCATTTAAACCCCCCAGCCCAAGAATTTCACAACAGACCAGCTTCCCCAAACCTTTGATTTCAACCCATTTTGGAATTTCCACTCCCAGTTTAATAAAGACCAGAACCCTTGCATCCATGTGCGGCATGGTGATTTTGGCCTCCTTCACCTTTAAGGTTTCACCTATGGGTTTTAAAATCTGAGGGAGAAAAGCCCATAACTACTTAGGAACTTGCTTAACAACAAACCACTTGGGCATCGAGCAGAACATGATTTCCTCATTAGAGGCCTTAGAGGTCTAGGAGTGTTCTTTAAACAAAGTTTGCCCTGAGTTCCAAAAGATTCTTTTTAACACATTTTCCTGCATATCATGGCTTCTAAAGAAGATAACAAACAACCCCTTCTGGAGCATTCTGCAAAAAGTGACTTGAATACCCATTTTTCTCCCCCAGACCAAAGCAACCCAACTATCAAAGAAAGCTCTAGACAAAAGTTTTTCCAAATCTAGTCATACCAAAAATAATGCAATGTTCCTTAGTCTAGTTTCCTCATTCTTAACAGTAATTAACATATCTTCATTTGGAATCAAAGTTAACCTGGAGGGGGGATGAGAGTTCTTACCCATAGTTTTTTCTCCTCCCTCTTCCTCGCCTACTCCTCTATCGGAGAGTTCACCATTGGATCTGAAATCACAGACTCCCTGGAATATCTCAAAACACCCATCTTTTGGGAGATTCGTGACATCTTCTACAACAATGGCTTTGTTATAAGATTTTATGCCCCTTCATTATACTCCTTAGCATCGCCCATCATATCCATTGGCCAAGCCTTAATTGCCCCAGTTGGAACTACCACATTTCCACCTTGGTAACTGCCCACATTAAATCTGCAAGACGTTAGCCTGTGTCCTAACTATGGCGGGACTTCTTTGTGCCTCTTTTCAAATTTAAAACTGTTCACACAAAAACAAAAATACACATACAATCCTATAACCTGACCAAAATAACTGACTGACACCTTCAATACTCTAACATACACACAAGCAATGGAATGAAACCAAGGAAGAGAAAGGAATTCAACACTCCAAGAAGGAACATGCCTCATTCCTCTTAGAGCGACACCCCCCCCTTCCATGTTCTTCCTTTTATCTGATCCACATGATTTGCATTCAAGATCTCTCAAAATATGAATCTAATCTTCCAAAACATGCTCTGATACCATCTTAGAATCTTGAAAAATAATAATAACCCAAAACCAAATTGAAAGAGTTAGAATCAATAAACTATAATGCAAAAAAAAATGAACAACATAACAATACTATAATATAATAATGTAAATGCTCTAATGGCATAATAGCATTAAGAGAGAACTATGGCTCTAACCTTACAAAATGAAGAGACATGTCTTGCTTATAAAGGCAAGGTTGAGAGATAAGAAGTTGTAGTCATGTGACAAATGTCATATTCCTATTACATGTGACAACAAGAGAGCAAGATGCTAATTAGTTGATGAAAACACGTGTAGGATAAGAAAACTATAAGACAACTATCAACAACTAGAAAAATCTAGAAATATCTAGAAGGCTCACTAAGTCAACTTAACATGTGAATATTATTCACACAACAAGGGGAAACTAGCTAGGAAATACCCCTATTCACACTAACTTGCTAAAAAAATGATCATATAAAGCTATTTTTTTACTACATCTATCTAAAATATATTACTCAAAACCCTAAAAAAATCACAACCAAGTTTGCATTGGTTTGTAAGTTATGGTGAAAACAAAATTCTTGGCCCAAATTACTGCTTTGATACCACTTGTTAGGATATTTCTTGGGAATAAAGGTAAAAATCAATAAAATATCAAACCACTTTGAGGGGGTGACCTCAAAAAATTAGAATATGAGATATGAATTCAATATTATAACTTATGATGGTTAAGGAGAGCCTTTCTCTTCCTTGTTTATAGGCATAACTATGTAGGGACACACCCCCTTCATCCTAATTAACTCAGCTTGAGGAAATAACTAAAACTAATGAATGAAAATATTAAGGTTAAGTATGCCACAAGTGCCTAATCTTATTACACTTAGTCAGATAGAAAATTAGGAGCATAACATTTTCCTATGAAAGAAACTTTATACTTTGAGGAGAGTGTGTTGAAATGCGCAAGACAACTGAGAGGGGGGGTGAATCAGTTGTAACCAAAACTTTAAAACCATCAACACATCAACTACTTAATCATTGATATTGTAATTTAACCATGAAAGTACAAAATCAGAAACTTAAACACATCCACACATTCAACACATAAGACACCATATTTTTATGTGAAAAACCCAATAAGGGAAAAACCATAGTGAGTGTTAGCTCACAATATAAATGATATATCAAAATTTACAACTAGGCTCACTACCAGAGGGTCACAGCCTTAGGGCTCACTGCCCAGAATGCTCACTGCCAAAAGGGCTCACTACTAAAAGTTGGTGAACTGAGACAGTAGCATCTATACTATGCCAAGGTTTAGTTCCATTGAAGCGCAATAAATCTCCTCTGCTCTGCTCTACTATTTCACTTCACTCTTATCTTTGCATCTTCGCTACTCAATACCTTGTTTACGACTTCATTACATGTATTTATATAAATCATCAACCTTGAAATGTACATCAAGGTCGGCATTACAATCATCAACCATTGGAACAATCTCCAAGGTCAGCAAACATACATTCATTAGAATAGGTTTGGACCTAAATAGATTAGTGAAGGAAAAGAATGAATGCAGACCACACCACGCCTTAGCTGGGACTCAAATGCAATCTTCCATGCTAGAACACGCTATCACAAACTCTAAAGCATAATCGCAAGTAGTGAAAACAACCAAGTCAGCCAAAACTAGTGTTAACACTAAGACCTTTAGGAACACGCTTCATGCACGATCCGGATTACACTTTGTGGACCAATCAAAAGGTAGGAACACGATCTAGAAGAACCACCAGATATTGAAAATGATGATGCCTTCATTGAAGATGAGGCAATTGTCCTATTTTGAAGAAGCGAACACTTTGAAGACAGGGAAGGATGCAGTAGAAGATAGATAGATGTTCAAAATATATAAAACTAGAGTTTTATTTTTCTCCTCATGCAGTACTGCATGCAAACGGAGAAATTACAATAGTTCTAATGCTCCCTCTTAATTTCTACTAGTAACTACTTCAACATTTTCAATGCCTAAATTTTGTCTTAGAATAGTTTATTGTTACATTTATTTATGTTGGAGTATATTCCAACACCCCTACACCACTAAACTAACTAACAACATAAAATTCAAAATTACATTATTCAGAAGTTGTTAGAAGCAAATAGAAAATCTTTGTATTTTGACCATATTCGGTCACTTTGCATGTTATCAGTTATTACATTACAAGGAATCTTTTGACTTGGAAGGAGACAAGGCATAGGGAATTTTAACTATAATAGTCGACACTAATGAAGCAAGTCTTTATTTAATCATTTGATGCAAGGCATAAACACTTACTCTATAATCATTGATCACCCTTTGACTTAGAACAATATGCAAGAAATACATTCTTATCGACCCTTTCTAACCATGATGCTAGGAAACTACATGATTTGATGTCTTGACCCCCACCCACAATTTGGATAAGGCAATGATAATTTATTTGAGAAGTCAAAAAGAACAAAAAAGAGAAAGGAAGCTTCGAACAAAAGGGATGAAGAAACCCTAAACTTGAGTCATTTTTCATTTGTTTCCTTATTCGATCACTCTACAAATCTTTCAAAGCACTTAGGTTTTGATATTTCCATGGCTTCCTCTCGGCCTCTGTGTCGACTTCATGGTTCTTTTTGCACTTCCTGAGTGAAATGAGGCGGCAGAAACTAGTAAGTGTTGTATTTTGGCTTTTCACTGGTATTTCTTTCATTTACATGATCTTTTCAATGGTACTGGCCGCGGCCATACTTGCACCTTCTCCTTCTGTATCATTTCTTTGACATATTTCCTTGTTTTGTGTGTTAACTTTGCAAAATGTGAGAAAATCTGAGAAAAACCTCCTAAAAGGGGTTGCGGCCGTTTCATACTTTCCTCTCTTCATCTAAAGGTAACTCTACTTTTCTCCTTGTTGTAAATACTTGAATATCTCTACATATTCCAAAAAGAAACAAGGGTTTCATTTTTTTGTATCTGGGCATTGTTAATACTCTTCTCTTTCTGTATGGCCATGGCCATTATCATTTTTTGTAGCATATTTACTAGTTTTCATGTCATGAAACTCGAAGTCTTCAAATTTTGTCATGAGGGTTTCTTCAAAAATGCACCTAAATGTATTATATACATACGGCCATACCAAGAAATACATGTTCTGAACTTCCTGACTATTTTTCTGTAAAAAAAATGAAGGGTTTCTAACTTGTAACAAGGGTTTTCACTTTGAAATGCATAATACCTGCCATTTTCAGGCACGGCCATGATATAGATATATTGTATCTCCATTCTTTTCTTGTGTTGATTTTTTTCACTGTATGCAAGAAATGTGTTAGGGTTTCAAACGTCTTCAAGTGTTTGCATTTTAAAGAGTTCCACTACAACATTCATGGTATTTATTGTCCTTTCTGAGCATTCTCCTTCATTTCTTCTATGCACGACCAATCAGCTCCTTCTCTACAAAATAAGATGAAGCTTTATTCTTCCTCATAAATGTTGTTCTTCTAGCTATTTCCTCCATTTTTGATGGTTGTAAGGATTTTGAGTAACATGAACAAATGATCACTTTGTCTTTTTTACTTTACTATATCTTCTCCCTTTTTCTCTGCATAATTAAGCCTGAGGCTTGGAATATATGGTAAGGGTCTTTAACAAAGAGAAAGGTCCATCATTACTAATAATCAATAGCAACTTTATACATCATTTACAACAAAATGGTAAATATTTGTGTTGTTCTATTTGTAGGCTATGAGCTTGATGACTGATCATTCCTTGATTCATTTTGTTGTTCTATTTTTTCAAACTGGGACACTCATAACAATGTTGCTCTATGTCCTGCTCTGCAAAGTTGATCTTCTTTGTCTTGATAGTTAACATTCAAATAGAAATTTATACCTCATTCACAACAAAATATGGCAAATGTATGCTTTATTACAGTCTTTAGGATTGCCCTCTGTTGCTCATGATGATTGTCCCATCTTTGTAGTGTGGTTGTCCTCTTCATTTCTTGATTTCAAGACATACAATACTGATAGGAAATTGTACTCTCCTTGGCATCTAGACTTTGATATCTATTATGCATCTTCTGTATTGCTTTCACTTCTGTTTACTATACCTCCTGTACTTCATAATGGTAGCTTCATAGGATGTACCTTGGTCCTTTAGACCTGATTACTTACTCTGTGGTATAGCTGCTTATTGTTTATCATTTATGACTATACCTTGTGTACCTATTGATGACATGGAACTGCTGTGAAAAATCACACTTCATTAATGATAAAGAAAGTGGAATAGTACCTTGTGTTTCTTGCATGTCATTTTGGAATTTGATCATTGATGAGCTATTGGATATAGCATAACATGTAATGGTATCACTTTGAGCATGCTGGGCTCGACCCTTGTGGGAGCCACATTTCCTCCACATACTTAAAAAGAATCTAAAAATAAATATTCATCTGTACATGCACATGAAACACATATGTTTAGTCATAAAAATTTACCTTTGATTTCTAATGTAAGGCACTTGCTTGGCTGTCCATCTTTGCTCTGATGCTTATATCTGATTACTTTATGATTCTTTTAACTAATTCTGATCACTGATTGCTTCTGGCATATGAAATGAATGATGTCTGCAAGTTGATAAGTCTGCATGATAAAGCATATGATAACTTTAAACATTCGGAGCTCTTACAGGACTTTCCCTAATTTTTTGCAAGTTCAACTAATGATAGGAGCTGAAGATGAAGACTGAAGATCAACATCAACAAAACAATCTTCTTGCTCAAGCAATGATGGATGTTTAATTTTATCATGTGTTCCTTATTTCTTTTATCATCAGATGTATAGCTTGCATGTCTGCAATTACTCATTCTAGTTACTCCCACGGCTTGTGTGGGACACATTTGAACACTTCTTTTAAACATAATTAGTTATTCTATCTTATGCACTTGATGTATGTATATTTCTTTTTCAATCAATGCATAGGATAGAGTAATAGATGTTGAATTGTATGTTCCAGAATGACATGAAATAATAGTTCAAATAAATATCTTTCTTCTTTCTTTCAAGTATGATCAAGTGAATAATCAATCTGACTTATAACTCCTGAAAGATAACACTATGTTAACTCAACTGTATTTCTTGAATGATTGATACATTATGCAGATTTGTTAGAAGAAAATAGAAAATCTTTGTATTTTGAGAGAAATACCTTTGTAAAGAATTCACTGAGTGTAGCAGTAGCTCCTAAATGATACAGCTCTTCCTTTAAAAAAAATGCAACAGATCTGCACTAGCAACAATCTACAGACTGTAGAAAATTTGCCTCTTCCTTCTTCAATCAACTGCTCTGACTTGGCTATGAGGATCTTTTTGCTCTTCTTTGAACTGAAAGAAATATTAGAAGCACCTAGGCCTAACAACAAATCCCTACATTTAGATTATAGAAGGAAATCTATACAAGGTAGCCAAGCTTCTTAAGGAGTCCACCAACATTCAGTATATTGTTTCCTTCTCAAGAAGTTTCAACATAGCCTTGATTGCGGTCAATATGCAATGAGGACTCATCAATGGTACAATCATTGAATGATTGAGATTTAGATTAGTAGATACTATTGAGGAGCATAACGTAGATATGGTAACAATCTACAGACTGCAGACAATTTGCCTCTTCCTTCTTCAATCCACTGCTTAGACTTGGCTATGAGGATCTTTTTACTCTAATACCATTTGTAGATTGTTGTTGGTGCAGATCTGATGCATTTTTTTTAAAGGAAGAATTGTATCATTTAGGAGCTGCTACTACACTCAGTTAAAAAAAAATGCAATAGATCTGCACCAGCAACAATCTACAGACTGCAGACAATTTGCCTCTTCCTTCTTCAATCCACTGCTTAGACTTGGCTATGAGGATCTTTTTTATCGTTACAATCACTAGGAACTTCTGCACAACCCCCAAACACTCTGTTCAGAAGATTCTTCAAACCAGAGAACTTAAACATTACTGTCAACCACTGTCATAAAGAAAAGATCACATCGGGAGCACCAAATCATGAACCACTTGAACTGAAGGCACATAATGTCATCCCAGAATTAACCTCTGAACTGCAAACCATAAAACTTAAATGCAGAGAAATGCAGAGCAGAATACATTCTCCCTATCACTGTTGAATACTCAGAAAAATAGTTTTTACTCTGGTGAACATAACTCACTCAAATCTTCACACCGGAGACTCAAACTTGGAACATAGCATCTATAGACATCCCTTAACATAACTTCCAATCCGTAGACAAAGATATTCAGTATACAGGATATGCAGAGCAAAAGACTACATTATTCTTCTACAAGCCAAGATGCTCTGCAACACATTGTTTCCACTAGGAGAGCAAATTTTCTCAAAAGCACTTGGAAACTCAATATCAAGAACACTTTCTTATTATCTTCAACACTCATATAAGCCAATACAACTAACTCAACACAAGTAAGCATAAAAAAAAGAGCACAGTTGACACCAATGACAACACAGATATGTTGACATCAATGACAACACAGATATGTTGACATCAATGACAACACTGGTAAGCACATACTTGTAACAATCTCCCCCTTTGTCATTGACGGCAACATTGATGTGAAAAATTATAAGAACCATCAAGATAAGATTATGCATTGATTACTTTCTCCCCCTTTCTTTTTACACATCTGAACTCTTTCTCCCCCTAAGTTTTTCACATGTTTTCTCTCCCCCTTTAACATTAATGGCAAAGGGCATCATTTATCTTCCTCTGCACATACTTGCATAATACTACTCCGATCAAACTAGATTATTCTTCCACTCCCCCTGTCAACAATACTGCAATACTTACAACTCTTTATCAGGAACTCATATCAACAACATCTACCTGCTCCCCCTGAGAGGTAGCCTTCAAAAACATCAATCCTGATCAAAGAATGAGACTTTGGGCACCGCTGGACTGATGCACTTCCTATGCATCTTAGTTAAGAGCAAGAGGGGTAATAACCCCTAACGTTTTCCTAAGATACTCAAAAGTATCCTTAGGCAAAGGCTTTGTGAAAATATCTGCAATCTGATCCTTTGTAGACACATATTCCATCTTTACTTCATTCTATGTTACCTTTTCTCTTTCTGAAAGTAATACCTTATTGATATATGCTTTGTTCTTGACATGCATCACTAGATTCTTTGAAATGTTTATAGCACTTGTATTGTCACAAAAGATTGAAATTGGTTCTTCATACACAACTCTTATATCCTTTAAAGTTTGCTTCATCCATAACACTTGAGTACAACAATATGTTGCAGCAAAATATTTTGCTTCTATAGTAGACAGAAATTAAATCTTGCTTCTTTCTCAACCATGAAACCAATCTATTACACAAGAAGAAAGCAACTCCACTTGTACTTTTTCTGTCATCAACATCTTCGGCCCAGTCTACATCTGTATAAGCATTAAGAGCGAAGTCAGTGTCTTTAGGATACCACAATCCATAGTCTGAAGTGCCTTTTAAATATCTCATTATCCTTTTAACTACCATCACATGTCATTCTCTAGGATCTTATTGAAATCTTACCACAAGAAAAACTACATGCATTATATCTAGTCTTGTATGGGTTAGATAAAGTAGTCCTCCAATCATAGACCTATGCTTTTTCTGATCAGTCTTAGGTGATTCATCGTTCTTGCTCATCTTGCAACCAGTTACCATGGGAGTACATACTAGCTTACAGCCCTCCATTCCAAACTTCTTCAACAATTCTTTCACATACTTGGTCTGAGAAATGAAAATTCATTTCTCTGATTGAGTAATGGTGCAGGAGCACCCCTTCCACAAGCCAAATATACATCTAAGGGAGAAGACTAAGATCTTAATATGTTGTTATGTTTTATGCATTTCTATGTTTGTGCATGTTGTCATGTAGTCCTTATTGTTGTGATTTCATGTTTGTAATAAAAACCCCATCATGTGAACCAGTGTTACAAATTTGGCATCCCTATAAGCCAATTTGAACATCTTGGGCAATTGGGGTATGTGGATGATTAAGTCAAGTGTGTTATGTTTAGGTATCTTGTTGATGTGTTTAAATCATGTTGTATACC
Organism: Cunninghamia lanceolata; assembly: GCA_027924645.1. Taxonomy (NCBI): domain Eukaryota; kingdom Viridiplantae; phylum Streptophyta; class Pinopsida; order Cupressales; family Cupressaceae; genus Cunninghamia; species Cunninghamia lanceolata. The sequence continues at coordinate 618,026 of BSBN01000940.1, forward strand.
AAACATGTGTCATGTGATTAGTTAGAGTTTTGGTATTCCGATTGGAAGTTGTAATGACTCCAACTTCTGATGTTCTGGTTGGAACTGAATGAGGAGAGATATAAACATTTTTGGAAGAGGAGAGCAGAGGATGAAGTTTGATTGAAGAAATAGAAGTTATGTCAGTTTGTGTTCACAAGTTCTATGTTCTATATAAATTTCCTGTGTATCAAATTATTTTGTGTATATTCTCGGTATCAAATTATTCTGTACATAATCCAGTTTTCTGTTGTCGAAGATGCAAGACTAAGACCATTCCACTGGTGGATTTCTTTGAAATCAGTGGAATGGACCCTGTAAATAATTTTTTATTTTGTTTTCTTTTTGTTCATGATTATGACAGAATGGAACAGAGGATCCAGTAGAGAGCCTAGCATATCTATGTGCTAGGGTTTGACAGATAGAATCTACGAATTTGGTTGTAGAGGACGTCCTCGACGTAAGATTTTGGTGTTATTTCATTGGAGATACATTTCCTGTGTATATCACAATTGTATGTGAATATGCATTTCATGTGTATCCTGAAATTGTGTGTCGGGGTTGCAAAAACATGTTCTGAATGTCTATTGGAATACACCTTTTGAATGTACATTGGAAAGATACATTTCTAATGATGTAAGGGATGACTGGCCAGAATGGTAACATAGAGTGTATGTTGGAAGTTCACCTTTTGCAGATACAAGGAATGACCGGTAGGATCGACAGAGCGAACCAGCAATAGAAAGTTAAGTAATGCATTGGGGTGAGAAGAATCATTAGAAGAATTTTTGAGATGGCTAAAAACATTTGGTTCAACCGACGGTTGAACCAATTCAAAGGTTCAAAGGGTTCAATAGGTTCATTGGTTCAACGGAGTCAAAGTGAAGTGATCAGCATATCGGTGTGAGTTTTGATATCGGCGACGAGGAGAGGATTACGCTGATAGTTCAAGTCATATCGACGGAGGATAATTCAAAGGGTCATTGGAATAACAGTGTGTTGGCGGAAGAAATCTTGCAGTCGCTGACAGTATTAAGTTTGGACGACGGAAGTATGTTGAACTGATAGTTGAAGGTTCAACGAGTTCAAACGGTTCAACGGTTCATGCCGTTCAACGGTTCAACCACAGCAATAGTTTCATATTTTTGATCTATTCACACCACTTTGTTGCATGCTCTGCATCAAGTGGTATCAAAGCAAAGGAGTATCCTTTGGGTAGAAGAAGAAGACAAGATGTCAGATGAAGAAGGGTCACAAGAGTACCCAGCGAAGATGACCAACGTTGAGTTGGCTGTTCTAGTGAAGAAGCAATTGGCAGAGAGCAAAGCAGTTAGGGCTCAAAATCAGGCCTTGAGAAATGAGTTAGAGAAGTTAAGGGACAAAGTAGAGAAGGGAGAAGAAGATTCTGGTGATGAAGAAGACGGGGATGAAGAGAAGATCCCTAGGTAGGAAGAGATGGAGGTTCCTGCAGACCAAAGACCCTTGATCAATGCCCTCAAATCCATGGAGAGAAGGACCGTGGATATGAAACTAGACCTGCCCGTGTTTGCAGGCAAAATGGATCCTGATTTAGTGATGGAGCGGATAGACTCCTTGAATAACTTCTTTGAGACCGAGGAGATACCAGACCACCAAAGGGTGAAGATGGCCCAATCCAAAATGAAAGGGGCCACACTAACTTGGTGGGCTTTCATCCAAGATAACAATGTGAAAGAGGGAAAGAGCAGAGTTGCTACTTGGAAGAAGATGGTGGCTTTAGTGAAGGAAGCCTATGTTCCATTGGATTACAACATCCAACTATATAAGAGGAAACAAAATTTGAAGCAGAAGGAGTTAGATGTCAGTTCATACACTAAAGAGTTCATGAAACTATGTGTCAGGGCAAAGGTAAAGGAGGGTGAGGATGAGAAGGTGGCAAGGTACCTCAATGGATTGAGGTTTAACATCCAAGAAGATTTAAATCTGCATAACCCAGATACAGTCCAAAAGTGCTACCAATTGGCACTCAAAGTGGAAGAGAAATTAAAAAGAAGACAAGAGCAAAACAGTAGAGGAAGAGGGAGACAACAAAGAGGGGGAAGAAGTCCTTTCAGAGGCAGAAGAAATGGATTTGGATACCAAGGTGAATCAAACCAAGAGAGCAACAAAGGAGACAACAGTCAAACCCAAGGGGGAAGTTACAATCAAAGAGGAAACTTTAGGGGCAGAAGACCACCATTTAGAGGGAGATCTTAGGGCAGGGGACCTCTCAGATGTTACAATTGTAATCAAGAAGGCCACATAGCCAGCAGATGTCTAGAAAAGGCAACAAGTTCAATGGGAGAAAGGAGGACAAATCTGATCCAAGAATCTGATTGTCAAAGTGTGACAAGCTCAAACACTTTTCAAAGTGTGAATGCTCCCGACAGTTATGGATATCTTGAGAAAGGAGAAGCTTTGATGATTAGGAGAGAAATGACCACCATGAAGGTACCTGACAAAGAACCCCCGCAAAGGAAGTCTCTCTTCAAAACTACTTGCAAAGCAGGAGGAAAGGTATGTAAAGTTCTGATTGACTTCGGATCCACTAAAATTTTGTGTCCATTGAAATGGTAGAAAAGCTTAAGCTTATAAGATTACCACATCCATGCCCATACAAGGTCTCATGGCTCACCCAAGGTCATCGAACAGTTGTGGAAGAGCAGGCTCGGGTGGAGTTTCAAATTGGAACACACAAAGACAGATTATTGTTTGACATTGCCAAGATGGATCCTTGCCATCTCCTATTTGGAAGACCGTGGTAATATGACTTGAAAGCACACCATGTGGAGTTAGGGACACATATTCAATCACCAAGGATGGTAAGGTGATAGAATTTCTACCTTTGATGGAGAATGAAGTGGAATCAAAGGGGAAGGAAGTTAAGGTGATGATGGTAGAAGGCAAACAATTCATGAAAGAAATAGTAGAAGAAGGTGTAGTTGCATATGCTCTAATTCCATGCCTAAAGGTGAACAAGGAGCAACAGTAGGAAGTCAAGGGAGAGAAGAAGCAAAGGTTCATAGATCCGGTTGTCCAAGAGCTATTGGACAAGTACAAAGGCATCATCTCTGATGGAATGCCAAGGTCCCTACCACCTATAAGGGACATCAGCCATTGCATAGATCTGATCCTAGGATCTACACTTCCAAATAAGGCAGCATACAAGCTTACCCTGGAATAGAATGCAGAGTAGCAAGGCAGATTGAGGAATTGTTGGAGACAGGCCTAATTGGCAAGAGTTCAAGCCCATGTGTAGTGCCAGCTATCCTAGCACCAAAGAAGGAAGGCACTTGGAGACTTTGTACTAATTCAAGGGCTATCAACAAGATAACAATCAGGTATGGGTTCCCAATCCCTAGAATAGAAGATTTGCTTGATTGCTTGGGGGGTGCAAAATATTTCACAAAATAGATCTAAAGAGTGGCTATCATCAGATTAGGATTAGGCCAGGAGATGAATGGAAAACTGCATTTAAAACAAATGAGGGATTATATGAGTGGAAGGTCATGCCTTTTGGTTTGTCCAACGCCCCTAGTACCTTTATGACATTGATGAATGAGGTCTTGAGGGAATTCATAGGCAAATTTGTCATAGTATATCTAGATGACATCCTAATTTTTAGTAATACAAGGGAAGAGCACCTCAAACATATAGACCTAGTCCTCAAAAGGTTACATGAAGAGTAGCTAATGATCAACTTAGAGAAGTGTTTGTTCATGCAAGAGGAGATCATCTATTTGGGTTTTGTCATCTCATAGGGAAAACTGAAAATGGATCAAAAGAAGGTAAGTGTCATATTGTCTTGGCCAAATCCTAGAACCATGAATGATGTTAGAAGTTTCCATGGGTTAGCAACCTTCTATAGGAAGTTTATAAAGGGGTTTAGTCATGTTTGTACACCCATGCTTGACACCATAAAAGGAGGACAGAAGTGTAGGTTCACTTGGACAAAGGAGGTAGATGATTCATTTGAAACATTGAAGAAGAAGGTGGCAAAGTAGCCAGTCCTTGCACTTCCTGACTTCAACAAGATTTTCCAAGTATAATGTGATGCGAGCCACATGGCAATTGGGGCAGTACTCAGTCAAGAAGGTAGGCCTATTGCATTTTTCAGTGAGAAACTAAATGATGCAAAGAAGAGATACTCATCATATGATTTGGAGATGTATGCTCTAGTACAGTCACTCAAAAAGTGGAGGCATTACTTGATGCCCAAAGAATTCATAGTATTCACAGATAATCAGGCCCTTAGTTTCATAAACAGCTAAGAGAAGCTGAACCATAGGCATATGAAGTGGGTGGAGACTTTGCAAGATTTCACCTTTACACTCAAGCACAAGAAAGGGGTCAAGAACAAGGTGACAGATGCTTTGAGCAGGAGGGCTCTAACCATAAATCAGATCCAATTGGAGAGTGTTGGCATTGACTCTTTAAAGGCCATGTATGATGCTGATGGAGACTTTGGAGAGATCTACAAGGTATGTACTTCCTTTGGTGACAAATATCATGTTGAGTTCTCTGAATTTCTGATCCAAGATGGATTACTTTTCAAAGGTGGATAGTTGTACATTCCATGGTGTTCTATGAGACTGAATATCATTAGAGAGAAACATTGTGGGGTCATGGTAGGACATTTTGGTCTGGATAAGACTCTTGATCTTGTGAAGAGGCATTACTATTGGCCAAAGTTACAGTCAGATGTGAGGAGATTTATGGAGGCATGTGTGATATGTCAGAAAGCAAAAGAGAGATCCACTAATGCAGGTTTGTATCAGCCACTACCCATTCCTTCCAGGCCGTGGGAGAGCATAAGCATGGACTTTGTATTGGGTTTGCCTAGGACAAAGAAGGGATATGATAGTGTTTTTGTTGTAGTAGACAGATTTAGTAAAATGGCACACTTCTTGCCATGCAAAACCACTTGTGATGCTTCATATGTTGCAGATTTGTTTTTCAAAGAGATAGTGAGGATACATGGAGTGCCATTGAGCATAGTGTCAGATAGAGATGCGAGATTTATTGGCCACTTTTGGAGGACTCTTTGGAGGAAGCTTGGAACCAACTTATCCTTCTCATCAGCCTACCATCCTCAAATAGATGGTCAGACTGAAGTGGTTAACCGTTCATTGGGAAATCTACTAAGGTGTTTGACAAGACAGCATGGAGAGAAGTGGGATAACATCCTACCACAAGCAGAATTCTCCTACAATGACACCATCAATAGGAGTACAGGGAAGTCACATTTTCAAGTGGTATATGACATTCATCTAAGGGGTATTTTGGAGCTGAGAGATCTACCTATAGGGGAGTCTATTACTGCAGATGGAGAAGCTTTTGCATCAGCCATCAAAGAGGTGCATGATCAAGTCAAGAACCAACTCCAACAAACTACATTGAAGTACAAAACATATGCTGACAAGAAGAAGAGGGATGTACAATTTGATGTTGGAGCTTTGGTGTGGGTTCATCTGAAGAAGGAGAGGCTCCCAAAAGGTAAATATACCAAGCTAATGTAGAGGAAGATTGGACCATTTCAGATTTTGAAGAAGTGTGGGCAGAATGCTTATGAGATCCAACTTCCTCCTGACCTTGGATTGTCACCCATCTTCAATGTATGTGATTTAACTCCATACAAACAGAATGCAGATGTAGAATAGGAACCATTGCAAGGTACAGCAGATGATGATATCCCTAAGCATGATCCACCAAAATTGAAGATCTTAGACTCAAGAGTGACAAAGAAGACAAGGAACAAAGAGTACATGGAGTACTTGGTGGCTTGGCATGGGAAACCTGATCCAGAAACAATTTGGATGACTAAAGATCATATCACAAATCATGGTACAGACCTTCAAACTCTCATCTCAAGTGGGCTTGAGATCTCTTCTCCCGGGGAGTATGGTGCAGGAGCACCCCTTCAACAAGCCAAATATACATATGAGGGAGAAGACTAAGATCTTAATATGTTGTTATGTTTTATGCATTTCTATGTTTGTGCATGTTGTCATGTAGTCCTTGTTGTTGTGATTTCATGTTTGTAATAAAAACCCCATCATGTGAACCAGTGTTACAAATTTGGCATCCTGATAAGCCAATTTGAACATCTTGGGCAATTGGGGTATGTGGATGATTAAGTCAAGTGTGTTAAGTTTAGGTGTCTTGTTGATGTGTTTAAATCATGTCGTATGCCAAACATGTGTCGTGTGATTAGTTAGAGTTTTGGTATTCTGGTTGGAAGTTGTAACGACTCCAACTTCTGATGTTCTGGTTGGAACTAAATGAGGAGAGATATAAACATTTTTGGAAGAGGAGAATAGAGAATGAAGTTTGATTGAAGAAATAGAAGTTCTATTAGTTTGTGTTCACAAGTTCTGTGTTCTATATAAATTTCCTGTGTATCAAATTGTTCTGTGTATATTCTCAGTATCAAATTGTTCTATACATACTCTAGTTTTCTGTTGTCGAAGATGCAAGACTAAGACCATTCCACTGGTGGATTTCTTTGAAATCAGTGGGATGGACCCTGTAAATAATTTTCTATTTTGTTTTCTTTTTGTTCATGATTATGACAGAATGGAACAGAGGATCCAGTAGAGAGCCTAGCATCTCTATGTGCTAGGGTTCGACAGATAGAATCTACGAATTTGGTTGTAGAGGACATCCTCGGTGTAATATTTTGGCGTTATTTCACTGGAGATACATTTCCTGTGTATATCGCAATTGTATGTGAATATAGATTTCATGTGTATCCTGAAATTGTGTGTCGGGGTTGCAAAAACATGTTTTGAATGTCTATTGGAATACACCTTTTGAATGTACATTGGAAAGATACATTTCTAATGATGTAAGAGATGACTGGCTGGAATGGTAACATAGAGGGTATGTTGGAAGTTCACCTTCTGCGGATACAAGGAATGACCGGTAGGATTGGTAGAGGGAACCGGCAATAGAAAGTTAAGTAATACATCGGGGTGAGAAGAACCATCGAAAGAATTTTTGAGACAGCTGCAAACATTTGGTTGAACTAACAGTTGAACCAATTCAAAGGTTCAAAGGGTTCAATAGGTTCATTGGTTCAACGGAGTCAAAGTGAAGTGATCGGCATATCGGTGTGAGTTTTGATATCAGCAACAAGGAGAGGATTACACTGATAGTTCAAGTCATACTGACGGAGGATAATTTGAAGGGTCATTGTAATAACCGGTGTGTTGGCGGAAGAAATCTTGTAGTCGCCGACAGTATTAAGTTTGGATGACAGAAGTATGTTGAACTGATAGTGTATGTTGAACCGATAGTTGAAGGTTCAATGAGTTCAAACGGTTCATGCGGTTCAATGGTTCAACCACAACAATAGTTCCATATTTTTGATCTGTTTACACCACTTCGTTGTGTGCTCTGCATCAAGTAATCTGCAGTCCTAGAAAGAAATTCATTTCACCAAACATAGACATCTCAAACTCCTTTTACATTTCCTCTACAAATTTCTTACACATTCCTTCATTGCCTCCAAAGATAATATCATCAACAAAGACTACAATAGTCAAAATTTGATCATCATTAATTTTGAAGTAGAGATTACTATTTGCAGTACCTTTACTGAACCTAATTGCAACAAATACTTGTCTAGCCTTGCATACCAGGCTCTAGGAGCATGGTTGAGTCCATACAGGGATTTCTTTAATCTACATACCATGTCACCTTGGTCTGATGACTGAAATCCTTCAGGTTGTTCAATGTAAACCTCTTCTTCCAGTTCTCCATTCAAGAATGTTGATTTTACATCCATATGGTTCACTTTGAAATCTTTGTGTGCTGCCAATGTGAAAAAAAATCTTATTGCTTCTGGGTATATGGAAAAATGGATTAAATCTAAACTAAATAAAACCAAAGAACCCAATAACATAAAGAAAACGAATTTAAATAAAAGCCATGACAAATAATCAATGCAATAAAGACTTTTACCGAAATTTGTGTTGTTTCCTTTGGATTGAATGTAGAATTGCTCAATGAAATTGCAAAGCCATAGCTGCAACAAGCAAGTGTAGTGCTCAAGAGATCAATGTCAAATGATCGTAAGGTTGTGCCAAGATCAATGTTAAAAGATCGTAAAGTGGCTCAAGAAGATCTATGTCAAAAGATCGTAAAGGTGGCGCCAAGATCAATGTTAAAAGATCGTAAAGTGGCTCAAGAAGATCAATGTCAAAAGATCGTAAGAGTGCTCAATCGAATCATTGTATGCTCAAAGCGCTGTTAAGTATGCCTGAGAATAAAATCGAAGAGAGAGGCTCAATGAAGGAGATGAGGGGGGTTTATATAGATTTCAAGGAAAATCGATCAACGGTCCAGATAATTCAGAAGAATCAACGGAGGAGATAAGTTGAGGAATGTGCAACGAATGAGAAGAAGACATGTGTCTTGCTTGCTTTTGCATGAGAGGAGTTATCAAGAATAGAAGAATGAGTTAACTGAAGAAATAAATCAATTAAAATAATAAAGCAATCAGTTAAGTGATTTAAAACAAGAAGAAGAGATTTGCATGAGAAAAGAAGATATTTTGCTTTATTAAATATAGAAATATTTAATTGATAAGCAAGAAAGCTTGAGTTATTTAGAGATAACTCAAATTAGAAGAAAAAGCAATTTAAATAAATAATTGATTTATTTAAATTTAGAGAAGATATTTTGGAAGAAACAATTAAATAATTGGAATTATTTAATTTAGAAGATTTAAAAGCAAATTAAATAAATAAATTTATTTAATTGTTGTGCATGATTTTGGGAGAATGATTTTTGATTTAATTAAATAATTTAAGAATTATTTAATTTTAAATAAGAGGGAATTTGTTGAATTAATTAAATAATTGGATATATTTAATTAATGTAGATGTGAATTTTGGAAGGTGACAATGATTTAATTAAATAATTAAAAATTATTTAATTGTGGAAGAATATAGAGGAATTTGATTTAATTAATTAAATAATGAGGATTTATTTAATTAATGTCGCAATTTTGTGATTTAGAAGAATTTGGTGAAATTAATTAAATAATTAGATTATTTAATTAATGTTGAAATGCAGGTGATTAGGAAGAAATGACGAAATGCAAGTGATGCGACGACTTGGTCATTTTAGGGTGTCTACATTTTGCCCCTCTTTGATGCAATGCAGCATGTAGCATTGCGTCAAAGAAAATCGATTGTTGAAGATGTGATACAATGTGTTTTTTTTTATTTTTATGCCCCAGTGTAGGTAATTGCCCCAGCATAGTTAGTGTAGGGTGCCCCCTCGAGAGGAAAGACAGGGAAGTGACAGAAGAACTGTGTTGACGCTCGACTAGAAGATTTGTTGGAGACAGATAAGGTTGGGTTGATGATAGATAGAAGAAAGTGGAGATAGAAGACAACATGAGAGAAAGACTGTTGATTGATCTTTGCTGGAAAACTATATAAGGCCATGGAAAAATGGATGGTGTAAATGGATGAGCTTGTTGCAATGGTTTCACATTTGTTTATAAAGAGCAATCCTTAGTTTAATATAGCACGTGGATAGTTTGCCACCAAGATATAAAAGACCAAGGTGCTGTAATATTTGAGTGCGTGGACATTGACTCTGCAAGCAAGCGGTTTGATCTTAGATTCCTTAGACATAATATGACCTTGTTGGAACATGTGAAGGAGCCATAGTCTTGAACATAAAATAAACTCTAATACATGTAAATGCAAGAAGAATATTAATATGTAAGATGCTAGGTCCTAACACACACAAGATAAATAGAATGCTAAGAAAGATACTAGAGATCATTCCTCAAACACAGCACACAGAAAGCAATGACTATGCCCCCAATCCGTACTGCATCGCAACATACCAAGATTATAGATAAATCAAGGTAGTCTTGAATAGGTATTGGAAATAGGGAACAAAAGATAAACCATAACACAAATTGACTGACTTACAAAGTAAACATACAGCCAACATATTCTCTTGCCAAAGAGGTTGCTCAGGATAGATTGGATAGGAAAGATAACAGCCTTATCGTAGGAACTCTGTGTCCGTTAAAGGGTGCTATCTACCTAAAAAGACAATATCTTGCTGTAGGAAATGCCACATGTCGTAGGAGACGCGTGTGTTGGTCTCGACAATGGAACACTTCGCAGAAGACAAGCTTGTGGATCTAGGGCTTGGTTAAGCAGTACTTAGCTGATGTTGGCAATCGGTATGTAGGACAGTAGATGACTCTGGAAGAAAGCCTCTTTGCTTCAAGTTTGTTAAGGACTTTTGCTTTGAAAGGATGCGCTAGCTTGCTGCTTGAGTTAGTCAAGTCGAGGCGAATGGATTTTGACAAACGGAAGACTAGAAGGGTGACAGTGCTAATGGATTGAAACGGGTGGAGAATGGTGGATCGTGTGTGCCTGAGTACTGGATACATCCTTCGTATTCCAGACTGCCTACATACCCTGTATCCACGGGATCAAGGCACACTTACGATGGAAGATGAACGTGATAAATATGTAGTTCTGGATAGAGTGATGAACGGGTCAAGGTGAAAGGAGGGGGTCTGATGTACCTGAGTACTGGATACTTCCTTCATATTCCAGACTGCCTACATACCCATATCCATGGGATCAAGGTACCTTAAGATTGAGAAGAGATGATATGTAGTTCTGGTTATTGTGATGATGTAGAAGAAGAGCGGAGAAGAGGTGATCTTATGTACCTGAGTACTGGAAACGTGCTTCGTATTCCAGACTACCTACATACCCATATCCATGGGATCAAGGTACCTTTAAGATTGAAAAGATGATATGTAGTTCTGGTTAGATGTGATGATGTGGAACAAGTGGAGAAGAGGTGATCTTATGTACCTGAGTACTGGAAACGTGCTTCGTATTCCAGACTGCCTACATACCCATGTCCATGGGATCAAGGTACCTTAAGATTGAAAAGAGATGATATGTAGTTCTGGTTAGATGTGATGATGTGGAACAAGTGTTGAGAAGATAACAGCCTTATCGTAGGAACTCGGTGTCCGTTAAAGGGTGTTACCTGTGGAAATGAGACAAGATTGAAGTATGCGCTGCGAACCACGAACAAGGAACCAATCCTAGACCGAAGCGAAGGAAAGAGTTGCCCCCATTCTGGTAGAGGAAACTGTAGGGGTGACTGTCGAAGAAGACACAGAAAGACATGACCTAGGACAAGACAGTGTTAACTGTAGACACAGATCACGACGTGGGATGACGACGAGGAACATTGACAAATTTCCAAGCTATACTAGATAGGGAGATGGAAATGCAAACAAAGCCAGTGGTTTTATTATGGATAGATGGATGAAGCAGGTTGCGAACTGGACAAGGAGTGGACAGGACTTAATAGACGATGGATGCTGACTCTACACATAGCGCCTGTTTGCCAGGTTTTCACTATGGTACTTATCCAAGGCACCTGTTTGCCAGGTTTTCACCAGAGGATGAATGTTTTTGTATTTTTGTATTTTTGATTTTTTTTTATTTTTTTGACTTTTTTGATTTTTTTGATTTTTTGTGGGAATACTCTGAGGATCAGGCATAGAACTTCTTGAGATGGACACTGTTAAGTGGCTCATCTAGAGGAATGCCGTCAGGTGTAGCTAAAGTATAAGCTCCCGATCCATATGCTGCTGTGACAATGAAGGGACCTAACCAGTTAGGCTCAAACTTGCCCTTCTTCTCTCGATCTGCTTGATTTCTCTGATTCTCCTTAAGTACAAGATCACCAACTTGAAACCGTCTTTCTTTGATCTTTTTGTTGTAATTACGCCGGAGGCGGTTTTGATAGACATGGAGATGATTAAGTGCGGCAAGACGCCTCTCATCTAGTAGTTCAAGCTCAGCTAATTTGGAAGTGTGATACTCATCTCTGCCGATCAGGTCCTGCATGGATACTCTAAGTGACGGGATCTCGACCTCTATAGGTAGGATGGCTTCAGAGCCAAAGACCAAGGCATATGGTGTGGCACCAGTTGGTGTTCTGATACTAGTGCGGTAGGCCCATAGGGCGGGATTAAGTTGCAAGTGCCAATCATGACCAGCTTCATTGACTGTTTTCTTGAGGATTTTGAGAATGGTTTTATTGGAAGCCTCAGCTTGGCCGTTACTCTGCGGATAGTAGGGAGTTGAAAAGCGATGTTGGATATTGTACTGTATGCATAAGGCACGGACATCTTGGTTCTTGAATGGTCTCCCATTATCGGTGACAATAGCTTGGGGAATACCATACCGGCATATGAGGTAGTTTAGAATAAACTTGGCTATTTGCTTACCGGTGATATAGGTCATAGGAATGGCTTCCACCCACTTCGTGAAATACTCAGTGGCGGTAATGATAAACTTGTGGCCATTTGAGGAGGAAGGGTGGATTTGTCCTACGAGGTCGAGACCCCATTGAGAAAAAGGCCATGGAGTTGTCACAGGTTGTAACTCATGAGCGGGTGCGTGAATCAAATCTCCATGTTGCTGACATTGTAGACACTTCTTAGCAAACTGTGCAGCATCTTGCTCTATTGTAGGCCAGTAATAACCTGTTCTGAGTATCTTCTTAGCAAGATTAGGACTGGTAGAATGTGCGCCACAGACACCTTCGTGTATGTCTCATAAGGTAGCTTCGGCTTCTTCCGCGTTAAGACATCGTAAGAGGATACCATCGAGACTCCGGCGATATAGTGTATCACCTAGAATGATGTAACGAGAGGATCGACGAATAAAGGTTTTGCGTTGAGTGGATGATAGGTCAGGGGGAAAGGTTTTGTTCTTGAGGTATTCATAGATATCTTCGTACCATGGGGAATTGGGACCAACAAGTTCGCAGATGATTTCAGTAACAGGAACATCGACGGCTGGTATCAACAATTGCTCGATCAAGAATTCACACTTGTGTGTATTTGCAGGCATGTCAATCAGTGACCCTACAGAAGCCATAGAATCTGCAGCTTTATTATGCTCTCTTGGAATTTGCTCAAATGTGATGCTAGAAAAATGTGGTTTGTAGGCATCCACTAGTTGTTTGTAGGGGACCAACTTTTCATCCTTTGTTTGGTATTCATCTGTGACTTGGCGGATGACTAGCTGTGAGTCTCCATATACTTGTAATTCTGTGATGTCCCATTGAACTGCTGTATTGAGACCTATGAGGAGTGCTTCATACTCAGCTATGTTGTTGGTGCAAGGGAATGCTAGCCGATATGACTTTGGAATGTAGTCATTCTGAGGTGTAACAAATAAGATGCCCACTCCTGATCCATGCTGTGTGTGAGAACCGTCAAAGTACAACTTCCACATTATGGAGTTAGCAAGAGTGAATAGATTCTCATCAGGAAAGTCTGCTACCATAGGATGTGTATCTTTCATAGGTGCTTCTGCTAGTTGATCCGCGAGGGCTTGTCTTTTGATTGCCTTACGATCTGTGTACTCAATGTCGAACTCACTAAGAATCATAACCCATTTAGCTAGTCTACCTGTGAGAGCTGCTTTTGCTAATAGATATTTCAAGGGATCAATCTTGGCTATCAGATTTGTGTGTTGGTTCAACATGTAATGCCGCAACTTTTGGGAGGCAAACACTACTGCTAGACAAGCCCTTTCCATGGGTGAATAATTGAGCTCATATCCCACCAAGGTTCTACTGATATAGTAAATTGCGTGCTCTCTGCCTGAGTCATCATTTTGTGCTAGCAGGGCCCCTAGGGCCGAATTTGTAGTGGAGATGTACAATATCAAGGGTTTGTCCGCAACTGGTGGGACCAATACAGGAGGTGTAGCTAGATATTCCTTAAGTTGATCAAACGCTGCCTGACACTTGTTGTCCCATCGAAACGAGACATCCTTTCAGAGCAAGTGTTGAAAGGGTTGACATTTATCTGCTAGCTGTGATATAAAACGCCTGATGGACTGTAACCTTCCTTGGAGGCTCCTTAATGCTTTAAGGTTCTTTGGTGGAGGCATCTCCACTATAGCCTTTACTTTTGCTGGATCTACTTCGATGCCCCTACGAGATACTATGTATCCCAATAGCTTCCCTGATGTGACACCGAAGACACACTTCTTAGGATTAAGTCTTACTTGGTATTTTTCAAGCCTGTCGAAGATCTGTCCTAGGACCTGTATATGTTCTGCTCTAGAAGATTTAGCCAATATATCATCCACATAGTCTTCCATGATGTGATGAAATAGATCGTGGAAGATCACTGTCATAGCTCGCTGATAGGTTGCTCCTGCATTCTTCAGACCAAACGGCATAACACACCAACAGTAATTGCCCCAAGGACATGTAAAGGTTGTTTTGTGTTGATCCTCCTCAGCTATTCTAATCTGGTTGTAGCCTGAGAATCCATCCATAAGAGAAAGCATCTCGTGACCTGCTGTCAAGTCCACTATAATGTCAATGTTTGGTAGTGGAAAATCATCTTTGGGACATGCCTTGTTGAGATCTTTGAAATCATTACACATGCGGATGCGCCCATTAGGTTTAGATACAGGTACAATGTTTGAGACCCAATCTGAATAGTCAATAGGTCGTATGAATTTTGCGTCTAATAGCTTTTGTACTTCCACCTTCACCAAGAGAGCTATCTGTGGGTGCATCTTTCTCAACTTCTGTTTGACTGGTTTCACCTTGGGATCAACTGTGAGATAATGAACTACCAGCTTAGGGTCTAGCCCTGGCATATCTGCATAGGTCCATGCAAAGTTGATGGTTCATTGTAAGAAGCTGTTAAGATTTCTGTGCTCTGTGTCAGATAATGATGCCGCTAGGAATGTTGTCTTTGGATTCTGTTCTGTACCTAGGTTGATCTCTGTAGAATCTTCCACTAGGAGAGCAGATTTCTCTTGATACTTAGAAGGTAAGGGAAGGTCAAATCCTCCATCCTCAGGTGCCACAGTTGGGTTTTCACCTTTGGATACGTCCTTTATTTTTACTATTTTATGATCAGGAGGTGCCACAGTGTGGTTTTCACCTAGAGATCGTTCTTTATTTGCACTTTTGCGACTAGAGGATTTGGCATTCTCACCAAAATAAGCCGTGGGCTCAAGTTCCATTACAAAACCTGCCTTGTGATCGCCAAGAGGGATACCTTCTCGAAGTCCCATGAATTCAGCTAAAGCTTCGTCATTCTGAAAGACATCTATAACGGGGGCCCCTTGTTGGTCCCAATTGATAAGTTCAGGGTAGACAAGCGTGACATTCTGGGTGCTGGTGGTGGAAGTTAAGGATACAGAGGATAGTGTAAAAATGGAGGATTTTGCGAATAGATTGGTCATGTGGAGGGAAGAGTCATCGGTGATATCCTCTGTAGATGTCGAATCGGCGGGAAACTTGTCAGCTACCTCGTCGAGGATATACTCGATGTCTGAGGCGCGTGGTACCTTCTTACCAAATCCTAATCCTTTCTTGTCTAGCTTCTTTGTTACCACAATGGGCTCCATAGTGCCTTGATTCTGTTTCCCAAGGCCACCTTGGCCTTTATAGCCCATGTTTTTCACTATCCTTAAGCCATTGCCATATTGCTTGACTGGTATCGTGACTGGTTCTTTCTCCTTGTAGAGCCAAGAAGAGATGTCCTCAATAGTTTCCTCTTCCAATAACCGTCCATGTTGGAATTGGGTTAGGAATGTTGGGGGAGGAATAGCTGCTTTTTTGGTAACTTTAGCAATGGGTGGTTTGCCGTAAGATTTTGGAGATAAAGGCATCCGCCCTACACAACAAGATTCGGAGATATCATAAGTGCCAAACCCTATATCTCGGACACGAGCTGTGATTTTGGGGAGGGGTGTAGGCTCACTGGTAGAGGCTTGTGTGAGAGTTTCAGGATCAACATAGAGAGGGGATTCAAGGGCTTTGTCATTTTTAGGCACTTGGTTGCAATTCTTATAGCTTCCTTGCAAGACACGGCAAAATTCAAAAGGATTAGGGTCTCTTGGGATGGTGATCTCCATACCATTGTATGTGAACTTTAGGGACTGATGGTACGTGGAGGGAACAGCTTTCATTGCATGGATCCATGGGCGGCCTAGAATAATGTTGTAAGGCAGCTCAATATCAAGGACTTGACACCTAGTTTCAAGCATGACCGGGCCCAGTTGTATAGGCAAGTGAATAACACCTTCTGAACGGCGTTCTGCATCATCATACCCCTTGATTGTAATACTATGCTCAGTGTTGACGTGATCCTCAGAGTATCCCAATTGCTTTAGTAACTTTAAAGAACAGATGTTGAGACCAGCACCACCATCTATGAGGATGCGTTTCATTTTGCGCTTATGGATGAGCACTTCAATATGGAGGGCATCGTTGTGACAAGGATCATGGGAGGGAAGGTCTTTCTCAGAGAAGACCACATTGTAAGGTGAAGCAATATTACCCACTATAGCTTGGAAATCTGCGACAGCTATGTTGTTAGGAACGGACGACTCTTGGAGGGCTTTTTCTAGCACCACTCTATGTGCAGGTGATGACCATAGAAGGTCCAAAATAGAGATCTGTGCTGGTGTTCTCCCTAGATGTTCGACAAGATTATAATCAGACTGAACTGGAAGCCTAGGTGTAGGTGTACGAATGGTGACATGACCTCGACGAGTAGTAACAGCACAATCTGTAGATTTGCCTTTGATGGTGAGGGTAGACACTCGACTCTCTTCAAAATGACCTACAATGGAATCGAAGGACGTGGAAGCATGATTGATACCTTTACCTCTATCCTGAGGAGGAGGTGGACCATGATGAGGGAATGGTTCCTTGTACATATCGAGATCCTTGTTCCTGTGTTGCGCTGGTGATTCATTCTCAAAGGTGATTTGATTACCGTCGATGAGGTTTTGGATGAGGTGCTTAAGCTTCATGCAAGATGCGGTTCGATGACCTTTGCTCCTATGGAACTCACAATACTCATTGTCTCTGTAACGTGCAGTTTTGTAGATAGGTTCTCCATAAGGAGGAGCATCAGGTAAGGTTATGAGCCTTTTCTGCAAAGCTTGCTGTAAGACCGATTCGATGGGCACTCCCAAAGGAGTAAATTGACGTCGCGGAGGGTAATCTTGTTGAGGCCGCTCTTGTTGTCGTTGCTGTTGGTTGGGATAAGGCTGCCTTTGTTGCTGCTGTTGTTGAGGTGGAGCTTGACTTGGTTTGGAGAGTTGCAGTGGTGTTTGCAACGTTTGGACATGCTTAGCATCGACCACTCCATCATTGACCACGTTTTTGTTCTTGTTCCAATACTTGGGTTTATCATTCGACTATTGATGCGAATTGCTATCTTTTGTCTCCTTAAAGATTTTGACCACACCCTTAGCGATGAGGGCCTTCTCAATGTTGATACCCTTGTATGTGATTTCATCGAAGGTTGTAGCACTAAGAATTTGCAAATGGAAACCTAACTCTTGGTTGAGGTTCTGTACAAATATGCTAACAAGCTATTTCTCCAGAATCTTGAAAGGGAATTTACTAGCCATTTGTCTCCATCGCTGAAGGAAAGAAATGAAAGTCTCGCCATTTTTCTGTTTATTGTTGCATAGATCCGTCATGGAAATCTCATGCTCTGCGTTGTAAGAAAAATGGGTGGCAAACTTCTCTGCTAGCTCGTTGAAAGACTTGATACCCGTCGGTAAGTGTGAGAACCATTCTATTGCTTGTCCTCCAAGACTGCGAGGAAAAAGACGCATAAGATACGTGTCGTTGTGAGAGACCTCGAAGCAAGCAAGATAGAATTCCCTAAGATGGTCTTTTGGGTCACCTTTTCCTTTGTACTTATCGAACTTGGGAATAGTGAAATTTTGAGGAAAAGGGATCATTGGTAATGACCGATCAAAAGGATAAGGACACACTTCCTCTAAAGAGAAGGTCTTTTTGGTGTGGCCAAACGTAAGATCAGATAGCTGTTGTTGCACCTCCGCAATCTTTAGTTCCATAGTCGTGGGAGGGGTTGGTAACGTCTCCTGTTGTCCAAAAAGTGGTTGGTGTTGCCCATATGGAAGATTATAGTGTGAGCCATGCGTACTGGTATTGTAAGGGTCGTAAGATTGATTGGGATTGTATGGATTGTATGATTGGTTCAGATTGGATTGGAATTGGGGGTTTTGATTAGGCAGAGGTGGAGGTGGCGCTAGGTAAGAATGTTGGCTTTGCGATGGTTGAAGAAACGTATTGGGGGGAGGAAAGCTAAAGTGCGTTTGATTAGGTTGTGAAGGTGGCACATAGCTTTGGGAAACCTGATGTTGGGAATGTTGAGAGTGGCTAGGCAATGTATGAAAGAAGTTGAGCGTGGATGAACGTTGTGGAGGAGGAACATAAGTAGAAGTGATTTGCGACGGTGGGGGCTGATTGAAGATGAGAGTAGAAGAATGTTGTGGTGGAGGAACATAGGTAGAAGTGATTTGCGACGGTTGGGGTTGCTTGAGGATGAGAGTAGAAGAATGTTGTGGTTGGGGCTGCGTGACTCCAATTGGTTGGGAGACATGCAGGTGTGATGATATAAGAGGTGGCATATGTTGAGACCCTTGTTGCATGGCTACATACGTGTTCCCCGGATTGTAATTGGGTGGGAAACCTATGCGTGATGGGGTAACCAAGATTCCACTTGCGCTTGGGGTGGACACTTTAGGAGGTGGTTGCACATTCGACCGAGCTAAGGTGGCTTGCTTAGCTAACTCTGCTTGACGTTGGAGAGTTTCTTGTTGGTTTTGATAGATCTCCATAGGAGTCAAAAGTGGTGATATGGGCCTCTCCCCTGTTGGATTTTGAAAAAGGGGATTCCTATACTGCGAACCTTGAGTAGGTAAGGGCGTAGTGACCGTGGACATGGTTTGCACCGCTTGTATGGTTTCTTGGGTGTTGTTGCTCTCCTTGAGAGTGGACACATCAAAATCTTGAGGTAACTTGGCACCTTGCTTTGCAAGCAAGCGAAAGAAATGATCCTGGTTCTCACTAAGGATTTTATCAAAGGCAGCTATAGCTCTAGGATCTTGTATGAATTCATCAAGATCTTGCCCATCTTCTTGAGAGGATTGACCTATTTCAAAGTGTCGCTCTTCTTGAGATGGGGGTTGATCTATGACATAACCTTGTGGGACAAAATCCGGAGGCAAGCCTGTGGTATACTGCGGTGTATTTAGCAAAGGGGTTCTATCCTCATGAGGGTTGCTTGGTTCATCTATGTGCGGCATGTTTGGAGAGCTAATTGGTCTTGTCGCGGGTGTACTAGGAGTCACTTTGGGAGTAACGTTGAGACGACCTGATTGTGGTGTGCGAGGGGGTGACTTGTGCTTCTTAGGGACAACTTGCCTAGACTTCATAGTTTGTTGTAGCCTGGTGGTGACCATGGGTTTCACTTAGGCACAATGTAATGCTGGGAATATGTGAGATGCTTTGAAGAAACGGACAAACTCTGATGCAAAAAGTACTGGACCAAAGGCGCTATACTGTTTGACCAGAGGCGCAGGACTGTGCTATCAAAAGCGTGCTACTGTGGGCCAGAGGCGACGGACTGAGCTACCAATAGCGAGTTACTGCTATGTCAAAGGCGAGCTACAGTGACCAAAAGCGAGCTACTGTTATACCAAGGGCGCTGAAGTAGAGTTTTAGCCAGAGGCGGGTTACTGCTGTACCAAAGGCGATCTACTGTATGGCCAAAAGGCGAGCTGCTGTAGTACCAGGGGCGCTGAAGTAGTGACTGATGTTTTTCAAAGGCAAAGATGTTTCTGTTTCTGATTGGATTGGTTTGGCAAGAGAAAACACAGCAAACAAGTGGTCAAAAAAAAGGCACAAGGACTGACACAACATATAGTGTATGTTCAAGGATCCAAACAAGCCCAAAGTTACCACAGGTCTAATACAGTTGCAATCAATAACAAGCACTTTTTATCCCTAGAGACAAGGTTTCATTGCAGTAGATCAGCTCACAGCTTAATACTCCGTCGATAAAAATATCATTCCATAAAGGTGTCGGATATTTAGTATCTTTGCGAGAGACGATAGGTAGGGATATCTCACCCTCCCCTTGGAAAGCTCAAGTAGGTCACAAGAGCTTTATGTCCGAGGGAATACTATCTCTTCTCAAGGGAGCCAATGGTGAGTATCTTAAGGGTTTAAATCGATTTCCCTTGCACTGATGATTACCGCAATGTTCGGAGGTAGGTCGGGTAGTCTCTATCTAAATTGGTTCTTAGTGACTTTGAGGGACCAACGCCTTATGAGCAATGCGACAAGCTACTAAAAGCTTTAACCAATCCTACTAAGAGTTTCAAACACTTCGCTCAATGTGAAAATCATTTCCACAAAGGGCTAGTACACCTCTTTTCAGTTTGGCATCACAAGGTAAGGCTGACGTCGGTTAGGACTTGGCTTTCGCCTTATCCCTTTTATATAGCGGTTCAAAGGAAAACTCCGCTTAGGGTCGTCCCTTTTGGATGAAACGTAATCCAAAAGCAGGCCCTTCTAAAGGAAGTACAAAAAATGTAAAATCAAGCACGTCACACAAAGGTTCAATTGTCCCGTTATAAGAAAAATAAGGTGCAACTAAGCTATGCACACACACGATTGTAGTTGTAAATTGTCCCTTATGAAATGAAGTGTTTGGCATTCATGTCCATTGTCCTTTAGAAAATTGAGGTGTTTGTTCATACATGTCCATTGTCCTTTAGAAAATTGAGGTGTTTGTTCATACATGTCCATTGTCCCTTAAGAAAAGCAGTATGTTCCTAAGACTTAGATTGCAAGAAAAGATTTGTTCAATTAGCCTTTTAAGCATGCAATGTGTTTCTAAGACTTAGTGAGATAGATCAAGAGGTCTTCAATGCTCATCCTGCATGAACATGTTAAAAACACCTATTTGCTCTGTATGAGTAATAAGAAGCTGCAACAAGTGATATTAGGTCCACACAAACTCAAAAGTTAGCAAGTGCTTGAAGTCAGAGATATTAGGTCCAGAATGTGTATATGGAAAAATGGATTAAATCTAAACTAAATAAAACCAAAGAACCCAATAACATAAAGAAAACGAATTTAAATAAAAGCCATGACAAATAATCAATGCAATAAAGACTTTTACCGAAATTTGTGTTGTTTCCTTTGGATTGAATGTAGAATTGCTCAATGAAATTGCAAAGCCATAGCTGCAACAAGCAAGTGTAGTGCTCAAGAGATCAATGTCAAATGATCGTAAGGTTGTGCCAAGATCAATGTTAAAAGATCGTAAAGTGGCTCAAGAAGATCTATGTCAAAAGATCGTAAAGGTGGCGCCAAGATCAATGTTAAAAGATCGTAAAGTGGCTCAAGAAGATCAATGTCAAAAGATCGTAAGAGTGCTCAATCGAATCATTGTATGCTCAAAGCGCTGTTAAGTATGCCTGAGAATAAAATCGAAGAGAGAGGCTCAATGAAGGAGATGAGGGGGGTTTATATAGATTTCAAGGAAAATCGATCAACGGTCCAGATAATTCAGAAGAATCAACGGAGGAGATAAGTTGAGGAATGTGCAACGAATGAGAAGAAGACATGTGTCTTGCTTGCTTTTGCATGAGAGGAGTTATCAAGAATAGAAGAATGAGTTAACTGAAGAAATAAATCAATTAAAAGAATAAAGCAATCAGTTAAGTGATTTAAAACAAGAAGAAGAGATTTGCATGAGAAAAGAAGATATTTTGCTTTATTAAATATAGAAATATTTAATTGATAAGCAAGAAAGCTTGAGTTATTTAGAGATAACTCAAATTAGAAGAAAAAGCAATTTAAATAAATAATTGATTTATTTAAATTTAGAGAAGATATTTTGGAAGAAACAATTAAATAATTGGAATTATTTAATTTAGAAGATTTAAAAGCAAATTAAATAAATAAATTTATTTAATTGTTGTGCATGATTTTGGGAGAATGATTTTTGATTTAATTAAATAATTTAAGAATTATTTAATTTTAAATAAGAGGAAATTTGTTGAATTAATTAAATAATTGGATATATTTAATTAATGTAGATGTGAATTTTGGAAGGTGACAATGATTTAATTAAATAATTAAAAATTATTTAATTGTGGAAGAATATAGAGGAATTTGATTTAATTAATTAAATAATGAGGATTTATTTAATTAATGTCGCAATTTTGTGATTTAGAAGAATTTGGTGAAATTAATTAAATAATTAGATTATTTAATTAATATTGAAATGCAGGTGATTAGGAAGAAATGACGAAATGCAAGTGATGCGACGACTTGGTCATTTTAGGGTGTCTACAGCTTCAATCCTTGCCACAGAGAATAAGTCTCCTCAAAATCTATACCTTCAACCTAAGAGTAACCTTTGCATACCAATCTTGCTTTATTTCTTACCACTTCTCCACTTTCATTCATTTTATTTCTAAAAACCCATTTAGTTCCAATCACATTCTTATTAGCAGGTCTAGGACCAATTTCCAATTTTGATTTTCTCTATTTGCATTAGCTCTTCTTCCATAGCTTTTACCTAATTCTCATATTTGCAGGCTTCACTTACAGTTTTAGGTTCAATCTTTGAAAGTAAACAGTAGTTCACCTATTCTTCTACAACTCTTTTCCTTGTTAATACCCTTGTCTTTTGTCACCAATAATATGATCTTCAGAATGATTAATCTTCACATACCTGGGAGTCTTAACGGCACTTTCTGAAGCCTTTTCCTCTTCAACTTGACTATCCTTTTGTTTAACTTTTTCTTCATTTACTGTAACAATAGGTTCATATGATTCATAGCCACTCATATTTGATATTATTTCCCTATCTTCATCAGCCTTCACATTACTACTCTCAATGATCTTTCTCAATTTCTTATTGTAGCACCTGTAGGCATTACTCTTAGTAGAGTATCCAAGGAAAATTCCTTCATCACATCTAGCATCAAACTTGTCTAACTCTTCTTCACTTCTGATATAACATTTGCTTCCAAAAACTTTGAAATATTTTAGTGTAGGAACTCTTCCATACCACAATTCATAAGGGGTTTTAGTACCATTACCTTTGACTTGAACTTTGTTTTGAATGTAGACAACAGTATGTATAGCTTCTCTTCAATACACTTCTGGTAGGTTTGCCTCCATCATTAACCTAGCAGCCTCTTGAACTGTCATATTCTTTCTTTCAACAACTCCATTCTGTTGAGGATTCCTAGGAGCAGACAACTGTCTCTTTATCCCATGATCTTCACAGAAAATATCAAATTCATTTGATGTGAACTCACCTCATCTATCAGACCTTAAGCACTTGATCCTCAAATCTAACTCATTCTCAACCATCACCTTGAAAACTTTGAACTTGTCTAGGGCTTCTAATTTATCTTTTAAGAAAGTAACCCAAGTCATTCTAGAATAATCATCAATGAGCAACATAAAGTACCTGTCACCTTGAAAGCTTCTTGTTCTTGTAGGACTACACAAATCTGTATGCACCAACTCAAACAATCCAGCAAAAAAATATTCTTTACTTTTGAAACTTGTCCTTGTTTGTTTCCCCAATTAACATTCCTTGCAAATAGTATTAGCAGGCTTCACAAGCTTTGGCAAATCTCTCATAGCTTGAACTAAACTTATCTTCACCAAGTTGTCAAAATTGATATGACACATCCTCCTATGCCACAACCAACTCTCATTTGTATGATCCAACAAACAACAATCATCAGTTCCTCTCAAATGATAAACATTACCTCCAGTCTTCTTACCAGTAGCAATCATTGTTCTGGAGCTTTCCATGATCTTGCATCCATTATCCTTGAATCTCATATCACACCCTTTGTCACACATCTAACCAACACTTAAAGATTATGCTTTAAACCTTTCACATATAGAACATCATATGTATTGTGATTTCCATCAAAAGAAATAGATCCTCTTCCACAAATCTTACCAGTTGCATCATCTCCAAACCTAACCAGTCCTCTATCATACTTTTCCAAACTTATAAACTTACTTTTATCACTAGTCATGTGATGTGAGCATCCACTGTCAATAATCCATTCATCCTTATCCTTCTCAACCTGACAGACAGACAAAGCACTCTCTTCCACTGGTTTTTCTTCTTTCACACAGCTAGCAGGATTAGTAGACACAGGTTCTTCCTGTGTAGCAGCAATAAACAAGCATTCATTTGCACTAGTATCATCAAACTCATCATCTGTTACACCATCATCATCAAGGTCTCTAACATAATAGGATTTATTTATGATTCTAGGTCTACTTTCAAATTTCTTCTTACCTCTCTCAATTTTCTCCAGACACCTGGAGGCATAGTGGCCAATCTTACCACAAGAAAAGCATTTGAATGGTAACTTGCCTTTGAACTTACCAGTACCTCTTTGCATTTTGTCCACAAAGTTGGCTTCAATCTCTTCAAGGTCATCATCTTATTCCACAACATATTTTTGAGCTCTTGAAGTCTTTTCTGAAGTACTGGCTTTGAAAGCAGTCTCAGTCTTTGGTAGAGCATCGCCAAACTCTCTCATCTCAAAAGCAGTAAGTTTCCTAAGCAACTGATCCTTTGTAATCTTTTTCACACTCATAACTTCTTCAATTGCTAACACCTTGTGACTGTAGGATTTAGGCAAAGATCTAAGAATCTTCAACACGACCCCATCTTCATCAACAGTTCCTCCAGGACCTTTACAGAATCATCTCCTTCATACAAATTTTTCAACTTATCCTAGATCTCATGAGCAATTTCTAGATCCATAACTTTCACTAACTCAGTGTTAGATAAGGCATTTAATAGAGCATCTCTAGCTTTTCCATTTAACTCATACTATTTGACTTCATCTTCAGAAGATGGACCATTTGGAAGAAGAGTATACTTTGTATCTACCATCTTCTAGACACTATAACCAAGAGAAATGAGATGACTTTTCATCTGTACCTTCCAAAGATCATAATCCGTTCCATCAAATTGCAAAGACTCCTTCTTGTACGCCATCCTGGATCTACCTCGAGTTGTTAGGCCTTTTTCCAAGGAACCCTCACTCTAATACCAATTGTTGAAATGCACAAGACAATTGAGAGAGGGGTGAATCATTTGTAACCAAAACTTTAAAACCATCAACACATCAACTACTTAATCACTGATATTGTAATTTAACCATGAAAACATGAAATCAAAAACTTAAACACATCCACACCTTCAACACATAAGACACTAGATTTTTATGTGGAAAACCCAATAAGGAAAAAACCATGGTGAGTGTTAGCTCACAATATAAATGATATATCAAAATCTACAACAAAGCTCACTACCCATAATGCTCACTATAAAAGAAGCGGCTCACTACCAAGAGAAGGGGCTCACTACTAAAAGTTGGTGAACTGAGATAGTAGCATCTATACTATGCCAAGGTTCAATTCCATTAATGCGCAATAAATCTCCTCTACTTTTCTCTACTATTTCACTTCACTCTTATCTTCACATCTTTGCTACTCAATACCTTGTTTATGACTTCATTACATGTATTTATACAATTCATCAACCTTGGAATGTACATCAAGGTCGGCATTACAATCATCAACCATTGGAACAATCTCCAAGGTCAGCAAACATACATTCATTAGAATAGGTTTGGACCTAAATAGATTAGTGAAGGAAAAGAATGAATGTGGACCACACCATGCCTTAGCTAGGACTCAAATGCAATCTTCCATGCTAGAACATGCTATCACAAACTCCAAAGCATAATCGCAAGTAGTGAAAACAACCAGGTCGGCCAAAACTGGTGTTAACACTAAGACCTTTAGGAACACGCTTCATGCACGATTCAAATTACACTTTGTGAACCAATCAAAAGGTAGGAACATGATCTAGAGACATCCACAAGCACGTTGTAATCACCAAGAACTTCTACACAACCCCCAAACACTCTATCCAAAAGATTCTTCAAACTAGAGCACTTAAACATTACTATCAACCACTGTCATAAAGAAAAGATCACTTGTGGAGCACCAAATCATGAACCACTTGAACTGAAGGCACATAACATCATCCAAGACTTAACCTCAAAACCGTAGACCATAAAACTTAAATGTGGAGAAATGCAGAGCAGAATACATTATCCCTATCACTGTTGAATACTTAGAGAAACAATTTTTACTCTGGTGAACAGAACTCACTCAAATCTTCACACCAGAGGCTCAAACTTGGAACATAGCATCTACAAACATCCCTTAACATAACTTCCAATCTGTAAACAAAGATATTCAGTATACAAGATATACAGAGAAAAACACTGCACTATTCTTCTACAAGCCAAGATACTCTGTAACACACTGTTTCCACTAGGAGAGCAAATTTTCTCAAAAGCACTTGGAAACTCAATATCAGGAACACTTTCTTATTATCTTCAACACTTATATAAGCCAATACAACTAACTCAACACAAGTAAGCATCAAAAAAAGATCACAGTTGACACCAATGACAACATAGATATGTTGACATCAATGACAACACCGATAAGCACTTGCAACAAAGTGATGGAGACTTTATTGCAATGTACCTAAATGCATTAATTGTTATTGTCAGCCAATGATAGTCCATATCTAAAAATATATGACGAGGATAAGTGTATTACATTATTGTGTTCTTTTCTAGATTTTTGGGGCAAGCTAGTGATGGCAATTAGTAGTGTCACCACAAAACTTGAGTTTGAGGAGGCTTTGGGTTATTTAATCTGAAAGAAGTTGAGAAGGAAAATTTAATATTCCATCAAAGATGCATTGGTTGTCAAAAGTACATAAAGAATAAGATGAAGGACAAAAGATCTAAATCTAAAGGGAGATATTAGAACTCTCCTACTATATCCAAAGTTAAATGTTGGAACTGTGCCAAGTTAGGCACAAAAAGAAGGACTACAAGGAGAAGGAGAAGGGCAAGAAATGATCAGATAATGATTAAAATTTAATAGCTTATTAGGAATACAATGGTGACATGTTGCAGTATTAGCTATGCATGCATGTCAAGATGCACAAATGATTGAATCTAGAGAATCTTTTCACATGACTCTCCATAAAGAGAGTGTTTTTATTATGAAAGGATTAATGGTAGACATCTTCATATGGGTGACAATACATTCCTCAATATTGTTGGATCTAGTAGAGTAAATATCAAATTTAGTGATGGAAGGATTAAGGGCCTCTCAAGAATTTTGCATGCCCTACATTTGGCAAGGAACTTGTTATCAATTAGCAAAATGAGCAATGTAGTTGTGCATGTAGTCCTCAATAAAGAAGGGTGTAAGATGGTTTGTGGAGCGATGGTGCTTGTAAATGGATTCCATGTTGGAAATCTATTTTTCTTTTGTGGAAGCACCTACACGTTGTGTAATAGTTCAATGTATAGCATCTAGACTTTGAAGCATGCTCTTACCTTAGAGAGTCATAAGGTACCAACTTAGAAAACTATGTTGTGGCATGAGTGCATGGGCCACATTGGTGAGAGAGGTCTTAGGACCTAAAAGAGTATTGTTACCACCTAAATTTGCACCCCATTGTTGAAGCTTTAATAGTTCCAATAAATTCAATGTAATATGGGAATGATCTCAAGGTGTGGGACCTTGCAAATGAGATTAGACCTCCAGAGAAGGCTAGTTCCTCTTTCTGGACTTAAGGTCTAGAGAAATCAACTAAACCTATGCTAATTATCACCAAGGAAAAGGGGAAGAAGGAACATAAATTAAAAGGGGGGCAATGCACCAAGATTTAGTATGTTTAGCTAGAGTTGACATAACACAATGATGATTTCAGATGCTGAATAAACCAACACAGACTCATTCGTTCTCTAATAGAGGTCAAAATAGAATACTAAAACTTATAAAGGGACCTCTTTGTCCACAAGATAAGTGGAAAACATTCAAGTAGACACAATGAAAAGGAAATGAGAGAGGCAGAATCAGTTGCTTATATTAATCACAGAGGCTAAATAGCCATTACAAAGATAGAAAGGCTAAATACAGATCAAGAAGACACAAATGATAATTTTCTTCTCATAGTTGAACTAGAAATAAAGACAAAGAGGCCCAAAAGAGTACACAGTCAATCAGATTCATTTGGCTTTGGGAAATATCATGAGGTCAAGATCAAGCATCAAGCGCTTTAGTCTGAATAATGACCCAGTGACCAACCAACCATTTTGAATACATCTTAACATGCTTATATAACATTTACCAATCATTGTGCAAACTTGGGTGCTAAAAATGAATCAACAAGTTATGCCCAGTCGCCCATGTTGCATTAAAATCTAGCCCAGAGGCCTTGTCAAAAGATGTGTGGATTTTGAGGATGCCCATGCCTTGCGCACTAATTTTTACTTTAAAAGGACTAGTAGAAGTATTGGCCACTGAAACACCTCATCCTCCCCATTAATATTCAAGTACTTGTGCATTGAAGGATTACACTATTTTAGCTACCTAGATTACCCTAGCCTACAATAATGGCATCACTGTGGAAGCACGTTTTAGGGCACTCAGAAAAGTCATGCTTTAATTTTCATTGATTTTTACTTTTTTGGCCTTTAGTTTGCCTTATTGGCAAAATCTCTTCTTTGTGAACTTGTCTTGTTCCTCCCTTTGTCGACAAAATTTTCATTTCGTGAACAACTTCCTTGGTTAAATTTCATTTTGTCTTTTGCCTATGTCTTTATCTTCACCCTTTGTCCTTGCTTTTCACATTATCGACAAATTCTCGCATTCACAAACTTATTTCTTGCTCTATCTCTCTTTATCTCTTCTTTTGCCTTATCAGCAAAATACCCATTTCATGAGCCAATACCTATGCTGCCTACTCCTGTTATCTTTTGGGGCTCCTTTAGTCAGTGAATCACCCTATCGGCGAACCTTGGAAATTATGAACCGATTAGTGAGTTTGTATCTTTTCTAATTCCCCAACCTCTTTTATTATCTTTGTCTTTTGCCTTGTTTGTCAGTGAACTTACTAATCGGCGAACTTAAGGTTCACCGAACTAATATTTTGCCAATAAAGCAAACTTCCTTTTCCTTGACTTAGTCGCTTCTCGCTTTTCTCCTTTAGTTCGCGACCCGGTCGATCAACAAACCTATGGTTAGCAGAACCAACATTTTGCCGATAAGGCAAAACTCTTTCCTTAGTGAATTTCCAAGTGCCCATCTTGTTCCTTTTCTTCCTTTGAATTGGCCTATCAGGAAATCTGCCAGTCGGGCTACCCGTCGGCAAACCTAGAGGTTTGCAAACTTCAAACTTTGCTAATTGAAGAGAAAAATAGGCAAAGGACTTAGAATTTTTTGGGATTTTTTGAAGGGAAACTTCTTCCATTTAAGCTTTCTCATATCAGATATATATGATGGAAGAAGATGGGATTTTTGGGCTATTTTGGCCTAGGCAAAAATATGACAAGTATAAACTTGGTTGAAAGGTTGTGCTTATTTTTTCTTTAGATTTTAACTTTTGTGAACATTATATAAATGGAAAGAAAAATTATGTTTTATTTTACTCAATCTTTGCTACATCTATAGGAATTTTGGATTTGATTTGTAGCAATGTGTTTGGTCTTGTTTATGTACCTTCACTTGCAAAATCTCGGTATTATGTTTCTTTCACTAATGATTTCTAAAGGAAGACATGGGTCTATTTTCTTAGGCATAAATTTAAGGTTTTTTTTTAGTTTAAAGAATTTAAGGCTCTTGTTAAGAACCAGATGGTAAAAAAGATCAAGTTGTTGAGAATAGATAATGGTGGGGAATTATGTTCAATATAGTTTGATAGGTTTTGTACAAACAATGGTATTGTGTGACAACACAAAGTTCCATACACCCCTCAACATAATGGAGTAATGAAGAGGATGAATAGGAAAGTGATGAAGATGGCTAGGAGTATGCTCGGTGGAGCCAATTTGGATCAAAATTTCTAGGTAAAACTAGTTAGTACAACTTGTTATTTGGTAAATAGATCCCCTACATCAAATCTTATGACAAAACCCACAAGTCGAGGTTTGGATGGGCAAGAAGCCCTCACTTCAACATATTAATTTTTGGTTGTGAGGCATATGTGTGTGGCCTTTGTAATGAACTTGTAAAACAAATTAAATTGAACACACAAAAATATGCAAAGATGAAAGAAATAGAATGCTTTTATTATCTATGTAGAACCAATTCAAGGGGCAACCTCCAAATAGAACATATTCTCCAATTACAATTATTCAAGATGCCTTCCATTTGGGAGTTCATTACAATATATAGAGTTCTTCCACATACAACTACTACTCTCCCATGCATGTGGAGTAAATATTTTATTTTGACAACTAGTGGGATAAGCTTCAAAGCTTATGCATCCTCCTTTAATTAATACTACCTAAAGATGACTTACAAAGCATATGCATCCAACTAATACTAGCTAACATATAGTAGAATGGGGTTCGTAACATTTCCTCCCCTTTTGAAAAGATTTATCCTCAAATCTTGAGATGAGGAAACTTGCAAAGAATGCTAGCGAGGTTCCCATGTGGTATCTTCAGTTTGCAAGCCCTTCCACTAGACTAAGATCCTCAATAGAATGATTGCAAAGGTGTTTGGTTTATTTGTCCAAAATAACCTTAGGTTATGAAAATATGGATCCCTCCTCATCTAATGCAAGTAGCTTTCTCAGAGCATGAGCAACAGTCCTAATCACTTTCTTGAGATAAGAGACATGAAAAATTAGGTGGATCTAAGAAGAAGATGGGAGTGCCAACTTGTATGCCACCCACCAATGTGTTGGATAATCTCATAAGGACCATAAAATTAGGACCCAACTTATGATCATGTTTGTCCCATAAGGAAATCTACTCATATGGTTGGAGACTCAAAAACCCAATCACCGATGTTTAAGGTGTGCTTTGTCTAATGTTGATCCACCTACTGTTTCATGTGATTTTGTTCTAGAGTTAGATTGGCCTTAAGTAGTTGAGAAATGTCTTCATGCTTGGCCAAAGTGTTGTTGATTACTGCAACCTTAGAAGAACTTGAAACATAAGTACATAAGGAGGGTGGGGGAGTGCCATATAGGGCCTCATAAGGGTCATTTTGGAAGCACTATGATAAATGGTATTAAACCACCACTTAGCCAAAGGTAACCACCTAGCCCATTGTCCCAATTTATCAAAATCAAAACAACACAAGTAAGTCTCGGGGCATTTATTGGCACTCTTGTTTTGACCATCAATTTGAGGATGACAAGTTAAACTCATGTTCAAGGTAGTTCCCTGGAACTTAAACAACTCTTGCTAGAATTTGCTTGTAAAAGATGGATCGTGATCATTGATAACAAAGTGAAGTATCCCATGGAGTTTGAGACAAAAAAGTGTTAAGAAACTACAATAGTAGTGTAAGGGTGAGGTAATGCATAGAAATGGGCATATTTTGTCAAGTGATCCACCACCACCAAAATTATATGTTTACCACCTAAGAGTAGAAGTCCATAAATATATTAGTTTAAGCCTTATTAGGGATAGGAATTGGCTGTAAAAATATTGGGGCTTTGAGATTTTCTCCTTTATACCTTTGAAACACATCACATTTAGCTACAATGCCTTAACATCCTACTTAAGGCCATCCCAAAAAAATCCCACTTAACTTGTATGTAGATGTTCAAAAAAAATAAGTGTCATGTAGTAGGGGAGGAGTGAAATTCCATTAGTAACTAAGTCTTGAGTGGAGAGTTGGGAAGTAATAAAATTTTGTCTTGATATAGGTGAGGACTTGGCCAATCTAATGTAATCCCAGCACAAACTATGGATCTTGTTGTTCCAAGTATCAAATGATACTTTGAATTGTAGGGTTAGTAGCCCATTCACTCTGGACCTCATCTATCCAATTTGTAATCAATATAGAAAGATAAAAGATCATGCCTTCCTCTTCATATTGATGGGAGAGGGCATCTACTACCACATTTTCCTTACTCTTCTTGTAGACAATCTCATAGTCATATCCCTACATCTTTGTCACCTATTTTTGTTGTTTGGCGGAGGAAACACTTTGTTGCAAAAAATATTTTAAGCTATGATGATTTGCTTTTATCTAGAACTTGTGGCCCAAAAGGTAAGGATGAAATTGTTAGATAGCGTGGAGAATGGCCAACATTTCTTTTTTATATGTAGATTTAGCTAGATGGTGCCTTGTGATTTGCTTGTTTGTGAAGACTAGGGGTCGACCTTCTTGCATCAACACCACACCCATGCCCATGCTAGAGGCATCGCATTCCACAATGAAGGGTTTACAAAAATTTGGTAGGGCCAAAACTAGAGTGGAAGACATGGTAGTTTTGAGAGCATTAAATGCCACCTCAAGTCACTTAGACCAAATGAAATTATTTTTTAGCAAAGTTGTCAAGGGCCTTGAAATTTTACCATAATTATGCACAAACTTGTGATAGTACCTTGTCAAGCCTAAGATGCCTTGCAAGCTTTTGAAGGATAGGGCATGGCCACTCTTGCATTGTTTCAATCTTCTTTGGGTCAACCTTGACACTAGCTTGTGAAACAATATGGCCCAAAAACTGCACCCATTGGACTCCAAACGCACACTTAGAGCACTTGGAAAAAATAGAATGCTCCTGTAAAATCCTCAGATCAATCTCCGCATGATGAAGTTGATCAGTCTAGGTCTAACTATAGCTGAGAATGTCATTAAAGAAGACCAATGTGAATTTACATAAGCAACCATGAAACATTATGTTCACAAGGCTCTAAAAAGTAGAGGGGGCATTAGATAATCTAAAGGGCATGACCAAAAATTCATAATGGCCTTCATGCATCTTGAAGGAAATTTTAGGAATATTAGCCTCTTTGACTCAAATTTGGTGATAGCTTAAACAAAGATCCAACTTAGTAAAAAATTAAAGCCCTAAAAGCTCATCCAACAAATCATCAATAACAAGAATAGGAAATTTATTTTTGATGGTTAATTTATTGAGTTCAAATAAATTAGGGCACATCCTCCAACCCCCATCTTTCTTAGCAACCATAATTATAGGAAAGGAGTAAGGATTCTTACTAGGGTAAATGATAACCACTTCTTAGAGCTCCTTCACCATCTTCTTAATTTTATTCTTTTTCTCAAAAGGGTGCCAATAGGGCCAAATATTGGGAGGATGGCTACCAAGGATGAGGGGAATGGAATGGTCATGGGACCTTCGAGAGGTTAACCCTTTGGGTTCCTTAAATAGTTGATGGTACTTGTTTAGTAGGCCTTGTAAATTCGGTTAAGTAGAAGAAGGGAGAAGAGGTTAAGCCTCTAAAGGGTGGAATTGGACTAGAATACTACAACACACATTCTTCAACAAATTTTCTAAATGAAGTGATATAACCATTTGAACTTCACCCACTTTAAGTCTTTGTAATGTATATTTTCAACCACTAAACACCCAATACCACATCTGTGCCACCTAAAGAAAGAGAAAACATATCGTTCGTAACCTTGGCATTACAATGCTTTCCCCCAAAGGTCATAATAGTCATCACATCCCATTTTTGGACAACTTTAATTATGCTATCTTTAACTAATTATTAGTTAGATGGTTTGTTATGCATTTTAAAATGTGTTATCAAACTGTGATTTGAGGATAATTATGATGATGAGATAAATTTGTCTTTATTCACGATATGTAGAAATGGATATAACTTCTAATGTGGATAATGGATTATCTTCTTGATTATTGTTGTTAAAATAGTTATTTCATGATATAAATGTTGTGGTTAATGGACTAACTACTGTGATTGTTAAATGAGGTGGATGTAAGAAAGTAGTTCCCCCTCCTGAATGAGGAGGGAGAGTATCACCGAAGACAACGAAGTAGATCAGGATGAATGAACGAGACACCATGCCTATGAGAATCACACACACATAATCTTTGTATTTATTTGGAGTTTTTCAGTGTCGTAAGTATGTCAACACCTTACATCGTAGCATTGGCCTTGGTATGTCATTGTGATTGTTTGCTTAATTAAGTTGGCATGATGTGCATCAAAGTTGACTCATCATTTTGTACACCCCCTTGTCGATGTTGTCAATCTTTCCTTTCATTATGTCAAGTAGTATTTTTGATCGTATACCATTTTATTTTATTTGCTTATTATGCATTATCACTTATAGACTTCATTAAGAAGTTGAACCTTTATGCAAGTGATTTATTATTATTTGAGGGATTATAAATAAATAGTTATCTATGAAAAATATGTATTTATATCCATATAAGTGTGTGTGTGCGTATCCATATATATATATAATAATTTGGCCAATAGGCCATTCTATATGTGCACACATCTTGTAACTGCCAAAAAATTGATAGTCCAAAAAATTAAATTTTTTTAGTTGTACAAAAAAATTTAAAAATTGGTTGTCGATATAATATTCATCCATAAAACATGCCATTTAATTATTACCAATGAAATAACATTTGTAACAGACAAAACAAAATGGAAATGGAACGCCATTGTTGAATTTCCCAACTTCAACGATTCATGGAGTGTGTTAAAAGTTTGGTTTTGGGTTCTTGCATCCGTTAGTTTTCAATATACAACTAATAAATGTAATTGTTTTGCAGGAAATCTATTTCAGGATAATAAATTGGGTTGTAAACGACACTCAAAGGGGGCAATTTCAATAGTCTTCTTTTATTCTGTTTTATGTTTCAATATGATTTGAAGAGCATTGGTGTATTCACTTGGTCATTTCATTTTCCTGGTATAATATTGGTATTTTGTTTCTGATAATTGGTTTCTGAAATGACCCTTATAACACAAGGACCTCAGTTGTTGATTCTTTCTTCTTAAACTGGAAAATGCTCATCTTCATTGTGACCTAGGTTTGCCTTGGGTGCATTGCCTATTATTTTGTGACATTTACCTTTGTTGTTCATATTTTCCATTGGGGATGAAAATTTTGTTTTTGGACTTGTGCATCTTGCCTAATTGGATATGGAAAGGCATACAATTTCACATTTTGTACAAGTGGGTCAATGGCAGTAGAAATGGGGTTTCTTCCATTTTAGGATGGCAAACAGGAGGATTGTCTTTTTTCACCATGGAGAAGAAATTTTTTGGCCAAAGATTTTATGGAATACCAGTCTATGAATATAAAGAGCGCACTTTCATGGGGTGTCTTAAGTTTTCCTGACTAGGTATGCAAAATTAAGACCTTTTCACATTTATTTTTATGTTATATTAACTATTTTGTAGGATCAGTAAGAGTAGGATAATTTGTATCAATAGATGTTTTGTGGCCAATCATTCTACATAATACATCAATCTATGTATAAATAGAGCCTCTGTGCATGGAGTCTTAAAATTTTGGTTTTGGGATCTTTGCATCATCTGAACTTTGCAAAATATTTTAGTAATAATGCAGGCACTCTAGCAATTACTGTAGTTTGGTTGTTTGGTGAGCAGCGAGTAGTTTAAAAGGTCGCAATCGGTAGTGGTTGAAGTTAATGCCGGTCGTCGGTCGTCAAATATTCATGAAAAGAATATGATAAAACCTAAAGAAGCAAGTCACGGATAAAATACTAAGGGGATTACAGGGAGGAGGTGGAAGTTGGTAAGAGAATATTTCGGCTCCATCCATGCCGGAGAAGAGGAGTAAGTAAGGTTTGTGTTGTTGCACACAATTGATAAGAGAAGAGGAAGGGAAATGGGAATAGAGGTGTAGAAAATGGGTTCCAGGATGGGATTTATTGATCTGGTGATGAGGTGCGGTGCCAATGGATTTGGGATATTTGCAAAATTAAGACCTTTTCACATTTATTGTTATGTTATAGTAACTATTTTGTAGGATAAATAATAGTAGGATAATTTGTATCAATAGATGTTTTGTGGCCAATCATTCTACAGAATACATCAATCTATGTATAAATAGAGCCTTTGTGCATGGAGTCTTAAAATTTTGGTTATTTGTTCTATCAACATTTTGAAAATATGAAACATAATACACTTGTAAGGGAAAAACATGAACATGTGAAATTGGGATTCATTTTATTAAATTATTTTGATTTCGTAGACCTTTGTCCTTTGCAAGTTGCATGCATTATGCATGTTGAGCTTCATAATTGGCACTTCTTTGCCATGACATCTCGGTGGCACATTATAAAGGACCCCTCTAGTGGGGTTGAACAAACACAGACACTGCATACACATGCACCATCTCAAGAACCCAAGGCACAACCCACGGTACTTGGAAAGCAGACAAAGGATTCAACATCACCTATTTAAATGCCTACAGCAACTAATAACATTATGCCCATAGCACCATGGGCACAAGCAACAACTAAGCATAGATGCACCTACTGTTACTAACCTGGGTAGTCCACAACCATCGCTCCAGATGTACAACATATTACATTATGCATATTTGCCTACGATGTATCTTGGTGACACTTCTCACGTTGAGAAATCATTTTAAGGAAAATTTTTAGGTAGGCATGAATGAAGCAGATATCATGTCTATTCTAGTGCCAAGCACAAGGGTTGCAAAAGAAAAATTCCTCATGAAATCAATGTGGTCACATTCATTCATGATGTCATGACAAATGGAGATATTGTAGCACTTCAATTGCACACAATGGTAGGCTTACTATGTTGAGATATCTAAAAAAAGAAGCAACCAGGTAATTTAGTGCTCAATGTTTAAAAAAAGTGGGGGTTGTGTTTTGTTTAGGAGTTTTTACATTTGGAAAGTTGCTTTGGAGAGTTGAGTCCCCACTACAAAGGCACACACTATTGAAGACTTTTTTCACTTGGCCCTATTACATATCATTGCAAGTAGAATGAATATTGAAGGTTCATATCTACTTGATAATCCTTATGTTTAACATGATTCTACAAATATGGAGGCCTGAAGGAATTTGTGCCATAGACCCATAGTGAATTGGATCAAATTAGATTATTTAAACTAAAATTTTCTCCTTTTCTCTCAATAGCCAACAAATTAATACCATACACTACATAAATGATGAATGTTTCTTGATGTAATAGTGTCACTTTTTGAAAATAATGCTCAAGCCTGCCTCACAACATACCTAATGTCATAACTATTAAGAATAAGAAGTTGCTTACTCCAATTATTGAAGTTGAGCTCAAAGCCACAGTCCTTTTCTTTCCAATGCAATAAATCTCCATGATCAAATGGTTTCACTATCCTTTTTCACCAAATATTTTTGACACTATTAACCTTGAATTGTTGGAAGTAGGTGAAGTGTAATGCCCACTAGTGTATTTTCCTTGTATGCTTTTTAATTTATATGATATATGGTGTATCGAGTGTTTCATTAGTGTATTGTGTGATTCATGTGTTATGATTTGTTGTACTGAACTTCCCCATGAGGCTTATTGTACTGAACTTCCTCGTGAGGCCTATTGTACTATTGAAGTGTTCTAAGGTGTAGATGTTTTTGTGCATGAAGCATGTTTGAACTTTGGCATGTGATTACTTTCTAAAGTGAATTCAATTTTAAACATACAAAGTGAAATAAATATAAGTCAATGCCAAAGTTCAAATCAATACTTCAAATTAAAGTGAGTGCCAAAGTTGCACTCCACACAAACAATAAATGAATTTCATAGTGAATCACACTAAATAAACATGTCTAAAATACAACCTACTAATAGTACAACACTAATTATGACAAAGTTAATAGATTGCATCGTGGTTGAATGGGAGGCCATAATTCTTTGATGGTTTCTTTATGATTTAGTTCTCTAATGGTTCATTCATGATTTAGTTCATGTGGTTATTCATTTAATACCATTCCATTATTTTTTGTTTGCAAAAAAAATAATTGATTTTTTCATAGTATTTATAGCCTTGTCCACCAACTATGTGTAATGAATTTTAAGTAAAAATATAAATATAAACTATTTAACAATAGGCCTATGAATATTTGTGCTTATTGATAGCACCTTTGGTGCTTTTACTAGTATGTGTATAGATATATAGTTGTATATCTTCATATTCTTGTAATTTTATTTGTAGTCGTTTGTTTACATGATTTAATTTTTTAAATCTAAGAAGAGCTCCGTTAAGCTCCATAATGTGGAGGTAAAAATACATTAAATGCATTGATTGATGGATATTTATTTGTAGTCATTTGTTTACATGATTTAATTTTTTAATCCAAGAAGAGCTCTGTTAAGCTCCATAATGTGGAGGTAAAAATACATTAAATACATTGATTGATGGGTAGTATTGCGTGTATAGTGGAGTTATACTCCATCGCATCTCTTTTATGGAAAAAACCACTTCAGTTCGAGGGGGAATAATGGATGGAGTGGAGGAGTTAATGCATGCAAGAAACTAGAGTTTTTGAGAGAAAATTAAAGGAGTTCTCTTCCATGAAGGATATGGGGAAAAGAGGTAACAGACAGTGAAAGGAGAAGGGGAACAAGTGGAAAAAAAGAATAGGAGAAGCTCTGCAATTTTGAGGAAGCAATTGTATGTGAATTAGTATATTTTCTGAGTTTACAGTACCATTGAAACAAATGATTATATTCTTTAATAACTCTCATGTTATAGATTTAACATGTTTTCGAATATATTTTCTATGATTGAAAGAAATTACATGTTGTTTTAGATAGAAATCTCTTTGTATCGATTCAAATATTAATAAGGGTTATCAAAATAGAATTTGTTGTCCCTAAACTCTTGTATTCAGCCAGTATTTTGGTATTATTATTATTAAGAAAGACCTTAATAGGTCTGAGTTAGATTGTTTTGAGTTATCCCTAAGACCAAAGTAGGTCTATATATAATAGATGGTATTTATTTAGTGATAAACTCAATTCGAGTTTATGCATAATAGAACTGCAACATCGTTTTAAACTTGAATAGAGACTAGTATTAATCTTATATAGTGTAATGCATGTGTTAAGACCATTATAGGTCTGGGAAATAGTTTTTGATGTCTTTCCCCAGATTATATGTTTTTGCCATACACAGGGCTACCATCTCTATGAGTTTATAAATATTGTGTAACTATGACTATTTTCAAGTCTGTCAAAGAATAGTTTTATAACTCTCTTTGAATAAAAAATGAATATGAATCTTGATCAAATCCATGAAGTGGAATTGTAACTTAAGTGATTAGGGTTTTTATAAAGCTGTCGACCATTGTAGGGATTTTGTAAGTTTTAGGAAACAGAGCTTATAGAGAATTCAACCCTTACAGGTCTATCATACAAAGTTGTTAATAGTTTTTGAGATTTTAAATGTTATGTAAAAGAATACATTGCCATATGGCCTTGAACAGGAATTTGAATGAAATGAGTTCATGTATGATGCAGGAGCATCTGGGTTCATTGGAAACCCTGTGTCACCAAAAAAAAAATTTTATTTTCTAAGTTGGTTTTTGGCTTTCTTTTCTATGCAGTTTTGGTTTTGTGCAAATGCAAATTTATTTGGCCAAGATAAGAGC
This sequence comes from Cunninghamia lanceolata, assembly GCA_027924645.1. Taxonomy (NCBI): domain Eukaryota; kingdom Viridiplantae; phylum Streptophyta; class Pinopsida; order Cupressales; family Cupressaceae; genus Cunninghamia; species Cunninghamia lanceolata. Next base: position 657,489 of record BSBN01000940.1, read on the forward strand.
ATCATCCTGTAGAAGAGTCTAATGGGTATCTCCAATTCCAATTTGGTGAAATTTGGAGGAAAAATGACTAAGTTATGCCCAGTCGGAAAAAACTCCAGTTTGTGAACTAATTAGTTCGCCGACTGCCCGGTTCGCCAATGGGAGATTTCTCCGACAAGACTCAAGTGAAGTTTGAAATCTTCTAAGTCTTCTTCATAGTAAATTTGAATAAGTTTCTTCACTGTCAACAAACTTGTGAGATTTTGAACTTAGTTGGTAAAGTCTCGGGTTTGCGAACTCTTAAGTTCACCGCCGAACTACTTCTCCGACAAAAGTTTTCAAACTTCAAGTCAAGTTCCTTTGGTTCGTGGATGGAAGATATTTCTGATGGAAGGAATGTGTCAATCCTTTAGCCAAGTTCACGGTGTAAAAAAATTGCCAATACAAGGAATTGATTGCATAAAAATTGGTATTGGCAAACCTTTTAATTTGTGAACTAGTTTGCGATTTCGGCAATTTGCCGATATGCCGATCGTGGTTTGAAAAAATCATATTTCATTGATAAAAGGAAATGTTAAGTCTTTGTCAGTTTAGAATTAGGTGAATTCGTTGATAGAAGACTAAGGCCAAGGTTTGAAAAATTGAACTTTCACCGATAAGCATTTGTGCTTGATTTGGCTGAGGTTCGAATAGGGCAACATTTGCCGATCGCATTGGTAAGGTTTTGGAAAGTTTATTTTTGCTGATAGAGGCAACAAAAGCAATAAGACATAAGGTTTGTAATGAAAGCCTTTTGTTGATAGAGATTGCTTTAGTTCACAAATGTGTGATTTCATCGATAAAGGGTGATAAAGGCAGGTTTTCAAAAGACAACATTTGCCAATAAAAGCGACATAGAACAAAGTTTGTAATAAGCATTTATTTTCACAACCGAGAGGTTGTTCTAGACCAGGCACATGTCAAGTCCTGTGGTGATTCCATTCTTTAACTAAACAATTGTTTGGTGACTATTCAACTTCTTAGCGACGGTTCTACCGCTTGGTGACTATTATGCAACTGTCGACTTTTCAGTTTCTGATATAAATGGGAACCATTGCATATTCAGGGGACGTGGGAGGAATGCTGGGGTGATTCCGCTCAACACAGAGGATTACAGTAGTTTGTTTCTCTCAGAATAGAGGTGAGACCATAGTAGATTGGGGAGCCGATATCTATATTCTTTAGAGAGCGATTTGGTGTTGTAAGCACATGATCGATTGACTATTGTTGTATTATGCTTCATGTTGAAACTTTGAAGGCCAATAAATTTGTAAATGTTGATTTTTTTGAAATTAATAAAATAATTTTAGATTTGTGCTTTCGTTGTGTACTATTGGTTGCATGACTAGGTAGTTTGACAAACCCCCCTGGTCGTGACTACACCAAGTGGTATCAGAGCAAGGTTTTCTTGTTGGGAGGAGATACATTATGGATTATCTAAAGTATTGTCTCAGAAGGGCTCAAGAGGGTATTTGCGGGTGTGAAGAGGAGTCCCGTAATTGCTGAGGGTTCAAGGAGATGTTGGATTCGTAAGCAGAAGAGGATTTTTGTTTCCATAGTATGGAGAGTAAGTAGTAGCGGTTGTGATTTGAGAAGATGCCCCCAAGAAGAAGAGTTCCCAGAATGGAGGAAATGTTAGAACAGTTCCGTGTGGAAATGAGGAACGAGTTGAGAAATTTAGTGGTTGGATTGAGAAGAAACCCAGATTGTGTAGAAGATCATGCTGATGATGAGGACGAAATTGTGGAGGATGAATGAGAAAGAGAAAACAAATAGCCAGTAGATGCTAGAGAAGAATGGTTCCTGAGAGCACTCACCAGAGTTGAAGGAGGTAACAAAATAGAAATTTCTAATTTTCTGGAACATTGAATATTGATGAATTGATAGATTAGATAGGAGAATTAGAAGAATATTTCGAATATGAAAATATTCATGACCCTCAGAGGGTGAGATTGGCACAAACAAAACTCAAAGGACATGTTGCTTTATGGTGGAGGGATTTGCAAAGAGAGAGAGTGGATAATGGAGATGCCAGGATAACCTGGTGGAATCAGATGGCTATTCGATTGAAAGCTAAATTTATTCCTAGAGATTATGAGTTGGAGATGTTTAGAAAACTTTAGAAGTTGCAGTAGAAAGATATGAGAGTAAAGGACTATACTAAAGACTTTTATAAAATGGTAATTAGATCTGGTCATCATCAAATGGATAAAGAGAAAGTAGCCAGATATATCAATGGGTTGAGGTTTAATATACAAGATGAGATGAGTATGCTAAAGATTATTGGGAATTAAGGTGTCTCAACCTTGCAATTCCTAGTATTGATTTATTAATTATTTATTTAGTTATTTTCTTGATTTGTATTTTACTTGTACATTCAGTTTTGGCATTTAGTTTGAGGTGGCATTGTGACATGTCATCCTACTTGTAATATGCTTTGAGTGGTCAAGTCAAACACATGTGGATTTGGGCATCCCATTTGAGGTGGCACTAATATGCCATGTGTTGGCATCTTGTGGTATGACAGATGTGTTATTGTGTATGACAGAATCTATGACGCGTAAGAGCCAAGTATAGAGATTCTTAGGACAAGTGAAGACAAGTGTCATAAAGTATCTTTGCATGTGGATAAGGCATCTTTGGGTTCCCAAGTTGGGCTATGGCATGTTGTAAGAGGAATATGCTATATTTAGTCTTGTATGACAGATTCTCTTACAACATTTAAGGTTGTTATGTTGGGAAAATCTATGACAACTATAAGATGCATAAGAGCATCTATCATAGTCTATTTTTAGCATGGAGCGCTCTATCCTTGGGAATTTAAATCTGCCATGTTATGACAGATGTAAGAGAGATATTTGTAGCTTGGACAAGTGTCCTTTGATGTGGGAAAATGGCCATGTGGCCAAGATGGACGCTTATCTCTAGAGGCTTCTCAATATTGCCTTGTAATCTCTATATATTGCATAGTTTGGAGTTGTAGTTACATAGTTTTTGTACAGGTACTATTATGCTATCGGAATCACTCCAGAAATGACATTTGAAAACTCTCAAAAGAACTTGCATTGCAAGTGTATTGTAAACACACCATTGTTTTGATAATATATTGTGCAGGTTTTAGAGTGTGGGGTTTTTTACCTAAAAAAGTTTTCCCCACTGTATATCTTGTGTCACTTTCTTTATGTGTTGTGTTGCTATTGTAATCTTTATGTTAGATGTTTAACATTGCTGCAATTGTAAGGATTAAAACAAATTTGCATACTATTCCCCTCATTAGATTGATGTAGGAAGTGTGTTCTATGTACCTTGCTTCCTTTTAGTTGGTATCAGAGCTTGATCACTTGTGATACTAGTGTTGGGTAGGGGTTTTTTGAGCTAATCTTCGATTGAGTGGGAGTCTGTACAAAGTATTCTATGATCTTGTTACAATGAGAAGATGGAAGGCACATCTAATAGAATCGAATTGGAAAAGTTTAATGTCGGTAATTTTGAGTTGTGGAAACTGAAAATGGAAGACATGCTTGTTGATAGAGATCTATGGGAAGCTATTTCTGGTGTAAAACTAGCGGTAATGTCACAGGATGATTGGGATCTCAAGGATCAGAAAGCTAAGGGTCTTGTGAGACTCTGTTTGGCTGACTCTGTCTTATTAAATGTCCATGAGGAGAAGACCGCAAAGGGGCTGTGGAAGAAACCTGGTGATGTTTATCAGGCCAAATCCCTAGTAAACAAGTTATTCCTACGGAAGAAGCTATATTCTCTAAGGATGGAAGATGGAGGATCTGTTGTAGACCATCTAAGTGCATTTAACATGCTAGTTGCACAGTTGGCATCCGTTGGTGTGAAAATGGAGGAGGAGGATCGTTGCATGACCTTGCTTTGTTCTTTGTCAGACTCGTGGGATCGTCTTGTTATGGCGATCGGGAGTACCACATCCACTTTCAAAATGGATGAAGTGGTGTCTTTGCTATTATTTGAAGAGATGTGGAGAAAGTCATCTGAGTTGGCCAAAGAGGCTCTTGCGATTCATGGAAGACCCAAAGAAAAAGGGAAAAAGAAAGACAAGAAAGTTGAAAAGGGAAAATCCTAATCCCGTGGGAGATCCAAATCTCCTAGAAAGTCCAAGGCAGTGTGTTAGAAGTATGGAAAAACTAGGCACTTCCGAAAGGAGTGCAAAGAGGAGAAGAAGAAAAAGAAGAACTCCAATTCTGATTTCAAAAAGTCACAAGATGATGGCGATGCCTTTGTTGCAGCCTTGGCCACCCATGCATCTGAAGATGTGTAGCTGATTGACTTTGGTGCTTCTTTCCACATGACCTCTCCTTGGGGTTGGTTTACAAAGTATGAAGAATACGATGGTGGGAAGGTGTACTTGGGTGATGACTCTCACCTAAAGATAGTTGGGTGTGGAAGAGTCTTGATCCAATTCCCTGATGGACGAGTGAAGGGGATCAATGGGGTTATGCACATCCCTGGTTTAGCACGAAACCTGCTCTTTGTAAGTAAATTGAATGATGCAGGTGTGTAGGTTGTCTTCTCAGGTGGAGGATGCAAGATGACAAGATGAGCTATGGTGCTTGCTAAGGGTACTCGGAGAGGTACTCTATTTTAGCTAGATACTTGTACCACTCAATGCAATAGTTCTTCTGTTTGAAGAAAAGACTTTTAGATTCTTCATCCTCACCATTGGAACCTGCAGTGAAAAAGACTGTTGCTTCTACTTCCGATGGTAGTGCTTTCTGGGTACCTAAGGGTGCTCATGCTTTGGAAATGAAACTTCCTGCTAAAAAGACAATGTTGTGGCATAAGAGACTTGGTCACATTGGTGAGAAAGGTCTTAGAGCCCTGAAAAATAAAAACATCGTTGAGGGGTTAAATGATTGTAATCTCGAGTTTGACTTTTGCAAGCATTGTATATATGGAAAACAAAACCGTGTTTAGTTTTACTCTAATTCTCACAAGTCTTCTGGTGTGTTGGATCTTATTCATTCTGATGTGTTTGGTCCTATGAATGTTCCTTTGATTTCCAAATCATTGTATTTTGTATCATTCATTGATGATTACAGTAGGAGGATATGGATTTATTCTCAGAAGCAAATCTGAAGTCTTTAGTCTGTTCAAAGTGTTTAAAGCTTTTGTAGAGAATTAGACTGGTAAAAAGATTAAGTGTTTGAGAACTGATAATGGTGGTGAGTTTTGTTCCATAGAGTTTGATAAGTTCTGTAAAGAACATGGGATTGAAAGACATAAGACAACTCCATACACCCTGCAGCAAAATAGAGTTGCAGAAAGGATGAACAGAATGTTGATGGAGAGGGCTAGGAGTATGCTCAGTGGTGTTAGCCTTGAATAAAAGTTTTGGGCTAAAGATGTGGCCACTGCTTGCTACCTAGTTAATAGGTCTCCTACTACAACGCTCATTGATAAGACACCCATTGAGGTGTGGTCTGGTAAGAAGCCTTCATTGAGACATTTTCGTGTTTTTGGTTGTGAGGCATATGCACATGTGCCTAAGGAGAAGAGGTCAAAATTAGAGAACAAGGTAGTTAGGTGTATCTTCATTGGCTATGGTGTCGGTGTGAAAGGGTACAAGCTTTGGGATCCTATGGCTGAAAAAGTTTTGTATAGCAGAAGTGTTATCTTCAGAGAGGTTACACCTCCTATTGTTTTATAGCCAAAAGAAAAAGAAAAGAAAGAGGATGTGGTTCAGTTTCCTAATACCCCTAAGAAGACTGAACCGAAAGACCCTGTTGGACCTGATGATGAGGAGAGCTCTAGTAGCTCTAAAAGTTCAGAATAATAAGTAGATTCTCCACCTCAGCCTTTGAGGAGGTCTACTTGAAATAGGAAGCAACCTAAGAGGTTTGGTTATACATTGCTTGATTCTAGTTGTGCTTTTGCTTTGCTTAGTAACACTAATAAGCCTAGAACTGTGACAGAGGCCGTGGGCATGAAAGATGCAAGTTCCTGGAAGGAGGCCATGGAAGATGAGATGGCTTCTTTGGAAAAGAATAAAACTTGGGACTTCGTGCCTTTGCCTAATGGACAGAAACCTGTTGGATGCAAATGGGTGTTCAAGAAGAAATTTGGTGCAGATGACAATGTCGAGAAGTATAAGGCTAGATTGGTTGCGAAGGGGTATTCACAAGTGGAGGGAATAGATTACGATGAAATTTTCTCTCCCATTGCAAAGCTGACATCTATTCAGTTCTTGTTATCTCTTGCAACAGCTTATGATTTAGAAGTGGAACAAATGGATGTGAAGACAACTTTCCTTCATGGTGACTTAGAGGAAGAAATCTACATGTCACAGCCAGAGCACTACATAGTGAAAGGTAAAGAAAATTTGGTTTGCAAGTTAAAAAAGTCTTTGTATGGATTAAAACAATCTCCTAGGATGTGGTACTTGAAGTTTGATGCCTTTGTGTTGTCTATTGGATTTCTGAGATCGAAATCAGATCATTGTGCGTATTACAAGTTTGATAATGATCGTATTCTCATTATTGTACTATATGTTGATGATATGTTGCTGATTGGGAATGGTAAGAATATGATTTCTAATTTGAAGTCTCAATTGTCAGCATAGTTTGAAATGAAAAACTTAGGGGCAGCCAGGTACATTATGGGAATGGAGATCCGAAGAGATAGAGCAAACATAAAACTTTGGTTAGGCCAGAGTAAGTATGTTAACACTATGTTGGAGAGATTCAGTATGGTGGATTGCAGACTGTTGACCATTCTTGTTACGATGGGGATAAAGTTATATGTTGATGATTGTCCAAAGTCTCCTTCTGAGATAGAGGATATGAGCAGAGTACCTTATGCTAGTGTAGTTGATAGCTTGATGTATGCTATGGTCTGTACAAGACCAAACAACACCCAAGTAGTGGGAGTCCTTAGTCGATTTATGGCTAATCCTGGACGAGTGCATTGGGATGCAGTGAAGAGAGTGGTCATATATTTGAGGGTTACTTTTGAGTATTCCTTATGTTATCATGGTTATCCTACTAGACCTCAACATTCTATGAGTATTCATGGATTTGTGGATTCTGATTGGGCAAGTGACATTAACAGCAGGAGATCCGCCAGTGCTTATGTGTTTACCATGTTTAGTGGTGCTATTAGTTGGATGAGTAAGCGACAAGCTGTGGTTGCTTTGTCCATGATAGAAGAAGAGTACATGGCAGCAACTCATGCTTGTAAGGAATCCATTTGGCTTAAGAGGTTGTGTTCAGATGTTGGTTTTGATGCAGGACATATTACTATCCATTGTGACAGTCAGAGTGCAATTTGCTTAGCAAAGAATCCTACTTTCCATGCCAGAACAAAGCACATTGATGTTCAATTTCACTTTGTTCAAGATATGGCAGAAGATGGGAAGGTGATGTTGGAAAATGTTGACACTTTGAAGAATGTTACAGATGCATTGACTAAACCTGTGGGCACAGATAAGTTTAGATGGTGTCCGGAGTCTATGGGCCTTTTGGCCCCTAGCAGTTAAATCTTGTCTTTCTATTGGCTTTTGCAAGGTGTTTGACAAGTGGGAGAATGTCAGGAATTAAGGTGTCTCAACCTTGCAATTCCTAGTATTGATTTATTAATTATTTATTTAGTTATTTGTTCAATTTGTATTTTACTTGCACATTCAGTTTTGGCATTTAGTTTGAGGTGGCATTGTGACATGTCATCCTACTTGTCATATGCTTTGAGTGGTCAAGTCAAACACATGTGGATTTGGGCATCCCATTTGAGGTGGCACTAATATGCCATTTGTCAGCATCTTGTGGTATGACAAAGGTGTTATTGTGTATAATAGAATCTATGACACATAAGAGCCAAGTATAGAGATTCTCGAGACAACTGAAGACAAGTGTGGTAAAGTATCTTTGCATGTGGAGAAGGCATCTTTGGGCTCCCAAGTTGGGCTATGACATGTTGTAAGAGGAATATGCTATATGTAGTCTTGTATGACAGATTCTCTTACAACATTTAAGGGTGTTATGTTGGGAAAATCTATGACAGTTGAACATGCTTAAGAGCATCTATCATAGTCTATTTTTAGCATGGAGCGCTCTATCCTTGGGAAGTCAAATCTGCCATGTATGACAGATGTAAGAGATATATTTGCAACTTGGACAAGTGTCTTTTGATGCGGGAAAATGGCTATGTGGCCAAGATGGACGCCTATCTCTAGAGGCTTCTTAATATTGCCTTGTAATCTCTATATATTGCATAGTTTGGAGTTGTAGTTACATAGTTTTTGTATAGGTACTGTTATGCTATCGAAATCACTCCAAAAATGACATTTGAAGACTCTTGGAAGAACTTGCATTGCAAGTGTATTGTAAACACACCATTGTTTTGATAATACATTGTGCAGGTTTTAGAGTGTGGGGTTTTTTACCTAAAAAGGTTTTCCCCACTGTATATCTTGTGTCACTTTCTTTATGTGTTGTGTTGCTACTGTAATCTTTATGTTAGATGTTTAACATTGCTGCAATTGTAAGGATTAAAACAAATTTGCATACTATTCCCCTCATTAGATTGGTGTAGGAAGTTTGTTCCGTGTACCTTGCTTCCTTTCAAAGATTTCTACACTAGAGGAGGCATATCAATATGCTTTGAAAGCAAAGGAAAATATAGAAAGAAGATAGCAAAATAATGTAAGAGGAAAAGGGAAATTCTCAGCTGGGAGAGGACAAGGAAGTAGTGGTAAAGGCAAACAAGTTCAGGAAGAAGAAATAAATTCAAAATTAAATAAGGATTCAAATCAAGGAGTGAGAGGAAGAGAATACTCTATAGGGGGAAGTGGTAGCAACAGTAAGGGATTCTTTGGGAAATGTTTTCAATTTGGTGAGGTAGGACATAGAGCTATGAATGTCCACAATTACATTAGGAGAAGAATAACAACAGTGTGGCCAGAAATAATAGGGTACAAGAAGATGAAGAGAGTGTGGCATCACCAAAAGCAGAAGAGCCTGAAGAAGGAGACTCTCTTATGTTCAAGAGAGTATTGATAACACCAGAAGTGAAGAAGGATGAAGCATCTTAGAGGAGAAGTCTTTTCAGAACTGTATGCAAGTCTAAAGGTAAGTGTTTCAAAGTAATTGTAGATAGTGGTAGTACTGACAACCTAGTTTCAGAGGAAATGGTAGAAAAGCTAGGTTTGAAAGAGAGGAAACATCATAGTCCTTATAAAGTTACTTGGTTGCAAAAGGAACATGAATTAGTGGTAAAGGAGCAATGCATGGTTAGTTTTCAAATTGGGTCATATCAGGACGAAGTCTTGTGTGATGTTATGTCAATGAGTGTCTGTCATGTGTTGTTGGGTAGACCTTGGCAGTTTGATAGGGAAGCAATCTATGATGGTAAAAAGAATTTGTATACCATTATGAAGAACGGGTAGAAGTGTCTGTTGAGTTCAGTAAAAGAGAAGACACTGCGGGTGAAAGAGAGCAGTTCAATAGTTTGTTACAACTCTGATAGATAGTTGCTTAAGGTGACAAGAGAAATTGGGAATGATTCAATGAAGGGTCCCATGGAGAGGACTGTGGTTGAAGATAAAGGGAGTGGTACTGGTTTTGTGCAACAACAACATAAAATAATAGCCAATAGGGTAAAGATTGTGATTGTTGAACAAAGGAGTGATGGTTTGGAGAGGAAACAACACAAGTCATAGTTTGGACACTTGGAAATTTTTCAAGAGAGCTATAGCCCAAAAAGTGCAAGTGGAAGTGAAGCATTTCAACAAGTGATGAAGAGGAGAGGTCAGGTAGACAAAGAGGAGGTTTGGATAAAGAACACGCATGGGATCACCATCCCAAACATTTTAAAATGTTCCTAAGTTTTCCAACTCATGGAACATTTCACTTACTCAGCATGTCTGATGCAGGAGCATCCAGGTTCACTGGCAATCCTGTGTCACCAAAAAAATATATTTTATTTTCTAAGTTAGTTTTTGGCTTTATCTTCTATGCAGTTTTGGTTTTGTGTAAATGTATATTTATTTGGCTAAGATAAGAGCATCATCCTATAGAAGAGCCTAATGGGTATCTCCAGTTCTGATTTGGTAAAATTTGGAGGAAAAATGACTAAGTTATGCCCAGTCGAAAAAATCTCTAGTTCGCAAACTAATTAGTTCGCCGATTGTGCAGTTAGCCGACTGCCCGATTCATCGATGGGAAATTTCTCCGACAAGCCTCAAGTGAAGTTTGAAATCTTCTAAGTTTTCTTCATAGTAAATATGAATAAGTTTCTTCATTGTCGGCAAAGTTGCGAGATTTCGAACTTAGTCGACAAAGTCTCGAGTTTGCGAACTCTTAAGTTCACCGTTGAACTACTTCTTCGACAAAAGTTTTCAAACTTGAAGTCAAGTTCCTTTGGTTCATGGATGGAAGATATTGTCAATGGAAGGAATGTGTCAATCCTTCGACCAAGTTCGTGGTGTAACAAAATTGTCGATAAAAGGAATTTGATTGCATAAAACTCGGTATTGGCAAACCTTTTAATTTACAAACTAGTTCACAGTTTCGGCAATTTGTCGATATGCCAATCATGGTTCAAGAAAAGCATATTTTTCTGATAAAAGGAAATGTTAAGTCTTCATCAGTTTAGAATCGAGAGAATTCGCCAATAGAAGACTAAGGCCAAGGTTTGAAAAACTAAACTTTTACTGATAAGCATTTGTGATTGATTTGGCTGAGGTTCGAAAAGGGCAACATTTGTCGATGGCATTGGTAAGGTTTTGGAAAGTTTGTTTTTCCGATAGAGGTGACAAAGGCGACAAGACATAATGTTTGTAATAAAAGCCTTTTGCCGATAGAGATTGCTTTAGTTTAGAAACATGTGATTTCACCGATAAAGGGCGATAAAGGCAGGTTTTCAAAAGACAACGTTTACCAATAAAAGTGACATAGGCCAAAGTTTGTAATAAGCATTTATTTTCACAATTGAGAGGGTTGTTCTACACCCAACACATGTCAAGTCCTGTGGCAATTCTGTTCTTTAACTAAATGACTGTTTGGCAACCGTTCAACTACTTGGCGATATTTCAACCACTTGGCGACTGTTATGCAACTGTCGACTTTTCAGTTTTTGGTATAAATGAGAACCATTGCATATTCAGGGGACGTAGGAGGAATGTGGGGGTGATTCCACTCAACACAGTGGATAATAGTAGTTTATTTCTCTCAGAACAGAGGCGAGACCATAGCAGATTTGGGAGCTGATATCTATATTCTTTGGAGAGTGATTTGGTGTTGTAAGCACATGTGATCGATTGACTATTGTTGTGTAATGCTTCATGCTGGAACTTTGAAGGCCAATGAATTTGTAAATACTGATGTTTTTGAAATTAATAAAATAATTTTAGATTTGTGCTTCCATTGTGTGTTATTGGTTGCACAACTAGGTAGTTTGACAAAACCCCCTGGTCATGACTGCACCAATGTACATCACATTCAAGAACTTTCAACTTGTTAAAATCTATGCATGGGAATGTATACTCGTAGACTCCAACTTATTAATATCATTGTTTAGTGTATAATTATGGACACAAATTGTCCCTGCTATAAAGATTGACTCTGTATGAATATTTTAATAAGAATAGAAGTTGGGTTTAAGTTTTACTTTATTTCTATGCAGCACGACTACCTGTGAAGTTATAGGAATAGTTTAATAAACTTGTGAGAGATTATGATGTCATATTTATAAGCAGAGATTTGAAATTTTATTGTTAGTAACTGTTGTTTCTATCCCTGGATATATGAATATATATTCATATATGTATGCATGTAACACACATGCATGCATACATAGATATATATGTAAACAGTTTTATTCTATCTTAGTGATTGTGGTAGTTAGGGTAAAATTGCAAATCAGGGCAAATGAATAAACAGCAATGATAAAAACCCTAGCAATGCACAATGAAGCACAAGACAACATGAAAATCAAGATAACAAATGTAAATGCAAACCGATCTCCACGCTATGCTCGATTTATCTCCATTGCTCTTCTCCACCTCGCATGAGCATGCAAGATTTTGAAGGATTATTGTTGGAAGAATGTTGGGTGCTCACTTCTGCAGCATAACATTAAGATGAAGATGCTAGAATGAATGATAGATGAAGGATGCAAAGGCTCTAATGATATTTCAACAACATGTGGATACTTGAGGATCAATGCATTTTAGAAAATCTGGCAGAATAAAGGTACTTGAAGCTCAATGCATGCTAATGGCTTATGAGGGGTTTGATTTATAGGAAAAGTTTGGTTCAAATGGATGGTTGAGATTAAAAAGCTAAATGATTGATGTGGAGGGCTAGGATTGATTCAGTTATCCCACTCTTCAAGGGAGTTGTAGTCATTTGACAAGTGTCAAGGAGAATAGGGCTCATGTATGCTTGTGTACATAAAAAGTACTACATATGAAAGATATTAAATAAAAGGCTGTAGTACCATTTATCTTTTTTAAATGAAAGAGGCACACATGTCGGCTTAATGATAAGATAAATTAATTAAATAAATAAAATTTATTTAATTAATTGGAAAGTCGGCTTATGATGAGAACTTAATTCAAATAAAATATTTGAATTAGTTGGGATATGAGTTGGATATTAATTAAATAAATAAAATTTATTTAATTAATTGGATAGTGGGATTAGGATATGATTGGGATATGATGTGGAAATTAATTAAATAAATAAAGTTTATTTAATTAATAGGCTAAGTGGGATAAGGATGGGATTAAGATGGGATTTTAATTAAATAAATAAAATTTATTTAATTAATTGGCTAATGGAATAAGTGGGGTTAAGAGTGGGATTTAGGACAACATGTTACATGATGTCTAAGTGATGTTTTTGACAAGGTGTTGCTAGACATGAACAAAGTTGGGACAAATTTGGGTGTCTACAATTGTTTTATTTAGAACTCATATATGGGTGGGAATAATTTTGGAAGGTTAATGAAGACATATATATATATATATATATATATATATATATAATAATTGCAAGATTTGAGTTGGCATGGGATTGTGAACTCATGTTTGAGGATATTTTTTTAGTCAGTAGATATATTTGTTATATTAAGACTTTTTTCTTTCAACACAGATTTGTTTCAATCTGTATATTAGAGAAACACTGATTTCCAGTGAATAAAGAAGGAACGAAAACTTTTGATTCTTTTTATATCTTTGAATTTGCAATGAAAGAATTTGTGAATTATTCAGATGTTAGTGATTGTTTTATTTAGAACTCAAATATGGGTGGGAATAATTTTGGAAGGTTAATGAAGACACACACACACACGTATGGGTGGGAAGGTTAATTTTGGAAGGTTAATGAATAATTTTGAATATATGTGTGTGTGTGTGTGTGTGTGTGTGTGTTCATTAATCTTCTTCATTAACCTTCCAAAATTATTCCCACCCATATATGAGTTCTAAATAAAATGATCACTAACATTTGAATAATTCACAAATTCTTTCATTGCAAATTCAAAGATATAAAAAGAATCAAAAGTTTTCCTTCCTATATATATGTCTTCATTAACCTTCCAAAATTATTCTCACCTGTTAGCACTTACTTGGCTACCACTACACCAAAACCTTGAACTGTCAGTGAATGGCACCCCGGCAGTGTGACCCAAAGACCGTGCGGGCCCAGGAAGGGAGGAATTGAGGGTTGCACACCTAAGCACCAACAGGCCCCACTAGTCTATACCTGCCTAGTGATAACCACTTGGGCAGGCATGGAATGCTAGGCACACCTTGTGCGCATGAAGGCGCATGGGCATTGGTGGGAATCGAACTCCTCCCTAGTAGAGACACTAGTTGTTAGCACTTACCTGGCTACCACTACACCAAAAGCTTGAACTATCAGTGAATGGCACCCCGGCAGTGTTACCCAGAGACCGCGCAGGCCCGGGAAGGGAGGAATTGAGGGTCGCACACCTAAGCGCCAACACCACCCATTTATGAGTTCTAAATAAAATGATCACTAACATTTGAATAATTCACAAATTCTTTCATTGCAAATTCAAAGATATAAAAAGAATCAAAAGTTTTGCTTCCTTCTTTACTCATTGGAAACCAATGTTTCTCTGATATACAGATTGAAACAAATCTGTGTTCAAAGAAAAAAGTCTTAATATAACAAATATATCTACTGACTAAAAAAATATCCTCAAACATGAGTTCACAATCCCATGCCAACTCAAATATTGCAATTATATATAATTGCAAGATTTGATTTGGCATGGGATTGTGAACTCATATATAATTGCAAGATTTGAGTTGGCATGGGATTGTGAACTCATGTTTGAGGATTTTTTTTAGTCAGTAGATATATATATATATATATATATATATATTATAATTGCAAGATTTGAGTTGGCATGGGATTGTGAACTCAAGGATATTTTTTTAGTCAATAGATATATTTGTTATATTAAGACTTTTTTTCTTTCAACACAAATTTGTTTCAATCTGTATATCAGAGAAACACTAGTTTCCAGTGAATAAAGAAGGAAGGAAAACTTTCGATTCTTTTTATATCTTTGAATCTGCAATGAAAGAATTTGTGAATTATTCAGATGTTATTTCATTATATTCATTGATTTTTAAAAGCATTAGTTAGAACTATGATCGGTCAGGTCATTAAATTTTGGTATCAGTATACATGTTGAATTTTATTAAGATAAGTTGAAGTTGTAGTTTTGATTGGTCCGTTAGATTGACTGAATGCTGAAGTATACAACTGTATGAGAAGATACTTAGATATCTTATTATACATATGTCATTTGTTTAACTAGGAAGGTTATAGTTGCCATAATACCCTTATCTTCTAGCCAAACTACTGATAGAGGACTTAGTATTCAAAGCCAATGTGGTTTATGTCTAAACTATTATTCTTTTATGAATGCTCAAGATTAAACACAATAATTTTGTTAACAAGTTTGAGATAGAGGTGTGTGAACATACAACACACATCTTCAATTTGGAATGTGTTTATGAATTATCAAAACTTTGGCCAAAGTAATGCAAAATCTGTTAGAATAAATATAATATAAGGTTTACTTTTAATTAGTTTATCATTTATGTAAATAAAACAATAGTTAGTTTTTGGGAAGTTATTCATGTGAGAAATTATACACATGAGAAATAAGGCTTTAAAAAGCCATTGTAGTGCACTGTAAAATCATTCAGAAAATATCAATAACATATGTTTTTCTTTCTATAATTTGCCCTACCATATTCAATATGGTATCAGAGCAGTTCTATTTTAATTCTGGCAAAAATAGGAAGTGATAATGGTTGAAGATTAATTGAAGAGTTCGTGTGCTGAAAAATCCTTTGACCGCTTCAAATTCCTGAGTCATTTTGATATATGTAGATGGCATTGAGAAGAGTGTGAGAGGCACATTGAATTTAATATGTCAAACCAATGATAAGAGGTATCTAATTTTTTGAATGGAGGCGTCTAAAATTTGAAACTCCAAAACCAGTGTTTCACTTCCTATGAAGGTATCTAAATCTACTATTCAAATTTGTGTTTATTAAATCAATCTCATTGATGTTGCTGGGTGAATTCAAAGGTGATAGCTATGTTTGAAGATCTTGAAATGTTTGCAGACATTAACATTTAATTGTTGCGTCAAAATTTATGAAAAGAGGCGTTCTAGAGGATCACAAATCCATGCCAATGCTATCAATCAACCTATTCATACTTTCAAAGTTTTCCATACCTGTCATGTTGGGCATGCAGGATATGTAAAGCATTGTAGCTTGAAGACATTGAAGTTTAAACTGCCTTTGATATCATCAGCCCAGTCAAAGGATACCGTGCATTTTATGCATATTCAAATCTAAATATGTTTGATGGATATTATTATCAGACCTTAGTGCATAAGGAAGCATACATCATGAGAAGAAAACTTGGAGTGCATGTGTACGTGGAAGCCATGAGTTTTTGAAGTGTAATTACTGAGATAAATTGGCAGTATATCTTATTATTCCCCAAACTACAAGCAATCTGTTGTTATTGCTCTTTCCTCTTGCACAACATGGAGCTTGGATACTAGTCTCAGCCATAAACAAGATAGCATTTTTGAAGTACCTTGGTGTAAAGCAAAATGAGGTAACAAAAGATGACAATTTGATTTGATAAAGTTAAGCTTTTATCTATCTATTTTCTCATTTTGGAAGCAGTTTTATAGGTTACAAACATTGTGTGATTGAAGGAAGCTAATATTGTTGAGACATGGTTAAGCTTTTCTTTGAATCAATATTTTTTTAGAAAAGGAGAAATAAGTAGTTGAGTGTCTAAAAGGTGAAGGCTAAATACATGCCAAAATTTCATGTCTTTGTGCATAGTAAAGGAAAAATAATTTGAAGATCTCTAAGTTTTTAAAAAATAAAAAATTATGCACATGTATTCATGTTTTGTGAAAAAGGTGTGAGGTTTATAAAGAATTATAAGATTATATTTATTGTAAAAGGTGCATTCGACACCTTGTTTTTAATCATGGATACACATACATCAAACATTTCTTGTGCTCTCAAGATCATCCATAATACACCTGAAAGGGCTTTCAAAGGCTCACATGCGACATCAAGCAGATAAAGCGTAAAGATAACAAATTGGAGGCAAGAGGAACTGGAGGTAGGAGGATCTTCATCATCCTGAGCTAGCTTCTTGCTCAGGGATGATTTATTGCATGAGGAGAACCCATTTTCTATTTGTGTCCCTTCATGGAGCAAGGGGGCTTGGCAGTTTGTGGCAATATGTGTGGATAGTGTAACTTCTAAAATAGGTGGAGTTAGTGTATCCACATTTACTCAGTTTGTGGATAGTGCAATCTTTGAAATATGTAGGATTAATGTATTCATAGTAGAGTTTGTGGATAGTGTAATCTCTTAAATAGGTGGGATTAGTGTATTCATAGTGCTTCAGTTGTTTTGTATAGTAGAGGAGGGATTGTTTCCATAGCACTAGAGGAGGGATATTGACACACTCGGAGGAGATGTGGACTCTCAGAGGAGAGTTTTTCCCTCATGTGCAGCACTAGAGGAGGCATTTTGACACACTCAGAGGAGATGTGGACTTTTAGAGGAAAGTTGTTGTCTCATTGTGCAAGGAGGTTGGGGACACTTCATGTTCTCTCATGTTGTGTAGATGTTTATAGGTTCTACAGTCAAGAGATCCACTAATGGAGTCAGTCTGGTGTTTCCTGGGTGAGCGAGGAGGATTGGTGAAGGTGCTTCATCAAAGTCTCCAAAAGGGTTGTTGTGATAAACTCTTGTAGTGTTTCATCCTTTGTTTGAGTTAATGTAATAAGGGGGGGATGTTGGTTTTATTACATGTAAACCTTAAGGGGGGGTGTTAGAATAAATATAATATAAGGTTTACATTTAATTATTTTATAGTTTATGTAAATAAAACAATAGTTAGTTTTTGGGAAGTTATTCCCGTAAGAAGTTATACACGGGAAAAATAAGGCTTTAAAAAGCCATTGTAGTCCATTGTAAAATCATTCAGAAAATATCAATAATATATGTTTTTCTTTTTGTGATTTGCCCTACCATATTCAATAAAATCACTACTTGCATTGGCAATTTGCGGTGTCTTTATATTTGTAATAGTCAAATTGTGTCGTACCTAGCTAGAAGGATTCTCGAGTCATATGACTGATTATTTGTAATTTAGACACAACACTAGTTATTGGATGGCATGATGGATCTTGTTGATTCTCTTAATATGTTACCCTCATGAAAGGTAGGGCCACTTCTAGATGGAAGGAGTGTAGGGGACCACTGGTCTATGGTTGGAGGAAAAGCACTTAGTTGATGCTCTCTCTCTTGTAGCTGAAGAATGTCAAAGACTTAGTTACTCAAAGACATCATTGATATTCCACTTGATATATGTACTATTGTAAACATGAGAATTTGTAAATATAGATTCAATATATGGATGCAATCATGTAACATTTGATTCATGAAATGATGGTTCTCATTAATGTATTTATGAATTAATTTTCCTTTATTCTTTAAAAAAATGTATGGTTTTGTCTTGGAAAATTTTTAGTATGTTTAGATAATAGATAGACATTCATTACACATGGTATCAAAGCATGGTTTGAACATTTGGGCCTATGATCCTACTTCACAAGAAGTTGTCAGTATAACTAACATTGTGTTTATCAACCTAACCCTAGTAATGTTGTTCTTTGAATGCAAAAATGGGAAGGTCAAAATCAAAGAAAAAGAGTGGAAAGTCTAAGAAACCCAAGTGGGTGAAAACTAAAACTAAAACCAAAACAAGTGTGAATTATCAAGGAGAGCCCTGGCCCTTCGATTTTGAAACATTGAATACCGCTCTTGAGCGAATCAAGCTGGAAAGAGAGAAACATTTGAAACCTCCAACTATTGAGATTAAGCTAAGTAAACCTTCAGTGAATCGTGACTTGTCCTTTGGGTGTGGACAAAATGCACTAGTTGTAAACAAAGAGGTGATAAGAGAGTGCATGCGTGTTCATCCCACCTCTAAGTTTGTGTTATTAGATTCTGATGGAGAAGAAACCAAGGAGCTTCCTCTATCTGATAGTGATTTGTAATCCTTGAAATCCTATAAGACCTTATTTAAATAAGGATGTATAAATCCACTGATATGAATAAAATCATTTTTGTCCTTAATAATCAAGTGGGTTGATATCTTGTATGAAATTTTGAATTTCTAGTTCTTGGTGTATGCTTCGAATGTTGCAATGTTTTTTGTTGACAAAGTTATGAGTGCTACCACCATCTATTAAGACCACTAGCTTTTGTCCTTTGATATAGCCAATAACCATAGGTGTTTGGAGGGAAGAGAATCCATCTAAAGGATGAATAGAAATATGAACTTCAAAAGTGGATTCTTGATTGGGGGAAACCAACTCATCTTTTGCATCTAAGAATTCCTCAGAGTCATTGGGCACTGTGTTAGAATCAATGAGATACAAGGATTTGTCTCAACACTTGTGACCCTTTTCCCATGTTTGATCATAATTGTAGCACAATCCCCCATCTTTTTTCTTTACTATCTTTTATCCAGAGAGTTTATGAATCATGGTGGGTTTATTTCACTATCTAATACCTTTTTTTAGGTTTGAAAGAGGAAGAACTAATGACTTCTTGTGGGGCTACAAATTTGTCCTCTGCAATCCTATCTAGGGATAAAGCATCACAGTAGGAACTTGGTTTAAAAATGATAACCTCTACCTGAAGATCCTCTTTGAGACCACTGATGAAACAAATTCAAAAAATGATTCATCCAAGCCATGGGTTTGGTTTGCAAGTTTCTCAATGTCACTTTGATATTCTCGTACTAAATGCGTTTTATATAATTTAGTGAGGGCACTAATAAAGTCTTCGTAGACACTATAGGGATAAAGTTGATTAGGGAATCCTTGCAAACTTTTAACCATGTGAGAAATAGGTGATTCCTATCCAACCATTGAATGGATTCTTTTTCAAATGAAAGTATGTAGTTTCAAGATATTTCGATCTTGGGGAATTTTATGTATTGCAAAATATTGATTGGCCCTATACAACCAACCAGTAGAATATATACCGTCAAACTTGGGAAAGTCTATTTTAAGGGAGAATGGAGGGCCACCCTAATTAGGGGAGTGGGATCTTTTTGTAGGAGTAGAAGATTGACCCTTATCTACAATAGAGATGATCATTGTCAATTGCAATGCCTAGTTCATGAGTGAGGAGAGCATGTCATTTGTGTTCTTGATCCATGCTTGGGTTTCCTAGAGTGTCGCGTTCATTTCCATTTACATTTGATCAAAGTAATCATTGAGAGATTACATAGTAAGCACTAATGGATCCTACTAATAGTGACGTGTTGCCATAGTGGTGAACTAGATTTACAAAAAATAGTTGACTAGAGATAAATGGGAAAATGATCAAGAGGTAGAGATCAATGCAATTGTGAAGGTGCTTGAAGAATGAAAAATATGAGATCATCCCCAAAAAAGTGTTGTCTGCAGTTATATGGCAATTAGATCAGCTCTAAGAGATGAGCACAAAGGGACAATCCACCAAGAAGGGTAATTTTTTTATTTAATAACCTTTGGGTTGAATTTTCCATCAAAACTGACAATTTATGGCTAGATTAGGAGAATTTTGTGTCAAAAGTTTCAAATCAATGAGTAGGATGACAAAATGAACTAGGGCTGAGAACTCTAGATGTAGAAGAATACTCTAGAGATGTGTTGTGCCAAGAGAACACTAATTGTTGTTTGAAAAATAGATGACTAATACCCAATTACCAAATACCTAAAGAAGGGATAGATCAACAGTATGCAAGATGAACAACACATAGGTACCTGGATAAAAAGATAAAGCACTACATGTGTTTGGTCTATGATATCACCAATATACTTATCCCATTCATAAATAGTGTTGGCCTAATGTTTCAAAGTGCTAAATATAAAGGATTAGGACCGTACTTATATCCCATCACCCCATATTCAAGGTTCACGATGAGTAATTTCCTAGGGCTAAGTGCTTACTGGTACATCACAAAAATTAGACAATCGAAGGTTATCTAGGGATAGTCTACAAAAAAATCCTAAGGGGACTTCCAATATACCTGAAGGTATGTGGAAGCTCACGAGCGTATACAAAGGTTGTCTAAGACATGGGTATTAGAGCCAAAATGCTCCTCACTTCACTAGAACCTTTATGGGGAATCTAGCTTAGCCAAGAATGATAGCTCTTCTAAGGATATTTGAAACCCCAACATAGGCCTTCTAACCTAAAAAAGAAAAATAAACTACTTGCAAGAGAAAAATGGCAAAAACTTAGGTAATAGATTTAATGCAATTGTGGTTGTAACTACTTCTTGATCGCCTTGAGATCTCTCTAGGGTGAGGTGAGAGCATATGGTGGATAGTTATAGATGGACCTAATGTTGGTAGGTCAGGAACCACAAACAAAATGAGCCAACAATCACTAGAAGACATTGTGGTAGCAAATAACATCATGTCGTACCTTTTGAAGGATGAAAAGACACAAGGACATGTTCACACATTAGGAGAAGGATACATAAGTAATCAACCTCACTGCAAGGAGGAAAATAGAACAATAATAGAAGAAAGGAAGAAGAATATGGATATAAAGCATATGTAATAGATGCTACCCAAGGATATGTGATGTGTATATCTATGCTTGCGATAAAGAATGTATAATGTATAAAAAGTATATGATATAAATATATGAGTAGACCTGCCTTATTATGTCCATGAATATGCACGATTATGTAAATCTTTATGTTATGCATATGTTATCTACTGCACTATTCTAATTTCTTTCTTATTGCATCACCCTAGGGTTAACTTCTCTAACATAAACAATCCAGACCTCGGGCCTATATTTTATTTGCAACTCCTAAATTGGTAATGTTTCTTATAGAAACAACCCTAGAAAGAGCTCTAATACCACTTGTAATGAACACACAAGATAAATTAAATTGAACATGCAGGAATATGCAAAAATAAGAGAAACAAAATACTTTTATTATATTCACTACACCACTTCAAGGGGGTAACCTCCAAGTAGAGAATTCACTCCAAATAAAATGATCTAAAATACCTTCCATTTGGGAAGTCATTCAAATATATGGAGTTTTGCTAAATACAACTACTACCATCCCATGCATGTGGGATAAATATTTTATTCTAACAAGTATTGGGATGACTTACAATGCATATGCATCCTCCCTTATTTAATGCTACCTAAGGGTGATTTACAAAGCATATTTTCCCAACTAATACTATCTAACATATACTAGAATGGGGTTCATAACAACCTATAAAGGAGAAGAGGTCAAAGTTGGACTTTAAAGTGCTAAAATGTATCTTCATTGGTTATAGTCATGGGGTAAAGGGATGCAAGCTTTGGAATCTTGTGATAGGAAAGATGTTATATAGCCAAAATGTGATCTTTAGGGAGATTAAGTGTTTTCCTACAATTGAGCAACTAAATAAGAATGTAAAGTCTATTATGCATCTATAGCCAAAGACCAAGGAGGCTATACCTAAGGCTAAACCACAGGCTTAGGTTAGACTAGATGAGGAGGATGATACATAGAAATTTAAGAGACCAGAGGAGGAAGAAGCTCCACCTCAACTTATGAGGAGATCCACTCATTAAAGAAGGCAACCAGAGAGGTATTGCCCACTAGATTTTAGATATATATTTGCTTTGTCTACTAATGTCGACAAGCCTAAAACTATGAAGGAGCAAATAGAGATGAATGATAGTGAGTCCAATAGGTTGGATATGGATGAGGAGATGGTAGCACTAAAGAAGAATGACTCGTGGGAATTGGTTCAATTGCCTAAGGGAAGGAAGTTTGTTGGTTATTGTGTATGTAGAAAATGGAAATCAAATAAGGAACAAATGCATCAATGAACCTACTCCATATTCAACATCACAACAAGAGCGAGTAACTAACGAAAGGAAATGAAACAATATTACCAAAGTAGCCCTTGTTGCCCTTGATATTTGATAATGATATTTGTTGTATAAATGTCGATTGCTCACACTAGCAGCATAACATTTGGTGCAGGAGCACCTACCTGACAGCTGGCCTCCATGAGGCAGTTAGTTTGTTATAGGTCTGGTTAATGTTTCCAAGGTCTTATAAGACCAATGCATGTAATAAGGTCCAAGTTGACCGTGCTTTTCTATTTTTAGGTAGTTTGTTATGACAGCTGATGACAGCTGTATAGTTTGTTAGTTCGGTTGGATCTCCCAGCCGCCTGGAGAGATTTCCTAGCCGCTTGGAAGCTCCCAGCCACTTGGAATCGAGTGGTAGTACTCGCAAGCAGATCCTATTTATGTATTAGGATCGGTTGGTTTTAGACATAGATACATATTGAGGAGCTAGGTTGCAGAGAGTGAGACAGAGAGAGAGAGAGACTGAGTATTGTACTTGCATCTTTTGAAATCAAATAAAGAGATCCTGTTTGTGTCAATTTTCTGTTTGGATTCCATTGTGTGATCGATTTGCTGTTCTGGTGGTTGCATGGATTCGCTGATCCATTCCACCGGTTGATTCGTCGAATCGGTGGAATGGCTGTGTACAATAGTTTAGGATTTAGTTTGCTTTTTCTGTTTATTCGCATGTATGTTTGCAGGATCGCAGTCGAGAGGTGTTGAGAACCCTAGCATGGGCATGTGCTAGGTCGTGCTGATAGTTCGAGTCTGGAAGATCACCCTGAAAGCAGATCGGGTCACCTCAGGAGGTTCGGCGGATCGAAATTTGCTAAGGTTGGAAATTCGTCACAACGGCATCATCAGGATATTCCTTTGTATATCCTGCAGTTACTTCGGGCGTCATCCGAGTAGATGGAGGTGAGCATGATGCAATCGTTTGCATAAGGTGAATGCGTTTCGGGGTGATCATCATCAGGTGTTGCCGAGGAAGAGTATATCGGCATAAGTTAGTCGATCGGGTTGATAAAATCATCGCGGGCCGATAATGTTAAGTTTGGCCGACAGTAGGATATTGAAGGAACTGCATATGACGTCATCGTCATCAGGATAATCGTCATCAGGACATTCTGAAATATCACCCGATAAAGTCGGATATCGGGGTGACGTAAGCATCGAAGAAAAGGTGCGTGAAGTGTCGTCATCAGGATATATGCGAGGAACCGGATATTTTATATCCTGCTGATGAACATGATGTTGAACATCATGATGCTGCAGAAAGCGTTTGGCGGTAAGATGAATAGTGAACATCAGGAGGATGTTTGCGCTTGCCGAATGTGATGATGCTGCCGATAGCCGGATATGATGATGCTGCTGACAGGCGAAAGGTCGAAGGTTTGTCTGCAGGAGGATATCGGTCAGCAAGAGAACATATGATGATGCTGACAATGTTAACAGAAAATATGATGATGATGATGGGTTGTAGACATACATGCTGTATGTCAAGGTTTTAGTGTGGATGCCTCTGCATCATAGTGGTATCAAAGCTCAGCAAAAGGTCTGGGCTATTGTGTGTTGATTCTGTCACTGAAAAGACAGAGGTAGAGGAGTGAGAGGTTGACAAAATGCCTCCGAAAGGTAATGGTACTGCAAGGGAGTTGCAGGAGATGAAGGAAAAACATGCCAGAGAGATGAGGAAGATGAAGGAGCTTGCTGAAGCACTTCAAGCCAGGCTTGTAGCCTTGGAGAAGAACAAAAAGAGGGAAGTGGAAGATAGTGAATCAGAAGAAGATGAAGATGTTGTTGAAGAGTATGAAGAGGTAGCTGAAGGTCTGGATGCTGAAGACCAGAAATTTGCAAAACTGTTAAAGGCAGTACAGAGTGATAAACCTAAGGTAAAGGTTGATGTTTCCAAGTATAATGGAAGTTTGAATGAAGATGAGTTACTGGATTGGATTGCTGCACTTGATAATCACTTTGAATGTGAAGATGTTGCTGAGGATCAGAAGGTAAAGATTGCAAAGACCAAGTTAGGAGGTCATGCTTTGGTATGGTGGGATTATGTACAATCCGAGAGAAGGAAACAAGGAAAGTCAAAGATCACTTCATGGGATAAGATGGTAGCAAGGATAAAAGGTAAATTCTTGCCTAAGGATTATGAGATTCAGATGTTTAAGAAGCTACAATTTTTAAGGCAGAAGGAAATGGATGTGAAGGCATATACTGAGGAGTTTTATAAATTGAGTATGAGATCTGGTCATCATGAGAATGAGGTAGAAAAGGTGGCTAGGTACTTGGCTGGTTTAAGATTGAACATACAGGATGAGTTAGTTTTAGCTAACCCTAAGAATGTGGAAGATTGTTACCAAATGGCAATCAGGATTGAAGAAAAGATGAATAGGAGACAAGATAAGTCCATGAGAGGAAGAGGAAACAATATGAGGGGAAGAGGATCAGCCCCTACAACAAGGCAAACCAATGAGGGTCAAGAAGACACTGGTAAAGGACAAGGACAGTCTGATTTCAGAGGTGGATGGAAAGGTAATAGAGGCAGATTTGGAGGTGGTAGAGGTTCTACTACATTTTCAGGAAAGTGTTACACCTGTGGTGAGTTTGGTCATCCATTTTTCAAATGTCCAGAAAGCAAAGGTTCATCATCCAGAGATGATAGAACGAATGACAAGAGAGTACAACTTGTGCAAGAAGAGAAAGTAGAGCAAAGTGTGCAAAGTTCAAACACTTATCAAGGAGATAGAGCTCCTGACAGTTATGGATATCCTGAGGAGGGAGAAGCATTGATGCTTAGGAGAATTAGTTTGCAGGCATCAAAGGATATGATGCAAAGAAGAGCTCTTTTCAAGACCACATGCAAGAGCAAAGGTAAGGTATGTAAGGTTGTCATTGATACTGGTTCAATAGACAACATGGTATCTTAGGAAATGGTGGATAAACTGCATTTGGAAAGGATTCCACATCAACACCCTTACAAGGCATCTTGGGTGAGTGATAGTCAATCACTTTTTGTCTATGAACAGGCATATGTGGATTTTCAGATTGGAGCATATCAGGATAGAGTTTTGTGTGACATTTTGCCCATGGAATGTTGTCACCTACTGTTGGGTAGACCATGGCAATTTGATAGGAGGGTACTGTATGATGGGTATGCTAATACCTACACCATCAAGAAAGATGGGAAAACTATTATGTTGATGCCATTGCAGGAAGATGCTGCAGCACAGAAGACAGCTAAAATCATTTTAGTGGGAAAGAAGGAATTTGTGCAGAAGCCTATAGCAGCAGGCATAAATGCAGTTGAGGACATTGCAGGGAAAGGAGTTGTTAAGGACAACAGTTTGAAGACAGTTTCAGTTTTGACTGATAGAGGTCAGCAGCAGGTTCAGAAACAGGTTTGCAAACAGCAACCAGTTGAGAGGAATCACAAGGATGTTGTCATAGTTGGGACTATTGTTTGTCCTATAAAAGTTGAAAGAAAGACAGAGTTGAACATTGCAGAAGTTCAAGAGGCAGTTCAGACAGAGGTTCTGATAAGACAACCTGACAAACGCAAGGTATGTGTGAGAAGGGCCTACATTGACAGGCATGAGGGTTTCCTTGCAAGACAGCAAGTTACAGTTCAGAAGTCTTGGAGCAGCCGAGAGCCAGCAGAGGACAAAGCTGGAACAGGTCAAGACACTGCAAAGGCCAAGTGTAAAGGTGGAGGACTTCCACAACCTAACTCATGGGACATGAGTTCTTTTCTGTTGGGGAGTATGGTGCAGGAGCACCTACCTGACAGCTGGCCTCCATGAGGCAGTTAGTTTGTTATAGGTCTGGTTAATGTTTCCAAGAAGGTCTTATAAGACCAATGCATGTAATAAGGTCCAAGTTGACCGTGCTTTTCTATTTTTAGGTAGTTTGTTATGACAGCTGATGACAGCTGTATAGTTTGTTAGTTCGGTTGGATCTCCCAGCCACCTGGAGAGATTTCCTAGCCGCTTGGAAGCTCCCAGCCGCTTGGAATCGAGTGGTAGTACTCGCAAGCAAATCCTATTTATGTATTAGGATCGGTTGGGTTTAGACATAGATACATATTGAGGAGCTAGGTTGCAGAGAGTGAGACAGAGAGAGAGAGAGACTGAGTATTGTACTTGCATCTTTTGAAATCAAATAAAGAGATCCTATTTGTGTCAATTTTCTGTTTGGATTCCATTGTGTGATCGATTTGCTGTTCTGGTGGTTGCATGGATTCGCTGATCCATTCCACCGGTTGATTCGTCGAATCAGTGGAATGGCTATGTACAATAGTTTAGGATTTAGTTTGCTTTTTCTGTTTGTTCGCATGTATGTTTGCAGGATTGCAGTCGAGAGGTGTTGAGAACCCTAGCATGGGCATGTGCTAGGTCGTGCTGATAGTTCGAGTCTGGAAGATCGCCCTGAAAGCAGATCGGGTCACCTCAGGAGGTTCAGCGGATCAAAATTTGCTAAGGTTGGAAATTCATCACAACGGCATCATCAGGATATTCCTGTGTATATCCTGCAGTTACTTCGGGCGTCATCCGAGTAGATGGAGGTGAGCATGATGCAATCGTTTGCATAAGGTGAATGCGTTTCGGGGTGATCATCATCAGGTGTTGCCGAGGAAGAGTATATCGGCATAAGTTAGTTGATCGGGTTGATAAAATCATCGCGGGCCGATAATGTTAAGTTTGGCCGACAGCAGGATATTGAAGGAACTGCATATGACGTCATCGTCATCAGGATAATCGTCATCAGGACATTTCGAAATATCACCCGATAAAGTCAGATATCAGGGTGACGTAAGCATCGAAGGAAAGGTGCGTGAAGTGTCGTCATCAGGATATATGGGAGGAACCGGATATTTTATATCCTGCTGATGAACATGATGTTGAACATCATGATGCTGCAGAAAGCGTTTGGCGGTAAGATGAACAGTGAACATCAGGAGGATGTTTGCGCTTGCCGAATGTGATGATGCTGCCGATAGCCGGATATGATGATGCTGCTGACAGGCGAAAGGTCGAAGGTTTGTCTGCAGGAGGATATCGGTCAGCAAGAGAAAATATGATGATGCTGACAATGTTAACAGAAAATATGATGATGATGATGGGTTGTAGACATACATGCTGTATGTCAAGGTTTTAGTGTGGATGCCTCTGCATCAACATTACTCTCAAAATATGTAGATAATGGCTCCTTGATCATGGCGTGCTCTAGGAGAAAAATGACTTAAAGGATGCTCTAATTTATATGATCTAGGATAAATGGATGAATGGCCAAGATTAAATTAGGCATTGATGGCTAAGATCAAATGAGACATGGATCAAGGATGGATGGACAAGATTGAGACAACTTAAGGTAAGGATAAGACCTATCTTCATAAGGTCGGCTTAGGATTTTTAGATTTTTGTGCCAAGATGAGGATAAGTGGGAAAAGATAATTAATTAAATAATAAAATTATTTAATTAATTATGGTAGAAGGTGGGAGCTAATAATTAATTAAATAATTAAATTATTTAATTAAATATAAGACAAGCTAGGGGAAAATAATTAATTAAATAACTAAAATTATTTAATTAATTATTGGACAAAGGGAAAAATTAATCAAATGAATTATAAAAATTTATTTAATTAATTTTGGCTAAAGAAAATGGATAAAATTAATTAAATAAATAAATATAATTTTATTGTTTAATTAATTAGCTAAAGGTAAGGACAACGCGACAAGAGACAACTAAGATGGACGACAAGGTCAAATCTAGGTGTCTACATTTTGCCCCTCTTTGAGATGTTGCGACCAAAAGGAAGTGGAATCATTTTAAAGAAGAAAAGGTATGGATGACCGAAAATGAATGACAAGATGGGTTGCCCCCTCAAGAGGATAGGTGGGTATGAAGGACACAGGTAGACACTTGAAATGGATAGGACAACAAAAAGACAGAGAAAGATAAGTTATGTCGAATTAGGTGAGCAATCATGATTTTTGCTATAGCACTAGATATTATGCACCAAGGTATAAAGACCAAGGTGACAATGTGTCTCATGCGTAAAAGGATGCCCTAGCACATCACAAGGCATTTGATGACCTTAGTGAGTACTGTGATGAGACAACTGATAAGTTAACAAGCAACCCTATGCCATATAGCACCATGATATGGAAGATCATGATACCATTGTGGTAGGTAGGTTACAGGGACTAATGTAGATGCAAGATAAAATGATGATGCAAATACAATATAAAATGATAATGTGGATGCAAGATATAATGATAACACACACAAACAAGCATGTATAAAACCACACAAAAACAAACAAGATGGTACCCCTACCAAGTTGAAAACAGATGATTGATTGATTGATGATTGATTGGTTTGATAAGGATAGTGTTGTCATTGTGGGGAATGATATATCCCTAGAACAACACAAGGATAGGGAACAATATATCCCAAAAATGATGATTGATTGGTTTGACAGCAAGGTAGGAAACACAACCGAGGTATGCTTTTGGATGATTTAAATAGATTGGTATGGATTAAGGATGGATTGCTCTTGATTTATTGCTTGGATTTTTGTATATTTTATTTTTTGGATTTTTGACATGTTTTTATTTTTTTAGATTTTTGACATATTTTGATTTTTTAGATTTTGGTGTTTTTGTTATATGATGGTTGTATGGTATTGGATGGTTGAAGGACTGGTGGTAGTGGAGTGAGAGGTATGGTTGGAAATGGACTTGTGGTGATTGTAAGATAAGTGGGATGAAGGGATTTGATCATATAAGATGGTGGAAGTGTCATGGAAGAAAGATGATGGGGAACCAACAAGCTCACTTTTTATGGAGTTATTTTTATTTTCTTTTATGCTCACATTGATTTGATTTGCTTCAAGGAAATGCTCGTGTGATGCTAGGGCCAAGATGGATTTTTCTTTGACTTTTGATGCTCTGATATAGTTATAGTATGATTTTTCTCTTTTAAGTCTGATACTTTTCTATTTTTCATTTTCAAGCTTTTGTATTTGTAGGTCTTGGATTTTGTTGGTCTTGAGTAATGGAATCAGGATATGGTGACGAGGTTCCAATAGCGAGGATGGAATTGTCATGGAATAGGCATGAAATACCAAGGTCTTTGGAAGAGGCATTAATGGTCCCATCAACAATACTTTCAATGACATTAGAAGGTTCACCTTGATTTGTAGAGGGAACATGAGGATTCTTAGTTTCCAAACTAGGAGGCATATATCCTAAGCCATAAGATGGTAGCGATAAAGGTTGTTTATCATGAAAGACATTATGTAGATCATATTCTCCACAACCTTTGTTGATGATCTTGACCTTTATGACTTAGGGATCTTGGGAGGATGAAGTGGAAACAAGGTCATTAGGATGGATATAGGAAGATAAAGCAGTAGTCTTATCTCTAGTAGAGATATCATTAGTAGGACAAATGTTGTTCTTATGAGAGACAACTTCCATGGCATGACAATACTCAAAGGGTCAGGGATCTACATGGATGGTGACTTCTTCACCATTACGAGGGAACTTCAAGTATTGATGGTAAGTGGAAGGGATAACTTGCATAGCATGGATCCATGGGTGACCAAGTAAGGTGTTGTATGGAAGGTCAAGATCAAGGACATGACATATAGTTTGATTTAGAACAAGGCCCACTTGTATAGGAAGACATATAGTTCCTTTGGATTCTCTCTCGATATCATCAGGCTTAGTAAAACTACATGGTTCCATGTCAGTCGCTAAATATCCCAATTATTTTATTAACTATAAGGTACATAATTTCAAGCTAGATCCGTTATCCAAAAGGACATGCTTGACTTTCTGCCTAGAAATTAGGACCTCTATGTGAAGGGATTTATTGTGAGATGGGTTAATGGGAGACATGTCATGTTGGCTAAAGTTAAGTTGGTCAAGAGATGTGGCTTTTATGGTGACAATGGTAACTTGTGAAGGATCATGATCAATACGCCCTACAACAAAGTCATAGTTGTAAGGGGACTTATTATAGTGGATATTATTGACATGATTATTTTGGGATTGGTTGTGATTGGATGCAGAAATGGGGGTTACTTCTAATTTTCCTTGGTCGATAAGATCTTGGATGTAATGTTTAAGCCTATTACACTTGTTTGTAGGATGTCCTTTAGTACGATGATAGTCACAATATTCATTGTCATTATACCATGCGGGTTTAGGATGGTTGGTTGTCATCATAGTGTTTGGTCATGGGATATGTAATCATTTCATATTGTGCTAATTTATGAAACACCGTCTCAATAGGTTCCCCTAAGTAAAATGATGTCTTAGATTAGAGGGTGGCCTAAATTATCGTTCAGAAAGGGAAATGGTATTAGTCTTAAGGACAATTTGCACATCGTGTTGGGAAGGTTGAGTTGTTTGGATATGCTTTGAATCATTAACACCATCACTAACCATGTGTTTATTCTTGGCCTTAGGTTTAAATTTATCATTTGTTTGATTATTGTCCTTGGTATAGGTCTTGAGTGAGCCTTTGGTGATAAGGGATTTTTCAATAAGGACACCTTTTTAAATGACCTCCTCAAAAGTAGATAGACAATGGACTTGAAGATGAAAGGTCAGTTTTGGATGAAGATTTTGAATGAAAACATTAACCAATTATTTTTTTCAGGGATTAGCCATGGGATTCAACTTGCAAGACCTCTCCACCTTTGTAGGTAAGTGGCAAAGCTTTCTCCATTATTTTTCTTGGTGTTACAAATATCTAGAATTGTAGTCTCATGTTCAACATTGGAGGAGAAATGTGTGACAAATATTTCGATTAGTTGAGGAAATGTTTTGATAGAATCAGGAGTAAGATGTTAAAACCAATCTAGCGATTGACCCGCCAAACTTTGTGGAAAGAGTTTTAATAAATAGATATCTCTATAAGTAACCTCTTGACAAGCCATGTAGAATTAATTGATGTGGTCTAGAGGATCTTCTTTTCCCTTATATTTGTTAAACTTAGGAACTTCAAACTTTGGAGGAAAAGGAGTTATCATGATGGATTGATCAAGAGGGTAATGACAAAGTGCCTCAAACTTGTAAGGTTTGCGTTGTGTCTCAATTTTGTATTTTTTGAGGACATATCTTATTTGGTATTGTGAGTTTTGAGAGTAATGCCCAAGAGGGGTGGAGGATGACGAGGGTTGTGATATCATAGGATTGGGAATGGTTTGTTGATGTGTTTGGAGGTGCAATGCATTAAGGGATAGTGGATTGATATGAAGTCATAGGATGAGAGGCCAAAGGATTGGGTTGATAGGTGGTATGTGACAAATTGAGTAGAGATGCAGTGGCTTGAGGTGAAGCATTTGAATAGATTGGTGGTAGATGATTTTAGAGTGCACCCTTGTTCTACTTGATACGATCTCTTGATATGATGATATGTGCTCAAATGTGGATTGCTCAATAAACCAACATATTCAATTTTCTATTCAAATCTTCATTAGTTCAAATGAGTTCATTGAAAGGGATATTTATATGATCTTGGATGATAGAATGGGTGGCTAGGATTAGATTAGAGATGGATGGTTGAGATTTAATGAGACATGGATCAACACATGGATCAAGGATGAAAGGTTGTGATTAAGTGTAAATGAATGGATGAGATTAAGTTAGAGAACATTACAGGAAGGATAGGACCTATCCTCATGTAGTCAATTGGGATTGAAATGAAGAGTGAAGATAGAGTTAGTTATTTTTAGATTTTTGTGCAAGTTAGGTGGAGAATAATTAATTAAATAAAATTATTTAATTAATTATAGGGTAGGAGTGATGTAAGAAAATTAAATTAATTAAAAAAATTAATCAATTTAATTAGAGAAAATATTTGGACAAAATTAAATAAATAAATATAATTTATTTTATTAATTTAGTGATGTGAGGAAGATGTTGCAAGATGGTGATGTTAGTAGTGTTGTAAAGGCAAGGTTGATTTTAGGTGTCTACATTTTGTCCCTCTTTGATATGACGCAATGACTAACAGAAGTGGCATCGTGTCAAAGAAATAAATTATGCCCCAATCAACTAGAGGGATGATGGAGGAATGATAGAGGGATGATGCCCCCTCGAGAAGGCATCCAAAAAAAAAAATTGGGTGG
Organism: Cunninghamia lanceolata; assembly: GCA_027924645.1. NCBI lineage: Eukaryota > Viridiplantae > Streptophyta > Pinopsida > Cupressales > Cupressaceae > Cunninghamia > Cunninghamia lanceolata. The sequence continues at coordinate 690,155 of BSBN01000940.1, forward strand.
GCTCTCAAAAAGAAGGAGTAAGTAGAAGTGGATAAGAAATGAATGAAGAAGATACGCGAAAGAAAAGTAGATGAATAAGAATGTGGGATGGAGAAAGTTAGTAAGATGGAATGGGAATAACTAGTGCAAACTAAACATGGAGAATAGGCATTATGGTATGGTGGGCATGGTAAATTGGATGGATGGAGGGATGGATGAGGGAGAATGAAGAGGGATGAGTAGGATTAGATTATGCTGGTATTTGAAGAGCAATCCTATATTTTTGATAAATGAAAGAATATTATGCACCAAGGTACAAGGAACCAGGGTGACAAGGTATCCATTGCATAAAAGGATACCCCAGGACATCACAAGGCATTTGACAACCAAGTAGTGAGTATTGTGATGATACAACCGATAAGGTCACATGAAAACCTATGCCGTATAGCACCATAATATGGAAGACCATGATACTGTTGTGGTAGGTAGGTTACAAGGACTGATGTAGATGCAAGATAAAATGATGATGATGATGCAAGATAAAATGATAATGCAAATACAAGATAAAAATGATAATGCACACAAGCAAACATATGTCGTTGAGCACCACGATATGATGTCATTATGAGAATATGTTGCAAGGATTGATCAATACAAATGCAAGTAAAATGATAACACACAAAAGTAAGCAAGTAAACATGCACATAACCACACAAATACAAATAAGGTGTTGCCCTTGATGATTGATTGATTGATTGATGATCAAGGATAGTGTTGTCATTGCAGAGAATGATATATCTCTAGAAAAAGACAAGGATAGGGACCAATAAATCCCAAAGATGATGATTGATTAGATTGACATCAAGACAAGAAACAAAACCGAGATATGCCCTTGAATGATTTTGCTAGATTGCTTCACTAAATTGGTATGGATTAAGGATGGATTGCATTTGATTTATTGTTTGGATTTTTGTATGTTTTGAGAGGCAACATTAGATTACATTTGGATAGCCTTTTTGTTGGATACCAATGACAAGGGAAAACTAGGTCTAAGAGCAAGGATAAAGGTAGGATTGATTAAAAAGATTGTCGATAAGGGATGGGATGGATGGGGGATGCATGGTGGATGGATGAGGGGGATGTGATCTCCAAGGAATATGTCACATAGGATACTCAGGACTTTGTGTGATTATGCTTTCAATGATAGGGTGATAGGATTTGTTGGAAATATTAAGTATATCAAGAGATGTCCAAAGCATTGTTCAACATTATTCCCATTCCTTATCAAGATCCAAAGTAGGAGGGGAGGATGGTTTGGTTAGATGGAATAGGTATGCGGATATAATTGATAAGGATAATTGGATAGGAGGAAAATGATAATATGGGATAGATGATACAACTTGCCCCCAAGTGTAAGTCACATAGATAATTGATCTACACATGACGCCTATTTACCAGGTTTTCATCATGGTACTTATCCAAGCAATCATGAAATAGTTTTCACCATTGGATGAATGATTTCTCTTTACTATTTTGATTTTTGCTCTTTTTATAACATTGCTAGCTTGATATTCAAAGGATCTTCACATGTCCATGTCTATTAGATTTAGTCGATGTAGATGCAATTGTCATAACATGCCAATAGTGACCTTCTTGGAGTAACTGCTTTGCTAGGAGATAAGCACTCTCAAGTACAATCCTTTAATGTTGTCATGATCCTCATTGATAATTGAGTTAACCTTAGCTAAATGCTTGCATTTTGATAGGGTACTATCATAGCCCTTATGGTGAAGTGTTGTTGTCACAACACGACAAACTTGGGAGTTAGGATTTTTGGATTTAAGATGTGGTTGTAGATTTAGATGGGTTATGTGGGATGCAAAATTAGATGATTGTGATAGATTTGGTTTGGCTAGAGAGGTTGGTGATGTAGATTTTTTATGTACTTTTGACTCACCACACTTAAGATGGTGGATTATGGAGTTTGGATTCGATATTAGGAAGTTTGGATGTGGGATTAGGGTGGTGATGAGGACCAAAATTCTTGTACAAATTATAAGGTGGCAAACACCAATTATAAACAACATTCATCTTTTAATTTTGTTTCATATTTTGCATGATTGTTTGACTTGCACATTTTGCTTTGCTTGATGTGGTAGGTCCATTTTGGATAGGTCCATTTTGCTTTGGGACCCATATAACTTTTATATGCTTTTGACATTGGATTTGAATCTTTTGCCTTGAATGTTATATGAATTTGTTGGTCCTAGTCAAAGGATGGAATATGTGGAGGATAAATTTTGTGTGTAGATAAGGTGGAAGTGGAGGGATTGTTGGAAGCAAGGTTATTGGAGGGGCTATCAATTGTCCCTATCTCGATGCTCTCATTGGATGAGGTTGCTTCAATGATTATTGAAATATCACTAATACCATTAGATTATTGAGATGATTGATATTTGATGCCTTGATCATGATTGATGCATATTGATTGGGATGCATGTACTCTCTCATTAGGTACACTTGTGATTCCTTGATCATGATTCATGCTTGTAGTTCTTTGATCATTGTTCATTTTTGTTATCCCCTGATCATTATTTGTGGTAGTCAATCCTTGATCATCATTTGTGTTTTTCATGTCTAGATCACTTGATTGCTCAATAGTAATCATTGTGAATTTCTTTTCTTCATGCTTGGCGTTAGTAGGATCTTGATTACCACTATGCTTTGTAGGATGCGATGTGATATGATCCAAGTCATTTGTTTGATTATCTATGTGTTCTTGGGGACCAAGTGTCTCATCATGGGATGTTGGTGGATAATGGATAGGAGTGATGTGTGTTTCTTGATCATAGATGGTTTTGGTATCATAGATCGAAGTGGAATTTTCTTTGCTTCGAAGAAATGCCATGAATCAAGGTGAGTGCTCAAGTTGATCAACAAGACTTCTATGCCAACTTAATTATTAGGACAATCATGAGGTGAAGTGGCTTGAGTAGTTGGTTCTTGAGTAAATGGAGTAATGTGATCTTGAGGAGATTGGATTGTTTGATCTTGACTTGGTGAGTAACAAGGTTGATCATGCTTTGGATTTTCTTCTTGACATAGCTCTTCGATAGGCTTGGTAGATTTTGAAGGTTCAAAAACACAACTACATGATGGCTCTTGACTTGTGCTTATGTTAGGAGAATCTTAAATAGTATAAATAGACATGGGATTGCATGATGGCTCTTTCATAGGCTCAAGTATAGGCATTGGATGGTATGATGGGATTGATTCTTTCCTAATAGTCCTTGGGTTACATCCTTCATAGCTTCATGGGTTGATGGACAATATAATGGATGGATAATGAGGATGGATGTTGTAGGATTAGGATTAGGGTCGGGTGGATGGATAATAGGACTAGATGGATTGGGATTGGGATTATATGAATGACTTGATGGATTAGGATTTAGGTGGATTAAGAAATGTGGTGCAGGAGCATCCGGGCTCACAAGCAATCTTAAAAATATATTTTATTTCTTTTACCCTTTTGTTTGTCTTGCAGATTTCTAATCAACATCATACACAAAATTTAGGGAAATAAAACAAATATTCTCCAACACTCCAAGGAAAAGACAAGGCAAGTTGCATATGGACAAATTCCTAGTCACCTACATGCTAGAAGACAAAGATTGGACGATGAAGAGCTTTCAAGCACCCAAGTCATGAAAGAAAGTAATAAAAGAATCCTAAGAGTCACCTTTCTCCAAGTTGGATGCCACCAAGCAAGAAGAGGAATACCAAGAGTCATTGGAGCCCAAAATGAGGAAGATGAAAGTATGCAAAGGAGATCTTATAAATAGATTGAAGTTTGGCTCCAAAGAGGCATTGAAAAAGAAGAGAAGAGCCCAATTTATTTCTGAGTTTTGCAGATCATCAAGAGGACGTCCATAGGTGATATTGAAGAGAATTCTCCAAGGGAAATAGACTCATTTTGATGAAGCAAAGAAGGTGAACGTCCATAATGACTTGCTAGATGAAAAATTTCTGAATTTGTTAGCTTGTGGAAGTGGATAGTTGGAAAGTTTGTTGGAGATATTTCATAGTTAGATTTGTGGAGGTTATGTAGGTGTGTGTATACCTTAATTTTCTGCATAAAAACATTTGGGTTGTAAGTATTTGTTGTTGTTCATGTTTTATGAAATTCTCAAAATATGGTGTTACTTCATAGCTGAAATTGTTGCTACAACATTCACAATTTATTTGAACTTAAGGGCTGCAAGTTTAAGAAGTTAATATACATTTATTTTGCTGCAACTAAAGGAATCAAAGGGGACAAGTAACAATCCTTAAGGGCTGGAATTTATCAAAGTTAATTTGTATCTAAGAGGAGTGGAAAAATCTTGACAAACAAAAATCTTAAGGCTAAAATTTAACAAGGATATGTTGGCACATACAATTTGTTTCAATCTTTGAATTTTTTAGCACATGATTATGATAATTTGAAGGCATGAATATTGATGTTATCACAATGAACATGAGAGAAGTTGATTGAGTTGCATGATGGGACAATCCTTCATTGGATTTTCTTGTCTTGTCTGCATCAAAATGGCTTAATGGATTAGGCCTTGGAAGGTTTAATGGGGGGTCTAATGGATAATGGACTATAGGGATTGTTAGATTAGGATTGGGTATGTGGACTAATGGATTAGGATTAGGATTAGGAGGATTGGAAGGATATTGTGATGGATGAACTATAGGTATGGATGGATTGGGAGATAGAGGATTGGCATATGATGCAAAGGGTAGAGTGGTGTTTCCCTTGTCAAAAGTAGCATAAGGATGAGGAGGACTCATGGACATTGGATTTTGGCTTGAAGGATAGCTAGTACTAGTATGTTTTTTTTTTAAGGGAAATTGATATGGATGTTGAGGAATATTCACAGGATAGGTTGATGTGGGATTGACTTGAGATGGAGATGTAGTGAATTGAGATAAGGTATATGAAGGGGTGAAGTTTGGATAGATTAGTTGTGAGGACATGACCATATAATGGGATGAAGTTTGGTAAGAGGTTGATGGAGTCCAAGGGGTTAAGATTTATTGGTTAAATTGTTCAGTTCTCATTATGGAGACCCAAGTTCAAATCCCTATAGGGACATCTAATAATGTGGAACTCTAAGTTGTGACTCTTGGCCTTCCATATTTGGCTTCTAATGTGGGTGTGGTTTCTAAATAAAGTGGATTTCTAAAGTGACTCTTGGTTTTCTGTAGGTGATTTCTAATGTGTTTTGTCGTAAAGAGCTTGTATTGGTCTCATGTTGCTGCTAGTATGAGTAGAATATTTGTAAATGATATGCAATATCAAAAGAGGTTGATGGGGATGACATATGGAATGGTGATGTTGGTGTGATATAGTCATAACAATATGCTTGAGAGTCTCCCATGATTAAATTTATTAGAGGATCAGGATCATGACCACAGAGATCTTTGAATTGCGCCTTAGCGGAGGATCTAATCCCTCATGCATATGTTTAAGTTCTTGGATTTTAGGAGCATCTTTAGCCCATTCATTAAGTGAATATGATTGTAATAGTGATTAGACTGGAGACATGGTTAGAGGAATGAGGTTTGACATAGGCACTTTAGTTATCACAACCATTTTGGACAAAGGAAATGGATGAAGAGGATGATGAAGGATTTGGCTTAAGCTTGAGAATTGGATTATGATGTGGATTTAAGGATGATTAGGACGATTATGGATGAGATGAATTGGATTAGATGAATGGGTGGACAAAAAATAATGATTAGAAGGTGATTATAGATGGTTTGAAACTTGACCTTAGGCAACTTTTGCAAACAATAGGTTTCACACAACATGCACAGGTTTGCAAAGATTTAGATTTTGGATTAGGCAAATGCAAATGAACACACACACAAAACACAACAACACCCTAGATTATTCAAGTGGGAGTGACTCCTAGTATACACCCACACTCAATACCTCTCAATATTCCTATCTAGTTAGGAATATCTTCACAAGAGCGAATAGCTAGGGATCAAGTGGCCAAAGGCTCACCTTTTCCCTTTCCTTGGAGGCCTTGATGCCTTATCCAAAGAGCTTCTATTTCTACTCAAGGAGGTACATGGTGACTATCTCCAGGCTTGTTGTTGAACCTTTCACCACACTAAAAGATAATTGAAAGGTCTTAAAATAGGCTTGTACAAGTTCTCTATGGGTGTCCCCAATATACAAAAAGTATGTGTGGCTCAATCTATGAACACTAGTCTATTGAAGGCATGTGGCATAAGTGTAAGTGAATGTCACTTCACCTTGTTTCCTAAATTACCAGGGGGCCCAAGGCTATGCCAATGACAATGTGACTAGATTGAGGTACAAATTTAATTCTCCCCCTTTATATACCCCATCAGAACGCATGGTTGAGGTAGCCCCTTGAAGTGGGTGTGTCTACAAGGCAGACCTCCTAAGGGAAAGGTTGATGTTATATGTTTTAGATCTCCAAGATTGCACTAAGCGCAAGGAGAGAGAATAAACACGCTAACACATCTTAGGTGACAAAAGTGGATCAAGAGTTGTTTTTTGATTTCCAAGATCACCTTACAGCACGAGGAGAGAGCATACACACACTTTACTCACACAAGCAAGATTAATTAACCCTTAGAAAATAAATGTGTGTGAGAGAGAATGAATGTGTCTCGAGAGTGTTTTTTGATTCCCAAGATCATATTTCAACATGAGAGAAGAGCATATACACACCTCAAGTCACAACCAAGCTCACCAAACAAAGCAAACATAAGAATCAATTTAATGATAATCCTTAGACAAGTGATCCTACAACAAACTTATTAGTAGTTTGAGAAATTTTGATCTTTGACAAGCGTGAATCTACAAAAAAATTGTTAGGTAGAAATGATCAAATCTAGAAAAATCAAAAAAATGTGATGAGATACAGAAGATTAGATGATATGATCAGATTACTTGCAAAATTTTATATAATTTCAAAAAAATCGTCAAATTTTGATATGATTTGTAAAAGCTATAAGCGATTTAAGTTTGAAAGCAAACATCAACTTCAAATGATTATACCTTGAAATCTAGGCCAAATCTGGAAAAATGGTCCACGCAGCTGCGAAGTTGGCCAAGTTAGCTTTCCAACGCCTATAATTTTGTAAAAATCTAATACGATTTACAAAAGTTATGCCAAAATGAAAAAATAGCTACTTTAGGAGGCTATATGGAAGGGAGTCTACCCCTAACAATTAATGCTATCCATTAGAAGTTAGGTCCTTCCTATTCACATGTGATAGTTTGTCTAATGGTTAAGTTTAATGTTGGCCCCTAGCAACTTGCAAGTGATTATTCTGTTCACATGCAAAACTAGCTTGACAATTTTATGTTAGCAATAAGGTTAACTATCACAGGAAAATAACAACTGTTAGGGTTAAGGATAAAAGTTAGTGCCAAAATCTAACATTTAACATTAAACTAAATTTAAGGTTAAATATCAACCATATACCAAAGTCTGTGATGTCAACCTAACAGTCAACACTAAAACTAGCACAACTAGCACTTGCATCTAACATTAATCTAAACTTAACATTAAAGATTAACCAGAGGTTATCGTCGCAACTAAGGTGATAGTAGAGTCTAGGTTAAGGCATAGTGACAGTTAAACCACAGATGACAATTAAAATGTTACGTAGAGATAGTTGGTAAGGGCTTATGGTGTCGTTAGACTCTAGGCTACAATCCGTGGTGATGAAACTAAAGATAGATTGAAGGCTGGCGATGCAAATAATTTACCCTAACAGCTAAAGCAATGGATAGCCCCTTAATGTATGGTGAATACCCTTATGTGATAGGAAATTCAACCTTTTTTGATGGTCTATAGTCTATAGTCTATAGTCTACAGTTTTATAAAAATAGTCTATAGTTTCTTGACTTATGCAATAGAAAATATCTTAACTTTATGTGATACCTCTGTAATGTCACGGTTGAGGCAAGTAGTCTGTAGGGGTAGGTGGTCATATGGGGTTTGGCCATTAAAGTCTTGGTGGCTTAGCCCACCAACTTATATTGTGCCTTTCAATTTTTCCAAAGCTACCAATGCCGACTATGCAAATATTAAAACCACAAACATTAAACTATTAAATATTATTATCAAACCTTAGCTTTGATATATCTGCGATGGAAAATTAAACTATTGGTAAAACCTATAAACTTGTGCAGAGGAACCTGCAAACCTTGACATAGGATTAGTACAACGGACTCGTACGGTACAAATTTGCAAAAATTTTTTAAAAAAAATCTGCCTTTGAAATAGATCAAGTTTTATATGGATCCTAGGGTTTTTGGGCCTTCTGAACACAACAGTGAGGTCTTTTCTGGCCTAGGATGCTTCCTATGATAGGTCACCCCTAGATATTCACCAAAATGAGCATAAACCTGCAACAAAAAGCTAGCAAAACCTGCAACAAGCAAGATAGATCAAGGGACATGAGTCCCACCGAGCGTGCTAGAATGAGTATACAAAAAATGGAAATCAAGGAACAAATGCATTAATGAACCTACTCCATATTCAACATCACATCAAGAGCAAGTAACTAACGAAAGGAAATGAAACAATATTACCAAAGTAGTCCTTATTGCCCTTGATATTTGATAATGACATTTGATGTATAAATGTTGATTTCTCACACTAGTAGCATAACATTACTCTCAAAATGTGTTGATAATAGCTCCTTGATCATGGTGTTCTCTAGGGGAAAAATGACTTAAAGGATGCTCTAATTTATATTATTTAGGACAAATGGATGACTAGCCATGATTAGATTAGGCATCAATGGCTAAGATCAAATGAGACATGGATCAAGATGTGGATCACTTAGATGGATGGACAACATTAAAAGGTGATGGATGGACAAGATTAAGTGAGACAACTTAAGGGAAGGATAAGACCTATCCTCATAAGGTCGGCTTAGGATTTTTAGATTTTTGTGCCAAGATGAGGATAAGTGGGAAAATATAATTAATTAAATAATATAATTAATTAAATAATATAATTATTTAATTAATTATGGGAGAAGGTGGGAGCTATAAGGGTTGGCTATGAAGGTATCCACCCAAGATCTAGGACTTCATGAAAGCACATGAGAGATCAAATGAGAGAATGATTCTATTCTATCAATGAATGCAAAATTATTATTATTTTACAATGTACATGATATGCATTGCTTATAAAGACAAGGATGAGATGTAGGATGAAGTCATATGACAAGTGTCTTAATCCTATGACATGAGACAACTAGAGGATAAGATGCCAACTAGTTGATAAGATCACATGACATCCTAGAATTATATAGACTTATCCTAAGAAAACTTAACATGTGAACATGTGTGAATAGGACTAACTAATGACTAGTTAGATAATGTGCCTAGTTCACACTACAAGGGGTAAACCAGATAGGTAATAACCTTGTTCACACCAACATCCCCCCTTAAGTGCAAATTAGGGAGAAGTAGAGAAATGCAAAGATGCAATGATGGGTCCTGGCTACTAGGCCATGTTAGGTACCCAAGTACAAACAATTCTCTCACAAACAGAGTAAAGGAGAAAAGATCGTAGGAAAAAACCCCTCTCCAAAAGAGAAAAAATAAAGTGAAAGAAGAAGTGATAGTAGGAGGACTCAACATGACCCCCCAAGGACTACTTCTATCACATATGTGCAATCAAGTACCCCCATAGGAGAGCAAGAGTGAGACAATAAGTCCCCCCATAAAGAAGTAGCTCCTGTGCCAATGGTGAATTCCTGAAGATGAATGCTGGAAAGTGTCATGTATCTGCAAACAATATTTCTCCCCTTAGGAATAAACTAATCCAAAGGTTGATGTAGAAGAAACTTCATCTCCAAGAAGAGAGATGAGGGAAGAAGTCACATGATGGGTGCCTCTGAAAACTACTCAAATGTTCACATGTCAGAATCAAAGGATGGCACTATGTAATGAGGTGTGACCAATCCAACAACCTGGGTAGACTAATGAAGAACAACCTCCAAAGATGAAGTAGATGGGATAACAGTTGTGTTGTAACTATCAACAAAGATGAGAGATAACCACTCAAGTGTGTCCTCCAAATCTGCAATATGAGATTCACAAAACAAGTCTGATATACCTATCAAGAACTCGTCCCACAAAGATGTATCTGAAAGACTAGAATGATCCTACTCAACTGAAGTGGATGAAGCCATATCAATGTTGATCTCTGAAGAAGCAGGAGGTTGAGGAGATGGAAGCTCAGCACTAGTCTCAAGAACCAGAGTAGATGAAACAACACCAAGGTTCAAGTGACCAAACTTCTCCTTAGAAACATGATTCACACTTGATGCATGAGTGTGAATATCAATCAATAGATCTACAACATTATCATGAGAAAAATGAGAGAATGTATACAAGTGAGATGCATGATCAACCATCCCAACATCAATGATCTCTCTACTCTCCATGTCCCTAATGATCACTGAATTAGGAGTGAACTCAACTATCTTCCATGCACCATAATGAGTAATTTGGTAGACGGAAAGGATATTAGTTGACAAGGAAGGTACACACAATACATTATTGGAAGTACCCTCACCAATATCAATAGTTCCTATACAAGTTGCATGCATGTAAGTATTGTTGCCAATCAAAATAGGTGGTAAAGTACAAGACTCAAATGAAGAGAACATCCTTTGTGAAGAAGCCATATGATGAGAAGATCCAGAATCAAGAAGCTATCTATCTGACTGAAGACTTGTAGAAGCAAAGAGTGTCTGTCCTTTTCCCTTGTTTGTCCCATTAGAAAATCTTGTTTTCCTTGATTGTGTAGATGATGATGGTGTCGAAGAAGAGGATGAAGTAGATGACATGGAAGATGGAAATTTGATATTGTTCTTTTGAAGAAGGTGAGTCAACTCATCAATTTTCTTCTCATAAAACTTATGCTCATCATGTCCTAGTTTCTTGCAATATGCACACTTTGGTCTCTCCTTCTTAGATGATTCCTCTTTGGGAGAGGATGAGGACTTAGGTGAATTATTTGACTCCTTTTCTTGTTCATTTGTCTTGAAATACTTATTTTTATGTTTCTTGCCTTTTCTAGTTGAAGCCTTTTGATCCTTTGTACCTTGATTAGCAAGAAGAGCTTGAGGTTTAGGAGACTTCAATGTGCCCATGTGTACTAACTTAGCTTGCTCACTTGTGAGTGATGTGGCAAAGTCATCAAGTGAAGGATTTTTGAAATCTTTCCTAAGAGCATCCATAATAGCATAGAATGTAGAAACAAAAAATGAATAGTCAAGACCAAGTTTGGCAAGGATTGAAAGAATCAATTGAGTGTCCTCTTTTTCAATTCCACATTGTTTGAGCTACAATCTAAGTGACTTTAGCTTTGTGAAGAAGTCTTAGATGCTTGAAAAGTTAGTTGGATTCAAACCAATTAATTTATTCTCCAATTTGAAACCCCTCATAGTATCTTGCTTATCAAAGAGATTCTCTAAGGTAGTCCAAATTTCATTTGGTGTTCAATATGAAAAAAGTGATCAAAAGAAATAGACAAGAATGGTGTTCCATACGCTTGATCACATCTATTGTACCACTTTCTCTTTTCTGTAGCTATTGTTGGTTCAATGTTTGTACCCATTGTAACTCTATGTAAACCCAAGCTTTTGAAATGAATCTCTATTTTTGTTTTCCACTCATGATAGTTATATAATGTGAGTAGAGGAAGTTTGGTTTGATCCATGATAGAGATATAAGAGTACAAAAAAGAACAACACAAGTACAACCCCTCTTTTACTCAATCAATGAGATCACTCCAACCAAAAAATGATTGTGGAACTTTATAATCAGTACAATTACAATTGCCATAAGCCAAAACAACAAAGTGGTCTTTGATTTTGGTACAATGCAAAAGCCAAGATTAGGCTAAAAATGAAAGTAAAATTTTTGAGAAAAACTAGATCAAATTGATTACAGATCTGGAAAGTACTCAAAAAATTATGCACTTTCAAAAAAATTCACCAAAAAATGTTGTCATATGAGCCCGAATGAAGCCTTTGAAGTTCTGAAAAGGGGAATAGCTCAGGAATAATGATAAAAAAAACTATAATTTCTAGAAAAACTAGGCACCAAAATCAAAATCTGATTCCACCACTACAAAGCCTGTGAAATTTTGACCCATATCAAAAAATTACTCGAAAAAAGGAGCAAAAATGAGCAAGATATGAGCCTTCAAAGTTGGATTGTCAAAACCAAAATTGCAATGGAGGGGGGAAATTGGGCCAAAGGCCTGATGACATCAGCATCCTGAAAGCTAATGTTAGCAGAATAATTGGAGGAATCTTTTGAGATTCACTGGAATATTCCACCAATCACTGGAAAATGATAACGTCAACATGTCAAGAAATGACGTCAACAGAGGAGCACCTATGGATGACATCAGCTGACATGAAGATGACATCAACAGAGGAGCACCTATGGATGACATCATCTAACTTGAAGATGACGTTAGCAAAAAATAATGGATAGAATATTCTTTTTGTTGTTGAAATATGTTGTACAGACGCTAAGTTATGACATCATGATGACGTCAGAAAATGCAAAAATAAACTTGCTAGAAAATGCACAGATTCACCTAAATATTCCAAAACCACCACCGGATTGTACTAAACCATCCTTTTTCTGTTGAAACCATTGTCTGAACACTGAAAATTGCCTTCTCGTAGACGGAAACCACTTCCAAGAAAGAATTTAGAGGTTTCGCAATAGCATTGACCAAGTTCTGGGAACTATTTCTCAAGATATGCTCTTACTGCCTGTTGAAAACTACGCTGGGTGGTTTGGAGGCCTTCAAGAATTCTGGATGCTGAAATATTCCACTCAAGGACAATATATGTTGTTGTTGGTGGTCTTTTAGTACCGTCAGGAAGTAATTCTCCCATGACCAGTTATTGAATGTCACTGATAGGACTTTAGTGGGTGGCAGGCCCCATTGTGCCACGAGGTGCCCTCTGACAGGCCCGCAGGTACCCTGATAGTAGGGTATGAGGGATAAGTCTGCAGACATGTACCCTCGACCCTTAATATATTTTTTCAATTTTAAAAAACAATCCATAGAATTTAATAAATTAACCAATGTTTAATGGCATTACCCGGTGGATAACAAATGTGTGAAGATTCCTTTACACAATACGCCACCGCCAAAGATTCTAGAATATTCTCTACAGGCGATCTGTACGGACGGTGAAAGAGGGTAAATTTTTTTTTATGGCTCCAAGCAAAAATGTCTAATTTTGGCATTTAGATAGTTGATCTGTAGGTTTTCAGGCCTCCTGGACACAATGGCATGGTCAAATTTGACCCAAAGTGCTCCAAAATTGCAACTAACCACCTCCCAAATTGAAAACCTTGTAGATCTAGCCTCCAATGTCTAATTTGGACAAATCAAAAGGATAAACTGACTATCTCAAACACCCTGAATACAATGGTGTGCTCAAATTTGCACCAACATACTCCAAAATTGACCTGCAATATAAAGCCACAAGAAGGAAACCCTCCAAATCTAGTTTTTCTATCAAGTCTCTCTGATTCTCCAGGGAATCATTCAATGCAAGAGAAGAGCATACTCAACTATTCAAGATCCACCATGATTTGCATTCAAGATCTCTCAAAAAATTGACTAACAAGAAGTGATTCCTCCTAGCTCTAATACCAAGTAAGAGTTGTCTATGAAGGTATTAACCCAAGATCTAGGACTTCATGAAAACACAAGAGAGATCAAATGAGAGATTAAGTCTATTTTATCAATGAATGCAAAAATATTATTATTTTACAATGTACATGATATGCCTTGCTTATAAAGACAAGGATGAGATGTAGGATGAAGTAGTCATATAACAAGTGTCTTAATCCTATAACATGAGGCAACTAGAGGATATGATGCCAACTAGTTGATAAGATCACATTACATCCTAGAATTATCTAGACTTGCCCTAAGAAAACTCAACATGTGAACATGTGTGAATAGGACTAACTAATGACTAGTTAGATAATGTGCCTAGTTCACACTACAAGGGGTAAATCAAATAGGTAATAATCCTGTTCACACCAATAGGAGCTAAGAATTAATTAAATAATAAAATTATTAAATTAATTATAAGACAAGCCAGGGGAAAATAATTAATTAAATAACTAAATTTATTTAATTAATTAATTATTGGACAAAGGGGAAAATTAATTAAATAAATTATATAAATTTATTTAATTAATTTTGGCTAAGGAAAATGGATAAAATTAAATAAATAAATAAATATAATGTATTTATTTATTTAATTAGCTAAAGGAAAGGACAAGGCGACAGGGGACAACTAAGATAGATGACAAGGTCAAATCTAGGTGTCTACAATTACTAATTGGTCTTCGAGAAGAAATCTATTTCCAAGGGCAAGGTAGAGAAGTACAAAGCAAGGTTGGTTCCTAAGGGATATTTTGAGATGGGGGGATAGATTTTGATAAGATCTTTTCTCTAGTTGCAAATTTTACATCTATTAGGTTTCTTTTATCTATTGCTATTGCATTTGACCTTGAGGTTGGGCAAATGAGAAATCTAGAGGAAGAGATCTACATGATGAAATTGAAGCACTATGTGGTAAAGAGTAAGGAGAAATTGGTTTGCAAGTTAAAGAAATCTCTTTATGGTCTTAAATGATCTCCTAGAAATTCAATTCATATGTTTTGATGGGATTTGTTAGATCGAAATTAGATCATTGTGTTTATTATAAGAAGGATAGTAATCATTATATTATTGTCACTTTATATGTGGATGATATGTTGTTGATTGGTGGACAATAATGATATGATAATGGATTCGAAATCTTAACTTTCATTACTAATTGACATGAAGTACTAGAGGTTGTTAAGTTTATCTTAGAGATAGATATTATAAGGAACGGGCTAACAATAACTTTGCTTAATTCAAATGAAGTATATTAAGTCTGTTTTTCTACATTTAACATGGATGATATCAAACTAGTGAGTGTTCCTATTCTAGTAGGAACAAATAGTTCCATTGAGTAGTATCCTTCAACAATTGGTGAGATGGAGGACACGAGTCATGTCCCTTATACTAGTGTGGTTGGGAGCCTCATGTTCATACCATGGTCTACAACAAACTAGACATTGCCCAAGTAGTAGGAGTCTTGATCTAGTTTATGGCTAATTTTGGTAGGGAGCACTAGGTATTGGTGAAGAGACTTTTTAGATGTTTGCAAGGCACCATAGACTATTCTATTTACTACTAGGGAGACATTTTAGGACACTTAGAGCATGCATGTAAGAGTCTCAATGACACGTATAATAGCACCTTGGGTCACCTAGAGCACATCTGTAGCAATGTTGGTGATGGTCGTAGTAGTGCATTGGAATACATAGAGCACACTTGTGATAGTTCTATAGGAGACCTACAAAACATAGATAAATTATAGGGGCTTGTAGACTCAGATTGGGTAGGAGATATGGAAAACATAAGGTCCACTAAGGCTATGTGTTTATCCTGTTTGGTGGTGCAATTAGTTGGATGAGTATGTGATAGGCAATGGTCACTCTTGTCATTGTAGAGGCATAGTATATGGTAGATACTCATACTTTTAAGGAGGTAGTCTAGCTTCAAATTTTGTATTTAGATGTTGGGTTGAGTTAAGGAGCTATGAGAATTAACTTTAATAGTCAGAGTGTTATTATCTTGGAAAAGAACCCTACATTTCACACATGTATAAAGCACATTGATATGTAGTACCATTATGTTCCTTACATAGTGGAGGATGGGAGGGTTCTAATCGAAAAGGTGGACACTTTGGTTAATGTTGCAGATGTATTGACAAAACTTGTGAGCAAAGAGAAGTTTGGATGGTGCAACGAGACTATGGAAATTTCCACCCTTAGTGGGTAGTTCACTTTTTTTGGTATTCCATTTTTTGTTGCAAGGTTTATGACAAGTGAGAGAATATTGGGATTAGGTGTCACAACTATGCAATTCCTAATAGTTGTATTTAGTATTTATCTTTTATTATCATTATCCCTGCATAAAAAATGCATGTCACTTAAGGTGGAGCTCTATGCCACATGTAAAATGTACTATGATGTGTAAGAGCATATATGACATTGTAAGATGCGCAAGAGATTATATGGTACATAAGAGCATGAAAATAGGGAGCTTATTGTGAACTAGAAAGTCTAGGAATATTTTTGACCAACTTATGACATGTAGGAGCATCTTTCCCAAGGATAAATGGGTTTAAAATGGAGAACATTGTTTTGGTGGGTCACAATGACATTAGGAGTAATGATCCATGTTGGTAATGTTTACCCATCATGAGATAGGCATTGGAATTTGAACCTGGGACTTGGGCACCACTTATATCCCATGGTTTTAGGCTTGGTTTGAGATAGAGATGGAGAGGCACTTGTATCTATAGGGGTTATACAATTGAAGTTTCTCTAGATGTAGTTGCTTGTTAGGATTGAAGGAGTGGATGCTCAATAAATGTATTATAACCACAATGATTGTGATGATACACTGAGTGCTCCTTTGACGTTGGGTTTAATTTATGACACGTAAGAGCATCTTTTCAAAGGATAAATGAGTCCAAAATGGAGTACCCTATTTTGGTGGGTAGCTATGAAATTGAGAATTGTGTTCCATTTGGGAATGTTGACCCATCATGAGATAGGTGTTGGAATTTGAGCATGGGATTTGGGTGCCACTTTAGCCCATGATATTTTGCCCATGAATTTAATCTTGGCCTATTTAATAGATGCTTGAGATGGAGATGGAGAGGCACTTGTATTTGTAGGTGATTATGCTACCAATATTTCTCTAGGCATAGTTGGTTATTGGGATTGAAGGAATGGATGCTCTATTAACATATTTGTAACCATGATGATTGTGATTACACATTGAGTGCTTCTTTGATGATGGGTGTTTCCTTGAAAGGGGTTTCCTAGGGTATGTACTATGTTATGTGATTTTACTTGTGCTACATGTTTATAAATATTTCAAAAATTGTTAGATCCTGACCTATTTAATATTTCTTTCCTCTTAATATTATGTAGGAAATTATTTGGTTATATTTAGATCTATTTCACTCACTGGATTTATTAATGGATCTACAACATTCAATGAAGTGTTCACCTTCTCAATTAAAACCTTCTTGTCCTCCAATGCCATGTGTCAAGCAAAATCACACTACACATCAATGTTCATTGTTCGTACTTGAAACATAGATTCTTGGCTAAATTTATTGCAATCTAACTACCATAGTCACTTCTCACTACATCTTGTATCAAGTCAACATCTGAACACAATCTCTAACGGCACATTACTTCTGTACAAGTGTGATTTTTCCAAGACTTAGCTTTAATATTCAAAAGAGAAATAAAATAATGTCTCTTGTTTATCCAACTAACAACACCGAATAGGTTAAACACATAACAACTAGTGGGTCTCCTAATATCAATGTCAGCAACCTAGTCTACATCAACAACACCATATATATCCATTTCCTTTCCCAAATCAGGTCCCCCTTAGTATAAAATAGAATACTCTAAAGTGTCGTGAAGATATCTAAATACCCTCTTTACTATAGTCCAATGATCTTTTTCTAGGACTAGGCAAAAACATACTCAAAACTCCCATTCCTTGGGTTAGTATCTAGTCTTTATACAGACCATCACATACATAAGGCTTCCAATAACACTAACATATGGAACATGAATCATGTTTTCTATCTCATCCTCTATCTTAGTGTAGTATTCCACTGATAACTTTGTTCCTATAGAAATAAGAATAGTCATTGGCTTACAATGTTAGATCCTAAAACACCACACCAAAAAGTTAATATACTTCTTCCAACTCTACCAAAGTTTCTTGTTAACCCTATCTCTGCTAATATTCATACCCAAGATAAACTTAGCAACCCCTAGATCCTTATTTTCAACTATGAGGTAAGTTGAGATTTAAGCACCCTAATCATGTCATTATTGTTACTGATTAACATGTCATCAATGTTAGCAAGAAATGTAAAGGGAATACTAGTCCAGAGATTCGGTCCTCAGTCAAGTCTTTGTAGTCATTTTATACCCCGGTCAGGTAGCTAGAGATTGACAGTAAAACATAAAGAATAACCAAACAAAACAACACATATATATCACAATAAGATAACACACATCATTACCTAATACCGACCGACTTCCATATATATATTAGCAGCAATCAAATACATACATCCATTGTTCATCCTCCAGCATGACGTCTATGTCATTGCTTACATCAAAATATACTTCTATTCTCCTACCATGCTTACTTACATTCTACTACTCCTATCTATATATACTATATCTATTATATCAAGGGATATGTCTTCTGTCGGCTTTCGACCTCTACATCATGTCCAATCTCCTCCAGTCAGCTCTGTTCTCTGTCAAGGAACCTGCTAACATCATCCCCCCACAAAATTATGTCTTGTTAGGTCAAGACATGTAAAGTTAGCTACTAGGTAGGATAGTCTTGTATATTTTCTTGAGCTGAAGCAGACTAGTATCCCACTACTTTTTGGCCTTAGCCACCATGGCTATCTATCCTTTACTTTCATGTATATTTCCCTTGCTTCTTCTATACTTGCTAGTATCTTTATAGTCTATATGGTTTGTTTGGCCTTTGCAAAACTATCGGTTAGGTTAGCCAATCTCAGGTTTACCACCTCCCTTAGTTGTTTTATTTGACCCTTTATTTGATCCCTCTGTTCTTGGAGCTGTTGATGTTGATTATGCAATGTCTCCATCTGTGCTCTTATCACTCCATCCTTATTTGCCATAAGATCGTATTGTGCTGCCACATTGGTGATCTGAAGCTCTAAAGTATCCATCTGATCTTTTATGGCTTTTGTGAATTGTGGCCATTTTAGGCAAAACTGGTATAGTATATTAGCCTCCACTATGCTCTGTTGTATGTTCTTTATTTGTGTCTCCAGCTGAGTGTGTGCCTTGGCACACTTATTAGTCATTTCTGCCAGTCTTTTCTTGTTCAGTTGTTTTGTTACCTTCTTCTCTAGCTGGCTAGAGTACTCCTTGAACCCTTGTGTTAACTGTTTCAACTGATATGATAGGGGTAAGGTAGTATCTCTTGGAGTTTTCAGCATCTCCTTAGCTAATGTGTCCACCGCATCTTGTAGGAGTTCACTTCTCTCTACATGTTGCTTCAAAATTTCTGCTCTAGCAAAGGAGTGAAACACATCTCCTAGTTGTAGCTTTTGGATTGGAGATATTCTGACAAGATTTATCTATCCTTCCACTACCAACAGTTGTAGTAACTATGGTGTCAAAATTGGTGTTATTTGTTTTTGTTGCTCTAAAAATTCTTTGATAGATTCAATAGAAGATGAGGTCTCTAGAATCTCAGTTTGATGTGCCTCTCTTTCTTCCTCTATGTTCTTTTCTCTTCCTTCTCCCTTATCCTCTAGGTTCTCTATTTGCTGCTCTGTATTCCTCTCCTCTCTATTTGTATTCTCCGGAGGAGGTACCCCTTGTGTCGAAGCTTCCGATAAACTGTCCTCTATTCTGTTCTATTCTTTTGTCGGTGTCTCAATATTATGTGGAGGTGAAGGTGTCAGTTGTTGTTGTTTTTGCTCTTTGATTGCTTGATATATCTTTGTTGTTATCTCTTTTGTCTCTTTTTATATTTTCTCCTCTGCTTTCTTGTTCCCACTCATGAGGGTATCTACCCTATGTTTTTTTCTCATCTCCATGGCTTGTTGTTGTATCAACTTATTTTTCTCTTCCAGTGACAATGTGTCAGTAAGTTTATTAATAGCCTCTTGCCTTATTTGTTCCTCCAATTGGAGGGCCTTATTTCTCTTTTCCCTCAGTAATTCTATTAAGCTCTATAGAAATCCCTCCATTATTTCACCCAATGTCTTGTTCTTGTCCCTCATGTATTGTATCATAGCAATAACTATCATTTGTTTATTCTCTTCGGAGGACTCCGTGTATAAAAGAACAGTTTCTTTCAACATTCCTATATTCTCCATTACATTGATCAGTGCCTCCAGGTTATAGGTCTCCTATGTCAGATCCTCTGATTGTTGTGCTACTGGTTCCTCCTTCGGTTTCTTTTGTGACTTCTTTTTTTTCTTCAACTTTGATTCCTGCTCCTCTCTTTCTTCATCAGACTCAATTTCCTTAGTTTTTTTTTTCTTTTTTTCTGTTGTTTTTGTCAGGGGCCTTCTTCTCTATGTTCCTCTTCATCCCTAATAGGACTTCTGATGCTACTCTTTCTCTGGATGATACAGTAGAGGATGATGGTGCTTGTGAGGCTATCCTTTCTAATCTCCTTACTATCAGAGCCTCCTTAGTAGGCAAGGGAGTTGATGTGGTTGGCTTCTGAGCTGAAGTAGTTCCCTTTTTTGGAGCTCTCCACAGTTTATGCAACCTTTCTCTATTCTTTTCCAGATGTTCCTCTGCATCCTTCTTGTGTTTCTTATCCATAACTTCTGAGTAGGTGCCATACCTCTCCGCAATTGTGTCCTTCAGTTTGGTTAATAAGTGTTGTGTATAAATATTGACTTCTATTGCAGTTGTCTCATAGGGAAACTTAGGTATCCATGTTGTTCTCGGCTCCACTGCCTCCATATATGTAAATTTCTTATCCACCAAGGTTATAGGTCTCCTGTGTCAGATCCTCTGATTGTTGTGCTACTGGTTCCTCCTTCGGTTTCTTTTGTGACTTCTTTTTTCTCTTCAACTTTGATTCCTGCTCCTCTCTTTCTTCATCAGACTCAATTTCCTTAGTTTTTTTTTCTTTTTTTCTGTTGTTTTTGTCAGGGGCCTTCTTCTCTGTGTTCCTCTTCATCCCTAATAGGACTTCTGATGCTACTCTTTCTCTAGATGATACAGTAGAGGATGATGGTGCTTGTGAGGCTATCGTTTCTGATCTCCTTACTGTCAGAGCCTCCTTCGTAGGCAAGGGAGTTGATGTGGTTGGCTTCTGAGCTGAAGTAGTTCCCTTTTCTGGAGCTCTCCACAGTTTATGCAACCTTTCTCTATTCTTTTCCAGATGTTCCTCTGCATCCTTCTTGTGTTTCTTATCCATAACTTCTGAGTAGGTGCCATACCTCTTCGCAATTGTGTCCTTCGGTTTGGTTAATAAGTGTTGTGTATAAATATTGACTTCTATTGCAGTTGTCTCATAGGGAAACTTAGGTATCCATGTTGTTCTCAGCTCCACTGCCTCCATATATGTAAAATTCTTATCCACCAAAAATGTGATATCCTTGATGTATTTTCTCACTGTCCCATAAGGGATTCTATCCCTTGCCCTCATTTCTTTTTGTAGGGTTTTGAAAAACCCCCGGTATGTGGCACTAAATGCTTTGGTACCAAAAAATGAAGCTATATGTCATTTAACCTCTAACCCTACCAGTATATTCTATTGCCATTTTTTCCTTTTATACCTTGGCAGCTCATTCAAAAAATAAAATGTAAGGCAAATGATTAAATACCATACCGGAAGTTGTAGTTGGAGTCTTTGATATTTTATAGGTTCTCCAAAAGCTATAGGTGCATTACCTCGCAAAGGTCAAAATCCTTGCCCTCTTTCACCATCTGATAGGCCATATGAATTGCGATTGTTGTGGTTAAACCCTCTCGGTTGGCATAGTAGACTTTGGAAGCAATGCCCATTGTAGCATACTTTACCCTTGGACCTGTGATATCTTCCACATGCATGTTTCTTCCGTTTATTGTAGCTCTAGTCAACTCCCTCACTTGGTCTATCCTTATAGCTTTCATTGTCGGTAAGGGTCCTATGGTACTTAACCCTATCACTACCCTAATAGCCTCCTTTGTTATTCTATAGGGTTTGTCTAGGTAGATAAACTCATCATGTACTCTATTGAGGATAATCCTTATCCATTCATGGACCTCTGAGAAGTCAGAAAAGTCTTTCCATATGTCTAGTTTCTTTGCTTGTATATTTGCATATTTCAGCAGATACCCTGTATCTCCAAATAGTGTGTCTCTCAACTCTTCAAACTTCATGTGATTGATCTATGCCAGAGTATTATGAATATATTTCATGTCATCCTCTATGTACACCACACTTGCCAGCACATTTGAGAATGCGCCATCCAAATCCACCTCTAGGGCTTTCCAGGGATATGTCTTGAAATTTGGTCGTGGCTTGTGAGTAATGTCTATCAACTCAGGAGTCGCCATTGTCTCTTCTCTAGTTGCCTGTGTACTTCTTCTCTTTACTATTGAATTCTCCGTCGCTTGATTCTTCTCTTGAAACTATGCTTTCTCCAAAGTGTGCATGCAAAGTGAAATTTCTTTAGTGAGATTAGGGTTAAATACCTTTTTGTTTTGCCCTAATTTTTCCCACTTAGCTTTTGCCTTATTTTCCTTTATTACTTTATTTCTTTTTTTTTCTTATAACTTAAGTTCTGCTTCTCCTTAGTGGCTAGGCTTTGATACTGAGTGTTGTCATGGTGGACTCTTTCAGCAATTGCTTTCTTCCTTTTGGAAATAGATAATCTGGCGATTTGATGTCCTAAGCAACCCCTCTCCAATGTTTTCCTTACCTTCTCCCTTTTTCCATCCTATTGACTTGTGACTATGTTGCTTGTATCTTTGGTACTTCAGTCATCTGGGAGTGTTGAATTTTTTGATTCTTTTGTTTCTTTTTCTAACACTTCTGAGATATGGCTTCCTTGTCCTCCCTATATGTGTTCCAAATGACTTGCAGAGCATTTTGATGAAATGCAAAGGATTGTGATATATCCTTCTTGCTAGTTCTTATCATGTAAATGCTTCGGTAACCAAGCATTTTCCTTGTTTTCAGCTCTGGTTCTTCTTTGATCTAAGCTTCTAAAACCTCCTCATTGTCTATACTATAGTGATCATCCTCTATCTCCACTTCACCCTTAGAATTAGGCTATGCTATTATCTCCTCTACATCCAACCTTGTGATTGTATAGAGATTATTTGCATCCTTGTCACTATATTCATCCTGATTTGTTTCTTCTATATATACTTCCTCCATTGATGATCCCAGAGAAATTGTGAGAATTTTGTTCTCATTGGAAAATGATAGCTCTTCTCTCTGGGAGTCTATGACACCGTTTGTATCTACAAACCATCTCAAGCCTAAAAGTGCATTAAAAGCTTCTCCTTTATCCTTCATGGCTACCACAATGAAATCTAAGACATGTTTGATTCCCATTAGGTTGAATTCATCTTGCTTCCATGTTCCTATTGTTTGCATATGAGATCCATTTGCCAAGATTATGTTGTAGGTGTTTTTTGTCAGCTTAGGTCTTCCTAACTGTTCCCACAACTTCTTTGTAATCATGTTGACATCTGCCCCCAAATCTATCATGACATTCCAAACATTTTTGTGATTGATATGAACATCCACCATCAATGGCTTTGTCTTTTAATCTCTATTCATTCTTCCCATCCTCTAGAGTTGACTCCTTTGACCTTGTTCTTATTCCAGTACTTAGAGAATTGCTTTAGTTTATCAATGAGTTTGTGTTGTTGTGTGAATTGGGCTAACTATTACAGAGCATCCACTTCTGTTTTGGTGAAAAATTGCTTGTATTGCTTCTCCTTTTCTTGCTCCTTCCTTATTGTTTTCTTAGCCTCCTTCACAATTTCTTGATGTTGTTTCTTTGTCGGAACAAATTCTTCATCCTCCTCACCATCTCCCTCCTCTGTCTCACTGATATAATGCTTTCTGATATTGGTTCCTTATCTTGTAACCACCGCATCTTTCTCCTTCCTTTTCCTTCTCTCCTTTCCAGTATTTTTTGGTGTGCATCTCCAGTAGTACTGTTCTTCTTCTATGGATTCAGTTGAAGATATGTTTGTCTCCTCTCTATTATTCTTTCGGTAAGTTCTTGCTCCTTGATCTTTTGGTGTTCTTCTTATGATACTTTCTCCTTTTTTATTATTCAGATTTTGTAGCTCATCACTCTTAGACTGTGTTTGTGCATTCCGAAAGTATTATTGTGCTCTCTCAAAAGAAAATAGATCATGCTATGTGCTATTACAAAATGAACACCATTTTTTTCTTTTCAACCCAACATTCATTAGCAAAATGTCCTAACTTACCGCAATTGAAGCATGTTGCATCCTCCCTCCTTTGATTTGTTCCTTGGCCTCTACCTCCTTTGTAGCCTCCAAACCAATCTTTGTCATCATTATTATAGCTATTTCCATATGATGGACTACCAAAATTTGAATTTTGTATTGCATTAACATTACTTTGATTTCTCCAACTTGGCTGCTTGTAGTCCTAATCATATGAATTTCTTTCTTTCATGTGACATGTTGTTGCTCTTCGTAGAGTTTGTATTATTTCTACCATACCATGCTTCCTCTTCTTCATCAGCAAAGTCTCTCCTCCTTCGGAAGTTTTGTGAAGGATAGTCTGGTGTTTCATGGTCATCCCATTCTCCACATAATTTGTAGTATACTGAATTGACTTTTTTCATTATTGCTTTGGTATCTGATTTTATTATGGTGGCTTGTCTTTCATCTTTCAGTCTAGGACATTGATTTCTTAAGTGGCCTTCTCTTGTGTAGTATGATCACCAAATATTAGGTCTTTCCTTATGTGTATTCCCCTCCTGCTTAGCTAATATCTCCTGCCTCAACTTCAACTGCTCCAATTCAAACTTCAGCTTCTCCAATTCTAGGTTTTCCTTCATCTTATCTTGTATGTGCTAGGATTGAGACTCTATCTAGCAGGCCAATGTCACTGCTTCTGCATATGTTTCAAAAATCCATCCATCTAGGGCTGATCTTATTTCAAGGCTTATTCTGGAAATAAACCACTCTATCTTATGATTCTCAGTGAATGGTTCCTCCAATCTCCTAGTTGTCTCCTTGAATCTCTTATCAAATTCCTTTATTGATTCTTTCTCCAATTGCATCAAATCTCTCATCTTACTTACTCCTTTTGTCAGAACATCTAGAACTCCAAAGTTCTCCAAAAATAGCTTCTTGATCTCACTCCATTCCAAGTCATTGTCTGGGCATGTCTTCCTATACCACTTGAATGCTTCATTCCTCAAGGTGCCTATGCAATCAAACGGCTTAATTTCATCCCTTGTTTCTCCCTTTTAGTTCCAAATAGACTTCAAAACAAAAATATGTTCAGCCACTTCAGTAGTATCCTTATCAAATATACGTAACTTAACTGGGGTATACATGATTGCTTTCTTCCAACTCTCAGGTACTTTGCGGTAGATTTCCTCTGGTCTACTTCTTTAGTTCAATTTTCTTCTATCAACTTGCTTTCTTTCTCTTCCCTTGTCTCTCTGTAATCAAATCCCAAAGTACTCTTCTCTTAAAACCTCTGCAAAATTACTCTAGATCTTTGCTATTCTCTCTGCTTCTTTGTTTGCTCGAATAACTTCCTTCTCAACTAAAATTCTCTTGACTTTATATGGTACTTGGGATGGCTCATAGTCTAGGGGTTGTGTCTCTTCATAGTGTCTCTTCAAAATAGGGGATTATCTTACCTTTATAAATGACATCATGTCAGCATCCAATGTTGATTCAAATAGCCTTCCAAAAGCCTCAAACTCCTTTCAATGTTTACCACATCTTCTCTTTCTTCGCTTATCTTCTTTATGCTTCAAAAAATTAGCTCCTCTATATATTCCTCATCCATCTTTAAAATCTCTAGTGTTACTTCATCTTCTCCAACACTCTACAACATAAACCCTAATTTGCCTGTTCCTTCTCTTTCTCTCCCACATTTCCCTCTTACAGCACCCACAGTGGCGCACTCTTCTACATTCTCCATCACATTCTCTATGCCTTAATCTTCTAGTCTCCTTTCTCTGGTAGCACTCTCCCTAGCGCACTCAACAACATCCTTCATGATGCGCTTATCCTCTTCCTTCCTTTCGGCAGCACCCTCAATGGCACGCTCTTCAAATTTCTTCTGTATTTTCTTCCACACTTTGTATCATCCTCTCTTTTTCCATCTCTTGTGACCTTTCCATTCTTTTGTGGTAATGCTCCTGTCTCTCTTGAGTTTGCTTCAATCTCTCTTCTTCACTTATCACCATTCTAGTTCTAATTTCTTCGTCGATCCTCTTTTTCTTCCACTGCTCCCCTTTCACCATGGGTTTTTTTGGATTTGGTGTTCCATTAGTCCTTTTATATCCCATGAAAATCTTATTTGAAGAGTCGCATCATTTAAAAGGTCCTTCTAGACCCTACCCCCTTCCCACTTGCCATCACCTTAAGTGCCCGCCCCCCTCTCACAGAGGTAGAAACCTAAGGAGATGAGAATTCCTCCACACTTTCAAAAAAATTCCTGCCAATCTCACCTTTTCTCCTTTTCAGAACTCTGTGCTACTTCTTTAGATGTTTTTCCCTTACATTCTTTAACTACCCTCTTCCAAGGTCCCGGCAATAGAACCAAATGTTAGCAAGAAATGTAAAGGGAATACTGGTTTGAAGATCTGGTCCTCAGTCAAGTCTTTGTAGTCAGTTTACACCCCGGTCAGGTAGCTACAGATTGACAACAAAACATAAAGAATAACCAAACAAAACAACACATATACATCACAATAAGATAACACACATCATTACCTGGTACCAATAGACTTATATATATATTAGCAACAATCAAATACATACATCCATTGTTCATCCTCTGGCATGACTTCTATGTCATTGCTTACATCAAAATATACTCCTATTCTCCTTTCATGCTTACTTACTTACATTCTACTACTCCTATATATGTGTGTGTGTGTGTGTCTATGTATATATGTATATATATGTATATGTATATGTGTATATGTATATGTATATATATACATATACATATATACATATACATATATAAATATACATATACACATACATATACATATATATACATATATACATAGATATATATACATATATATATGTATGTATATATATATGTATATGTATATATATGTATATGTATATATATGTATATATATATGTGTGTGTATATATATATATCTGTGTGTGTATATATATATATCAAGGGACGTGTCTTCTGTCGGCTTCCGACCTCTGCATCATGTGCAATCTCCTCTGATTGGCTCTATTCTCTGTCAAGGAACCTGGTAACAATCAACATGTAAAATAATAACAATAAAATGGTTATCTACTGTCACGTCTCAGACCTTGTGTTTGATTTCATTTCATTAATGTGTAGGACTATTAGACACTAATGGATGATATTTGATAGGGATATATTATTTGGCTTATGATTATGTCACTTCAGCTATATTTTTCGGAACTAACCTATTGACAGTGGAAAGTGAGTGGGTTTGACTACAGGTTTGTCGAAGGAAAGAACATGTGTTAGGTAGAGGGGTCCTAGCCGCTTGGCAACAATCGATGGGTTCTATTTGGTGTTATTTTACACACACACACACACACACACGTAGAATTACATTCTTGCATGATTGACTAGTTGTCTAACAATCTTCTTGATGCATACATATGTGGTTGTTATCTATCGTCTTTCATTTGATTTTGTTGCTTTTCCCGCATGTCTCTATGATTTCTTGTGATGCCTGTTTTGACAAAATAAATGAGTTAGTTTATATGCAAATGTATTAATGACTTATTTTGATTATGATTAATTGTGGAAATATAAATGCCTAAATTCATTATTTTGATGTGCCTATTTCTTTTGGTAATTATATATATAATATAAAAATTATATTTCTTGTAGTAAAATTAAATTAAATAATATTGTAAAAACTTTCTAGAACAAATAAATCTAAAACAAATAAATTCATTGCCTTTTTATTAAAAATAAAATATTTAATTTTAGAGTAAACTCTATAAATATAAAAATAGATTTACAATAGTAAAAGGAGGAAGCATGTTGCACATGCATGAAGGAGTTAAAAATAATAAATAGAGGATTTTTGCATGACAATAAGGAGGTTGAAGGAATTTTTAGGGTTTCAAGGTTAATAAAACAAAGAAAAGCTCTTTCAAAAAAAAGAAAGACAATAAGACATAGACGCGAGAAGAATACATTCACAGACGCAGAGAAAGGAGAACACAGGAAGGGAGGAGGTGGAAGTTAGTTGAGCACAGAGAACAAGAAAGAATACAGGCACCAGAGATAGCGATATTTCTCTACTATCTTTCTAAATCTTACAGTTTCTCTTGTTATTGTCGACCTTCTTTAAATAATTAAATGGTTTGCTTGATAATCAAAACCACCTATCTGTAACTATTGAGCTGCTCAATTTGTATATGGTCAGTTAGGTTGGCTACTTTATGAAATCAATGTCAGGAATTTATCTCTAATCTATTGTTTTCTTTGTTATCCTGTTTTGCCCCCAAAGAAAAGCACTGCTAGCTTTTATCTTGTCTGATATGTGTTCCTTCATTCTTTCGTCCGATTCCATTTGGATAAAGTCTTTAATTACTTTCTTAGAATTGAAAACTTCTAATCGACTTTACCACTTTTTCTCTACTTAGCCTACAAAGTATATCCAACGGCTTCTTTTGTATTCTTTGTGGTCTACAATTATATACTTTCAACCTTTATAGATGCCTGAAGGGCCTATGTTCGTTGGTTGGCCTTTCTTTTGTTAGAAGCAGCTTCTATCAAAACTAAATGACTTCTCCCATCATGATCACTTCTGTTATAAACCATTTGTTTAGTTTTGAGTCTCATAACTTGTGTTCTTTGGAGATCGGCCTTTGCTAGAACAAACGACCCTTTTCCACGATTTGGTCAATGTCTTATCTAACCTGCATTCCTTGTGTATATTTCTTCAGCAATGATTTTCTATTTTATCTAATCTAACTTTTTTCGGCGACTTCTCGCTTGATATTCAACCCTACCAGTTTGGGTCTGGATCTTTCTTTATCGACTACAATTCAGATGTATTCATCCTTCTTAATACCTGTGTGTTGTTTTAAACTCGGTTCCTTAGATTTTGCTTTACCTCTATTACAGAAGTTAGGTGGCGGCCTTCTTAAGGTATTTATTTTGATAGCTTTTCCTTGTTTCGAACCGCTTTCTCCTTACTAAAAAATAAATTTTCTTTATAACTGACAAGATTTTATTATCTTAATGGCCTTTTTAAACTTGATTCGACTTGTTTGAGCATATTCACAGCCTTCATAGTTTTAACGTCTAGTATATATTTTTTTCTTTTCAACAGCCTACATAGTGGTTTTACGGCCAAGGAGGATGTTTCATCTTGTTTACTATCTTTAAACAACTTTTGTTCATTGTATCTTGGCCGCTGTAGTTTTTTTATTTTGTTTTTATGGTGCCTGGGTTTACTCTAACCGTTTTTATGTTTTCTTTTCTCTATGTCCATGATCATCTATTTATGAAATACAGTCTTGAAATGTCTCTATTATTTTATTACCGAGCTGGTTACTTATTGGTACAATTAATGTACAATTAAGTTGTATCTAAGTGATGATAACATGTAATATTTGTAGTATGTGTTTTACAGTTGGATATGTTTCAACTTGCCATTAAACAAATATTATGCTCATGTACCCTAGATGTCTCAAAGTTTGTAACTAAATATTTGAAGAGTGTGGAATTTAATTAGATGTGAACCTAGGTTGTTTGGATCTCTTTCAACTCCACTGATGAGCCTCAAGCATGATACAAAATTCAATTAAAGAACCTTGTAGGTCATTAAAGGACCTTATACCTAACTTACTAGTAAGATTTATGATCAAACAAAGACATATGTTAATAGTGCTTAAATGAGAAGTAATCCTTAATACTTGTGAAGAATTAACTTTTTAATGTCATGTGATTATTGGATAAATTTACACATTGAAAGATAGTTATCTTCTTGCAAATTGGATCATGTATTCTACCAAAATTATAGATTTTTGCATCTTCCTAAAAGTATGACATGTGCAATCGGGATAGAGTATTTTTCTTTCTTGCTCATATGAGATTCTTGAAAATGGGTGCATTGGAGTTAGAGTATTTTTCTTGCTTATTGAGAATCCTGAATATGGGCACTGGGGTTAGATTTTTCTTTTTAAACATCTGAAACAATTTCCTATCCTTGTATTATTGCATACATGAAGTGATTTTCCCTTCTTTTATTTCAAAAATCATGTATTGAGTGAGAATGGCTATTTGTGATATCCATGTTTTATACTTATTGGAAAGATTGCCTTCCAGGACGGGTGTCGAATATGGGGAAACAGGGAAGTAATTTTTCTTTTCAAAACTTGCACACCGTTAAATGGTTAATGCTTTGGCCAAAGAGATTGTGACATTGAAACAGATGTGTGTACCATTGAGATAGATGGTTTGATTGCCTAGTTTATACATTTATATTTTCCCTGCCATGTCCTATTAATGTGATGTTGCATTCTAGTTAAGATGCACGTAGATTAATAGGCATGTACTAGATTCCACCCTGCGCTTGTTTACAGGTTGCTAGGCCCTTCAAGCAAGGTCAGGCATTCCTCAGTTTGAGGAATACCGAGGAAGCGCAAGCTTCGTGGTTGGGTGGAAAAGCACCTGAACCATGTTCTTGTCCTTCGATGCAGCTGATGGCCAGATGGTCGATGATGGTCGAGGACTGATTGTTTGGATTTACTTGATCTTGTTGACAGATGTATATTTTCATTGAACTCAAAATGTTATGTAACGCGAAAGGCCATATTTAAAAATTATATATGTTGTTTTAGAAAGCTCTGTAATTGAACTCAGAAGGATGAATTAAATATGTATGTGTATCAAATTATGAATGGAATCTTATATTGTCGAATGATGTTAACTCTATCTCTCTTCACTTGATGATGTAGTGTAATTACTTTACTTTACTTTACTTCATGATTAATTTAGCTTTGTTTTGGTTATGTATGTTGAATGTGGAAATTCAGTACTTTACATCTACTTGATAAAGGTAAACATTTGTTTATATTTTGTCTTGACTAACCCCCAATTCAACACATAGGTATCAAATTACCAATACCACGTTCTAGGTGACTACTTCAAGTTATAGAGAGGCTTCTTCAACCTGCAAACCAAAATCTCATTGCCTTTTACCATATAGTGCTTTGGTTGTGTCATGTAGATTTCCTCCTCTATATCCCCATACAAAAATGTTGTCTTAATATCTATCTGCTTAATCTCTAGATCATATGTAGCAACTACAAATAAAAAAACCTAATGGAAGCTAACTTTGCAACTAGGGAGAAAATCTCAATAAAATATATTCTCTCAACTTGAGAATAACCTTTTGCCACCAATCTTGCCTTGTATTTTTTAGAATTTTCATCAAACTTGGACTTCCTCTTAAAGACCCATTTGTAACTAAGTTTACTTCCTTTAAGCAATAGAACCAAGTCCTAAATCCCATTATTCTAAATAGTTTATGGTTAGAATGTTGTCTTTAGAGATTATAGATGACGAAGATACACTTCTTTGCTTTGAAATCCAGCTTGGATCTCTTCTCCTTAGGCACATGTAAATATGACTCACAACTAAACACTTTGAGATGTCAAAGTGAGGACTTATTTTATGTCTAGACCTCCTCAAGTGCCTTATAAACAAGCACTAATGTAAGATATTGATTGATAAGATAACAAAAAGTAATAACTACTTATGCCGAAAACTTTTGCTCAAACCTAGAACAACTAAGCACACTCCTTTCCCTCAACATTTTGTCCATGTGCTCTATAACTCCATTATGATAAGGGGTGTATGGAGTTATCTTCTATCTTGATATAACATTATCCTTGGGAAAATTCTAAATTATGAAACAAAATTTTCCACCATTCTTAGTTATCAAAGTCTTGATCTCCTTTTTAGATTGGTTCTCGACAAGAGCCTTTAACTCTTTGAAGCTACATAATACTTTAGGCTTATCCCTATGAAAGAATACCTACATGTTTTCCAAGATAAATCATCAATAAAAGATATATAATACAAGTCTTTTCCTAAAGAAGTAGCATTGACAAATCCAAATACATTACTATGAACCAAATGCAATATCCCTTCAAATCTAGAGTAGACATAAAGTAAAAACTAACACAACTTTGTTTACCATAGATATAATGTTCACAAAAATTAAAATCCAAAGAGAAATCTATAGGTCCCTTAACCATTTCCTTAGATTTCAAAGTCCTTAAAGATGTTTCTCACCAGCATTGCCCATACACTCATGCCATAACTTTATCTTCTCAAAATGAAGCTTATGATACTATAAAATAAGAAACTTGGAACTATTACATTCAATAATTATGCCAACATAGTTTCTAAATAGAGTTTCAACATGAAATCTCCTTGACAAAACATGGATTCTTTAATCATATCACATTCTTCCTTTCTAAATGAAACATGCACATCCAAATCATTCAATTTACTTATAGAGATCAAGTTCCTTGATAAACAAGGAATGTGCAACACATGAAAAGGATTTTTCAACCTTCCATCACTAAACATGAGCTTGACCTTTCCACGACCAAAAATATCAGGAGATGAGTTATCTCCCAAGAAGACTCTTCATACACTATAGCTTTCCTACTTTGTAAATCACTCCCTCCTAGAAGTCATGTGGTACGAAGCAACAAAATTAATAAGCCATGCTTTGTCACATGGATATATAATGGAAGATGCTAATACCACATCTCCTAATTCCTCATTGGAGGTCTTCAAGTTCAAATCCTCATTTGGTTCTTTATTAGTTTTCTTCTCCTTGCATTCCCTATGGATATGGACCTTCTTTACATAATCATACATTCCACCTTTGATTTTTCAAGTGATTTACATCTTCCCTTGGAATCGGATCCCTTATCTCCTTTAAATTGTTCTTGCCATTTTCCTTTAATTTACTTCTAATGACCAAAGCATCCTTGACAAATTTAGAAATTTTCTACTTCATTTGTTCTAACAATAAAATACCAATCACCTCATCAAGCTCTAGCTTTGAGACAATACTATTGATTGCCATAACCAAGTTGTCCTATGAATAGTAAGGAACATAGTAACGCGATACACCGATCTTCCTCATTCATCTTCGCAGTGCCCATAGATTCCAACTAAATTACCACAATGTTAAAGACATTCATATGATTTTCATGAGGTATCCATCATTCATTCTTAATGAATGCGACTTCTTCCATAGAAAATACTTGTTCATTTAGAAAATACTTTTCCCCAGAGTTATTTTCCAGTAGATTTATTATGGTTAATATTTAGAGTTAAGATAGTTTAGAATATGTGAAGATATCAAATAGATATAAATGGCAAATGAAAATTACATGTAATATTTTAATAAGAACTCTAAAGTAAATAATTAACATAGTCAATTAATAACACAATCCATAATTAGATTAACATCAAAACCCAAATATATCATGATTCTAATATATTTTATTAGCATTAAGTTTAGTGCTTAATTAATTTCCATCATAGAAAGGAATAAATACATATCTTTTAGGTTTGGAATTTCTCCCATATATCACTCTGGAAAATGGATTAGAGATTTAGCCCCCTTTCAGCGAGTGAGCACTCTAGGAGGAACCTAGTTCTTATTCAAAACCAACCATGTGTTTCCCAAGCATTCAACTCTTTTTCAGAAAACACACACACACAAGTGCTCCAGAGCCATGTTCAACAAAACATGCTTAACACAAGTGCACACACAAGCCCTGGCTAGGAAAATCTTGAATATACACTATACCCCAAGTTGGACACACATTGTGTGCCCCTTCTCCAATGTCGTTGCTTGCCAAATCACTAATCATCTTCCGTCGTGATTTCTTGCAATGCTCTTATTTCCTCCGTTCTCCACCTTCTTCTTCCTTTGAGTGATGCTTCATGCCTATTCCATGTCTCACACAAATGCCTTATATAACCTTTTAAGGGGTGGTTTCTAAACCATCACACCCTTTCACAAAGATTGTCATTAATAATAGTTTAATAAACATAATAACTCCTCCCTATTAAAAGGGTTTTCATAATTATTCTTTATTTATCTCCATTTTAACTAAAAGGATCATAATATCCTTTATTTTCCATCTCCCTTTTAATTATAAAGTGTAAATAAACTTTATCCTCTTATAATTTTAGAGGGTTATTCATCAATAGCTTTCTTTTTCCATTTTGGGTAAAAAGGCACATAACATTTCTCCCCTTATAAATCAGTTGTTGTCCTCAGCAGTTCAAGTTGAATCTACAACATATTTAATAAAAAATAATTAGTCAAGTGTGGATGTAACATTATCAATATCACAATGAATCTACTTCATTTATAATCATATTTCTCAAATTTTAGATCTTTTCAATAACTCTTCTACTTTAATTGAAATCACAGTTAGATCCCATAGAAATACTTTGTTAATCAATAACATGAATAAAACTATAAGTACATTTTCACATGAAATAGATCATGAATTTATACTTGAGAAGCTAATACAAGCATATACAATAAATTTCCTATCAAACAATTTTTTAAATTTGGTCATTAATGTGTAACCTTATCTTTAATACGAATATTTTAATCTTTTAGGTGTCATTTCAACATAAAACATGCAAAAGTATTATCATGTGATCACATAGCACTTACCTAGTGAATGGCATGCATATCCCATATATGTAGTCTCTCATCATTGAGTACCATATACTCAAAATATATTCAAAGACGATAGTCATGCATTCTAGACTACATGAATATCCTCTTTTCATATACCAAATACAATTGAATGGAAACAAGTACACAATAACCTTTAAACAAAGTTCATATTATTTCACATAGCCACTCAAAGAAAACTTTGTGGCAATTTTTGAATCCAACAAGGATGCAATGTAAATTGGTTTATTCTATCAACATGGTGTTTATAATACCTATGTTTATTACACTGAGAACTAACATACTTCACCTTGTCATAGGTTCTCAAATAATGGACAAAAGTATATGTACAAGGTTATTAGGTTGATCAGGTCCAATAACAAAGTACAATAAAACAAAATAAGGTACAAGAAATCATATAATTCACCTGAATAAGCAAAAGAATAGTAGCAAACAATTTCCACCCACAAAACAATCCATAGAAAAATATTATATCCAATCCTTATAAAGAACTAAGTTAACTGAATTTTATTTTAATGTTGGGATTAATTTTAGGATAGTGGTTTTGCTAAAATGATGAGGATATCTTCACATTGATGACCATATAAGACAACTCAAAAAAATAAATTGGACCATGAATAAGTGTTGTTGGCAATTTCCTTAGTATGATGCTTGGACATCTATTTATATGTAAGGAAAAATAATTGGTACTAATTTGCAATCTAAAAAAATGGTTTTCATTTTTCTTGAGGTGGTCTCTCCCCCTGTAAAATTGGACATGTCCCCATGTCTTAGCCTAAGAGAAACTACTTAATGTCACATCCTATAAAATCTTTCTTGTATTCCAATGATATTGTCTGAAGGGTAATAAGTAAAAATAATCTTGGGACCTGTGGGTTATGGGCCCACAATGTAACTTAAGTTGGACTCAAGTAACAAATTTAGATGTAAGTTTTTCTTTTTAAATTAACAACAAACATAGTATCACTACTTTATTCAACTTTGATTAATCAACTCCACATAGTACAAGGAAAACACGTGGGACAAGTAGACATTATATATCATTCTTCATTTTTATTTATTTTTGCTAAATAACTTGTAAAACTAGATGAGAAAATTCAACTAAGAAGGATTGATTAGTCCTTTACTAGGTTTCCTAAGTGACTTTTATAGGTTAGAATCCACGATTGATGTAGACTAATTGTTTAATCTAAATATACGAAGACTCTTGTGAGGAAATTACATCAAGTATAAAATTGACGCATTAATTAATCCTTATCAAAGTTATTTTCTTTCTAACTTATGCTTCAAGGTTTTTATTAAGGACTCAACAATAGAAAAGCATCATATCATCATAACAGCAATCTAATGTTAGTTTTGTGAAATAAAATGATATTGTGTTTTCTACATTCCTATCTTCATATTGTGGTTAGGAAAAATGGGTTGATATAAAATAAGTGAGTTTGGTTTGGTCCTTGGACTAACCAAAGTGACTTCTATTATTATGATTTATAGTTTTAGGATGTATTCACATTTTGTTTGCAAAAATCCTATAGTGGTCATGTTGACCTAAACAATGATATAGTTACAAATTGATATTTTTACCATAGTATTTCCGTATAAGATGTAATTGCTTCCATCTATGAATATATCACCTTACATTAAGGATTCTCTTCAACCACTCCATATGTTAACCAAAGGGTAACTTACAAGAACCCCATCAACATAACATTGCCTCTATGATAACAAGTCACAAAGTATTGAAACCTACTTAATTATGTTCAAAGGAGATAGATTTGATTCTTAGGAGATAACCTGTTATAATGTTTCCTAAGAAAATATCATAATCTCTTTATCATAACATACTCTCATAGATCAACAAATAAAATATTCAAACTGCCTTTAAGGCAATCCTTAAAAAAATATATATTATAAAGTGTTCAAATAAATAATGTAATAACAACTTGATTAAGATGGTCTAACTAACCAAAATATTGACCATAAAATTTCTCATGCATCAATTCCTCTCATTGATAGCTCAAAGCATGTTAACTCAAGGCTAGGGACACTAACATAATTCAAGCATTCAAATATGTTTTTGACATACCTAATTTAGATATCAAGATGAAGACTATAATTATGCTACTTTACAAAATCTATTAGTTCAATAGTTTCCACCCATCATGAAAAATAATTAGCCAAACATGACCAAGTAAAGAAAGTAATGTCAATCCTTGAGTAGAAGTGAAAGTAAGTAATGAGATATTAAACTTGATCTCCTCGTCGATTGGATATTCCCATCTACTCCAATTCTAAGACTAGGAATAAACCAATTTATTTTCTAGAGCATATTTCATCCATGAGAGATTTTGTTAAAGCGTGTCTAAAATCTTAGAATTTATTGTTTTTTTTTTAACTTGTGTAATACAGATGAAGCAAATGATATGTATATCATGCGACATATATTTTAAGCAATAAGCTTAAGTTGAACGATCTATTTGTGATATTGTTCTTCTCTAGCTTAACGAGTTCTAACATTGCTTCATCACTAGGTATGGATGGTAGGGGTCCATCGTATTTGATGTTGACTTCTACTTAATGTGTTCTAGCAACACCATTTTCTTGGTATGTTTAATCGATTATCATACATGTGTCACTTTGATGCTTAGATTTCATGTTTGATTTGTCCCTCTTATTTTTGATGCAGGAACTTCCAGAGGTCATAACTTTTGACCTAAAGGTCCGTTGGAGTTGAAATTTGGTGGGCAGATGCATCGCCATTTTGACACTTTTTCGGGACCTTATTCAATCATCTAGGGCCTCAAAATGAGGTTTTAATG
Source organism: Cunninghamia lanceolata (assembly GCA_027924645.1). NCBI lineage: Eukaryota > Viridiplantae > Streptophyta > Pinopsida > Cupressales > Cupressaceae > Cunninghamia > Cunninghamia lanceolata. Next base: position 727,663 of record BSBN01000940.1, read on the forward strand.
TTTTTTTCGAGATTTTCCTAGTTGTTTTTTCTAGATATTTTCCTAGATTTACTTGCAATTAGATTAGAAAGTTGACAATTAGTCTTTTTTAGTAAGTTTTAAATATTTGGAAACTTTCATGGTCATATGGATAAGGATGCGAAGTTACCAAAAATGGCAATTTTAGAAAGTTGTTAAAATCTGCCAAAAATGGTAATTTTCGTTTTTGTATAAATTTGATATTTATCTTTAGTTGTAGCAGGATGGAATGGGGTGAGAAGAAATTTAAAAATAGTTTTGAGTTTTGTGGGTATTCTTTTGTAATAATAGTGTTGAATTTTATGTTGTGAAGTTTGGTTACATCACTTTTTTTCTCTTAGACACCAAAAACACCTCAACAACTCATATAGATCTTTATTGGGTTTTACATTCACAAGGCAATGAAAACAACAGATTCAAAGAATTTTTTTTCTCTCTTGTTCTGAAGGGATTTTAGCATTTGCATTCCTCTTTTGATGAATTAAGTAATAACATGTGCTTCAAATCCCCGCTATGATGGTTTGAGTATGGATCTACTGATGGATCCAGTGATTCTTCCCATACCTCCCATGCTTTTGACTTGTGCAAATGATTGATCTCTTAGTATCAGTGGAGGGCTTTGTATTTCTATAACAACAGTAGACACATATGATAACAAGGACTATTGGAACAAAATGTTCATTTTTGGAGTAATACTTCTATTCCACCATATGATAACAAAGACTATTGGAACAAAATGTTATTTTTGAAATAATACTTCTATTCCACCAATTGGTTGGGATACACGATATGATGGGAGTTACATGAGTCTACCTTTATAACTTCGTTTCAACATTCTCCTATGGGCCATATTCTTGTCGCTATTTTTCTCTCTTCTTTGTCGATGGGCAGGAAGCACACTAGCAGTTGTACCTAACTCGGTGGAAGCCCTATATCTACAATTGGATGGAGTGGGTGGTTTCATTCTCGAGACTAAAATAAGTGAACTATAGTTTAGTGGCTTGACTTTGTCTATGCATTTCATGAAGAATTCCATGAACAGGCTCAAAGCCATCTAGCATATATTGTGTGCCTGAGACTTCGAGAACAATATCTAGAACTACCCCATATTTTGCTATGAAATCTAAGTGGTACTCTCCTACAAAATCGATGAATTTGTTCTTAAGAAGGCATCTTCTAGAGATGATCAGAACCCACTGGAGCATTTGCATAGAGGCGGATCTATTCGCCTTCTGTAAATGCATTTTGTTCGTAAAACCTTGTTTTAAATTCTTGTCTTCGTGGGATTTTAAAGGAAATTTTGACTTATATAAGTGGCTTGTATTCGCAACATCCTTTCACCCCACGTGGCAAAAAACGAGTGACATGACCCATGATAAAATAGGTGTCAACCCTTCGAAACGAGACATATAATTTTTAGTGAAGGGCCCGTAGATTGTATATAATTTTTTAAAGATCTACTTACGCTTTGAGCTGAATCTAAAGTCCATTATGATCTAGAAGAAGAAATACCATCTAAATTCCAAATTATGACAGTATTAAATCTAAATGTATACATGAGTGGTTGTCAAATTTTAAGAAACTATAAAGCACACAAAATTGTTATAGCAATCTATTGGAGAAGATATATTGAAGCAAGTTTGAACCATATATATTCTTGAATTGTCCTAGACAAGGCCTTCTTTATGAAACATATAAGTCATAACGAGTGAATAACAAATGCAAACAAGTCTTTGTTGCTCATTCCACAAAGAGGGATATATATATATATATATATATATATATATATATATATATCCCTCTTTGTGGAATGAGCAAGAGCAACAAAGACTTGTTTGCATTTGTTATTCACTCGTTATGACTTAGCAACAAAGACTTGTTTGCATTTGTTATTCACTCGTTATGACTTATATGTTTCATAAAGAAGGCCTTATATATATATATATATATATATATATATATATATATATATATATATATATATATATATATATATATATATATATATATATATATATATATATGTGACTAATTTTCAATGGTAGGAGGGTGATAAGTCAATTAGTTTACATTTCAAAATGACCGAATATCTATTCTTTGCATTTTAGATAAAGAGTATGCTTGCTCGAGGAACATGTTTTTTTCATCCCAATTCTTATCTATTGTAATGGAGTATATTTAACAACACCATAGATCAAATTTGGTAGATATATACCAAATTCGATCTATGGTGTTGTTAAATATACTCCATTACAATAGATATATACCAAATTCGATCTATGGTGTTGTTAAATATACTCCATTACAATAGATATATACCAAATTCGATCTATGGTGTTGTTAAATATACTCCATCACAATAGATATATACCAAATTCGATCTATGGTGTTGTTAAATATACTCCATTACAATAGATAAGAATTGGGATGAAATATATATATATATATATACCAAATTCAATCTATGGTGTTGTTAAATATACTCCATTACAATAGATAAGAATTGGGATGAAAAAAACATGTTCCTCGAGCAAGCATACTCTTTATCTAAAATGCAAAGAATAGATATTCGGTCATTTTGAAATGTAAACTAATTGACTTATCACCCTCCTACCATTGAAAATTAGTCACTAAAAAATTAAACAAAAGAACATGTGACATAGAATGAAACTTTCTTAAGGTTTTGACCATGGATATGACCTTCAAACAAGGTACAAGAATGATTATGCGGATCAATAGCTCACTTGAATGTACATAGAGAAATAAGAACCAATTTAACAATCAACAACTAAATAGCCCAATATTCAACTCTGATACCAAATGTAACGCTATTTTTCCCCAGAGTTATTTTGTAGTGGATTTATTATGGTTAATATTTAGAGTTAAGATAGTTTAGAATATGTGAAGATATCAAATAGATATAAATAAAAAATGAAAATTACAACATGTAATGTTTTAATAAGAACTCTAAAGTAAATAATTAACACAGCGAATTGAATAACACAATCCATAATTAGATTAGCATCAAAGCCCACATCTATCATGATTCTAATATCTTTTATTAGCATTAAGTTTAGTGCTTAATTAATTTCCATCATAGAAAGGAATAAGTATGTATCTTTTGGGTCTGGAAGTTCTCCCAAATATCACTCCAGAAAATGGACTAGAGATTCATCCTTTCATCTAGTGAGCACTCCAGGAGGAACCTAGTTTTTATTCAAACCCAACTGTGTGTTTTTGAAGAATTCAACTCTTTTTCAGAAAACACACACACAAATGCTCCAGAGCCATGTTCAACAAAACATGCTCAACACAAGTGCACACACAAGCCTTGGCCATGACAATCCTGGGTGTACATTGTACCCCAAGTTGGACACACATTGTGTGCTCCTTCTCCAATGCTTATTGCTTGCCAAATCACTAATCCTCTTCCTTCGTGATTTCTTGTAATGCTCTTATTTCCTCCTTTCTCCACCTTCTTCTTCCTTTGAGTGATGCTTCATGCCTATTCCAAGTATCACACAAATGCCTTCTATAACCTTTTAAGGGGTGGTTTCTAAACCATCACACCCTTTCACACAGGTTGTTGTTAATAATGGTCAAATAAAAATAAATAACTCCTCCCTTTTAAAGGGGTTTTCAAAATTATTCTTTATTTATCTCCATTTGAACCGAAAGGATCATAATATCCTTTATTTTCCATCTCTCTTTTAATTATAAAGGGTAAATAAACTTTATCATCTTATAATTTTAGATGGTTATTCATCAATAGCTTTCTTTTTCCATTTTGGGTAAAAAGGAACATAACACTCTCCACCTAAAATAAAAAGATAACACTATCTAGAGCTCTCTCTCAAATAAGGATTAATACAATAGCCTCTCCTCCCATGGATCTAAAAAGCTATTCTAGGTTTGATACCAAATGAAAGGGAACTTGACTAGATCCACACATATCCTATTAGAGAAACAATGCAAGTAAGAACATATCTATACAAATTTAATGGAGTAAAAACTAAGAGATAGCACAAGATATACCTTGGGAAAACCCTTTTAAGAAAAACCCAACCTCTAAAGCACACTCAAAGTATTAATCTCAATAACAAGACTATAATACAATGTAAAATACTAGTGCTTTCTATAGGAGATACATGTGATCTTCAACTTTATCTTTTGGAGTCAATCTAGAAGATTAACCTTGCTTTGAACACTCTATACACAGAGATACTCATCACTTAAAATAACGCCAATGCATGTGCATTTGTTTATAGGCACATCATAATAGAAAACCACAAAGTGGACTACAAAACAATGGGAAAAAAGCACGGGCCAACTAACTATATTGAAAAAGGGCCCAAAATATTTTTTACTTAGGGATTGCCACCCCCAAATACCCTAGCTAAGATCATACATTGGGCCCCAAAATTTGTTGGACAAGTGTGTATCCATTCAGGGTGTCTATCATGTAAAATATATAACACATTCCTAACATTCATGGAGAGCCCACTCGTGAAATACATTCTAAAGATTCCCATGGTCTTTGTACTGATAAAGGTGTGTACATCCATTATTTTTATGATCTTGGCAATGTAATGGTGAATACAAGACTTGATTTGGTGTTCAATGTCTACATTGATACAAGGCTAATAGAAATGTTGTAATGTTTCTAGTGTTTTGGTAATGCTAAATTGTATGGTCATTAGTGTATTATGTCTGAGCCCAAATAAGTCTTTGGTGAGATGCACTTCTTGAACATAGAGATGCTTGAAATTGAATATAATACTTCCAAACAAGTGGAATTAGCCAACCTATTTACCTTAGACAACATAATGTGGGTTTGTGTGAATTCTCCAGTATACTAGGTAGAGAATCTCCTAGTTAGAGAAGTTGTAGCTATGCAATTATAGGAGTATGATAAGCACATGAACTAGTGGTCAGTTAAGGCAATCTACTATCTTATTATCTTTCCCCTTCTTGAACTTGAACACCAAATGGAATCCCTACATATATGGCATCCACTTCATGTGGTGCATATTCTCTAGCTTACTTTGTGTATGTAGAAAATAAAGTTTCTTGTGATCATAATGAATGATGGTCTCCTTACCTATAATGTAGTGTTATCATTTCTTAACAACTTAAACAATGGTGTCCGATTATTTATTGTAGGTGTAATATTTACTAGCAATTTTTTTTTAATGATATGTGACTAAATGCCCATGTTGTGTGAATAGTCAAATGCATCGGTCTAGCTATCAAATGTGTGTGTAATGTTAGGCATTGCCAAAACAAGCACTACTTAAACTCCTTGAGATGCACTATTGTGTTGGTGTCCAAATAAACTTCAATTTGACTCACATGATTTGGTTGAGTGACTAAGCAATGTGCAAGAATCTAAGAATAAAAATGTTGAAAAAATTAACAAGTCTTGTAAAGCTGCACAATTTGACAATGTTGTGTAAATTCAACTAATTTTTAATCAATTTGATCTTCTTTGGATGTACATAGATGCATGTGCAATTAATGATGCAACCAAAATTCTACATTTGTGTGGTGTAGAAGGTACACTTGCTTGAGTTGGCCTACTAATTTTGTTAGAAGAGAGTCTGGGATGCATGATATGTGCCCTGTATGATCCTCCCAATTCTTGTTGAATATGATGATTTTATCCAAGTAAACAATGACTAAGGAGTTGGTGAAGGGTTATATGATGTCATTCATTAGGCACATGAATGTTGTTGGCACATTGGTTAGGTCAAAAAGCATATAAATCCATCCATATAATCCCTTCTTTACTTTTTATGTTATTTTCCAAATGAGAATGAACTAGTACCTAGTGATATCCCGACTTTAGGTTGATCTAGGTGAAGTATTACACACCATAGATTTGGTCTAAAAAATCATCAATGTGTGATATGGGATACTTAATTTTCTCTATGTTCTTATTGAACATGCTATAGTCAATGCAAAGGTGCCATTTTCCATCTTCCTTTGGCATAAGGACCATTAGGCTTTTGCATGGAGAAGTGTTGGGTGTAATCATCTTAAATCAAATCTTGAATTTGACACCAAACTTCATCATTCTCCCGAATAGATCTACAATACATATGACTATTAGGAAGAGGGAGTTCAAGAACCAAAACAATGATATTTTGCATTATACTATATATCAAAAGGCCCTCAGGCTCCTCAAAGACACCTCTGTATTTCTATAATACCTTATTGAGCTATTGATGTTGTGACTGTTTTTGCACAACCTTATGCACTACCATTACACACGTACCTTCCTACATAGGTGCCTTCAAGTGAACTATGAGAAGCACAAAAATATCGTGTGTTACAACTTTGTTTTGGAGATATTGAGGCTACCTTAGTCTTCAATGAAGACTCGTGAAGGTTGAAACAATAATTGTTGATTGTAGTTCCCCACTATAAATTTACTCAATAGACACCATCTGTATCATACACATATGGCCTCCCACGTAGTGTGCTGCAAACTTTTAGTGGAACAAGGTCATGAGTGACTTTGTCCTACATGGGCTTAACTAGATACTTAAAAGTACGTTGTTGTCTTACTTAAATATCATTGCCTTGTTGTAAGTAATTTGTGTCCTATCATGTAAGCACAAGTGTTAGCTTCAATTGCTCATGTAACAGTACAAAAAATTGAATGAAATTCCTTGTTTCAAGAACCACTTGCATAGTTTCGAGAGTTATCTCACACACTCGTGCATAAATCCTTGCTTCATGCATCATTCATACTATGTCAAGAATCATCTCGTGTAGCCCAAAAGATACTCCCTAGTTCTTGTGTAGCCCTTTGCATCATGCAATGCCAAGGATCATGTCATAGATTCATAAACCACACTATATGAGATCTATGTCAAATTTACACCTATGTGTGTTGGCACTTACAAGTTGCATAGTCCATAACTCAATGTAAAACTTTGTGGAACATCTCAAAATACTACATAATGTTTTAGTTCATGCAAGTAGTAGTTGGGTGTAATTTCTTGAGTTGTTTCACAACACACCACCTATCAACATGGTGAGTGAATATATGTCAAACCATTAGGAGATGAAGATTCAGTAGTGGAAGCTCAACCAATTCATTTTTTGTAACAACCCCTTTTGTCTTCACAAACATGTAATCTAAAAAGGTAAATCCATGAAATAAGCATATAGGGATGCAAATATAAGATAGAAAGGAGAACATGTACATAGCCACACATCTCCCTTGAGAGCATGCCATATATAGAATTGATGTAGGAGCATCCAGGATGTAAGAGCAATCTTGCATCAACCCAAAAAAATATGTTGTTTCTTTTCAATAAGGGCTAAATTTGGCAGGTTACTATTTTTAGTAAGTTTGCATTTGTGCACGGTTGGATACAAAATCTTACACGGACCTCCAGAATGGTGAATTGAAGCTAATGGTATCATTTGTCATTTGTGAGATATTAAAATTTCAAATTCCAAAATCCTATTGAAATATTCAAAGTCAAATTTGAGGCACTTAGAGGCTCCGGATGGGCCCGAAATTTGGTGGGAAACTCAAGTAGTCTACCTTTAGGTACTGCTTTTGCACAACCTTCTTTTGGAGAGCTTTCCGAAAAGGTATTATAATTAATAATCCAACGGTCGGATCAAGAGTTATGGCCCTGCGAAGTTGGCCTATTTTTGGGGGGAGATGCAAATTTCGAAATTAAGATGGTGGCCGCCAAAAAGGGCTATATATGACCATTTTTTGGAACCCTTGGGGGAGAGTTAAGGGAGAAACCCTAGTTGTTAGAAGAACTTTGTTGAATGAGGAGAAAAAACCCAATCAGAGGAAGAGTTTATTCTGCACAAGGTGCAAATGTGAAGGTAAGTGTTGTGATATTATTATTGACAGTGGAAGCATTGATAATCTTGTTTCAGAGGAGATGGTTGACAAGTTGAAATTGACAAGAAGAAAGCATCCGCATCCATATCAGATTGCATGGTTGCAGAAGGACCATAGAGCTTTGGTCAATGAGCAGTGTTTGGTGAAGTTCAAGATTGGGGACTACCATGATGAGGTGCTGTGTGATATCATACCAATGGATGCATGTCATATGCTATTGGGGAGGCCATGGCAGTATGATAGGAGCGTTGTCCATGATGGCCGTGCAAACACATATTCCCTTACAAAGGATGGAGTTCGTCATAAGTTGAAGCCCTTGAAGGAGGTGGAAGAAAAGGTATGTAGTACTACCAGAATTTGCTTGGTAGATGGTAGGAAATTTTTGGAGGGTATGAAGCATGAGCGTCATTGCTTTGCATTGATTCCCAAGATTAGTCAAGAGAAATGTGAAGATGTACCAGTAGAAGTCTCAAAAATGTTGGAAGAATTTCAAGATATCATCTCTGATAATGTACCAAAAGGTTTACCACCAGTGAGGAAGATAAGTCATCAAATGGATTTGATACCAGGAGCCAGTTTGTCAAATAAGGCAGCCCATAGAATGACTCCAGCAGAGAGTGAAGAGTTGAACAGACAAGTTCAGGAGTTGTTGAGGAAGGGATTGATAAGAGAGAGCCTAAGTCCATGTGCGGTACCTGTAGTACTAGCACCGAAGAAAGATGGAGAGTGGAGGATGTGTACAGATTCCTGAGTCATCAACAAGATCACGATCAAGTACAGATTCTCATTGCCCATAATGGATGACATAATGGATTGTTTGAGTGGAGCCAAGTACTTCACGAAGATTGATCTGAAGAGTGGGACGTATCACTAGATTTGAATCAGAGAAGGAGATGAATGGAAGACAACGTTCAAGACAAAGGAGGGTTTGTATGAGTGGTTAGTCATGCCATTTGGGCTAACCAATGCACCGAGTACATTCATGCGGCTCCCGAACGAGGTATTGAAAGAATTTTTGGGAAGTTTTGTTATTGTTTATTTAGATGATATTTTGATTTTCAGTAAGACTTGGGATGAGCATATGATGCATATCAGAAGGGTTTTGGAGAAGCTGAGGGAGGAGAAGTTGTTGATCAATCTGAAGAAATGTAATTTTGCAAAGGAGTTGGTATACCTGGGATTTGTTGTCTCAGAGGAAGGTCTTGAGATGGACCAAAAAAAGTAAGGACTATCATTGAATGGCCTACGCCAAGGAGTGCAATGGAGGTACAATCTTTTCATGGTTTGGCAAGTTTTTACAAAAAGTTTATCAGGAATTTTAGTAGCATTTGTGCACCCCTAACTGAGACAATGAGAGGGGATAGAAAAGAGCTTAGATGGACTAAAGGAGCAGATAAAAGCTTTGATACATTGAAGTAGAAAGTCACAGAGCAACCTATTTTGGCACTCCCAGATTTCAATAAGGTATTTTAGGTAGATTGTGATGCTAGTGGCAGTGCTATAGGAGTTGTTTTAAGTCAAGAAGGTAAGCCCATTGCTTATTTTAGTGAGAAGCTTAATGATGCCAAGAAAAAGTATTTTGTTTATGATCAGGAGTTTTATGCAATAGTTCAGGCTTTGAAGAAATGGAGACATTATTTGTTGCCAATGGAGTTTGTTTTATACACTGATCATCAGGCTTTGCAGTATCTTAATAGTCAAGGAAAGTTGAACCAGAGGCACTTAAAATGGGTTGAGTTTTTGCAGAGCTATACTTTTGTTTTGAAGCACAGGAGTGGGAAGTCCAACAGAGTCGCAGATGCCTTGAACAAAAGGCAAAATTTGTTGATAGAAATGAAGATAGAGGTTGTTGGGTTCGATGAGTTCAAAATTTTGTATCTTGAGGATCCAGATTTTGCAGAGGCCTAGAAAGCTTGTTTGGAACCTGTTACTTTGGACATGACAAAATGGTTGGATTTCATAATCCAAGATGGCATGTTGTTTAGAGGAAGCCAGTTGTGCATTCCAAGGAGTTCCATGAGAGAGAACTTGATTAAGGAGAAGCATAGTGGAGGATTGGCTGGACACTTTGGTCGAGATAAAACCATTGCTATTGTTGGTGAAAATTATTATTGGCCACAGTTGCAACAGGATGTGAGGAAATTTGTGCAGAGTTGTAGAGTGTGTCAGATGGCAAAAGGAACAAGTCAGAATATAGGGCTATATCAGCTATTACTTGTACCAGAGAAGCCATGGGATGATATCAGTATGGATTTTGTTCTTGGTTTACCAAGGACACAGAGAGGACATGATTCCATTTTTGTAGTGGTGGACAGATTCTCGAAGATGAAAAATTTCATTGCTTGCAAGAAGACTAATGATGTTGTTCATATTGCTGAATTATTTTTCAGAGAGGCGGTGAGATTACACGATCTACCAAAGAGCATAGTTTTAGATCGAGACACCAAGTTTGTTGGTTATTTCTGGAGGACATTGTGGAAGAAGTTAAAGACAAATTTGAAGTTTAGTTCTACACACCATCCACAGACTGATGGACAGACAGAAGTGGTGAATAGGAGTTTGGGTAACCTGCTATGATGCTTAGTAGGAGATAAGCCCAAGGGATGGGATTTGATTTTACCACAGGCAGAATTTGCTTACAGCAATTCTGTCAATAGGAGCACAGGTAAATCTCCATTCCAGGTTGTGTATAGGAGTAGCCCAAGAACTGCTTCCGAATTGAGGAGGATGGATAAGGGGGAGAAGAGTAGTACCGAAGCTAAAAATTTTGCTGAGCACATGAAGAATTTGCACGAAGAGGTAAGAAAGCATATCCATAAGATGAATTCTCGGTATAAGGCTAAAGCATATCAGAAGAAGAGACATAAGGAGTTTCAGGAGGGTGATGAAGTCATGCTTCACTTGAGAAAATAAAGATTTCCAGTTGGTACATATAATAAGCTGAAGATGAGGAAATTTGGACCATGTAGAATCCTGAAGAGGCATGATTCAGGAAATGCATTTGAGGTAGAGTTGCCTGATGACATCAATATTTCACCAGTGTTCAACATTTCAGATTTGACAGAGTATCATGATGATGGACTTGATAAAGGAACACAGTGGGACATTCCAGCACCTGCTTTAGAGAAGGAGGAGATAAAGAGCATTCTTGATAGCCATGTGGGTAAGAGTACAAGAAACAGGCAGTATACAGAATACTTGGTGAAATGGAAAGGAAAGCCTGTTGAAGATTCATCATGGTTATCTGAGACTAAGGTTAACCGTTTTGGTTTCCCTCTAACTCATGAGAAGTGACAGGGTCACTTTTCAAATTACCCCTGGTGTCTGATGCAGGAGCATCTAGGGTGTAAGAGCAATCTTGCATCAACCAAAAAAAAATGTTGTTTCTTTTCAATAAGGGCTAAATTTGGCAAGGTTACTATTTTTAGTAAGTTTGCATTTGTGCATGGTTGGATACAAAATCTTACACGGACCTCCAGAATGGTGAATTGAAGCTAATGGTGAAGAAATCACTTCAATATCATTTGTCATTGTGAGATATTAAAATTTCAAATTCCAAAATCCTGTTGAAATATTCAAAGTCAAATTTGAGGCACTTAGAGGCTCCGAATGGGCCCGAAATTTGGTGGGAAACCCAAGTAGTCTACCTTTAGGTACTACTTCTGCACAACCGTATTTTAGAGAGCTTTCTGAAAAGGTATTGTAATTGAAAATCCAATGGTTCGATCGAAAGTTATGGTCCTGCGAAGTTGACCTATTTTTGGGAGGAGATGCAAATTTTGAAATTAAGTTGGTGGCCGCCAAAAAGGGCTATATATGACCATTTTTGGGAACCCTTGGGGGAGAGTTAAGGGGGAAGGTGTAGAGTTAAGAAAAGGCAAGAAAATAGAAACTCTAGTTGATTTGGGGGTTACAGAAGGCTGAAGATTCCAGAGCCTTGAGAGAGGGAGCTGTAATGTGTTGCAGCCTGTAGGGGATTCATCCTCTGATTTTATTTGAGCTTTTGTAATGTAATGTTTTGCCCATATTAATAAAATATCATTCTATTTTCTGTGTGCAATTTCTATTATTGTGTGTTTCATGATTTACCCCCTTCATCAAGAATCTATGGATTAATTAAAAAATGTTCCATTTATATAACACATCTAAATACCCTTTTAGAGTCTTGTTCCCCATACCCCCTAGGATCCATATCACTAGTATTAGAGTGGTTCATTTTTCATGTCCCATTAAACAAAATCAAAGTATTTGAAGATTGATGTCAAACTAAGAGATCCCTCAAATTATCTTCAAAGTTATTTCAAACAAGTTCAAATGGTGGATGTACATGATGTTGGCCACATCATGATCAAAAATGAGTTTCCAAAGGCTCTTTGAGAGCATGAATATAATAATATACCAACTAATTATAGACGAAGATCATTGATTTATTTATTCCAAGGTGGTGCTTGTATAATTAAGTGTATAATAGAAAGGACCTATGTAAAATCAAACTATTGTCCTTGACTACGACAAACTTATTTAAAGTTCCCAATGGTTTCCAATTAGACCATAATAGTTGGCAGTCATTTACAATGATCTTTTATCAACTACCCAAAGTCAACAAGGAACTAAAAAAATAGTCAGTGAAACAACTACAAAAAAATTAACTAGTTCAAGTAAAGCAACTACATCATACTATCCCAAAAAAGAAAAAAAGTAGGATTATGAGATGATAAGAAGAGAACAAAATGATACATATCACATAATATTGGAGAAAGTTTTCCATATTTTTTGTTGCACTGGTGAAGAGGAATGTCCTACTTGATAGTGTTTTGCTCTTTTAGCCACAATGGCATGATCAAAACATGAATGTTCCATAACAAAAAAACTTAATGAAACCATTGGAATGTTGATCTTCTGACATAGCCAACCTTAAAGCAGCATCCTATTTTTTAGTTGGAAATAAAAATGAAACTTGTTAGTAATACATTGATCATTACATCTAAAATGTTGCTCATGTGGAATGGGGAATGTACATGCTAATGGCCATACAACTTAATGAATTGTTTCTACAATAAAAACAATTTGTCAAATCTAAATTATATCTAACTCCAATAAATCTTCACCAAGTTGGTCATTGTCCATAGACCATACAACTTCAAAAGAGGGCCGTATATCTTTTGAACAATGGTGTACAACTATATGCATGTGTATGATAATAAGGTTTTCATATTTCATTGTTAGAGATGTAGTAGTACATTGTTTAGGATTTAGGCCATACGATACTCAACTTAGATGAGAAGCATATGGCAATAGAGAGAAATTACAAGTGTTTAGACTGTATAGTAGAAGATACAAGTAGTATAACTAAACCAATAGAATGTATTTGAGAGGAATGTATAGTCGAGTCAAAGGACACAAGAAAAACTACTACATGGTCATTTGGTATGAGTAACCTCAAAGGGTTAAACAACTAGAAGTACTACATAAAGTGTCTCAATGAGGGACATACAATAATAAAAGCACGTGCTAGAAAGTAGAGAAGTGATTTTTTTGGTTGTACAATAGAGGGAAAATAAATAAAGGGTCATACACTTGGAAATTACACAATAGGGAACTGTATGATGAAGTAATGTTTTTCAAAAGCTGTGGAATTTGCACAAATCTATATGGTAGATGAAGGATTACTAGAGGACTATATGATAACATGTGGATTTCATGATTTATGACATCAACAAAAGGAAGGAGTACAACTACCTTTTAAACCCACTATATAGTGGTGGATGAGCATGTATGGTGTTGGCAAGGTCTAGATAAAAGTGTCCAGTAGTTCATATAGTGGTGGAGTTGTAAGTTGGTTGAATGCTAGAATATGCTTATAGTATGGTTATAGAATTCAATAGTATAGTGCTTAAAGTACTTTAAATATTACACTATCAATTGTAACATAAATGGAATATAATAGAACATACCAAGTAATTATAGATGAAGATAGTTGATTGCTTTATTCCAAGGTAGTGCTTGTACAATGAAAATTTAGAACATGGAGGATTATGTGTAAAATTAGAATACCTTCCTTGACTACAAGAAACTTATTTAAGAAGTTAATGAGAATTGCCAGTTAGATGACAACCATTGGTAACCACTTACAATTATCTATAAACAATTACCCAAAGCTTAGAAGGAACTAACAAAATAGTCAATGAAACAAATAAACAAATTAATAAGTTTAATAAAACTAACTATACATATATTTTTGTTCAACCAGTTTGGCAAAGTCCTCAAATGAGTAGTTCCATTGACTCAACTATTAAGTAAAGCTTTTAGTGGACATGACCCCCCTTAGGTTCTAGGTGAATTTGTATGTTCTTATGTTTGAGAGTAAAATAGATGTTGATGTAGTAGATAACTGGTTAAATCAATTAGGGTCATATGTTCTCATGGATAACTTTTTTGATAAAGAAAAGATAAAGATCACACATTTGTAAGTCACTTTAGTTGTCAATAAGTGGATATTAATGATGAGAACTATGTTGAGTAGAAAAACTATAGCAAGTACATGACTAGTCAATCCATGCCTATACCAATGCCTTCCATAACCTCTTTGTGAAGTTGGGTAGATTCAAGTTAGAGCAACATAAAGTCCTCAAGTACCGTAAGGATCTTCATCCATTCATTTAGTTAAAACTAAAGGTGGCCAAGGTCAATATGATGAGATAAACCTATCACTATATAAAATCATCAAGGAGTAGTCAAAACTAAAGGTCAAATGAGACAAATCTCTCATCTCGAAGAAGACACCTTATTTGGACAAAAATCCATCCAAGACAGATAAATGGTGCAACAATCATAAAACCAAAAACCACTTAACTCATGGTATCATTCATAGAAAAACTTATTTGTGCATGAAGAAGAAATTTAGGTTTCACACAAGCGTAAGTGGAAAACATCAACACTAAAACTGTCTATCTTGGTGTAATAATCACAACCACTATGTTAGATGCTAAAGAAGAAACCATATTCCATTTTCGTATGTGGGTGCAAGGGTAGCAATTGGATTTTTTTGGTCGATGGAAAAAGTACGAAGAATCTCATTTCTAAAGCCACCTTCTTGCACCTATGTTTTCCAACCAAGCCTCATCCACAACCTTATGATTCAAAATGGATCAATTCATGTAGCACCAAAGGTATATGCATCACATGTTAATGTTGTTTCTCATTTGTTATTCATCATTTTTTAGAGGATCTAGTTTGTGACATAGTGCTAATTAATTCTAGTGATATAATCCTTGTACATCCTTACATGCATCACATTCAAGATGTGCACATAGCCAATCCTCAAAGCATCACCATATGAGTGGGTAGTATGAGATATTATATTCATGAAAAGGTGATTTCATGCTCTAGGCATGTTGCACAAGTCTAGATTGCATTGCATAATTGGTGTTGACACAATTAGGACAATTAATTTTCAGGAAATGGCAGATGATCTATGCACTATGTCAAATGCATTAGTGCCAACCTCAGTCACTCGCACAATAGTACACAACTCCTACATAGTTTCTTTCTTCACGTGTTTCTTGCACAATGCCTAAAATCATGTTATACACCCACGCACAACTTCTTGCTTCATGCACCATCTATGTAGTGCTAAGAATAATGATGCATAGCCTAAAAGATACTCCCTAACTCTATCCATTTGCATCATGTTTCATTCATGTGTAGTACCACACATCATGCCACACAACTTCACAGGCAACTCAAATTTAGTTTAGTGTCATGTTTACACTTATGATGTTAGCACATACAAAGTGTGTAGTCTAGAATTTAAGCAACCTCTCAAAACACCATACACCATCTAAGCTCGTGAAAGCACTAATTGAGTGTAATTTTTGGAGTTATTTTATGGCATGCTAGACCTACTAGCACAACAAGTAACTAGAAGCCAAACTATGTGGAGATGAAGAGTCGCATATGGAAGCTCAAAGACTTCAACTTCCACAACAAACCACCTATCTTAACAAACATGTAATCTATAGTTGTACAACTGTAACATAAGTATATGGGAAGTAAATATGACAAATATTGGAGAAAATACAAACCTATACATCTTTCTTAGGAGTATCCCATGCATAGAGTTCATGGATTAATAAAAATTTATAGTTCTAATATAGATCTTTGTCTAAATGGTTGTCTCCATTTTGCTTTCACACACATAAAAGACATATAAATCCTCATTTAGAGTATTTTCCCCGTACCTTTAGGACCCAAATCAACAACCATCCTAGACAAAATTGTCTAAATTGTACTTAAATGGAAAGACTAAGGTGCTTGATCTCGCAAAATGATGTTCTTTTTACTTCTATTGTTGAGGATGGCATGTAACTATTATTTGCTGATTTGGCACTCAACGTAGAAGAGATGCCCATTTTCCTTCTAAGTGTTAATAGCCATGACACTAGCATCGAGACACCTTGCCTCTAGATCCATCTCCTTAGATTGCGTGGAATTTGGCACAACTTGTGTAACAAGAGATTGGTGTACATGACATTCAACATCACCATGGAATTTGGGGTGATGATAATGGCACCACCTATCACATTATTGCTTTGTCTTGCCCTTTTCCTACTTTAGTGTAGATGATGTGGATGATTTAGCATTTGGTACATATGATTTTTAGTTTTGTGACAACTTCTACAAAGGGAGATTATGTCTAGCTATGTAGAGGGAGTTACTCCTAAGTAAACTTGTTCTTGCACAAGGAAATCTTTGAGCTTGGCCTTGGCTTTATTCTAGGATGCATTGCAAAATGATTACCCTAATGTGGTCAAATTTAGTGAACTCCATTTTAGCACAAATGTAAAGTGATAAGCCATTGATGTATTTGAGAAATTTGTATTGCTCAAGGGTGTCTTCATGTACTCATAGAGAGTACACCCATAGAACTTGTTGGTGTACTCTTCAATTGATTACTCCTTATATTGTCACAACTATTATAACTTCATGTACTCATCCTCATTATGTCTGAGGGGGTAATATTCCACATAGAAAGTGTTAAAAAGTAATTCCAAGTTTGAATAGGATCAAGATCTATAATATACACTTTACTTTTTTTAAATCGTATAATACTACAGTCAACACTAAAAATCAGAAAACTCTAGAATGCACCAAACCCATCAACCAATCTGTTGTTATAGAGGGTTTTAACGACGAGTGTGAAGAATACAACCAAATAGAACAATATGTAATAATACCCAGATGAACAACCCACTAAATTATCAAGATTATGAAACACCCATAAGTTGCAAATGAGTTACAGATTTGATACAATGTTTGTACAACAATATATCATAGGAAATGACATACCCAGATGGATAAATCAATATTCTAACAATACTTTAACATACCCAGATGAGCAAATCAACATTTTTATAATATTTTAACATACCCAGAAGGCTGTGAAAGCTACAAGTTTGTTATGCAGTCTGAAACAACAAATTGGGGCTCAAAAATGATGTCAAACACCACCAAATTTATTCTTCTCCCTTTGTTGAATGATGGCACATTGTTTGTGAAACCCAGGCACCTCCAATGATGCAAGATAATCCTCTAGAACTTGGGCGCTTTGTTTCAAGGAACCCACACCCTACTAGGTTTGTTGTACGACTTGTGTAGGAAGGATTTTCCAATTATAAAACTTGTTTAAACCCCCTAAAAAACTACAGAAATCCCTCTTCAATCCCTAGTGCCCAAAAAGGTGGAAGTCCACTTCCCCAAAGGAAATGAAACAATGCCAAACTATGCCCAAAAACTTCTGCGACAGGTACGACCTGCCTGGGAAGAGGTATGGCTAGGAATAAGAGCCAAAATCAGTATTTAAACACTTCAAATCTACAATCAAATTTGCCAAACTATCCCTTCAATCTCTCCTCAAGATATTATTCAAAGACTCTCAATATTTTACCCTTCAAAACTCTTCGTGACTAACTGCAAATCAATGCAATGAAGCTCAAGCGTAGTTCCTTAATGAAACCATCTGCAAATCAACCTAGGAGGATCTTCCACCACCGAGCATGATAATCTCCATGAGGCTTTTTGTCCTCAAGAAGTTCCTGGATAAAAATTAGTGGCATAACCCTTGAAAATATTTTCTCTGTATGTCCAAATGAGCTCCTCAAACTCTTTTTTATTTCCTCCTTTTTTCCAACATCATTTTTGGGAATATTAAATATATCTTTTACATGCATTTTCCCTCTTTTTTGAGCACTCAACATTAATGGGGTAAAGTCACCTTAAATAATAAATAATAAACACTTAACTTTATTTTAATGGGAACTTAATAACTTAAGTGTTTATTAAAATAATTCACCATCCCTACGGAAAGCATCGTCGGGACCTCGGAATCAAAAACTGAGTCAGAATGAAACTAACGCCAAGGAACGATGTTAGTGTTGAAGAATGGTGACTTACTAAAAATAGACATTGGCTCCTAAAAATGTGAAACATGAACCAAGTGTCTGAAACAACATCCGAAAGTGTCATTACGATCCTTATCGCCATCTGAGCTCAATTCCAACAAGAGAAATGCCACATAAGCATGTCCATGATGTCTCCAAGAACTGTGGAGCTCCCTAACCATCAAATATTAGCCTACGAGAAGCCAAGTGATAGGCTAACTCTCATCAAATTGTCAATGCTTAGGAAGGGAACATTACAAGATCCCTCTTGTGTTGTGTGCTAAGTGTTTATCATGAGTGGGATACTAAAATGTGTTGAGAAAAATAAATGGATAATCTAGGTTAGGAGCTAATTTGTTGTTTTGTATTAGATTTATATCAGACTTATAATCACCACAAATTTAAACTATGTATGTAAATCAACAAAAATAGAAATAGAAACAAGCACATGTGGAGTTTGTATCATGCCAAATTTACCCTAGGAGCCTTTTTAGAAAAAAAACTAGCATCAAATCAATACAAATCACAATATTATCAATAAAATAGGATCACTATATAATGAGAATGTTGATTTAGGTGGCTCCACTCTAAGCTACAAATCTAGTTGAATTTTAGAAATGTTTCAACAACACCTCCTTAATCCAAACGCAAAAACTACCCAAGGATCTTATTTATAAAGTTGGGAGATAAAAGAATGTGATGTCTCGATATTAAGGCATTATTTAAATTAAAGATTTAAACATCATGATAAAAGACAGTGATGTTGCCTTCGTGAAATGTGGTGTTCAGTCAATTTAAATAATAGAGATAATTGCACATGTATTATTATTTACTGAACATATATAATATTATTGATATATACTAATTAATAAATAATATTATTATGTATATATATATATATATATATATTAGTGAAAGGGGTTGTGCTTAAATGGCAAGGCCATAAGGTTCTCAAGGTGGAGATCCAAGTTCGAATCCCCCAAGTAACATCTATGTGGTTTCTAAGTTGAGTATGTTGAATATGTGGATTCTAGGTTGAGTATGTTGATGGGGAGGAAGTCCCCCTTGTGACCTTCGTGTTCGAGGATGAGGCCCCCCGTGTTGTGGCCTCACCAGTTCATAGCTCCGGTCAAAAGCGTGTAACGATAAAACATAAAATTAATATTAATATTAACAATTTAAATATTATAAATATATAAATATTATAATTATAATATAATATATATTATACTATATATATAAATAAATATAATTACAAGGACTATCAATAAGACAAAAGGAGCAACAATGATTCGATGCATATAAAGAAGACTTATTAAGGTAGAATAGTATTAAATATAGCAAAACAAAGGCATCAATTTATATTATCTTGTAAAGGCTGCGATTTACAAAATGTTAAGAATTGACCGACCTCTCTTAACATGTGAAGATAAGAGTTGCGATCTGGTTTAGTTAAGGCAAAAACAAAGGCAATGATTCATATTATCTTGTAAAGGCTACGATTTACAAAATGTTAAGAATTGACCGACCTCTCTTAACATGCACAATGATTAAATGAAGAAAAGAGCTACAATCTGGTTTAGTTAAGGCAATGATCATTAGGCCACGGTTATTATTAGAAGGGGGTATCACCCTTCAAAGGGATGCCTCCCTTCACAAGAACATAAGGATATAATAATAGATAGAGAGTTAATAATATATATACAAATATTTTTGAATATGTGTTTCTAGGCAAGCAAGTGAATAATATATTTCTGAATTTAAATATATATATATAGTTTCTGAGTTAAGAATATATACATATATATATTCTAAAGGGGAATGAGATATATATTTCTGAGTAGAAGAAGAATATATGTATGAATAAAATATATATATCTGAATTAATACTCAGATCTGCATAAGTATAGGAAGGATCATACATAAATATAAATCAGTCATCCTCATACATATATATAGCAGTAGATTGGAATTATCAATCAATCAAGCCATATGAACAATTGTCACACAGCAAGAGGATATATTTCCATCCCTGAACTGAACTATATTTATTGATCAAGAGGTACTTATCTTATTCAATTACAAGCAAACTATGTTGAGTTGCATAGGGGTATAGAGGCAAGTGGGAAGGTTGGTCCTTCCAGTCCCCGAGAGATGATAGGTGGGAAGCATGCCCCCCATCATTCTCTCATCAAGTCATGTTAAAGGGATGATAGGTAGGAAGCATGCCCTCCATCATGCCCTTGTCAAGAGATGATAGGTAGTTCTAAGTGTGTCCTCTATCATGCTCTTGTCAAGATGTGATAGGTAGGAAGTGTGTCCTCCATTACACTCTTGAGCCTTGTTGCTTGATCTTGGTAGGGTGTGTTGCCAAGGTGGTTGTAAGAGGTGATGGGTGGGAAGAGTGCCCGCCATCATGCTCTTTTCAAGATGTGATAGGTAGGAAGTGTGCCCTCCATCACACTCTTGAGCCTTGAGCTTGATCTTGGTAGGGTGTGCCACCAAGGTGGACATAAGAGGTGATAGGTAGGAAGTGTGCCCTCCATCATGCTCTAATTTGCGAGTATTCCTATGGAACCCATCATAGGATCGGCTTGAGGATTGGATAACTATATGTTGAACTAAATATTATTTATGCTATATCATTAATTATGTTATGATGTATTGATTTCATTACTATATTCTAATTTATTGATCTTTAATATTGCTAATGTCCCTTTCTAGTAGTTATTCTTGTGTGCAGGTTAAGAAATCAAGAATATCATAAAAGGGGACATTACAAGTGGTATCAAAGCAGTCATCCTACCATCATGTGAATGATAGTTGACTTACGTGTATTCACGTGTACTTCATGTCTCATGTATACTCTCAACATGGATCTTCTCTCTTCTAATAATCTTATCCATCATTGATTGTCTCCCCGTCATCATTTATTAAACACTTCTACGATTTGTGAAATAATCAAAGTCTTACTTGAATCTACCTTCTCTACAACATCATTAGATTCATCTCTCCGAATTTTCAAGATGTCTTCATCATTCATTGGAATCTTGGAATCTCGATACTGTCAAAATCTTCTTTAGCGTTGAAAATATTTTCATTGTCTAAAACCACATCTTCATCTATGATACTTGCTTCACGTCATTATTTAAAAACATCAAACAAATGCTTACCTATACATTTGTCCTTCATTAGACCTTTCAAGTATTCTTTGGTCAGAAATTCTCTTTCATGAAATCTCAATCATTTTCTCTTCACTAAAGCATGTTCATAATAATATTCATTCTATATCAAAACCACGATTTTGTCTCAACACATCGAAAAGTAGACGTTAAAAAGTGCAAGGTAATGAAAGAACTCGTTCTACCCAAAGACCAATTCCGAGGTCAGAGGTCAAGATGTCTTTTGGGAACAAAAGGAAACTTGTCTTAAGAAAGGTAAACATTGGCAGTTGGATTGAGACAAGAATACTAACAACAATGCCTCGTAAAGATTGATTTAGATCCTGACGATTTTTCCTAATTGTGATTGCTTGAGGACAAGCAATCTTGGGCGGGGCGAACTGTGATGTTCCGATATTAAGGCATTGTTTAAATTAAAGATTTAAACATAATGATAAAAGACGGTGATGTTGCCTTTGTGAAATGTGGTGTTCAGTCAGTTTAAATAATAGAGATAATTGCATATGTACTAATATTTACCAAACATATATAATATTATTGATATATAACAATTAATAAATAATATCAAATAATATTATTATGTAAATATTTTAATATAATTAAAAATATATATATTATAATATTTATAAATATAAATATTAATATTAATATTAATATTAATATTAACAATTTAAATATTATAAATATATAAATATTATAATTATAATATAATATATATTATACTATAAATATATATAAAAATAAATATAATTACAAGGACTACCAATAAGACAAAAAGAACAGCAATGATTCGATGCATATAAAAAGACTTATTAAGATAGAATAGTATTAAATATAGCAAAATAAAGGCACCAATTCATATTATCTTGTAAAGGCTGCGATTTACAAAATGTTAAGAATTGACCGACCTCTCTTAACATGTGCAGTGATTAAATGAAGATAAGAGCAGCGATCTAGTTTAGTCAAGGAATCGATCATTAGGCGACGATTATTATTAGAAGGGTGCATCACCCTTCAAAGAGATGCCTCCCTTCACAAGAACATAAGGATATAATAATAGATAGAGAGTGATAGAGAGTTAATAATATATATACAGATATTTCTGAATATGTGTTTCTAGGAAAGCAAGTGAATAATATATTTCTGAATTTATATATATATATATATATATATATATATTCTAAAGGGGAATAAGATATAATTTTGAGTAGAAGAAGAATATATGTCTGAATATATATTCTTCTTCTACTCAGAATTATATCTTATTCCCCTTTAGAATATATATCTATATATATATATATATATTCAAATCTGCATAAGTATAGCAAGGATCTAAATAAATCATTCTCATACATATACACAGCAGCAGATTGGAATTATCAATCAATCAAGCCATATAAACAATTGTGACACAACACGGGGTAGCGAAAGGGAACCCTAGAGCTGCTGGTAGTGGGGGAGTGATTAGAGATGATCGTGGTAGGTTTTTAGCGGCTGTGGCACTCCCTCTGGGTACCCAGACAAACCACTTCGCCGAAGTTGCAGCAGCCTATAATGCTATTGCTTTTGCTCATGCTAAGGGGTATAGAAACGTTTGGGTGGAAGGGGATTCTAATAACATCATCAACTATCTAAAGAATTCCCTAAAACCTAGTTGGTCTATAGCGACCTTTGTTTAAGATGTTATTAAGCTTTTAGGGACCTTTGATGAGATTTATATTTCTCATATTTTTCATAAAGGAAATAAGGTGGTAGATATCTTTGCCAACCTTGGAATCACTAGTCAATTAAAAACCATATGGGGTGACATGGAAATAACCCTGATCAAGGTTAAGGAGCTAATTGTTAATGATTGCAAACATGGAACGAGGCTCGAGAAGTAATGAAGAGATCATTATGATCTCGAAGGGTCTGAAAGGTTACTCTTTTACGAAGAGTCAGGCCACACGAATTATGGCTAGGATTAATGGTCTGAGTTTTTATTACAGGCTTCATACTGTTCTCTTTCTGCTCTGTGGTGGTTGCGAAGGAAACAGGGGTTTGAATTTTATCATGGGTGGTGAGAGGAACAGAGTTGGGTCCTCTTCCTGTGAAGGGGTCCGTCAGAAGCAAAAGGTGTGGAAAATCATGGAGGGCAGTGGGTTAACTCCCTATATGGAAAAATTACATGGGGCTGACTCCAATGTCACTAAGTTGTTTGTGAAGATATTATAAGAATAGGAAGGTCATGGCCTATAGATGGGAGATAACCATTACGGAATACTTCATTTATTTGGTCACTGGGCTGTCTACCAACGGGAAAAAATTCTTCCATGAACGAAAATGTAGTGAGGAAGCCCTGAATAATTTTTTCAAGGGCAATGAGCGTGACAAGCTAGTTTAGCTGCAGTCTGGAGGGTATAATTGCCTTTCAATTAAGCCAATATGGGCCGAGGTGGTGGAGGTGATTATGCGATATATCACCTTGGATGGGAGGTACATTGCAGTCTACAACTATCACTTTAATATGCTCAACCATTTCTACCATGGTATGTATGTCTCCATCCTATTTTATTTGCTATCTTCACTGGAGTATGGCCTAAAGGAAAACTGTAGAAACCCTAAATTGCCCATATTGCATGAAGGCCTTACTCTTTTGATTATGGAATATATGAAAAACAATACTCCTAGAAAATGGCTTAAGGACGAGCACAGTGCCAAGAAAAAGGTGTGTATGGTGTCTAGTGATGAGGAAAACTAATCAGATGATGAGGATTGGGTTATGGAAGAAGAAGAGGAGGAAAGTGAAGCTGGGTCTAGCAAAAAGAGAAGAAGAACTAAGAAGAGGGAAGTGAATATCTCTTGGTCGGATGGGTCGAAGATGGGGGATGAGTTTGTCTCCTCTCTCAAGGTGAGTAAAGGTAAGAAGAGTCTGCCTATGAAAAGGAAAACCCCAGTTTCAGTGAAGAAAGGTAAACAATCTCCCGAGAAAGGGAATGAGGAAATGGGGTTTGAGTCGGGCGGTGACGAGAACTCTCTGAAACAGAGCAACCGTGATGATATGGTTGATAAGGGTGTGGAGAGTGGTTTTAAAGCTAAGGAAACTCGTGGTAAAACTTTGCATACCTCTGATCCCAACATTGGACTATGTTTTCCTGAGATTACTAACCCATCTTGCAATCTCCCTGAGGACTTTGATTTTTTATTAGCCAAGGCTAAAAATAGAGATGAAGTGGAGGAGGTGTTTGGGCTCGTGAAAAATGCTATTAACTCACAACATAAGATGATTAAATGGTTCTTTGTCAAAATCAACAGAATCAACATAAAGTTGCAACTGATGCAGGAAAGCCTGGGGAAAGGAGGTAATACCTCGGTTGAACATAATAAACTAATTTTCTAGAATTGGGAAGCCATACCGAAAATAGAAGAAATTGAGCGCGAAATGGTAAGGATGAAGGAAGAGTATGGCACGAGAGTCCAGTACTTGGAGGAAAAATGAGTGGAAGTCAATAACAATATGGAGAAGATGATGCATATCAGTAAGTTAACCATTCAGAATAGTTTTAAAAGACTGAAGGTGTTGACAGAGAAACTCATAGAGCTTAAAAAAGATTAGTTCAAAGACTTCGGAGCTGATGAAATTCTGAATGTGGAAGACCTGGGCATACATGACAAAGAGGAAGGCACAAAAGAAAAAGGTAAACTGGCAGCCATGGAGGATACTGGTGGCCCTTCAACACGCACTAGGGGAAGTAGAAAGAAGCAGTTTGAGGAGGAGAAAAATGAGTTGATAAACTTCGCCAAGTTGCATGAGGAATTCTACGAGCAAGAACTTGAGGCAGTAGAGACCCTTAAGAAAATGACTTAATATGGGTTGTTCTTTTTTGCTATGTGTTTCTTTGCTTTTGTTGTTTATGTAGCTTTCAGTTGGTGTTTGGTTGGCTTCCTATTCTCAGTCTGCGTCTTTTTGTAAAGGGTTTCAGGGCCCCTTCAAAACTTGCTTTACCAATATAATAAAAAACAATTGTGACACATCAAGAGAA
This sequence comes from Cunninghamia lanceolata, assembly GCA_027924645.1. Lineage (NCBI taxonomy): Eukaryota > Viridiplantae > Streptophyta > Pinopsida > Cupressales > Cupressaceae > Cunninghamia > Cunninghamia lanceolata. The sequence continues at coordinate 753,203 of BSBN01000940.1, forward strand.
TATATTACCATCCCTGAATTGAACTATATTTATTGATCAAGAGGTACTTATAATTAATTATCTTATTTAATTACAAGCAAACTATGTTGAGTTGCATAGGGGTATAGAGGCAAGTGGGAAGGTTGGTACTTCCAGTCCATGAGAGATGATAAGTGGGAAGCATGCCCCTCATCATGCTCACATCAAGTCATGTTAAAGGGATGATAGGTAGGAAGCATGCCCTTATCAAGAGATGATAGGTAGGAAGCGTGCCCTCCATCATGCTCTTGTCAAGATGTGATAGGTAGGAAGTGTGCCCTCCATCACACTCTTGAGCCTTGTTGCTTGATCTTGGTAGGGTGTGCCGCCAAGGTGGTCATAAGAGGTGATAGGTGGGAAGAGTGCCCCCCATCATGCTCTTATCAAGATGTGATAGGTAGGAAGTGTGCCCTCCATCACACTCTTGAGCCTTGAGCTTGATCTTGGTAGGGTGTGCCACCAAGGTGGACATAAGAGGTGATAGGTAGGAAGCGTGCCCTCCATCATGCTCTAACTTGCAAGTATTACTATGGGACCCATCATAGGATCGGCTTGAGGATTGGATAACTATATGTTGAACTGAATATTATTTATGCTATATCATTAATTATGTTATGATGTACTGATTTCATTACTATATTTTAATTTATTGATCTTTAATATTGCCAATGTCCCTTTCTAGTAGTTATTCTTGTGTGCAGGTTAAGAAATCAAGAATATCCTAAAAGGGGACATTACAAAGAAACAAAAAATAGTATGTGCAAACAAGTATCCAAAACCATGGATTCACATTCCCCAAGGGTTTCCCATGTGACCCTTCATGTACCTCTATGACCTTTCACTTATCCACGGTGACTTCACTTTTCAAGGCTTGTTTTATCCTCCCAAAGAATGGTACACACTTCATGATTCTTCATATTCCATTAAAAGGTAGTCTTCTTTTGTCTTATTGCAACAACATGATATGTCAATTCCACAACATATTCCATGTCATACTACATTCAAAAAGTGGTATAAAATTGTCATTTAGTAGGTATGGTGTCCATCCTAAGATGAACACACATAGCAACTGACATTGAGTTGTTAGTTATGCAAGGTGCATAATGCATGTCCTATTGATCTCCCACTTGTTATACACATTTCATAGCGGGTTGCAACCATGGTCAAACATGAATTATTTGCTATGGACAAATATTCATATAGCCTTCCTACACCAAACAAACTTTTGTGTGCTAAATGGTTTGGTAAGAGAATCTACAACATTATTTGAGGTGTCAATTTTATTGAACACCACCTTCTTATCCTCCACCGTGTTAAGAGAAAAGTGATACTAGACATCTATGTGCTTAGTCCTGACATAGAATGTAGGATTCTTGACTAAATAGATAACACTTTGACTATCACATCCAATATGCATTGATCTTTAAGTGAAACCAACATTCACACGTAATATTTGTAACCGAATTGCATCCTTACAAGAATGTGTTGCTACCATATATTTAGCCTCTATAGTTGAAATAACAATAATTGATTATCTCTTGCTCACCCAATTGATAGCCCCACCAAGCAAGGTGAAGACGTAGCCTCTTGTGGATCTCTTGTTATCTACATCACCTGCCCAATTTGCAAATACCAATCCCTATAAATCCAACATCCAACTTGTAGGTCTCCAATTATATCAATTAGTAGAATTTTAAGTGCTACAAAGATACTTGAAAATATTTTTTACCATTGTCTAATGTTCTTTGCTTGGGTTAGACATAAAAATACTCAAAACTCCCACAACTGGACAATATATATTCTTGTGCATGCCATGACGAGGCTACTCACTACACTAGAATATGGAACATGCATCACAACTTCCTTACACTCTTGATTCATATGACATTTCTTTAAAGACATCTTAGTACTAACATGAAAAGGAACATTAACAAGTTTACAACCTTGTATATTAAATTGTGTCAACATATAATCAACATACATTTTTTGGATCAAGTGAAGATTTGTGTTAGCCATATCCCTTTTTGTTTCTATTTCCAAAATGATTTTAATAGCCCCTAAGTACTTCATATCGAACTGAAAGAACAATTGGTTTTTTTTAATCAAATCCTTGTTTTCAACAAGCAACATGTCATCCACATAGAAAATAATAGTAGCAAAGTGATCATCGTCATGCTTGTAATAAACACATCAATCAACTTTTCCATGATTCAATGCAAGCTTGAAGACATATGCATCCAAATTTTCACACCACATTTTAGGAAACTATTTCAAACCATGAAGAGACCTTTTCAACATGAAAACTAAACTTTCCTTACCCTTTTCCAAAATACACTTAGGTTGAACCATGTAGATATCATCCTCTAGATCCTCATGCGGATATGTTGTTTTAAAATCTATATGTTCTATTTCTAAATCAAATGTACAAGCAACATATAATAATAATCTAATCGAATTCAACTTAGTAATAGGAAAAAATATGTTCCAAAATATATTCCTCAACACAAAAATACCCTTCCAACACCAACTTTGCTTTATAATTTTTCCTAATTTCTTTTTAATTGGATTTTCGTTTAAAGACTAATTTGTAGCTAAAAGCCCTTCGTCTTTGAGGTAATTTCACCAAATAATGTCTGATTTTTGTTAAGGTAATCCATCTCTTTGATCATTCCCCTTTTCTAAAATTTTCTTTTCTTTGATCATCATTGGTGACAATTAAAGCAAAAATACAACATAAATCAATTAGGCCACACCTTTCTAGTTGCTTTCTTTATCTTATGGACCTTCTTAAGGGTGGAATACAGAAATCTTCCTCTTTTAAGTTTCCATCTAAATCAACTTTTGAGTCTCCCCCTTTTCCTTTTCCACCAACCTCAACATGTTAATTTTCAAGTACTAGTTTTTCTTCTTTTGTAACAAATTGTACCTTCTCTTTTTTAGTCACTTTTCTCTTTGCTTTAATTTGGTAGTCCATCACTAGGATAAATTATAATTTCTATAAAAATCACATCCCTTCTATGAACTATTTTCAAAGAAATAAGATTCCAAAGCTTGTAACCCTTTACATTTTCACTATAACCAATAGAAATACAATTTTCATCTTTGTTATCTAACTTGGTTCTTTCTCATTAGGAACATGGACATATACTTCCCAACAAAAGATTCTAAAATGACTAAGAGAAGGTTTCTTACACCCCAAACTTAATATGGATTCTTATCAAAAAGTGATGGCGTAGGAGACCTATTGAGGAGATAAGAAGTAGTGCTCACCAATTCAACCCAAAGTTTTCTCTAGACCAACACTAATTAGCATGCTTCTAGATTTCTCCATCAATGTATTATTCATGTTTTTGTCCACTTCATTTTTTGAGGTGTGTAGGGATTAGTATTTTGGTTCTCTATCCCATTTTTTGTTAAACATCTCAAAATTGACTAAGCAAAACATTCCTCCATTGCTTATTCTCAATATTTTTATCTTCCTCCCTATTTAGTTCTCAACAAGAATCTTAAACTCCTTAAACCTGATGAATAATTTAGATATATGTTTTAGAAAGAGCACACAAAAAATTCCAGAGTGATAATATATAAAAGATACACAATACAAAGATTTTTAAAGAGAAGGTACATTGAAAGAAGAATTTCAAAGGTGTGACGGGTAGTGTGTATAAGGCCCAGGCATCAACTTTGGAATAACTAGAAGAAAACTTTTTTATACTTTCCATAAACATATTGTTCATAAAAATCAAAGTCTAAAGAATAATTTGAAAAAGTCTTCTGCCATAGCCTTTGATTTCAAAGTACAAAGACCTTTCTCACCAATATGACCTAGTCTTTCATTCCACAACATGGTTTTATTGACAAGTAAATTGCATGTTTTATGAACCATGGAAGAAATGTTATTGTCCTTCATGAGGTGTTAGCATCTAGATATGTATGGAATTCCATATCCAACTCATTTTTCTAACACCAAAGATCCTCTTACCATTTTGTAATTTTTCTCATTGAAAATTACATTAACACCTACTTCATTCATCTTGCTCACTAAGACCAAATTTATTTCTAGCCTTGGAATACATAAGATCCCTATTGATTCACATGCTTTCATGCAAGTGCATGCAATAGCCTCAATTCCCTTCTCATTAGTGCACGATCATGCACATAAATCCCTACATCACACAACATTTGCATAGTGTTGAGTGTTGGCAAATGGTCAGTGCTCCCCGTGGGATTCATGACATGGACTAACCACCTCCCGTGGATTCATTAACTCTAGCACTTGTATCAGAAATTGATAGGTCAACCTTTTGGTTTAACGGCAATCGTGGGCCAACAATTGGTATCATAGCGAAAGGTCATGGGTTCGAATCCCCTCGGGTAACGCTGGGGGGGTTTGTTGGCAAATGGTCAGCGCTCCCCGTGGGATTTGTGACATGGACTAACCGCCTCCCATGGATTCATTAACTCTGGCACTTGTATCAGAAATTGACAGGTCGACCTTTTAGTTTAACGGCAATCGTGGGCCAACATTGAGAACCATAGAGTGCACCCATACACAACTCCTTGCTTCATACACCATTTGTGCAATGCTTGGAATCGTGTCATGCAACTCAAATAACATCATAAAACTCATGTGAAACCCTTTTCATCATGCACTATATGTGTAACACCATGGATCATGTTGCACAACTCCACAATCAACATTTTTTTATTTTTGTACTGCATTTGCACCTATTTATGCCAACACACACATAAAGTGTATTCCAAAACATGTAGCATAATATTGTTTAACATCTTAGAATTCCATGCAATAATCCAGCACACCTTTTAGAGCTATTTTATGACACATTTCTTATTAGCACAATGCACAACCATAATTCTAAATGTTAGGAGATAAAGTTTCACACATAAAAGCTTAATTTTTCCAACTTCCATACCAACCTTTGTCTTCACAAATATGTAACCTATAAATGTGTATATGTAACATAAGTAGAATAAGATATATAAAAGAGAAATTACACATTCATACATCTCACTCAAGAATATGCCATGTACAAGATGCGTAGATTAATAAAATAGTATGTGTTAGTTCTTGTATTCTTCTTTGTCTAAATATTTGTCTCCATATTACTCATGCATGTATACATCACACTTAGGTATTCATCTAGAGCATTGTCCCCCAAACCACCGAGGATCATTGGTATCAAAGTGATTCGTCTTTCATAACCCAACTAATGAGATCAGAGTATTTGAGCCTTAATGTCAAACCATAAGATACATTATATTACCTTCCAAGTTGTTTTAGATGACTTCATATTGTAAAAGAGCAAGATGCAGTCCACGCAATGATCAAAGATGAAATTGCAAAGGCTTTTCAAGAACAACAAACATTTATGTTTAATCAATTTGATTAAGTCCTTGAATGGGTTGTTTCATTGATTCAATCATTAGGTAAAGCTTTTGGTGGTTAATTCCCCCAAGATTACAAGTAAATTTAGACGTTCCTGTGTTTGAGAGTAAAATAGATGCAAATGTAGTAGATGATTAATTAGATTAGTTAGTCATATTTCTACATGAAGATTAATATGACACTTCTCATAATCTCTTCCCTTATTAAGAAGTGTTGGCAAACCCATGTTATGTGGGAGGAGGACCAAACAAAAGGAATATTTGGGCCAACCTAAGAAAACTTCATGGAAGCCTTCAAGGATGAATATTTTCTTGAAGATGTTTATGATGATTATTATATTCATTGGCAACAATTGGCAAGGATATGACCAGTTAGTCTGCACCTACATCGATGCCTTCCATGAACTTTATGCCAAGTTGGAAACATTCGAGTTAGAGAAGTAGTCCTTGAGTATTGTAGTGGCTTGCAACCATTCATTCAATTCAAACTAATGTTGGAAAGGGAGAGATGATGGGAGAAGCCTATTGCTACATGACTATCATCAAAGAGGAGTCAATACTAAAGGAAAAACTAGAAAAATCATTTGCACCAAAGAAAGTCCCTTCTTTGTACAAGAGCAAGGTGTACAAGATAGGTAAATGGTGGGAGAAACACATATCCAACAACCACTCCAACATAGTGTTCTATGGATAGAAGAAACATATTCATGCACATAGAGTTGAGGGTTATCATGAACTAGAATTGAAGAATATGTACTCCAAAACTACTTGTCTCGATGTAGTAGCCATGCCAATAATGTTAGTTGCTAAAGTAAAGCACCCATTCTATCTACAAGTTTGGGTGGAAAGGTAGCCATTGGTTTTCCTAGTTAATGGCAATGCCATGAAGAACCTCATTTTTGAATCCACCATCACACACATACATTTTCCAACAACGCTTCATCTATAACCTTATAGTTTATGACGAATTAGTTCTTGCAATAGCAGAGGTATGCATGTCACACATCAATGCCACTTTTCATATGCTATTCATCCTCTTCATAAGGAGCCAATATGTGATGTCGTGCTAATTGATTCTAGTAGCACAATCCTTGGGCTTCCCTACTCTTGTCATCACCAAGATATTTACACAACTAATCCACATAACATTGCAATATCAACTAATGGAAAAGACATTAGAATTCTAAAGTGATTTCATGTTTCAAACTTGCCATGTTGTATACACACTAGATTGCATAAGTATCATTCATCGCAATCTAGATAATTAGTTTTCAGCGAGTGAATGATCTGTGTGCAACTACACAAACATGTGCATTAACCTCAATCCCTTACCTAGCAATGCACAATCACACACACAACTCCCTACATTCATCCTCTTTGTCAATCTTCATATTTATAGATTCTAATTGACTTACATTGACATTGACAACATTCAAATGATTGAAAATCAAGTCTCCATCACCCATTCTTAAAGGATAAAATTTATTCCTCAAGAAAATTTTGTTAACAAGAAACTTTTCTTGATACAAAATCCCTTATTTCTCCCACAACTTATGTGATGTATTTTAATTAGACATCTAGCAACACTAAATCAATGAGACATAATCTAATGGTGCTCCTTACTTTCCTAACAAGCTTTTTTCAATCTTCATTAGTCATACTAGAATATTTTTATCTTATAAATGCTACTCGTTAATCTCTCCCAACCAACAGATCTTCCATTTTGAGTTTGCACATGTAACGTCAAAAAATGTCCCCTTGGGGGCTTTTCCCTCGTAAGGTTTAGCTCCTGGGTCTTTAGTATGCATTTAGGACATTTTAGTTCATATTTTGGCATCCCGATGGAATGAGACCTAGGTTCCATGGCAAATTGGACCCAGGTGGACCCCTTGAGTTGTACTCTGCCCAAATTAGGGGGGAGGACTTGGGTGCCCGCACCCTAGTCCTGCCCTATTTTGGGGCAGCCTTAATTTCTGAGTGTCAGTTTATGACCGTTATTTGGTCCTTTTGCCGACACGGTAAGTTTTGATTTTTAAAATCTTGGCGGGAGTGCTTGTAGTTGCATATATAAGCATGCTTAGGCATTCATTTAGAAACTAGATGATCAATGTGAACTTTAGGCATTCTCAAGGTGATTTAATGCTTTCTATTGTGTTGCAAGAGCAGACTTGTGTGTTTTGTGTGTTGATATTTGCATATTTGAGCATCAATTTCCTCATGTCATAAACAACATCTTCCTCCCATGAGAGATTCACTACAAGGTGACATAACATTGTGTTTCCATCATTGATTCCTTTGGTTTTTGCTTCTGCCTCACAAGGGCACGTACCCTTTTACCTGACAACAGTGTTTAGAGACTTAAATGTCCTCCGGGGCTTGACTAAGGCAAGCCTCTAAACACCACAACCCCCAAACCAAGTCTTGTGATTGTAGGTTACAGGTGTCGCATTTGGGAAAAGTGGAGTTATAGGAAGGATTGGCAGGCATCAAGGATTCAGGATCTGAAGAAAAGAAGGACACGGGAGCACTTATAGGACTTGGGCACTCGCTCTAGTGTCCTCTGTATCTGAGTTTCAGAAAATAGAAGTTATAGGGCTGATCAGTGTCGGAAGGAGGTCTGGATCCCACGAAGAAACCTGCACCTTAGACTTGGGTGTCCACTCCAGTGTCCCCGACTGTTCCACTTCGGAACCCCGAAAATAGGTATTCTGTGATTTGGTATTTTACTCCTTTTTGCAAGAGCTTTTTCCGTCATTCGTCAATTTGTTGTCGTATTTGCATAATTAGGGTTTTAATGGTTAATTGGGCATAAGAGAAGGAAAATTAATAATTAAATTCCCTAATCCAAGTTTCCCTACATCTGCAAGTGACCTAGGGTATGATAGTGCTCGTCACTCGACCCTAGATCCTTGAATGTAAGGTGGAAAGGAGGATTTAAACATCAAAACACTAAAACATTAACAAATCCAATTTTCCACCTAAACAACACAAACTAAAGATTTGTCCATTAAAAATGTCAACCTCAAATCTAGATGTACTTGCCATTGTTCACTCCAATCTAAAAATAAGACACAAAAAGATTCCCACTAAAATCATGGATTTTATAGGACGAGTGTCCTCCTTTCTCAAGAATCTATTACAACTAAGCTGTAATATCAATTGTTGAGAAAAATAGACAGATAATTTGATTTAGAAGTTAATTTGTTGTTTCATATCAGATTTATAATGGCCACAAACCTGAACTTTGTATGTAAATAAACAACAATAGAAATGGAAATAAACACGCATAGAGTTCGCATAACACCAAATTTACCTTGGGAAAACTCCTTTAGCAAAACCCCAACATCAAATTAGCACTAGTTCACTACATTGTTAGTAAAATAGGATTGCAATACAATTAGATAGTTGATTTAGGCGTCCTCACTCTATACTCCAATCTAGTAGAATTTTGATAGCATTTTGGGAACACCTCCTTACCCTGAAAGCAACCATATGAAACCACTATCCCAAGGCTCTTATCTATATAGTTGGGAGATACAAGAAATAATATGTGGTATCTACAAACAAGAATTTAAAACCATGGATTAACATTTCCCAAGGGTTTCCCATATGACCTTTCACCCACCAAAGTGACTTTTTTTCACATTCCAAGGCTTGTTTTTTCCTCATAGAGAATGACACCCACTTTGTGATTTCATATCCTATCTTGAGGTCATCTTCCTTTGTCTTGATGCAACCCCAACATTGTTAGGATTAAGGTGCCATCAACCTTATAAATCCTATGTAATTATTTACTCCCAATGTTGTTTGTAAATTTCCATAAGGGAAGATGTATTCACCAAGCAACAGTCATGTTTTAGTCACATTTGGATCCCGGTACCTGACATGGGGGTGTGGTGGGGCTTGCCCCCCACTATTGTCACCAGGGGGTCCATGCGCCCCTGAAGAGAAATTTTTAGAAAATTACCTTGTAAAATATTGTAATTTCATAGACAATATGGACCGTTCATCATTAGGTCGCAAATGTGACGGTAGAAGTGATGTTAGGGCTTTTTGCCCTAGAAGGCAACACTCTTTTAATGAAGGCATTGTATTATGGTTGTGGGGAGGTAAAGAGTTGAGGCTAGAAAAATAGGTGTTGCTAGATTGAAGATTGGAGAGGAAGTTGTTAGTGATGTATTGTAAACTCTATTGAAGTTAATACAAATTGGTGTATCTCTTATTGTGTGGAGTTTTTTCCTAAAAAGGTTTCTCCATGTAAACACCATGTTATGTGTTCAGTTCTTCAGTTCTTTAATTTCTTTGTATCATTGATTTTATTTCCTAAAATCTCCGTTTGGTTTTGCATTGGATTAATAGTTATAACAATTTAAATTGGATTTCCATTTTATAATTGTTCACCTTTATTTCCAACAACATTTTAATCATATCCCAAATAGCAACCCATCTCCAACAATATTTTAGTCATATCCCAAATAGCAACTAAGAAGACTAAAGCTAATTGTGGTTCCATAATCAAGTGTCATGGGAGGAAAACTCAAGCAAAAATACTTCATGTTGAAGCCCGAGATTCAATGGACAAAGGATCACAATGTACCACATAGGCCTTTCTCACCCAAAGGGGGAGAAGGCTACTTTCTGGCTATGGATGATTTCCCTATCTTGATATTGCTGATTTGAGGCTCTTCTAGGATATATTCCAATAGATGTAGTCATTTTTGTCTTAGTTAGTTTAGGAATATTTTAGTCCTAGTATTTTTTATTTTGACAGGTTCTTAGAAAAGGTGATGATGTGAACTCTATAGTCTTGAAGGTTGTATCAAAGTTTTTCAAGTATTTTTTATGGGCAAGGGCTCCAACCTCAATTACCAACCCTCAAAAAAATAATTATCCCAACAAAATGGAAATCTTCAATGTCATGAAGAAAATCTTCTTTGCCTACTTCAACTTTGGTGAAGCCCATACCTTGCAAATATCCATCTATCCTAGAATACCATGCTCTTGGTGCCTATTTGAGTCCATACAATGATTTCTTAAGCTTGCAAACATGGGATTCCTTCCCATTCACCTCAAAGCCCTGAGGCTACTCTATATACACTTCTTCCTTAATGACCCCATTAAGAAAAGTTGTCTTAACATCCATCTGATGTATCTTTCATCCCATAAATGAAATTAAAGACATAGTTCCAATGGAAGTGTATATGGTGACTAGAGAAAATGTCTCCTCATAGTCCACCCCCTCTCTCTAGGAGAACCCTCTCACCACTAAGTTGCAAATCTCGCCTTAAACTTCTCAATGTTGCCATCTGCAACATGTTTAATTTTGTAGAGCCACGTAGAACTCACAACTAATTTCCCCTCTGATCTTGGCACAATGTCCCACACATCATTTTTCATGACGGATGTGTATTCTTCCACCATAACATCCCACCAAACCTATTGGTCTGCTACTTCTTGGAAGCAGGAAGGCTCTAAATTTGATAGTAATAATGAGTGCCATGTAGTTTGGAAACTTCTTTGGAGGCCTACTTTCCTTGAATGTGCTCCTAGGAGCCTCAACATGTTCCTAAGCATCCCTCAATGTCTGTGTGAACCATCGAGATCTCCTAATAGAAGTGGAAGGAGCTGACGTCTCTTCCTTCTCTCTTGAAGATTGTTGTTTTGTATTAGAAACAACCAGTATCTTCGGAGACAAAGAATTAAATCTAATTATCCAACATTGTGGCATCAATCTTGAGATATCTAAATTGACTTGTACTTTGAAAGGACTTTGATGTTATGCGAGAACATGTTGTTTGATGGTGCATTGTGATGTTGGTCCAAGTCGAGCTATGAGTTTGTGGAACTATTTGAAGTGCTCGTGGCACTACATCTCAAGAGTGTTTGGAATCAAATTCTTGCACATTTGGAGACATCTTAGATGCATGCTTTTAACAGTTGATCATTTTGCTCTTGCCATGACATTCGTCCAGATGCTTTGAACTCAAATTGTGTAGGGAACCTTCCTTTTATTGTCATGCATGCTTATGCATATGTATGTACACAACACTTCTCTAATACTAATGGTTAGATCCTAGGAAGTTTAGGGGCAATCCTTTCCAAGTGAAAGGCAAGATTATAGAATATGAAAAGAAAGGACAAGATAATGTTAATCAATACACATTCAAATGCATAGAAGATTGCTAACAATAATGTGCCACTTATATTCAATACATAAATGAATAGGTTACAATGGATGTTACAGATAACATGACTGACAATGATAATTCCTATAACTAGATAGGGGTAAACACATCATATTGGTTTGCCTAGACTATTCTCTATGTGTCCTTCAACATGAAGAATCAAATGTCTATATTTACAACATAATTACACTATTACAAAATGGTTCACATTCCATAACTAGGGTTGCTTGACCTCCCAACTGCTAATGGTTGGGTTTCTGTTGTTTGATGTTCCACGTCAGTAGGCTATAGACAAAATGATGTGTAGTTGTCATGTAGGTAGGACTATTGACCACACAAATGACTGCCAAGTAATGTACAAAGAATTGCAAGAGCACGTACTGTGACACATAATGTTGTAAGAGCTTGCACCATAACACAAAGTGCTAATAAAAATTAAGTTTTGGTGTAAAATACTATTGAAACTTATACATTAATATAGAATACTACAATCGTCCAAACGAAATTTCCTTAAGACTTAGTTAGCTACACTCTAATGAAATCAACTCTCCATAGAGTCCAAAAAAAAATTGTACTTTACAACTTCATCGATTACCAAATTGGAAAGAATATGATTTTTTATATCAAGCCCACATAACTGGTATCCATTCTGCCAAAGTTGCTTGGGGCACGATTCCAACCTCATCTCTTGTGGTGTTGGAGCTTTGCGCTCAATAAGACTTGATCCTTGGCAAACTTATTCAAAACCATTCAACTTCACCAAAAGACTAAGAACCCATTGACAAAAAAAAGACAATTTTAACCCCATTAACCTATAATTATACCAAGACATTCTACAATCATGAGGTGGAGATGAGAGCACTCATTTTCCGTGTAAATATATTAAAAAAACAAAAACAAAATAACAAAATAAAAATTGAAATAAATAAAAAATAAAAACCAAAAAGCAAAAACTAAAAAAAACCGAAATAAAAATAAAAGCTATATGAATCACAAAAAGCACCACAAAACCTAAAAAAAAATATCTCACAGATATATTTTTTTAAAATATAAATATACTAGTTATTTACACTCCCAAATGTAGATTATTTACATTTCGGGAAGGGATAAGGGGCCCACTTACAAAGACAACAAAGTTTTTACTAAATAAAACCAGAGCTTTGTCAATTCCACCAAATCCTTTCCAAAATGTCTCTCTACTCTGCAAATTAGTACGCACAAATAAAATACATTCAAACCCTCAGGAATGTTTAGGGTTTGAAAAAAAGAAAATTCCATGCTTTAGCGCCACATTTTAAACGATCTGCAGCAAAAATTATAAGCGCAGAGAAGCAATTCTACAGCTTTTCAATATTAGAGGTACGAAGATTTGAATTTTTTAAATTTTTTGAAAATGGAAATACATTTTGCGAAATCTGTTTAACAAGGGCTTTTTTTGCTTTTGAATTTATGGTCGCGAGTTCAATTCCCATGGAGTTACTAGTTTTGGCCCAAGCCAAATTACGAACTCTAAACCGACTTACTAGTAGAGGGTATTTAATTTTTTTTTTAAAGAAGGTTTAATTCTTCTACAGATCGTAATTAACAAAAGGCTTTCAATCTTCCTGAAAAGAGCTGTGGTATTTTGTATTAGAAAATTGATTACAAACGTCAATATTTTAGTAAAAATGGGATAGGTTTTTTCCAGAAGCCATCTCGTATAAAAATACGACGGGTTTTTTCTAGAAGCCTTTTCTGAAAGGATGTTTTGTTTTGTTTTGTTTTGTTGAGGCAACCAGTTGCAATTTGGTGTGCCAGACTCCGTTTACTTAAGTTGACAAGAGTATTTCTTTCCACTTACCTTTTATAGTTCATTGGGTGATCTCTTTCCGTTTGACTTATTTTATCTAAAATTTGACCGGACGACTCAGCTTGGGAGTACAACAGACAGCCAATCTATCTATGCCGGAGGACAGTGATTTCCTTTGTTTCCTCATAAGTTGTCTCTTCCCTATGGCTATCTTTATTTGTAGGTAACGTGCATTATTATTATTTGGGTGTATATCCACCTTGTATATGTTATCTCCATTCTCGTTGACCTATTTTGAGTCTCTGATCACTTTTGTAGCAGTGTCTGTGTATATGTGCCTTATTAGCTTCTCCACATATTGTGTATATGTTAGAGCCATTCCATTTAACTATTCTAATTACTTGTATATCAGTGATTGAGTTTTTTGCCTCGCTATCTATAACGCCTATTGTGTATATCTTAAGGTTCATTCCATGTCCATTGACCTATTTTGATCACCTACATGTCAGTGTTTGGGTGCATCTCTCTAATGACACGCTCAACCTATGGTGCATATGTTATATGCATTTCCATTGACCTATTTTAATAACCGGTGTATCATCGTGTGAGTGTATGTGTGTCTTTACCTCCACCGCTAATGGTATTTATGTCACTCATTGACCTATTTTTGTCACTTGTGGACATTAGTATATTTTCTCCTCGTCAGTTCTCTGTTTGGTGGGAGGTGGAATTGAATACTTAGGGTAGAACTAGGGTTTGCTTCCTCCCTTCATTGGTTAAATTGTACTGGCACGTCCTTTTCTGGTTTTTTGTACAATTATCCACAATCTTGTTGAAAGGCTAGAAGAACATTCCCATTTTTTTCCCATCTCAATTGTTTGATAGAGGTTGAGCATTTTGATTTTGAGTTGGCGAGACAGGTCTGAAATGCCATGCTGCTTTTATTAAGTTCCCATGTTTAAAGCATGGTCCCTGGAGGATGGACAGCCTGATGGCAAGATGGTGCCAACAACCCTGTGGTTACTCCAGTGGTGCCATTGAGGAGGGATTTATAGGTTTTCTCAGCAGATATTGTTGAATAAATTAAGGAGCGTTACGAATCAAAAGTGGTCTCATACAACCTGTACAATTTTTCAACTGCTACAGAGTTGTTGGGCAAGATTTCAATATCATCGTGTCCCCACTTAACTTTGAGACTCAAATTTCAGGCTTTTGATTTTGGACTGGTAAGATTTATGTACTGGTTCCATGGAGTGGGCTTTCTAATTTGTCTTAGCAAGTACTGCCAAGTAATTTAGTAACATTTTTAAGCAAAAAATCATCTTTGTGATCTGGGAATTTTGTTCTGCTAGAGCTTTTTCGGAGAGCTAATAAAACATTGTCAGTAAATATCTTAGCAGGAAATACGATGAAAATTTAAACAATCTTGTAAGCAGGTTTCTTAAATGACCTTCCTCTCCAAAAATGACTGGAAAATTTCATTCTAAACAAAAGCTGCTGTAACTTTGTTTTAAGTAACTAAAAAATTAAGACAATGATTGAAAATGCTTTTAGTTAACTGTGTAGGTGTTTAATACAAAAAATGCCTACACAGTTATTACCAGAAGCATTTTCAATCACTTTCATGGACTGTGGAAATATCATGTCTATTAGTTTAGATAATTTTACCATAATGTGTATGCAAATGACAGTTGCATAATTTGAAGATAGTTTACTTTTATTTTTAGAAATGTTGTGGTAGGCTGGTAGCATTACTTTACCCAAGTAATTTACCTATATGTACAGGCTCCAGAAACCAATAAGCAAGCAAAATCCAAGTTAACTGTGAGAATCATTTGGTTAACAATTTGCCAATGTTTACTTGTTCTCATGCTTTCTATGTGTTTTCACATGAAATACAGATAATCATGACCTCCCTAGAGGTTATAGATCTAAGCAGTGATGAAGAAGACTGCATGATTGACATGGGCGCTGAAGCTGAGGTGGCAGAGGCCACATTCCCAGGTTCAGATAAAGATAGCAGGAAGAGTTATTGTCTACCCGAGACTGCCAAACTCGAAGCAATTGAACAGCCTATTAATGAAGCAGATTCTGCAAAAGGAAATCCTTTAATAGTGAATCCAATTAATCAGGTTCACAATCTTAGTACACAGGCTCATAATTCTAGTACACAGTTTGATCATAGAGGTCTATTGCAAACACCACACAGAGATGCCCATCGACCA
Source organism: Cunninghamia lanceolata (assembly GCA_027924645.1). Classification (NCBI taxonomy): domain Eukaryota; kingdom Viridiplantae; phylum Streptophyta; class Pinopsida; order Cupressales; family Cupressaceae; genus Cunninghamia; species Cunninghamia lanceolata. The sequence continues at coordinate 768,826 of BSBN01000940.1, forward strand.
AGTTCTGGATGGCAACAACATTCTGCAGAAACTGGATTATGCAGAGAATTTTGGAAAGCTGGTGACTATGATGTGCGATCAACTGGGAAAACAACCCTCCAAAGTATTAATTCTCTCCAACTTATCCTACCATATAATGTGCTCTGACTCTGTCTATTCTATCCACTTTTATAGTCATCTATAGGCTTTATTGAGTTGCATCTACATTCAATATCTCTCTGCTGGATATTAACAATTTATTTATATGCAAAATCTCTTTTTATGTTCCAGATGGCATGGATCATGTTCGTGTCCATCCTAAATTTCTTCACTCTAATGCCACTTCTCATAAGTGGGCACTTGGAGGTACACTCACAAATGATTCTTCCTGTAGCATCTTGATACTTAGGAGGTTGTTATTCAATATTAAACCTTGAGTGTGATGATTTATTTTTTCTAACATCCCTTTGTTTCTGTTTGTAGCCATAGCAGAGTTGCTTGATAACTCAGTAGATGAGGTAAATATATATATTTTTAATTTTTCCAAATTTGTGCTGTCTTTTCCCCCATTTTTGTACTTGCTTTCTTCTGAAGCTTTATTTAACCAGTTCGACGAAGTTTGTAAAATACAATTTTTTGTTTGATCGGTTGCAGTTTATTGGTTTCCATACCTTTTTCTTCAATTGATGATTGCTCATATCATCCCTTGCTTGCATACTTTTGAAAAACAGATAAACAATGGAGCTACGTTTGTCAATGTGGACAAGATAGCATGTCCACGGGATAACAGTGCTGCTTTACTTGTTCAAGGTAATCTGCAATCTTTATCAATCTCTGTACTAAATTTTCATAATAAGGTTTATCAGATTTGTGTTGCATGGCTTTTCTAACATCAAGTGGTGATTTATGAATGTTAAAGATGATGGAGGAGGAATGGACCCCGATTGCATACGACAATGCATGAGCCTGGGGTATTCGCGGAAGAATACTAACACTACGATTGGTCAATGTATGTGATGAATTTTCTATATATGATTGTTTCTAAATTCTTTCCTACATTGCTTTTGCAACCGGTTTTTTTCAAACTGTAATTCATATAGAAGGATTTATTTTGTAATTTTAAGATGGAAATGGGTTCAAGACAAGCACAATGAGATTGGGAGCCGATGTCATAGTTTTCAGTACATGCAATAGTAACAGGTGTGTACACTCTAATTTGCCATTCCAGTATATTCAAGGGACATCTTTGTGAAATTTGGTTTATGTTGATATTTTGCTGTCTTGAGTTCATTTCGACTACTTCAGTTAGATGGATAACTAGACATAGTAATAGCCTATAGGTGTATAAGTGTGTACACAATTTGTAATGATATTGAAATTATAGTTTGATATTCATATGCAGGATTTAATTTATTCACCCAATATTGCCACTTTTATTGAGATTATTTCAACTAGTTGTATCCCAGCAGGCAAAGCTAAACATAATAACATAAACCTATACAAGGATGCAGAATGATGGTGAAGTCATATCATTGCTTTTCCAGTTAATAAGTTTGACTTTAGAATTATATTCCTATGTTATACAGTTGACCTTTTCTAGTCTGAAGGAAATATTGATCCATTAAGTTGACCTGTCCATTATGTATGACCTGTAGGAGTTTTATTAAAAATTTCTAGAAAAGCTTATGACTTGAATAAAAGTATGTCATACTTCTATAGGAGGTATGGGGTTTTGTTTCCCCTTTAATGGAAATTTTCTGTTCAGGTTTTTAAGATTTCTTATGGATGTGTGTTTAGGTCTCTTTTGTAGGTATTTTTATTATTTATGAAGTATACCTGGCAATACTTCTTAAGCTAATAATTCCTTTCCATTTACATTTTTCTCCAATGTCATTAAAATTTCAAAATCCTCTCTGTTAAGAATTGCATTGAGAAATCTTTACTCCGGCCCTTCATACAAAGGGAAGATTCATTTTTGTGTGACCAGACTAACGCATTTATTCTGTTCAGGTTCTTAAGAGTTTTTATAGATGCATGTTTATGTCTCTTTTATGAGTATTTTTGCTACTTACAAAGTATATCTGGCAATGCTTTTTCATTACAATTTCAAAATCTTCTATGTTAAGGATGTTAGAAATGAAAACACAACTACTCAATAGAAATTTGATTAAAATGTATATTTAACGATCTTTAACAGAGTATTAAAGATGGAGATTGCAACATAGAATATAAACCCACAATACAGAAATATACCAGAAGCAGAATGAAGCACACAACACAGTGTTTAACATGGAGAAAACCCTTGCATGTAAAAAACTCCACCAAGAAAAGAGGCCAAGTTGTATGCAAAAGGAGATTACAAATATATTCACTTCCTGTGTCCTCCAACCTTCACTCCGGCAGAACCTGGGTACCTGTAAACCTATTATGCATCTCATCTACTATGCCATGGCTTTATAGAATTTACACAACCTCAAGATGGGTGTCCACCTTGGAATCTTCACCCATGCAACATTTAATGACTTCTTACAAGCTCATAACACTTGTCAAGAGTCAACAATACAACCTTGGGCGTCCATGGACAAAAATAGGCTCTTACGAGGTCATAAACGCTGTCATACATGCATCCTACACTTGGCAAAAGATGCCCATGCAAGCTTGATCGCCTAGGGGCCAAAAATAGCCACTTAGAGCATCTTATGACGCGTCATATGCTGTCATAAATGTTATAGATTCTTATGACAACTTACAGTTGTCGTAGAATCTCTTACACCTTCTTACAACATCTTTGACGCACGTCATAACACTAAAAATAGGTGATTTTTCCACATGTGCACCCCACTTTGACCAATTACCATTTACCATAGTAAATGACATCCCGTAACTACCGCCAGTAACTCCGAAACTTACTGGTGTAGTAACTCCGTAATTACCGTGGACAGTAAATAATTTTTACCATTGCCGGTGGAATTAGTACATCCCTTATGGGTAATTACAAGTAATAAATGGAATAATGCAATAATGGGATTTACAAGGTTAATGACACCTTATCTGGTGCAGGAGCACCAAGGGCTTGGAGCCCATGTGTATATATGTTTGCATTTTGTTGTGATGTTTTGAATTTTCAAAATAGGGTAGAGCGGGAAGAAGTTTATACATATGCAAAGTAAACCCATCGGAGTGAGCAAGCTCATCGGCGCAACGTTTTACAGCTTTAACGATAGTTAAAGTCATATCGACAGTTGTGTTCGAAAGTGCCATCGGCGTGAGATGGCGGATCGGAAGACATGCCCAACGTCCGAGCGATGGAGACAGTCTCACCGAGGAGCAAGACAACGACTAGACATATCGGCGAAGGGAGTTACGAATTGGCCGATGTTGTATGTCAAGCCGATGGGTTAGAATGGTCGGTGAGACATTGGTCTTCGGTGTAGGTATGGTTTGTTTCACCGATGGTTGTGGTCATTCCGATGAAGGCGTTCTGTAGGCGTCGGTGAGACAAGGGCCGTCAGAATAAGTATCGAAGGTTTGTCCGATGCTGAGTAGTCACCCCGATGACATCGGCGGGAGTCTGAGGTTCGGTGTGACTTTTGAGGTCTTGTCCGATATGGGCTGTTACACCAATGGTGCTTTAGGACATCGGCGGGAGGACTTCTGTCGGCGTAGCTTAAAGATTTGAGGCCGATGCACAGTGGTCACGCCGACGGAGGGTGAAGACTTGGTATCGGTGAGACAAGGGACTATCGGACTATCGGAGTTCATGGTTGAATGTTGGCCGATAGTTTGGGTTGTGCCGATGGGGGTAGACAGGAGTCGTCGGCGGCAAAAGTGCCGACAATAGTTTACTAAGCCGTCAGATATATAAACTGCAGTGTCCGACTTGAACGGGTGCATGTGGGACTAAAAGTTCTCATGAATGCGAACTGTCAAGTGGTAGTTGGACAGAGCGTAACCGAATTGCTGGACAGTTGGAATACCAACCGGTATGGAAGTTGAACCGTCCTGTAACGAACATGAGCAAATACAGAAGATGTAGCATTCTTTCTGTAAGGGGTTCAGAAGGAGAATCGAAGAAGTAAATTTTGGATGTGTGAAGTATTTTGATGTAATCAAAATTTTTGAACAGAAATAAAATACAGCAGTTTGATCATTAGTATATTCTGTTATGTTTTCACTTTATCATTCTGAAGTAGATTAGTCTTTTCTGTTTCTGCTATTTTGTTTTCTTTTGCCAGCCATGACTCTGTTTTGATGATTCTTCAAATCCCATTGTACAGTATGGAGGTCATCAAACAGAGCCATGCTCTTGTTTGTTTTTCTTTTGTGGGGTGGTCGGATCGCCGGTTAGAGGCAATGCATGCTTGTTCTAGGCGAGCTCAGTGAGGAGTCCGGCTAGATAAACAAGTAGGAAAAATAGATTTGCAGGGGTGGAAAAATAGAGAGAAGGAAAGTGAGCACCAAGCAGTCCAGACCCTTGAATAGAGTGAGAAGGGTGGGCAACGGGCTCAGAAAGTTATGTGCCATTGAGGCAGTATCTTGGAGGCAGTGAGGACAAGGTATGTGTCCCACACCAAGCAGAAAAGTAGAGTTTTCCATCTCTGCAAAGAGTATGTCTTTTAGCACTTTGAATTGGTAGGAAGGCTAATGTTGTCAAACAGTCTTGTACACCTACAGGATGCAGAGCAGGCAGCCTAGAGTCCTCCCTATTATTATCCCAACATTCTCCCACTTGACATTATACATTGTAAATCAACCCATAGGAAATCAAATGAAAAAATAATCAGACACTAGAAACAAGGCCCATGGCCTTTCTGCACCACACAAACTTTTGTGTGCTCACAGGCTTGGTCAATGAATCTGCAACATTCTCCTGAGTGTCTATCTTCTTTAGCTCAATCTCTCCATTTGCAACCAACTCTCGAACAAAGTGATACTGAATATCAACATGCTTAGTCCGAGCATGATACATGGGATTCTTGGCTAAATAGATAGTACTATGGCTATCACGATTCACAACCAATCTGAATGATCCTGCAATCAAATCCAATATCTGTACACAGTCTCCTCAACCAAACTGCCTCCTTAGAGACATGGGTAGCAACTATATACTCTGCTTCTGTGGTGGACAAAGCAACTGTGGGCTGCCTCTTACTCATCCAACTCACTGCACCTCCAAATAGAGTAAACACATAGCCACTAGTGGACCTTCGACTGATGCAGGAGCATCCAGTGGTGTAAGGGCAATCTTGCATCACCCAAAAAGATGTTGCTTCAAAATCATTACAGTTGTTTTCATTTCTTTCCATAATTAGTATTTCTGGTTCCATAATCTCTTGAATAATGATGTAGGGCTTTCAATTTTTCCAAAACTGCTAAAAATAGCAAACTGTCAGTTTTGGAAAGTTTACCTGCCATTTTAGGAAAGTTTGCATTTGGGCACGGATTGAAGCGAAAACTTACAAAAAGCTTCATAACGGAAATATAAGACCTTTGGCGAAGGAATTAGACAAAGATCATTTGTGAGCTGAAAGATATTAAAGTTTTTGTTTTCCGAAAAGCCCCTGAAAATTTCTGAAATGAGATATGAAGCACTAAAACATCCCATAACATCCCAAAAAGTTGACGGAAATCTGTTTACGTATTTCCGGGGTGATAGTTTACATCACGAGTTTTTCGGCGCTTAAAACGGTTCGTCGATCGGACACTCGGATCAAAAGTTATGCTTCTCGGAAGTTGACCTATTTTTGGAGGGAGTTACAAATTTCGAAATTTAGTTGGAGGCCGCCAAAAAGTGCTATTTATGACTATTTTGGGAACCCTGGGTGGTAGTAGAGTTAAGGGGGAAAGTGTAGAGTCAAGAATAGGTGGGAAAACAAAAACCCTAGCTGATTTGGGGGTTACAGAAGACAAAAGATTCTAAAGCCTGGTGATGTGTAGCTGTACTGTGTTGCAACCTGTGTAGGATTGATTCCTCTGATTGTAATTGAGCTTTTGTAATGTAATGAGTTGCCCAGATCAATAAAAGAAAGTTCTATTTTCTGTGTTCAATTTATGTTGTGTGTTTTGTGATTTACCCCCTTCATCATCGACTGTCTAAGTCACATGCCCAAACTGCAGTAACAAAACCCTGTATGTCCAAAGATTTATTAGCACTATCAGTATTAGAATAAACCAAACAATGATCGGGAGTACCTGCAAGATATTTAAACACCCTCTTCGCATAGTTCCAATTCTGTCTACCAGGGTTAGACATAAATCTGCTCAAAACTCCCACTGCTTGGGCAATATCTGGCCTAGTGTAAACCATTGCATACATCAAACTCCCTACAACACTAGCATATGGCACATTAGACATATCTTCAAAATCATCTTCATTCTTTGGACACGTATCTAATGAAAACTTAGTACCAATTGGTAAAAGAACACTAACTGGTTACAGTCCTGCAAACTAAACCTCTGCAAAATAGTATTCACATGCTTACTTTGTGACAACCAAAGCTTTCTGTTAACTCTGTCTCTCCTGATCTCCATTCTCAGAATATACCTGGCAACTCCAAGATCCTTCATATCAAATGCACCTGAAAGTTGGGCTTTAAGCTCACTGATCATACCCTTAGTATTGCTGATAAATAACATGTCATCAATATACAAAGCAATAACCAATATAGAATCATCAATACAATGAATGTAAACACAATGATTCTCCTCGCTTCTAACAAAACCCAATTTCAACACAAATGAATCAAACTTTTGATACCACATTCTAGGGGACTATTTTAAACCATGGAGAGACATCTTTAACCTGCAAACCCATTTTTCTTTCCCTTTTACCTCAAAACTTGTAGGTTGTTGCATATAAATTCTTCTTTGAGGTCTCCATGCAAGAACGCAATCTTAACATCCATTTGCTCAATCTCCCAATCATAAGATGTTGTAATGGATAAGAGAAATCTAATAGAAGTCAATTTAGCAACAGGAGAGAATATCTCACCAAAATCAAGTCCCTCTCTGGGAGTAGCCTTTGGCTACCAGTCTAGCCTTGTACTTTTCCAATGACCCGTCTGCTCCAAACTTCTTCTTGAAGACCCACTTACAATTTATGGCCTTTCTTCCTTTGGGCAAACGAACATGTAAGGTTCCATTTTTGGCGCATTGATTATTGTGAGCATTTTGGCTTGTTCTTAGTCTCTTAGTGGCTATCCGACTTTGTTGGGAGAACTCCAATGTTCTTGGGGTGGCCACAGATTAGTTTTACAGAGCAATTGGTTATGGCTTTGAGCTCAGATGGTGTTCAGGATCACAGTGATGCTTTATGATGTTTGATCGGGTTTCCAATTTGCGCCGTCTATTTTTATAAAGTCACCCGGAAGGCATCATTCATCTTCCCAAACGTCATGGAGTATGTTGGTATGCTTAATTTTGCAGTTTAATGATATTTGAGATTTTCTGTAAAATTAGTTGATTTAATGAGCTAAACAATTAATTATTGCACTTAAGTTAAAAAGGTTGGGAAATATTCATTTAACACTTAAGTGTTATAGCTCGTTGGAAAGGGGATGAAAAGCTTTAAATCATGGATGCATCATTTTGGGACCTTACAAATCAAATATTTCCTTTATTTTGATAAAAGGGGTCGTTGGAGCTACAAGGAGCTTTTAATTAAAAAGGTGACTTAAGTTGTGCTCACATAATGAATTATTTTTATATTGTTTGAGGAGAAATATGGAGGGATAAAGGAAATAATATTTTATTTTCCTCAAAAAGTTATAAAAGGAGGACTTGGGCTCATTGTTTGGAGATGCTTGTATTTTGTAATGAAATGCTGTTGGGATTGAACCAGAGAGTTCTTCCATATTCTCTTGAAGACGAAAACCCTCTTGTAGAATGCTCTTGAGGACGAAAACCCTCTTGAGGTTTGGTGTGATTTTATAGAGGAATCACCATTGTGCTGAAGGTGGATTGGGAGCAAGCTCATATAGAGTTTGCCATGGAGCTTTCGTGGAGCTGATTGGAGTTGGTTTTTTATTGATGTTTGGCATTGTGATTCATTTTGTATGTTGAAAAATCAATTGTAGATGATAGTGTGTGGAGTTTTTGATATATTTTCCTATGTTTTGGAATAAGTTTCTCTATGCTGGAGTCTTGCTGGGCCGTACCAGGCAGATTGGATGTATGGAGAATTAAAATTAATGAAGATGTTTCTTTTCCAAAGTTTGATTGGAATGTTATTGCATGCCTGTGGCGTCTCATCTCAATGTGATTGCTGTGGTGTTTGGGCAGAATATTGTTTATTGTGATCATCCGTACTATGAAGGGCCGTACATGCCTGGGAATTGTTTCTGTTGTGGACTTCCTTATTAATTTATTTCTTGTGGTTATTGATGATTGAGTAATCTTTATTTCATTAAGGCGCTATTATTCTTCAGATTTACTGGGAGTTAAGGGCAGTGTTATCAATTTATATGCCATCCGTACTGCCTAAGGAGCACCGTACAGTTGGAGTTGGGTTTTTTCAATGCAAGATCAGACTTGTTTATGTAGTGTTCTTGTATTTGGTGGTAATGTTAGAGGACTTGCTGTTGACATTTTGCAGATTTAAGGGATTGAAGTCTCAGTTTAGAGTTTTGTGAAGTTTCCATTGCACAAGGTGCCGTACAGCTGAAAAAAGGTTTTCTGTATATGCATTTTCAGATGAGTTCTTTTAGTGTGTGTGGGCATATTGTGTATGAGTATTTATCCCTTGAGTGTTGCAGCAAATATGTGTTTGGACTGATTATTTCTAGTGTTGGTGCTATCCTTCCTTGACATGGCTGTCCATACAAATGACATATGATTGATTTTGTAGAGTTTGATCTATCAACTGTCCACAGATCAGAATAAGATTGGTCATCAGATGTTTCTTCAGGTACATGATTTACATCGTGTGTTGCAGGTGCCTCTTGGTATAGTATTACAATCATATTTCTGAGTTGATGAGTTCTGATTTCTAAGTTGTGATTTATGAACATTGGAATTACTTTGTTGTTGCAATCACATTATAAACCCCTGGATGGTTTACCGCCAGTGTGGAGAAAAGAACATTTCTTTATTGTTCTTACCCACTGAACAAGTGGAGTATTCCCACTGAATAAGTGGATGGCTTTGTAATATTTTCATGCTTGCTTTCTTACACACTAAAAGTGGTGATTTCCCACAGCTTGTGGATGCCCGCCGCAGCGGATGAATTGGAATTTCTTATTGCATAGTTGTTTATTGTAAGCCAATCATTTTATGCTCTCACCTTGCCCATCGTGGGATCTGGGTGATCAGAAAGTGTGAGGCATTTAGTTGGATGATGCAATATTGGGCTAACATTGTGTTATCACTGTGAAAGTTTCAAAAAAAAAATTTGGGGGTTGTATGTTACAGTGGTATCAGAGCTGGTGATCTTGCCAGCTTGTTTAGGTTGATAGTCACTCCTTGCAGAGCTTCAGTGTGGGACAGAAATTGCAGCCTTGCATGTGAGTGATCAGCACTTGCATGTTGTTTAGTGTGTGGCAGTTGAAGGAGGTTGTTCAGTGATTGTTAGATTATGACATCTGTTAAGAGGAGAAGTGAGACAGATGTTCGATTTGATTCTCTTAGGCAAAGTCAAGATGAATTAGAAAGAGCAGTTCAAGAGAAGTTGGATCAAAGGAAGTATCATCATGAGGCCACTAAGATTATTGATGAGTAGAAAAGACTTTTAGATGATTGTAAGCAACAACTTCCTTGGGATGCTTTCTTGAAAATCATCACAGAAGGGAATCCTGACAAAGAGGGCTTAATAGAATACATTCAGAAGATAAGGAAGGAAGAGGAGATGAAGACAATGTCTTTATGCAAGCCCGAATTACCTTTCCCTTTGGTAAGGACCAAGATCCATTCTAAGTCATCACTTTCCAGCCCATCGAACAAGAAGCCTCCTATTTCGAGGAAGAAAGAGTTCAGCAAGAATGAATTTAGAAGAAGAAATCTTTGTTTCCTATGCAAAGATTTTGGGAGCCTAACCATCATTGCAAGAACAAAGAAGCTGAACTAGTAACTTTCACCACATGTTCTTTCTTTCAAGATGATGTGGAAACAAATAAAAAGAATGATGAAGTCCTGATATCTGAAATGCATAAGATTGAGCCTCTTTATGATGAAGATAAAGTCACAAATCATGAGATATGCATAGAGGAGTTTGCTGATTTGGGGAAAGCTACAACAGAAATTGTTGAAGCCGAGCTTTGCTTTGATGAAGAATATGAGCCAAAGGTGTGGGACTTAGCAAGTCCTTCATTTGATGAAGATCTTGAAGATGCCATTACATTTGAAAATGAGTTGAAGATGATCGATAGATTGCTAGCAGGTGACTTTGCAAGTGATCTTGAGAACATTGAAGCAAAGTGTCTTGTTGAGGACATGGGAAACAATGAAATCACAAAAAATGAAGAAGTTATTGCTGTTGAAACTCTCAGGACAGCCCCTAACGAGGAATATCTTCACCATGCTTGTGAAGGTAATTCAGATTATGAATGGGAAATTCCCATGCCAAGTGAAGAACTGATTGATTCCTCAAAGATCCAGGATGAAGAGTATGCTGAAGAAGATTTTAAGTCAGCCATTGATGAAGATTTAATGTTTGAATATGAGATTGCCATATCATTTGATCTAAGTGATGAAGAAGAAGATTCAATTTCCATGCAATTTGAAGAGCCAAGTGTCCTTTCTGAAGAGATAGTTGAAGAGCATGTTGATGGGAAGCTTGTTGAAGGATGTGGATCAGCGTCAAAGGTTGGCTTAACATTGGATTTTGGTGATGTTACTTCTTGGAGTCAAAGTGGCCATGAAAAAGACAACTTAAAAGTAGCTGATTTCAAGGATCATGCCTCTAAGGATATGACAGAAAATTTATTGTGTGCAGCTGATTTGGATTTTAAGAATCAATTGTTAGTCACCAAAGACAAGGTTGTGCAAGTTCTAACACATTTGGATAGCTCACATAAGTTTGTTGAAGATCACATTTGGAGAGCTCAAGTTGAAAGGAGACAAATGGGCATGGAAAAAGGAGCTTCACTTGAATATTGGTGTATAGTCAAGAAGGCATTGGAAACTTTGAAATTTGATTATTTGAACCTGCTTATTGATAGAGATCATGTCCTTGAGTTTGCTGGTCAAATATGTGATGCATTGAAGGGACAAGATGCTGAAATTGATAAGCTTACATTTAAGCTTAAAACAACTATGGATTCTTTAAAGAGTACCCAAATGGCTCTCTTAGAAGTTGAAAGTCAGCTTATTGATGAACATCAATTCAAGGAGCAAGATAAAGTTGCAAAAGCTGATGATAACAAGCTGATGACTAAAGAGCTTGATTTGTTTCAAGAAGATTTTGACTTAGGACCGTCTCCTAAGTATGATAATGCAGAGATGGAGCAAAATGGTAATCTTTTTGAACATGAAGGTGAAAACAACTTCCAATCATTTGGTAATACTCTTTTTATGATGGAAGTTGAGTTATCTAATGTGAATAGCAAGGAGGAGGATAGTAATAGGATATGGGATCCTGGTGAGAAACACTTATGGAATGTTACTCTTCACAAAAACTTCTTCAACTGGAAGTTTTCATTAGTTGTTGAAGGTGAGCATAAGGTTAAGGTATGTGATAGGTCTAGTGCAAGGATGACTTATTTTCATAATAGAGTTTATCTTCAAGGCTTTGTAACAATTTCATGCATGAATTTGAAGACAAATCTATGTCACAAAGCTGCTGTCCTTATTCATATCAGCCATAATAAGTTGACAATTGCATACATTTTAATGGATTGGAGAGAGATTTTGGTCATGACTTTGATATATTTTGACTAGAGATGGCCTAAATCTCTTGTTACTTTAAGAAGATTTCAATTTTGTTGTTGCAGTCCTATTTTTAGATTGTTGAAATTTGATTGTCAGGAGATTATTTCAGAATTTTTCAGCCATGAGATGGATCATTTTGTTGTTTTTAGCTCTTTGTGGAAGGATAATAGAAGATTTCAGCCGAAAACAACTAGTGTTACAACTATTATTGCTCTTTTGGGTGGCGAGAATTAGGTGATTCATGGCTGTTCGGAGTTGTTTTCAGCTTGTGATTAAAGCTGATTCATATTTTTCGTTAGAGGAGCATTTCAGATTTTGGTTCCCAACAGTAGTTTCATGTTGGATAATTGTATTGATGATTGCTAACTCTTTCATCTTTGGGTTTATTGATGTTTGGGATCCAAAAAGATTTATGTTTGGAAGAATGTTTCATAGTTATAAGCAAAATTCCAACTATGCAGTTCACAATTATATCAGAGTGGCATAGCAGAAGCGGTCTGAAGCATTCTTGAGATTGATTTGGGATCCAGGTATACTATTGCTAATCATGTTGGTATTCTTATTGGATAGCATGTATTGCTTGAGGACAGACAATCTTGAGCGGGGAGGACTATACTGTTCCATTTTTGGCGCATTGATTATTGTGAGCATTTTGGCTTGTTCTTAGTCTCTTAGTGGCTATCTGACTTTGTTGGGAGAACTCCAATATTCTTGGAGTGGCCACAGATCAGTTTTACAGAGCAATTGGTTATGGCTTTGAGCTCAGATGGTGTTCAAGATTGCAGTGATGCTTTCTGATGTTTGATCAGGGTTCCGATTTGCTTTCCAAGATTCTTGGAGAGGCCGTCTATTTTTATAGTCACCCGGAAGGCATCATTCATCTTCCCAAATATCATGGAGTATGTTGGTATGCTTAATTTTGCAGTTTGATGATATTTGGGAGTTTTCGTAAAATCAGTTGATTTAATGAGCTAAACAATTAATTATTGCACTTAAGTTAAAAAGGTTGGAAACTGTTCATTTAACACTTAAGTGTTATAGTTCGTTGGAAAGGGGATGAAAAGCTTTAAATCATGGATGCATCATTTTGGGACCTTACAAATCAAATATTTCTTTTATTTTGATAAAAGCGGTTGTTGGAGCTAAAAGGAGCTTTAAATTAAAAAGGTGACTTAAGTTGTGCTCACATAATGAATTATTTTTATATTGATTGAGGAGAAATATGAAGGGATAAAGAAAAGAATATTTTATTTCCGTCAAAAAGTTATAAAAGGAGGAGATGGGCTCATTGTTTGGAGATGCTTGGATTTTGGAATGAAATGTTGTTGGGATTGAACCAGAGAGTTCTTCCATATTCTCTTGAGGACGAAAACCCTCTTGTAGAATGCTCTTGAGGACGAAAACCCTCTTGAGGTTTGGTGTGATTTCATAGAGGAATCACCATTGTGCTAAAGGTGGATTGGGAGCAAGCTCATACAGAGTTTGCCATGGAGCTTTCATGGAGTTGATTGGAGTTGATGGTTTTTTATTGATGTTTGGCATTGTAATTCATTTTGTATGTTGAAAAATCAATTGTAGATGATAGTGTGTGGGGTTTTTGATATATTTTCCTATGTTTTGGAATAAGTTTCTCTATGTCGGAGTCTTGCTAGGCCGTACCAGGCAGATTGGATGTATGGAGAATTAAAATTAATGAAGATGTTTCTTTTCCAAAGTTTGATTGGAATGTTATTGCATGCCTGTGGCGTGTCATCTCAATGCGATTGCTGTGGTGTTTGGACAGAATATTATTTATTGTGATCATCCATACTATGAAGGGCCGTACATGCCTGGGAATTGTTTCTGTTGTGGACTTCCTTATTATTTATTTCTTGTGGTTATTGATGATTGAGTAATCTTTATTTCATTAAGGCGCTATTATTCTTCAGATTTACTTGGAGTTAAGGGCAGTGTTATCAATTTATATGCCATCCGTACTGCCTAAGGTGCGCCGTACAGTTGGAGTTGGGTTTTTTCAATGCAAGATCAGACTTGTTTATGCAGTGTTCTTGTATTTGGTGGTAATGTTAGAGGACTTGTTGTTGACATTTTGCAGATTTAAGGGATTGAAGTCTCAGTTTAGAGTTTTGTGAAGTTTCCATTGCACAAGGTGCCGTACAGCTGAAAAAAGGTTTTCTGTATATGCATTTTCAGATCAGTTCTTTTAGTGTGTGTGAGCATATTGTGTATGAGTATTTATCCCTTGAGAGTTGCAGCAAATATATGTGTTTGGACTGATTATTTCTAGTGTTGGTGCTATCCTTCCTTGACATGGCTGTCCATACAAATGACATATGATTGATTTTGTAGAGTTTGATCTATCAACTGTCCACATATCAGAATCAGATTGGTCATTAGATGTTTCTTCAGGAATATGATTTACATCGTGTGTTGCAGGTGCCTCTTGGTATAGTATTACAATCATATTTCTGAGTTGATGAGTTCTGATTTCTAAGTTGTGATTTATGAACATTGGAATTACTTTGTTGTTGCAATCACATTATAAACCCCTGGATGGTTTACCGCCAGTGTGGAGAAAAGAACATTTCTTTATTGTTCTTACCCACTGAACAAGTGGAGTATTCCCATTGAATAAGTGGATGGCTTTGTAATCTTTTCATGCTTGCTTTCTTACCCACTAAAAGTGGTGATTTCCCACAGCTTGTGGATGCCCGCCGCAACGAATGAATTGGAATTTCTTATTGCATAGTTGTTTATTGTAAGCCAATCACTGTATGCTCTCATTTTGCCCATCCTGGGATTTGGGTGATCAGAAAGTGTGAGTCATTTAGTTGGATGATGCAATATTGGGCTAACATTGTGTTATCACTGTGAAAGTTTCAAAAAAAAAATTTGGGGGCTGTTTGTTACAGAACAGGATCCCAAGTGTTACAAGAGTCTAAAGCCATCATCTCCTCATGCATGGCTAATTGCCAAGACTCAGTATCATCTGCAGAAATAAGTTCCCTGTAGGATCTAGGTTCATCATTGGTACTCAATGTCCAAACGAGAGGTTGATACAACGGTGGATCCAGTCATAATATCAACACAAGATCTGCAAAACAAACATAACCAAATCTCCCACTGTAGTTACAGCTTCCACACTACCACCCAAGAGTCAAAGCTGGCTAGGCTCTGATACCAAATGTTAGAAATGAAAGCACAACTACTCAACGGAAATCTGATTCAAATGTATATTTAACGATCTTTAACAGAGTATTAAAGATGGAGATTGCAACACAAAATATAAACCCACAATACAGAAATATACCAAAAGCAGAATGAAGCACACAACACAGTGTTTAACGTGGAGAAAACCCTTGTGGGTAAAAAACTCCACCAAGAAAAGAGGCCAAGGTGTATTATCTTCACAAAAGGAGATTACAAATACATTCACTTCCTCTGTCCTCCAACCGTCACTCCGGCAGAACCTAGGTACCTGTAAACTTAGGTACCTATAAACCTATTATGCATTTGATCTACTATGCCATGGCTTTATAGAATTTACACAACCTCAAGATGGGTGTCCACCTCGGAATTTTCACCCATGCAACATTCAATGACTTCTTACAAGCTCATAACACTTGTCAAGAGTCTACAATACAACCTTGGGCGTCCATGGACAAAAATAGGCTCTTACGGGGTCATAAAAGCTGTCATACATGCATCCTACACTTGGCAAAAGATGCCCATGCAAGCTTGAACGCCTAGGGGCCAAAAATAGCCACTTAGAGCATCTTATGACGCTTCATATGTTTTCATAAATGTCATAGATTCTTTTGACAACTTACAGTTGTCATAGAATCTCTTACACCTTCTTACAATATCTATGACGCACGTCATAACACTAAAAATAGGTGATTCCTCCACATGTGCACCCCACTTTGACTAATTACCATTAACCATAGTAAATGACATCCTGTAACTACTGCCAGTAACTTCGAAACTTATTGGTGCAGTAACTCCGTAATTACTGTGGACAGTAAATAATTTTTACAACTGCTGGTGAAACTAGGACATCCTTTATGGGTAATTACCATAGTTACGAGACTTGGACTCGACGCAGACTCGGCGAGGGTCACTCAGCTCGGGACTCGGGACTCGGCGCAGACTCAACAAAGTGAAAACCCAAGAAATTTAGAGATTTTTAAGGATTTAAAACTTGTTTCATGCACCCTTTATTAAATAAATCTTAAAGACACAATAACATCATCAAATAGAAGCTAATTTGATCACATACACAAGTATACATCGATCACATAAGTATAAATGCAAATTGTAGCTGAGCTGTTGAAGGAAATAACACACTTAGATATATAAATATAGTCAAATGTATACAAAACTCATGGAATATGAAATCCATGACATCAAATGTTCTAGACAAATATGAAATATCAAAACAATAACTAGAAGTCTATGGCTTAGAGGAGCCTGCATCCTTCGCCTTCCTACGAAGGCATAAATGGTAGGTCTTCAATGATGCCAAAATTGACGAGTCAACAAAAACTCGTAGAAAACTCGACAAAAACTCGGCAAATCAATAGGATCTATCTCATCCAAATCAATAGGATCCAATGATTTGTCCTCTACTCTTTATGTGCGAAACTGAAACTTTGAATTTGACTAAGTCTGAAATCGTGAAACCCTGAAAAATTGGTTAAGTTTGAAATCTGATGGATCCTTCAAAATCTAGAATTTGCATGTTAAATCCCATGGATCCAGAACCTATCTCAAACATCCTGACAGTATATTTCAAAATATTTAAAGTATAAGAAATTCAATATACAAACTTATACTTAAATGTATTTTGAAATATATTGTCATTATGTTCCTCATTTTTTCACTTTTTTGCGTCCAAGTTTCCCTGATGGGACTCGTTGGTTCGAGTTCGGAGAACTCGGCGAGTCTGGAGAACTCGGCGAGTCCAGGCGAGTTCTCAGCCGGGTCCGAGTCCGAGTCCCCAGTATTTGTCTAGGCTCACTCGGCTCGCAACTCGCCGAGTCCAGGCGAGTCTCGTTTCTCTGGTAATTACAAATAATAAATGGAATAATACAATAATGGGAATTCAAGGTTAATGGCACCTTATCCCAACAAAGGAATACATAAGAAAATTACTAACACAAATGCAACCGATGTTTGTAATATGATGTTATCTTGATTTTTATCAGGTTCTTAAAATGACTTCTCTGCATCTTAAGAGTCTGCTTTAAGAACGCAAGTGAAGATACTTGTCTTGTAAACTACTGCTATGCCTCTAGAAAAGGTTTTGTCAGGGCCTTGACCCTTGCTGAAGGGAGGACATGAAAGGAAATAGTGTGTTTTGGCTGTCCGTCTTATTATGTGAATACCAAAATGTTGGTCATGACATAGCTATTTCTCAAGGCTGTTTCTTGCCCAAATGGATAAAAGACACAAAACTGCACAAGTGATGCAAAACGAAATCAAACAAAAAAACATAACCATTTAAAAAGGAAAAAAATGGTGGTGCTGTATGCTTAAATGGTAAATGAAGTGTTTGAAACACATTTTTTTCCTACTTTATTTTCTTGCTGGTGCAACACTGAGCTATGAATTAAATTGCACCTTAGTTCTTTCAAGGCTATGAAAGGTTTGTTGAGTTTGGTGATTGTTAGTCTGTTTAGATAATTGTATTTTAGTATTACCAAGTTTTGACCATCTTGGAGGATATGTTTTGTTATTGTCTTAGATCTACTGGCTAAGACTCAGCTTAATCAAGATCTATATTATTATTATGGTTGGCTTCTGGTATGTACTACTAAAATAGTTTTTTGGTTAACCCCTCTCCAGGTGACCTGTAAAATGAGTAATTTCATTAATCAGGGGAAATTATGTTATATATAGTGAGTATGAAAGAGTGGTCTTGTTTGTATTTAATCTTAAATACTTGGCTAAAATTAAGTCTAAAAATTCTTCAACAAAATGTCAAGCTTTTAGTTCAGCAATCGCTTAGGACAATGAAGAATGAAGAATTATGTGGTTTGTAGGTGTGTTTCTACATTGTCTTATGAAAACAAAGATTGTAAGATGAATGATTGGTTGCTTTTGGGTTGATGTAATCGAAGCTGAATTAATATTGCATAGGTATCTATAAAAATATTTTTAATCCACAAAATCTGGGAATCCCATTTTATCTCTTCGAACCTTCTTTTCTTTTTGTTTTCTCAGTTTCTGTTTCCCATGGTAGCATGGGCATTGCAATTCAGTGAAAATGATTTTCATGAAGCATGCTAACGTTTTACTACATACAGTAATAGACAGAATTAACACAAGCAAGTATATATATGGTCACAGTAAGTAATTATATGGAACATGGACCAGCTATAATCTTTCACAAGAATAGGAAGATTTTCAATTCCTAGCAATTGTAGGAATGAAATAAGCATATATAACAATTATCAAGGATTGTAAATCTGCTTAAAAATTTTAGTGTCTGCTTTGTTTTTCAATAAAAGAGCTGTTGGTGTGGCTTTCTCTCTTTTTTGTGGGTAGAAACATTTGACATGTTAGAGTGATTCTTTAGAATTTATTTAAGATGTATATGGAAAATGAGATTTTTTTTTTTTAAATATTGGTATAAGTGTATAAATATAGCACTCAAGAGCAGCTGAAATATGAAGTATCACCAAAATTAGCTCACAAGGAGCAACTAGGTAGTAAGCATCTAACAACAAACAGCCAGTCTAAGCTCAGGTGATGCAACAAAACCCAATTATCAACATATTCCATTACATAGCCGCAGCTCACAAGGAGCAATAGTTCAAAAACAAAGTGCTATATCCATATCCAGTTAAAGTAGTGACCAGTATAATAAAAACCAGCAGCTAGGGTGTCTTCTCCTTCATCTTTTTGGCAGCCTTTCATTCATCTATGGTGCTGATTGAACCCAGAATTTTCTGTTTTTTTTCAAGAACTTTAACAGTATATTACATACAGTCATGGAGTCACCACTCTGGGAAGGCACTGATAGGATTAGAGTTATAATTACTAAGTTCATTAACTGGGACAGAATGATGAGAGCCTGAAGAGTCAGTATAACTGTCATCTTTGTCAACACTTTTTCCTTTTTCAGCCTTGTCTGTTAACAAGGAGACCTTCACTCAACTTCTTAATTACATCTGCATATTTATTTACTTGAATGCTGACCTGCAAGGAAATCATACAGATAGTGGCTTCTGTAGAGAAGCCTGTTATATCCCAGGGGCCATTTTGAAACACATGCTTATTTCTCAAAATCTAGAGAAACCATAAAACTTCTGTACATAAAATGAGCCAATTTACCATAAAATTTTGAGTGGTGCTTGGAACGAGAAATGGAACCAAACGAGACATCCCTCCATGAAACAACCTCTTTCCCTACCCACATAGCCCACACAGGTAGAAAACAACCCCAAACAACTTTAGAAAATTTGCAATCAAAAAACAAATGCTTAGCAGACTCTTAACTCCCCACAGACCAAACAGGCAACAGACAAATAAAACATGCAAACAGCACCTGCAGCCAATTTATTAAGAAGAAGAAACCATAGTAGCAAAAATCTTTCTTGGCAATGACTCGGCAAGCCAAAAGATAAAGATTTTTTCAGAAAATAAGGAAAAAGTACAAATCCAAAAAATGCATGAAAAAAAGTAAAAAAACTGCTATTTTTTAAAATTTAAAGGCAATGTAATTACTAATTACTAATTGCATAGAGATAAAGAGAGTGAAGAGGAATGAGAGTCTACAGCTTTTTAATATATATTTTCCATTTATTTTCAGATCGTTGATTACATTACACGATGCATAGTAATATAGTATAATAGTTCATTACTATATAGTAACATACTGCAAGTACATAGTTTGACTTTAAAGTACAAAATAACAGAAAATGGAGGGAGCCAATGACTCTTGCTGCTGTGAAGTACGACTGTGCTCTAGTAGAGTCCTGTAGGTCCTGATGATGAAGTGCCTGGGGTATTCCGTCCAACATTATAAAATTGGGTTATAAAATATAATTATAAAAGAAAGGCGAAGGTTTCAGACTATATTTTTTTAGTCAGGAGGAATTTTTGTAATCTGAATCTGAAGGACGAGTGCTCAGAAAATCATTTAATCCCATCAAAAAGGCTTTTTATCAGAGAAATACCTTTTCCATAATGCTCTGGTTCCATCAAAGACTTGAAAATGCTCTAAAATACCATAACAAATTCTCTGTTTTAGCTTCAAATCCTGTTGCAAATGCTCTGGTTCATCTCAAAAACCTGTCAAATTGACAAAACGATAAAAATAAAACATTTGAACATCGAAAAATTAAAAACTGTCCGAAATTGCAAAAAAAAAAAAAAACGAAATTCAAAATGGTATACAAAGCGCCCCAGTTGCAAGTTATTGTGATTTTGTTGATAAGTAAGTGGCAAAGAAATCAGGAAAAAATCTCTGCTCGTGATTTATTCAAAATATTGGTAAAAATTGGCCGGAAAAATTGTGCCCTAAGACAAGTGCCAATTTATTACAATTTTTGGAAGATTTTTGCAACTACGGAAGAAACCATTTGAAAAAAGCTGTTTAAGGCTCAATGGATGAAGACCAAATACACCTAAGCCTAACAGACCACTGGGCTTCAGAGTCATTCAATCCCTGTAGAAAGTTAAATTTGTGAAAATCATTGATAGCAGAGAGAAGAGTATAATTGTAGATAAAGTATGAGGACAGGATTTTCTGGCATGCTTTAAATTTGCCAGCTACTGAGTGTTAGCTTGCCATTTGATGACTTTATTGACAACCTTATTCATGACCCAATTCCACATATCTTTGAGGGATGGAGAGAACATAAAAGGGATATCACAGGCCCACCCCATTCCCAGCCCTAACCAACAAACTAATTAGGTGGGGTGATCTTTCCAACTCAAAATGAAGGACTTGTGAACAACAATTTTAGACCCAGAGCTAGAACAATAACATTCCATTCTGTTATGAAGATTATCAAAGTTGTCTCTTTCCAAAATATGAAAGAGGGTAGTGTTGATGATGTTTTCTTGACAACAACATTAGAATAAAACACCAAGTGCTTTATCCTCTCTTGAACAAAGTGTCTCGAATGCTAAACTACGTGATCAAACAAGAACGCTCCAAGGTTCTTTGTACGTGATTTGCAACGGATAGCCTCGGTGGTATGATGTGATAATGCTGTTTACACAAAGGGACTTACGCAGAATTTGTTCATCACTCCATTCAAATATGTATTCCTCCTTATTATAAAATGGAACTTTTCTAATCATCTATGAAAAGAAAATAAAAAAAAAGAGAAAGGGTTAAGAAGGCTATTCTAAGGACAATGACGTGATTATGGTAGACAAATTCCCTTAGAAACCAAATTTCACTTCGTCATGACAAGCAACAACTACATGAAACAGGTGCAATCTCCAAAGGATAAACCAAGGATTTTCATATTGTTGACACACTCCAAAGTACCCACAATTGACGCAACTCAAAGGAGCTTCAACAATCGAACTATTTGCAAGATGTGGCTCAGGCTAACTTTACATGATAATTTACCATCGACAAGCCATCAAAAGTATGAACCAACAGGAATTTATCAAATATCATTGCATATATCCACTACATCAATGACCTCTATCTACTTTATCATCTAAGCTACTTCGAACCACATCTCAACCATCTTGGAGAATAAGAAACCATGCGAACATTCCTTGATCGTACAAGATCACCATGCGAACAACAACAATGAGCTTGTATTGATTTAAGAAGTGTTTTGTTTACAAAAATCTCATATATCTCTTCAATGATTTCGAAGAGTTCTTTCTACTCTACTCCTATTGCCATAGCACCTACTCCTACTTTATCTTCCTCTAATGATTCTCCTAATGATCCTCTAATGATCCTCTAATAATGTCTCCTAATGTATAATGTCTTTACAAATGAGAGAAGTGAGCCTTATATAGAGCTCAAGAATTACAATGAATTGCCCAGATTGATTTAGCAATCATTGACCAAGATTGAGACAACAAGGCAGTTTGTTACAAAATTTGCTATTTTTAGAACATGAAAGAGGCAATGAAGGCACGTTTTCCAATGTGATAAGCATCTTTGGAGCATTTTTATGGTGGGCCCTCTTTAATGAATGAGATGGCGGAATGCGATTGGCCTGATGATGTGTACGTGCCACCCTAGCATCTTCAAACGAACTAGTCTGGTTCACCTCATGTTCACTTTACTTAGAATATTTTCTTGTTGTCTTGATGTAACTCATGGATCGCTTTGATGATCATGCTCATCTCTCATCTTGTGATGTTGTTGTGCTTGTGCAGGATTATGCCTCTGGATAGTTGCATGGACTCATGGAGTAGACTAGTGCCTGATGAGAGTTCTTCTTGTCTGGCACATGATATGTGAGCTTCTAGATGATGACCTCCTTCAAGATGTGCATTGTGAAGTGACAACCTTCCATTGATCCTCGCCTCGAATGGATGATGCTCTTGATGATGAACTACACTTGTAACCTTGATCATCTTAGACTAGCTCCCCTTCACATGGCGTTGGTGTCTTCCTCATCCAGACATACGAAGCCTTCGAAGTAAAATAAACTTGATGTTGGAGCTCTCCTCCATGTGGTGATGATGACAAACTTGAGCAACTTTCCTCTGCCTTCCAAACTTCTCATGTATGAGCTTTCGCCATTCACCTCCTTGGACCCTCCATCACCTACAAAAAGAAACATATCAAATTAAGACTTGATATAAAGGATTTTCAATAACAAATTACATTTATCTTATGCATGTGGGATCAAAA
Source organism: Cunninghamia lanceolata (assembly GCA_027924645.1). Classification (NCBI taxonomy): domain Eukaryota; kingdom Viridiplantae; phylum Streptophyta; class Pinopsida; order Cupressales; family Cupressaceae; genus Cunninghamia; species Cunninghamia lanceolata. Next base: position 791,513 of record BSBN01000940.1, read on the forward strand.
AATGGCATTTCAAAACATACCCTTCGCGTGAAATCCATGCCTAAGTGCCTAGGCGGGTTTAGAGGTGATAGGCGGAGAGTGTTGTGGACAAGACCTTGTCCGGATGAAGGGCTCAAGGCCGCCTAGCATGGGCGGGTTTGAGGGAGGTGTGAGGATTTTTCATGACTTAGACAATTTTTGGCTTGGTTTTTGATAATTTAAGAGCTCCTTCGCTTGCTTCCTTGATAATTTAACCTCCTTGCATGAGATGGACAACCTTGGGAAGAAGGGCGGACTTGAATAGAGTGCATGGAGTGAATGATGTAGAGAACATGCACGATGGTGGAAGTCACTTGACAAGGCGGGTTTGGAGGTGATAGGTGGAGGATGTCATGTGAATGACATGATATTATCCGAGTGAATGGTCCAAGGCCGCCTAGCATGGGCGGAATTGAGGGAGGTGTATGGATTTTTGCAAGACTTAGGCATTTTAGCTTGGTTTTGATGATCAAAGACATCTTCACTTACTTCCATGATAATTTAACTTCCTTTGAATGCTATAGAAGCATGGGCGGATTTAGAGAGGGTGTATGGAGAATGTGATGTGGAGGAGGTGGAGTTGTCCAAGTGTAGTGCTCAAGGCCGCCTAGCATGGGCGGCTTGGAAGGCAGGGTGTGGATTCCTTCACTTAAACTTTACTTATTGCTCATTCCTCTTCTTATGAAGATCTTTCTCTCCAACCTCCAGACTTAGCCAAAATTTTGAGATGTTAATGAAGTTGTAGGACACATCTTGGGAATGTTAGGTGATCTTATCCATATGCCCTGATGAAACTCGCCTAGGAAGGGTGGTTTTGGAGATGTTGCTTGGAGAATGTGTTGTGAACCCTTGTAATCTACTTAACTTCCCTCCAATTCATCATTTCTCAGTGTTCTACGCATCAAACCTTTAAAACTTAACCATTTTCTCCTAGGGCGGGTTGGAGGGTGTTGTTTGGACAAAGTGTCTTGAAAGTGATGACATTGTCCAGAAGGACTCTGTGAGGCCGCCCATGCTAGGCGGGGTTGGGAGTGTTGTGTGGAATTTTACTCAAACTTGCTCTTTTTCGCCTCAAAATGAACTCCTACCCCTCCTAACTTGCAACTTTTCGTAAGGGTTTTCCTGGGCAAGTTTGAGGTCTTTGTCTGGAGAGACTCATGTGAACGACGTGGAATCCATGCCCAGGTGAAATTTCCGCCCAGGCTGGGCGGGTTTAGAAGGTGTGCTTGGAATGCAAGTCTTGTCGCCATATTGGAAATGTCTTGAATGGAAGTATATTGAAAATATTTCTTATACTTTAAATATTTATCAATATACTTCCAGGATGTTTGAGATGGGTCTCGGATCCATAGGATTTAACATGCAAATTCTAGATTTGGGAGGATCCACTAGATCTCAGACTTAGCCAATTTTCAGGATTTCAGGACATCAGACTTAGTGATCTTTTATCATTCTTTCCAATTAATTCATCCTTGTTGGGAGGAGTTTAAGTAATGCTTGGTGTCATCTTCATCATTCTCATCAAGTAAACTTGCAACTTATGCCACCTTCATCCCTGGGCGGTTCTTGAGGCAGTGCATGGAGAGTTTGATGTGGGACATGACAGAGTCCATGAGCACCTCTTGAGGCCGCCTAGGTAGGGCGGGTTTGGAGGTGACCCTTGGATTCTTCTATGAAATGCATTTGATTGCTTTAATCTTATAAACTTTGCTTATAATTTCATCATATCCTTGTCTTTGCGCTTAGAACATCTTGTAAACTTGACCACTTTCCTCCTTGGGCGAATTTAGAGGGAGTGTCTGGAGAGAGTCTCCTGATGATGACATTGTCCATCACTGCCTTGTGAGGCCGCCCAGGCTGGGAGGGTTGGGAAGTGATGCTTGGAATCTACCTTGTGATGCCTCAAACTCAGGAGTTTCCTTGAAATTTCATCATTTCCATGTCTTTAGTGCTCAAAACCTTGTAAATTTGACAACATTTTCCTTGGGCGGATTTGAGGGTTCTGTCTGGACAAGTGCATGTGCAGGAGGTTGAGTCCATGACCTCATGCCAAGGCTGCCCAGTCTGGGCGGGTTTGGAGGTGAGGCATGGAATTTTCATCAAAATCTTAGTTTTCGACTCCATCATCACTTCCTCACACTCTTCAACTGACAAAAGCTCGTGAAAATATCCCAACTTTCCCTGGGCGGGTTTGAGGGTGTTGTCTGGACAAGCTCTCCTGATGGTGAAGACACTGTCCAAGAGAACCTTGTGAGGCAGCCCAGTCTGGGCGGGTTTGGAGGTGAGGCATGGAATTTTCTTGCCTTAGTCGAATTTTGGATTTCCTGAATGGAAGCCTATTGAAAATATGTTTAAGTATAAGTCAATATACTTCCAGGATGTTTGAGATAGGTCCTGGATCTATAGGATTTAGCATGCAGATTCTAGACTTTTGAGGATCCACCAGATTTCAGACTTAGTCATTTTTTTAGGATTTTCAGGATATTAGACTTAGTCATTTTCAGGGTCTCAGGGACATGCATCAGGATAAAGGCATATAGACCTCTTGGCAAGAAACTGTTGAGACTTGGATACACAACACTATCAATATCCTACAAGCTCAGAGGAAAACTAAACCTAAAGCAAAACAAAGAAAGCAAAAACAAGGGGGTCCCCATTTGCAATGGGGCAATGTGTGTTTACATCACAACAGGTAGTATCATCAACAAATTGACTTTACAACAGAGGTTCTTGATTTAGGAGTATTGGTCCTTTAACAGGGGGACCAAGGGAAGCATGTCTCAATACAAAATGAAGAGCTTCAGCAGCAATGACAAATGAAGGATCAAAAGTCCCTTGTTTATTAGACCTTTGCAAGAGAAAAGGGGAAGCTAATTCACCATTCATATTGACTTGAGTAGATGCATCTTGAAATAGAGTCTCAATATACCTGCAAAAAGTATCACCAAAACCTAATTCTCTCATAACTAGGATAATAAAGGGCCATTCTATCCTATCATAGGATTTCTCAAAGTCTAGCAAGGTCATACAAATATCCTATTGAGATTTATTAGCTCAATGCATACTTCTCCAACTAGTGAGGAGATTATCCAAGATGCATCTTCCTTTTATAAAACCAATTTGAGTGGGAGAGATAATATTAAGGAGGACAATTTTCAACCTTTGGGCTAAAACCTTGGCAAAATCTTATAATACACATTGAGTAGGGAGATATGCCTCCAATTTTCGATTTGAGTGCTATCCCCTTCCATGGGGATAAGCTTAACAATATCTCTGTTGATCTTTCCCCAAAGTTCCAGCAGACACAACTTCGTAGACCTCCAAGAGAGTAGGGGCCACCCAATTCATGTTGACTTTATAGAACTCAGTAGTAGGTCCATCCCAGCTAGGGGATTTATCCTATTCAAAGAAACAATAACTTTTTTGAGTTCATCTTAAGTAATAGGAGCATTCATCCAATTAACAGAGTTACAATCAAGCTTACATGACAAGATCCCCTTAATAATTTCTCTAGCCTTGGTGACATCCTCCCCTTCACCCTCAGATATAAAGATATCCTTACAAAAGAACTAAAAAGCATCTCTAATATGAGAATCATCTTCCACAAGAGTATCTTCAATGTCAATAGCAGTGATTCTCTTCCTAGCCTGCTTAACTTTGAGGAAGTTAAAGAAAAATGTTGATCTTTTATCTCCCAACTTGAGCCAATTTATCCGACCATGAGTTTGTGCCTTAGCTTTTGTTTACTTGGTTGCATCTAAGTTGATGCTTCAATGTCATGGCCTTACCATGCAATTGTCATGCCCCCGCCCGAATCAGTTTACAATCTAGAGAGAGATCGCAGGAACAAAGAAATCACATGAGAGAATGAAACAGGAGGTGGCACCAATAACTTATAAATTAATGGTAATAATTCTTAAAGGAAAGTGGCGCTAATCTCATACTAGCGATTGGGAATAAAGACTAGTTAAATTAAAATTAAATTATAATTATTCAAGGGGCAGCGGTTGTATATGAAAGGGTGTGACTCCTTCAAAGGGCAGTGGGGGTGTATAGGAAAGGTTGTGACTCCTTCAAACCATAAGATATATGAAGGAGATCATTCAATGAGATAAGGGCATGGATTTGGAAAAAAATATTATGACTGATTACAAGTGAATATTACAGCCAAAGAGGACGAAAAACCCTTAACTTCTCTTAGCAAGTTGGTGGACGAAAACCCCTAACTTGGGTAGATATTAGGGACAATCATTCAAGGAGTATAGCTGCAAATTTGAGGGAAAATTATAGCAGAAAATCAAGATAAGTTCAATATTCTGAATTATTCATAATCATAAATCTGAATATTATAATAAAAATCATAATTTTAAAAATACTAGCTTTTTTCTAGCTTGATCTTTACCAAAAGACCTCAAAAAGGTCTGAGCATCAAAAACTGAAGCAGACTAACCTAGAATTTTAGAATGTCCCCTGCTTAAGTGATTCGTAAACTAGGGAGGATATTCCTCATGTAGTCATCAACTTATGAAAATTAGATAGAGTGATTTATGGAAGCAATTAAAATTGGCTATTTACCAAAAGACCTCAAAAAAACTCCAAGCATCAAGAAGCAGATCAACCAATAATTTTAGAATGTTCCCTGCTTAAGTGATCCGTAAATTAGGGAGGATATTCCTCACATGTAGTCACCAACTTACAAAAATTAGATAGAGTGAATTATGGGGGCAATTGAAATTGACTATTACTTGCACATGATTGAATTGCGGTTAAGAACAAGAAAGAGAGAGAACAATCACCAGGGATAATGGAGACAAGAAATAACATGGAGAAAGCCCTTGTGGGTAAAAACTCCACCAAAATTATGAGCCACACTCACGTAAATACTCCAAATGGCTGCGATACAAAAGGTCACTGCCCATATGTCATTTAAGAACTCTCCTAAACAACTGAAAACTCTCCAAAGACCAATTTGCAAATTCTCAATGAACTACCTTGCTCCAATATAGTCAAAATATGAGAACAATGCTCGTACGAGCTCCATCTATGCTTCTTTCAAGCTTACATTGCATATATAAAGAGTCTCAAAGCCTTAGGAAATGAAGAGAGATGTGTGACCTTTCATCTCCCTTTTGTCACACATCTCTCTTTTGTGACTGTTCACCTCCTCTAGATGGAAAAGACAAAGTGGGATGTCTCTCTCCTTTTGGAAAGAGACAAGAATGCAAAATAAGAAAAGACAGAGTTGGGCATCCACTTCTCTTGGATACTCTTTTTGTCATCCATCTTTTGGAAGCCATAACTTTTGAATATAGGTTTGAAATGACATGCCGTTTTTTTAAACTTGCATAATTTTACAGAGGATTCCACATATTCAAACATATTAAGATTTTGATGACATGCAGTACAAAAACTAGATCCATTTTTCGGATCATCAAGACCTACCCATGTTCCATAGCTTGATAAGCCCCTTGATGGAAGAGTCATTCTTGAGGTGAACACTGTTCATCTTGATTAAGCCTTTAAATGTTTTGGACTGTCTGAGCATAGAGGAGGGAAAAACATCCACTTCAATTGGATGATGATCAGACAAGGTAAAAGGAGGAGCCCTAACAACATTATTATCAACCAAGAGTAACATTAAAGAAATTTCTTTTCAGGTAAAATTTGTCAAGTCTGGAAAAAGTCTCCTATTCTTTTTTTGCATATTACTCCACGTGAACCATATCTCCATGCTGTCAAATTTACAACAATCAAGAGGGTCAACTAAATGTCTTTTCCTTTTGAAATTAGACCAGAAGAAAAGTTCATTGCCTTTCCATTCAAATTTACTACCCCCCATTTTAGTTTCCTTACATTCAATCATATTAAAATCCCCTCCAAAAATTTAGGGGATAGGAGGTAGATGAGAGGAAAGCCAAACTACCCCCAATTTTATTTTCCTTACATTCAATCATATTAAAGGCCCCTCCAAAAATCCAGGGGATAGAAGGTAGATGAGAGGAAAGACAATTGCAAAGGTTAGAGTGTTCCCTATAATCATTTGGTGCATAGGTAGAACATATTCCAAAGACTTGTTCTTGAATAGAAATAATGACCTAGTAAGCTCTTGAACAAGGTGAAGAACCTTTATCAATAATATATTCTACCTAGCAAGAGTTAAGTAGGATGACTAAACCTCCTTTGCCCTTGCTATGATTAGTGGAGATAGCATAAGTTTCTGAGCCAAATAAACATTAGGGCACATTCCAAACTGTATTGAACAAATTTTACCTCTTGCAAAAGCATCACATCACTATCCTTTGTGGACCTTCCAAAGGTTTTAACAACAAATCGTCTATCTTGAGCTTCTAAACCACACATTCCAACTGATAATCTTTACAGCACAATCAATTCAGAAGCATATTATTTAGGGGAGGAGAAGGCCCTTGACCTGTAAATAGTAAATATTAATTTCTCAAAGCTAGGTGGCAACCTCACACCTCTACCACTCCCCTAGATGAAATATTAGAGGTTAGATCCTTCAAACACTCAAAATCACAAGCCTTTGGGCTAGGTCCCTCATCTTTGGCCTTATCATGGGATTGATTCAATTTTTGTGTCTTGATAGAGGATCCTTTCACAACATCTTTGGCAGACTTCACGTGGTAGACTCTTATTTAGGGATCACATTGGAAGGTTGGGAGGCACATTTCCTCATTTGAGGTTCAGCCCCTGTAACAAATCCCTCTTTATTCTCAAAAACATGTGAAGGTGAAACAGTCTTTTGGGAAGACATGGAGAGATCCAAGACTGGACAATATTTCAGCCCTTATTACTTCATGGTCTTCCACATCATGAAGCTCAGGTTGTTCAACCATTAACATGATGGGAAACTCATGCAGTCATGGACAAAAGATCGAATTAAGGATTATCCAACCATGCAGCAAAACACAAATCACTCTCAAAACTTACACAACAGAATTCAAATACACAAGAATTATAATGAACTGCACTATATTGATTCACAATTTGAAAATACACCAATAGTCTCTGTCGCTAGGGCTTGCAATTATAATTAGGCTTCAGCTATGAACTACAATCTCAAGTAGGCACAAACAAGTATGTGGTTTCTCAAACGCAATACTTATGAGCAAATTTTCTCTCTTTGATCTTTTGAGCACGCAAAACTCGTCTCTCTTGGCCTAGCTCTAACTCAACTGACACCAAAATGGAAAATGATTACCTTTTTTTATAGAGAAGGATTTAGTAGAAGATAGTGCTGACCAAAAAAATCATAGTACATCACCTAATGCACATGGGATAAGGATCATGGGTCCAATATTAAATGATTTCTCTTGTGATTCCTCCTTGGAACTGCATGCTTGGTTGTGAAATGTGTAAATGATCCTTCTTATTTAAGTGTGACAAGATGTAAGTTTCCAAACTGAAGGTGGCCTTAATCACAAAGAGGATATGATTCAGTATTTGTGGTGGTTGGTATATTTTTGAAAATGACACATTTCATAGCATGTAAGAAAACTAATGATGCATTGTGTATAGCTGATTTATTTTTCGAGGAGTTTGTGAGATTGGATGGATTGTTTAGAAGTATGCTTTTAGATTGAGATAGCAAATTTATGGTTTATTTTTGGAGGACATTGTATAAAAAGATGAAAGCATGTTTGAATTTTAGTTCAATGTATCACCCACATATAAAAGTGGTAAATAGGAGCTTAAGAAACTTATTGAGATTTTTGGCTGGTGTAAAGACAAGAAATTGGGATATGGCCTTAGTGCAAGCAATGTTTGCATACAATAATTCATTGAATAGGACTATAGGGAAAATACAATTTCAGATTGTATATGGTCGAAATCTGAGGAATGCATTAGAGTTGAGGGATATTGAAGTTGGACAAATGAAGAGTGCAGAAGAAAGAGGATTTTGTAGACTATATTAAAGGATTGTATGAGGAAGTTAGAAAGCAGTTGGAAAGAATGAATGCTAAGTATAAAGTAAAAGTTGATAAAGTTGATAAGAAAAGGAGACTTAAGGAATATGAAGTTGGAGATGAAGTTATGGTATATTTGAGGAAATAAAGATTTGCACAAGGATCCTATAATCAGTTGAAAATGAGGAAATTTGGGCCATGTAAGATATAAGGAAATGTTCGAGTAATGCATATGAAGTTGAGTTGCCTGAAGGTTTTGGAATGTCTCTAGTATTTTGTGTTGTAGATATGTATGAGTATCATGCAGGTGCACCAAAAAAAGGAAGTGTAGAAGTAAATTGGAAGGTGAAGATACCAGAACAAGAAGTGAAAGAAATTGGGGGTATTTTGGAGAGTAGAGTTGGGAAGACTACAAGGAGGATAAATTTTGAAGAATTCTTGGTAAAATGGAAAGGTAGACCTATTGAGGATTCAACATGGATATCCACAGTTGAGGTAAACTATTATGGTTTTTCTTTAGTTGAAAGCTTTGAATGAAAGTGAGAGGCTCACTTTTCAATTATTGGGGGTGTTTGATGCAGGAGCATACCAGGTGTAGGAGCAATCTTACATCAACCAAAAATATTTGTTTTATGTTTTTTCTTTTGTAAATTTCCCAAGTTATTGCATATTCTTACTGTAGTCTTCATAGACACCGTTGGTTCATCATAACGCTTTCAAATTGTAACTAGAACATCTTAAGGGTGTCTACTCATGTCATGTGCCTAATTGTGTATTTAATGCCTTATTGTAAGTTGTGGCTTACCACACCTACTTAAGAAAGGCTTATTTGGTTTTGTGTCATGAGTTGGAATCTTGCGTCAAAAGATAATGTCACCCATGGCATTATTGGTCTTAAGGAGGTTCGTGAATTGTGATTAAGGTTGCTTTGTGTTTGGAAGCTTACATCTTGCTGCACTTATGAAAGGAGGGTAATTTACATGTTTCACAACAAGGTGCGTAGTTCCAAGGTAATATCATAGGAGAAATCATATTGTAGTGGACCCATGATCCTTATCCCATGTGCATAGGGCAATGTACTACGTTGTTGACCGATACAAGAACACTACATCATCCTTCTCTATAAGAGAATGAAATTTTCCACATTGAGGGGTAGGAGCCAAGAGCCAAGGACAATTTAGTTAGAGCAAGGAGTTTGGAGATCCTGAAGATTGGAGAGAGCACTTGAAAGAAGATTTGCTAATAATTTTAGTGTTTGAGAAGCCACAAACATGCTCGTGCTTGTTGAGGATTGTAATTCAAGGTTGAACCCTAAATTTGATTGTAAGCCTTAGTGACAGAGATTGTTAAGGTATTTTTAGATTGTGAATCAATATAGTGATGTTCATCATAGTTCTTGTGTATTTGAATTTTGCTGTGTAAGTTTTGAGAGTGATTTGTGTTTAGTTGCATGTTAGATAATCCTTAATTGGATCCTCTATCCATGACTGTACTAGAAGCTCTTTGTCCTCTTTTTGAGACATCGTAAAGTCAACATTGGGCTCACTAACCCGTTCTTGCCTATCACTCTTTGAAGGGTTTCTTTGAAGGTTTTAGGTTAGGAAAATTCTTCCTTGTATGATCATCTTTTTTGCATAGAAAACACAAGCCGAGGCCTCCAAGCTTATTAATCTTACATAATCCAAGCAAATCAGCACTCTAGCATTCATATGCAGGAGTGATGATTTAGCATCTTCATTTTGAATGACCTCCCCAAGGGTTTTAGCAATAAGACAATAGAAACCAGACATGAGGAGGAATGTCACATACATCAATCCATCTTGGGGAGGGAAAAGGCACAAGTTCTTAAGGTTGAACTATAGAATCCTAGAGCAAAAGCCTTAAAGATTGATCTACCCACATTCCGTTTTTTTTTTGCCACCACCCTCTTCTGCATATTACTAGTCTTGAAACACATAAAGAATAAACCTTTTTGTAACATTCTACCCATACTAACATAGAACCCTTGGTTCTTACCCCACATTGAAGCTATCCAATAATCAAAGAAGTGTCGAGAAGGTAGGGCATCCTTAATCAGACAAACAAAGAATACCCGTATGTTTTTCAACCTTTGTTCTTCTTTATCAATAACTTTCTGCATAGCATCATTTGGAATCAACTTAAGAGCTGCAGGGACCTTGCTCCCTTCTTGACATTTGGAATTCTCTGGTTACTCTATCAAATTCAAAAGCAGCTCCTTTAGAAACCTCTAACTTTGTCATTGAATACCAAAGCTTGCTTGTAGTTTTCCTTGGCTTCCTTACTTTCATCTTTCATTTGAATACTCGTTCTCTTCTCCAAAAGGATGGGACATTCACATGGTTTATAGGGATTGCAGGGACTGCCACTGCACTCTGTCCTATATGTGGGGATTAGCAATCAGAAGCCCAGGAAACACAAATAAAAAAACCCTACCAAACTATTAGTATAACACATAACAAAAAAGAACCCATGACACAAAACAATTCTCAATGGAAAAACAACAAAGGCAACAAAACATAACAACAAACCAAGGAAGACTAAGGACACAACACAAGAGAAGAAGAAAGGAAAGTAATTGAGGGCAACTTTTTGTCTTCCCAAGGTAGCAGCTCCTTTCTCCTGTCTAAAATGAGATTATTTGGCTGTTGAGTATCATGTTTACGGGTGTATATTTTATTTGGTTGGTTTCAATAGTACAAAATTGCTTTACTTTCAAGTTTTGTTTTCTGATGTATCCTTTTTTGCTAATGACCTTCACAGGAATGCATTATAAATATGCAATAATTGACTGATATTGTCTGCTTTTGGTATTAATAAGTTGTATAACTTTACTTTTTCTCTGAATCTCAGCATTATAACCCAAAGTATTGGACTTCTTTCATATACCTTCTTAAGGGAGACTGGACACGAAGATATTGTGGTCCCAATGGTAAATTAATATCCAAAGATACAATCTTTTCTTTTGTTTTAAGAAGCAAACGTTATATTTATTTGAGTTGTGGAAAACTGTGGCATGTGCCACTTTCAGATTACCACCATACACATTGCTTGATGTTTTTATTTGCTATAATATTGTGTCAAGCTCTGATATATTTTCAAATCCATCAATAGGTGGATTATGAAACGCCTCTTGGTGGACAACGGAAAAGATTGATTCGTTCCACTCCAGAGGATTGGTCACACAATTTATCAACACTATTGCAATGGTCTCCTTACACATTAGAATCTGATCTAGTCAAACAAGTAAGAAACACATTTCATTTTTCTAAAGTTCTGCTATGACAGAGTTTTCAAGTGCTTGAAGGTTGTGCCTGTGTGAATATGCTCCTCTTCTTGCGGTAATAAAATTGCTGGAAATTAAAATTCTGTAGCTCTGGTCTTTCATATCTAACTTCATTATCCTTTTAGAAATTTATCATGATTCAAGCTTTGAAGGTATCGTAAGCAAGCATTTGATAGGAACACCTTCTGAGACAATATGAGTGTGGGGAACATTGATTGTAGCCTTATCATTATTCATTTTACTATTATGTATTATACTTGGTATTAGTACTGAGGTTTGTTTCCTTTTTCTCCTACAGTTCTGTATTACTGAATTTGCAGAATAAATCTCATAATTTTCTCTTTGCACCTGTATTATATTAACTGTGATTTATCTCATGGCATATCCTTGTGAGCCATTTGAACCCAAATTCTATACACTTGTTAAAGAAAGAATCTAAATACTGATAGAGAAGTTTGCAATATTTATTTGTATTGTACTTTTTTTTAGGCAAAGGTATTACGGGGTCCAGTTCTGTCCCAGACATTGTCCAGTCTGGCCTGACTTTCGTCAACAGGGCTTGGGGGTGTGACCACAGGGGACTGAATCGAAGACTTCAACCTTATTTTTGGATTGTATCCGACTATACAAACCTAGTTAATAACATTTGAAGAGAATCATGATCAACTACAGGATCCATTTTGAGGAAGTCAATGTTACTTAGAAATGCTAGTTTTCTACAACTAGGACAATTTCTTGGTTTGATTATTTATTTTTTGGTCAGACTTAATGTTCATAAGACTGGAAATATTGTTGGCTAATATAAGCTGTCTGCCTTAGGAGGTAGTTTACCAATGCATGCCTCATCATTACCATTTCCCAAGAGGAAATAAGGAAATAATTAATCAATCTCAAATTAATCCATATGGTTGAACTATATAATTGACTTTTTTATTTGAAGCTTCTGAGAGAGCATCATAGAGACGTTTACCCTAGAGTGCAGCTTACCATTCTTAGGTTTTATCTAAGTTTCTTACCAGATCTCAAAGCCTTATTACTATTTTGAAATTTGCAATCATCGTTATTTGTTGCTGTCTTCCTTTACTTTTGCATTGAAAATGGAATATAGGCAGAAGACTATCGTTGCACCCCTATGAAATTCATGAAGCTCAATGTTCATACTTAAATTCTGCTATTTGTCATCAATGTGATGGTTGTTTGTATGTCAATCCAATTCAATTTATCGTGTTATGGTTTTTATACTTTGACCAATGACTTGGTAGGATGAAGGTGATCACCACCAAGGTGATGTTGAATCCCTAAAAGCATATTCATTGTAACCTATAAATAAGTGCCTTGGGCATAGGATATTCTTAATCTTAAGGATAGTGGTTGCAACATTTATGCTGCAAAAATTGTTGTTCAGCTGGTTTACCCGTGTTTGTAATACCTTTGGTTAAATTAAAATTGAGTAACTTTGTCAAACTTTGTATTGATGTTGTTTATTCACTAAATAGCAGCTTTGTATGTGACTTAGCAATTTATTTCTTGGAATCGTGTGTTTGTTCTTTGTTCAAGTTGTTATTCCTTCAAATCTTTTGCAACGAATCATTGGTCTCTTTATTAGTCTGTAGGAGGTGGTTGTGATTATTTGTGCTTTAGATTGTTTGTTGTCATTCAATATTTGAAGATTTCGTTTGCAAGATACAACTTGAAGCAAAGGGAGTTCTTCACTAAATTTTTTTGAACTCATCAAAATATTTTCAGAATTGGACAAAGGACCTCTTTAAATAATGGGTGACAACACTCTTAACCATTCTTCGCCTCCTCTACAAGCATTGGTCCTTGTCCCTTGAAGAATGCAATGATTTTTTCCAGAGTGTTGCAGTTAGACTTTTTGTTGAGACATGAGTTGGTGGCACAAGGGAATGGTTCCATCATATTGCCCCTAGATCAATCATTATGTAATGAAACAACATGCACAATAGAAGAATATTAGGAAATATGTTGCAAATACTTGATAATAATATGCCACTTCGAGGGAGCAACCTCCTAATCCACTTTGAGGAGGATACCACCAATAGTCTTCAATAAGAACACAATACTCAATATCGTGATAATAACTAACCTCTACCTCCTATATATACCATACTTATGCCACCGAGGCCGACCTAACTACCTATATAAGACCATATTAATGATTATATAACTTAGATAAGAGTTAAGGTAGCCACAAGCCGATTACTCATAACCATATACACACGATAGGAGTAGGGGTGTAGCATGCCCCCCACCTTTATAAAAGTGTTGTCCTCAACGCTGATCATTTGTGGTAGTTTCTTCATAAAATCTCTGTCTTCCCATGTGGTAACTTCGACTAGAAAATATTTCCATATAATGGGGTAATTTGGAATTGTCGATGTCCTCAACTTCTTCATGTGTGTCTGGAAAATTAACTTTAGCTCCAAGATGTATCTTCCCTTTGCATCTAGCTGTTGATGGTGATGAATGTGTTCTTCCATATCTCTAACCTTTTGGTGTGCCTTCGAGGAAGAGGTGAGGAATGGTAGGTGGTACCCTAACATTGGTTGAATGGCCTGATTAAGATCTCCTTTAGGAAAAAATGATATTTGAAATGCTCCAAGTAGTTATAATGCATGGAAATATGTTATTAGTTTGACTTCTCCTTTTTCCTTTTTCCTTCTCTTTCTCTTCTTCCTCCTCCTTCCTCTTCTCCTTCTTGTTCTTGTTCTTCTTTTTCATCATCGTCGTTGTCATTATCATCATCATCATCATCTTCTTCTTCTTCTTCTTTTGCTTCATCATCATCATCATCTTCTTCTTCTTCTTCTTCTTTTGCTTCATCATCATCATCATCATCATCATCTTCTTCTTCTTCTCTTCTTCGACTAATTCTTCTTCTTCTTCAACTTCTTCTTGCATATTCTTCATTTGTAATAGGTTTTGAGATCTCATTTGTAATAGGGAATCCATTTTCCTTGAGAAAACATTGATCACTGATGAAATATCTTCCTTAAACTTGATGAATTCTTCATGCATGTCATTAGGATAAGTCTCCCAACCTTTTGTATCCTCCTTGTCTAGGGATTTTCGTGGTGTGATAGGATTCTTTTTGCGTCTTATGGTAGAACCTGCCATGATTGGGAAAAATAATTTTGCAATAAATCACACAAAACAATTCAATTAATCTGAAATTTTTATTGTAACTTACCAAGGCTTAGATCTCACTTCCTAGGAAAAATCTCTAAGAAATTCATTAATTTGTAGCTTTGAGGGTGAAATTTGTGGAAACCCTAATTTTGCAATAATTTCCTCAGATCTGTTCCAAATGCCTTAAAATCAGGGCTATAGATATATCAATTTTCCTTTGTTCAACCCTCCAAAAATTAAAAAAAATTCACTAAATTGCAGCCCTAGGAGAGAAAATAGTGAAAACCCTAATTCTGCAATAACTCACTCAATTCTGCTCCAATTGCTTTGAAATCTGGATTTTAGAGGCTTCAATATGTTCTTGAAAAACCCTTTAAATTTTTTGAAAAGATTCGCCAAAATGAGAGAGATATGTGCTTCACAAAATGACCTCCAGAATTAAAAAAAAATCGACTTGTTTCTTGCCTTCACGGTGCCAAGATCATGCTCTGATACCACTTGTAATTAAACAACCTGCACAATAGAAGAATATAATAGGAAATATGTTACAAATACTTGAAAATAATATGCCACTTCGAGGGGGCAACCTTCTAATCCACTTTGAGGAGGATACCTCCAATAGCCTTCAATAAGAACACAATACTCAATATCATGATAATAACTAGCCTCAACCCCCTATATATACCATACTTATGCCATGGATGCCACCCAGGCTGACCTAACTACCTATATAAGACCATATTAATGATTATATAACTTAAATAAGAGTTAAGGTATCCACAAGCTGACTACTCATAACCATATACACTCTATAGGATTAAGGGTGTAGCACACCGGTTGGGAGGTCGTGCATGAGATGTTTTTGGCATGATTCAAATTTGTTGAGGTTGCTCACATTCTTTTTGACCAATTGTTGAATTCAAAGAAGGCTAACAATTCTATGAGGGGGTTCCTTGCATGTTTCAATCGCCTTGTTAGCAAAATCAATGTTACTTTGAAGCCATCTTTAAAGATCCTCTTCAGGTGTTTTATAAATGCAATTCTATCAAAAATTGCCTTCATGATCAAATCTAGTGAGATTGATGAACTAGAAGAAGCTCACAAGCAAGCAGTCAAATTAGATGACACGAGTACCATTGGCGAAATCAGAAAAGATTCAATCAGGCTCATGATGCAAAGAAGGATAACAATGAGTTTATGAGGGGGTTCCTTGAATGTTTCGATTGCATTGTCTACAAAATTAGTGCTACTTTGAAGCCATCTTTGGAGATCCTCTTGAGCCATTTTATAAATGCAGTTCAATCAAAAACTGCCTTCATGATCAAATCTAGTGAGATTGATGAACTAGAAGAAGCTCACCAGCAAGCAGTTGAGTTAGATGACATTATTGCCACTGATGAAATCAGAAAAGACTCAATCAGGCTCATGATGCTAAATCTAGTAGATCCTCTCTTGCGAAGAGTGGTAACTGAGCTGACAAATATGAAGAGACAATTTCATTAGAATGGCCCAACTCAATAGCACCAAGGACATCGATATAGGAATGCTTGTCTTTCTAATATGAATGACAGATTTAGATTACCTCCTCCATCTTCAAGGCTTTCTTTAGAGACATTGCAGGAGGACAACTTGAATAATTTGTGCTCTTTCCATTTGACAAGAGATCACGATGCTATAAGTTGTCAGGAGATGCTTTTCATGATGTAGTTTATGGCAATTTCTAGGTCAAACCATCAATGGTTTTCAGGCAACCTTCAACATCTCTAAGATGAGCTTGATGGTGACTCTATGACATGGTATTTTCAATATGGACTTGTTTGTGTAAACGAGTAAATACATTCAAGGACTACACGTGTTTGTGGAGTCAAAGAGTTGAGAAAGATCATGTAGCTGAAAAAAGGAAAGTATATGAAGAGAATCCACGGAGGAAGCCACTGATGGTGTCTTGTTTTCAAGAACCTATCTTTGTCCCTTCATCGACAAATGATGATGATGATGATAGTTTTTTTGTCTACTTCACAGGCATTGCTCAATCTCCACGAGTAGGAGGAACAACTTCTTGTGATGGACATAGAAGGAATTACATAGGCATATCATTTGTTTTCTGAGGAAGACAAGTTCTTACATGCAACTAGAAAATAAAATGATGACTCAGCCCTTCCTACTAAGCAAAAGGACAACAACTGTTCCATGGTTGAAGATGCAACACGTGATTTCTTTTCTGCACTTGAAGGATTCTTTGATGAACTTGCACTAGATGAGCTCGAGAAAATAGCAGAATTAATTGAAGAACAAGATCTTATTGAAGATGATTTAGTTCTAGAGGCACACATCATGACATAATACCTATGAAGGATTCATTATTAGATCTTGAGATCTTCTTGTAGCACCTTGAGAGCTGGTCTATAGTGGAAGACACAATGGATTTCCTTTTAAAATTTGAATCATCCTCATCCCCGTCTTCATCTTCAATAGCTCTCATGTACATCAATGAAGAAATAAGAGTTGAACATATGACAGTTGTCAGTGAGCTGAAGCCAGAATGGTATATGTGAGAAGAAGAAGATTACTGATCAATGAAGAAGAAATGCTTTCAAAGAATCATGTTCTCACTTCGGCCCTTATGGCAGAAGATAGTAGTTGTGAAATTAGAAATGATGAATGTACATGTTTTCCCCCTCTAGTTGATGCATCCTTTGAAGTAGTTTGTTGTAATGAAGCTGAAGAGATCTAGTTCACTCGAGGACAACCAACATTATTTGAAAAATATTTGCAGAATTTGTTGTTCGAGATGGATACTTCAATACATCCATTTTGCCAATGGTCTAGTGCTTGAAGAGGTTTCAAACCATGAGGATTTATCGACCATGTTTCAGTAAGCACAAGCGAAGAAATTGAAGAAGTGCTGCCTACACAAGGTTCACTGTCAATGCCCATTGTAGACTTGAAAAGTAAGACAGGTGATAGCCTTTTCTGGGCAATAATGCTTCATCTGAATTTATGATTGAGTATGTCGAAGTGACAAGCAAAGCAGATTGGATAAAATATGAGGTGGTCATCATTTTTGAAGATGTGCTATGACATGAGGATTTTGTGAAATATCTTCAGAAGGCAAAGTATCTCCAATTGATGGAGAGGTTTTTCAATGAGGAAGAAGACTATCCAGAACCACTAGACTTTGATGAGCACATTCTTGAGTTTTCTCAGCAAGTTCATCCATATCATCCTAAACCATGGATCTTAATAAATTTTTTTCAAAGGTTTTGAGGATGTGTGCCGCTACTATTAGATTCCTTACTCAAATGGAGAGTTTGCTACTTTTCTCATCCCGTAAATGGTTTTGTCTAGCCAATTTGTCCCCTCTAGTCTGTAACTAGGTAGGTGTTGTCATTCTCTGTAATGTGCTTCCCTTCTACATAATGTGTTTTCTTTTGTCGTTCTTCGTCGGTCTTTATTCTTCAACTAACAACTTTTGCAGAATGATGGTGATCATCATGAGTCCAATAAAGAATAATGAATATGTTCAAGAGAATGTCCAAGGCATTGGCAAAGGAAAAAGAACAGAACGATGGTGAAGCGAGTCATTTTCTCTTCCTTGGCTTTAAATGAACAAAAGTTCTGTCTGGGTGCACTTTCAAGGTGGCTCAACCATCCTAAATCCCTGCCAAGACATTGAAAAATGGCATGAATGAGGATAAATTCCACTCAAAGGCTTAAGAATTGGCAAAAACACCTAACTTGGCTTTGACATAGTAAATTTCTGCTTCAGGTCTGGAACAGTGCTAAGACCACAAAAACTTCTGCATAAGTCTTCAAAAAGTTAGCACATTCAGTGTGGGGATGCGTGAGTGCAGAGTTTGCCATGTTTTCAAAAGATGATCAGTTGGTTTAAGTGACAGAAAACTCTGCCAACATTTGAAAGGTAGCAAATTCAAACATAAGCTCCACCTTGGATCAGTGCTCCAAATTTCTGCCTGGCTTACGAGGCAAATGCTTATGCCTGGGATAGCAATGAGTGGTTTAAATGTTATAAATTTCCTCCTGAAGTAAGAAATGTGGCTAAAGTGACTACAGTTTTTGCCAAGGATGGCAATACATAATTTAATCTCCACCCACGACATCTAAAGAATAGCAAAACGTTGCAGAGGTAAGAGAAGTGCCTGCCAGAGGTGGTTTAACTTTAGCCACACTAAAGTGTCATTTAAATTGTCAAAAAAGTGGCCAAAGAGAGAGGGGTGAATGCCTGGGTTGTTTTAGCCAATTTTAATTATTTTAAGTCATGCACAAAGATGGCATTAGTGTAAGAAAACTCTACGCAGCTTGAATAAAGTTGGCAATTACTTAAGATCTCCGCCTGCTAGTGAATCTTTTGCCCAGCAAAAGGATGACAGTTAGTGACATAAGTTCCATGCAAATGTGCCTAGGATTAGGGTGACTTTTTGAATCATAAGTGCAGGTTTTTATGACTGATGTGGTCGGGGTTGAAGACAGTCTATATCAGTTTTGATACAAAAACAAGAGCTAAAGGTAGAGATATGTAGGCATTGTAATTAACAGCAGCTACTGCGGTAGAGCAACAACATTATTCCATATCAGATCAGCAAGGTTTAAATCCATGGTACAGCTGTGATCATTCTTCATAACGCCTGAGTTCTGTGTTCTTCAACCCTTTTTGACAAATTTCACATCAATCTTCATTAAAGGTACCTGATATCAGCAATAATTTGCATCCGCCTTAAGCAATTTTCATTCTTATGGTGAGGGTTTTATTTTTCACAAGAGTTTTACGCAGAAGATTCAAGGTTTTCAAATAAAGACATGCCTAGGGTTCAGATATAATTTTAGTCTTTCATCATCAGACATATTGCTGTTCGCACTCCTCCATGGTTGCAAGGATCTCAGTATGGCAAATCCATCATTCAGCGATCACTTTCAGATTTTAATTTGCAGTCTCTGTGACAGCAGATCTTCAAAAGAAACAAGAGGAAAATAATTGTCTTAAATGACATTTCATGAGAAGTTGTTTTTTCTTCCGTTCTTCATTCAAAGTATTTCAATGACAGTTGCTTGATTTTCATCAAAGGATACTGCTGAAGAATTTTGGTGTTGCAAAGTTTGCAAATTTGACAAATAATGGGTGCGAGAATTGATAGAGAATAGGGCTTTCAAATTCAAGACATAAAAATTGAATTGTTAAGAGTTTTAGTATTCATTAGAGGATCCATTTGTTTTAGAATCACAGAGGATGCTTGTGTGCAAATTGCTATTGTTAGTAGTGACTATATCTAGTGTTCTATTTCCAGTTGAGGATGAGGTCCTTTTTTTTGGCCACTTTAGTTTTATTTTATTAGTTGTTTTAGGATATATTTACTTTAAGTTCATTTTGTTCCTTTTTTTGCAGCTTTTTGAGAGGTTGCTTTAAAAATCTTGTTTTTAAGATATTTAATTGTTATTTTCAAATCCTTAAAAGCATATTCATTGTAACCTATTAATAAGTGCCTTGGGCACAAGATATTTGTTAAAGTAATTATTATTTAGTAACGGTCAATTAGTTTTTAGTTGTAGGCTTTAATAAAGACGTTTTGACTTTAGGATATACTTTATGTTTTATTTCACTTTAGTATGTTCTTTTTATTTGTCCCACATTCATAACGTGGGTTGTGTTTCATACTTGTAATCCTATATAAGAAAGCTTTCACTTCTTATTTAATTAATGAATATCTTGGTAATCATATGTGCCCAATTTTTGTGATATGGGATTAGAGCTCAGCTAGAGCCACGAAGTTTGTGACAACACAAAGACCTAGGGACTACTGTTACCAGAGATGGATCGAAGAATTGCCAGTGTAGCATAGTAAAGAGCCAAAAGGATTTGTACGTTAGATCCATATGGAATCGCATCGTTTTTTGGATTCTTAAGCAAAATCAAGGGCAGAAAAATCATGGTAGGTTTCCGGTGAAAATTGCAGAAACTTTCAAAGAAAAATCATGACATTATTTTTCTGAAGATCGTGAGTTTTTTTCCTATGAAAATCATGGACGGATTTTTTAAAAAATCGTGGATCAGTTTTCTAAAAATTGTCTTTCTTTGGCACTCAAAATTGCAGATATTTTTGCAAATTGCGTAGGTAGAAAAGCACGGATTTTTTGCAGAAAAGGCGCATATTTCTTGTCTTTTGTGTTGGAAATAAGCCACCCTTGGACCGATGGTAGACTGGCCACAAAGGGGCCAATAGCTTAGTTGGTACAACACTCTAGTAGCAAATGGAAGGTCCTAGGTTCGAGTCCTAGCTGGTCCATATGAGTTGTAGCTTAACAATTGGTGTCAGAGCCCAAGTAGAACTTTGGGATCGGTGAAAGTGTGTTGTCCTAGAGACTGTTGCTGACGATGACGGTTTGGAGGATCGCTTGTAGCACAGGGAAGAGCCAAAGGGCACCACACGTCAGGGTTTATTTTTTGACGATTTTTTTACAAAATCGTGGGTTAATTTTTGATTTTTCAAAGGGTTTTTGTTGTTTGTTACAAGTTTAGGATTTGGCCGAAGATTTTGAACCAAATTTTTGCTAAGGCTTGGAAGAAAATCTCAGTTCTTTTTTCCAAGCTAGGGTTTGAAGGAATTTGAAGGATTTTCAAACTAGGGTTTTTGCAAAATTTATAGGGTTTGGAAGAATTTTTTCGGGTTCATTGCAGCAAAAAAAAGGCATTTATTTTTTGGTCTTACTTCGTGATTGCAAGTTGCGAGAGGGAAGAACAACATAAATGGCCTCTTTACCCAACATCATGTTGGAAGGCGACTAGAGGTTTTTTGGCAAAAATTACAACATGGGGAAGTAGTGATTGTTGACTATTTTCGAGTATAGATGCCTCGAAAAATTGTTTTGGGTATAGATTTCTATCCAGTGATTGTGGGTAAAGACCAGGACAATTTTGATGAATGTGATAGAGAAGCAGTCATGTTGACCAAATTATCTTATGACAGATGAGATGCTTCCTGAGGTCCGGACAGGGACAACTTTAGCTGCAATTTGGAAGCATTTGTGAGATCTGAATGAGACTTCAGATAAGGGTAGAGCCTTCTTCCTGAAGAATATGTTATTTTCGATCATGATGGATGAGAAAGCGTCCTTGCAAGAGTATTTACTCAAGATCAAGGACATCAAAGATTAGTTGACCGCCATGGGTCGGAGATGGAAGAAGAGGACATGGTGGTAATCATAGTGAAAAGCTTACCAAGTGGTTATGAGCATTCTATTGAGGTCCTAAATATCACCTCTATTGATGTCGACTTGAAGTTTGAAGAGCTATGCAATAAGCTCTTACAACAGGATAGATGGAAGAAACAATTCGGTAGTAGCAGTGAGACAGAGGGTATGGAACAGGCATCTGTAACCAATGACAAGGGCAAAGCCGAATGGTCACAGAAGAAAGGACAAGGCAACAATGAGGATGTATCGAAGAATTTTAAAAATGTCACTATTGTGGTAAAATGCATCATATGAAGAAGCATTGCAAAAAAAGGCTGGCTGAACAAAATCCAACCAAGGAGGGCCTCAACAAATGGCTCATGTTGTAGAGCATTCGGAGGAGTAGTTAGCCTTCTACGGGTTCATGGCCAAAAGATTAACAGAGTAGTCTAAGTCATCTGCATGGTACATTGATTCAGGAGCATCACACCATTTCACCCACAAGAAAGATTGGTTCATGGAGTACACAACTTGCTTTGATTTAGTGATCTTCGGTGGTGGGGAGCACGCGGTTCTTGGCAGAGGGAATGTGCAAATATCCTCTAGAGGGAAAAATTTAATTTTTCGCCGTGTACTATGTTCCAGGAATGAAGCTTAATCTACTATTAGTAAGTTAGATAATGTGACATTGTCCCAATTTGGAAGTCATCTTTAGCAAACATAAATGCTACATAGTTGACAAGGAGACCAAGAAGACTATTGCTCTTGGTATAGATGATCATGGATTGTATCGACTGGTTGACACTGGATAGGTTGAGCGTGCATTTGCAGCCAAGAGTGCGTTTGACATCAGTACACTTTGGCCAAGCGGTATGGGCACCTCAATTTATCCTATCTCTCTTAGTTCGCTTGAGAGAATTTGATTGATGGACTACCTGACATCTAGCAATAGATACATGGTGTTTGCGGAGCTTGTCAAGCAGGGAAGCAACACATAACTCCATTTGATGACAAACAAGCTTCGAGAGCCAAGAGAGTCCTACAACTGGTTCATGTAGATATTTGTGGACCAGTGAACACGACATTGGTCACTGGTGTTGGTTATTTTCTCTTGTTTGTTGATGATTTTAGTAGGAAAATGTGGGTGTATTTTTTGAAATTAAAATTAGATGTGTTTAATGAATTTTAAAAGTTCAAAGCATTAGTAGAAAAAGAGTTTGCTTGTGACATAACCACTCTTAGATTTGATAATGGAAGCGAATTGTGTTCAAAAGAATTCAATAACTTTTGTACTAAACATGACATAAAAATATAGTATACAACAACCTACACTACACAACAGAATGGAGTAGTTGAGTGGCGGAATTTTATTATCACAAAGATGGTTCGATGTATGATGGAGAACAAGAGTGTTCCTAAAATGTTTTGGGATGAGGTAGTATATACAACAATCTATTTACTAATCAAACCTCCAACACAGGCGGTGAAGCAAAAGACCCTAGAGGAAGCATGGTTTGGGAGGAAACCATAAGTTAGTCATCTTAAGGTCTTTGGCTCTATTGCATATGCCTGGATTCTAGATGAAAAGTGAACCAAGTTAGACCCTAAGAGTAAGAAATTGATGCTTACAGGGTACAATGACAATCATAAGGCTTACATGTTGATCGATGTTGTCACTAACCGCTTGACTTTCAGTTGTGATGTTGTGATTGATGAGGATGTTGGGCCCTTCCAAACTTCTCCAGAGTTGAAAATTTCTGACGAACAATTTGTTGTGGCTAAAGATTCATTTGTTCAACGTCAGGGAGCTCCACTTGAAGCGGAGGGATTTAGAGCATGAGGAGTCTTCCAAAATAGACCCAAATTTCATTGGTGATAACTTGGATCACTAGCTAGATGATATAGGAATAGGGAGCCCAAGTCATGGTGACAATACTAAGCTGGATGAAGAAGCTCCCAAGAAGAGACCAAGTGGTGGGAAGCACCATTGGAGATGTTCGGGTAAGTGAAATGATCGAGGGTAGATCATTGAGAGGCAAGAGCAAGAAGAACACAATTAACTTTGCTCTAATGACCAATATTTAGGGGGTTGATGAGCCACAGGGATTTGAGGAGACAAAAGGAAAATCTGAATGGGAAAAGGCCATGGCAATCGAACATGAAAGTTTTATGAAAAATAAGACGTGGGATCTCTCAGATCTTCGATCAGGGAAGAAACCCATTGGCTACAAATGGATGTACATAGTCAAGTACAAGCCGGATGCTACTCTAGACAAGTACAAAGCTCGATTGGTCGCAAAAGGGTTCTCACAAAGAGAGGGCATTGACTACAAGGAGGTGCTTGCTCCTACAACAAAGACGAGCACCATCCTATTAGTCCTAGCCATGACAGCTCAGTTTGGCTAGACAATCCATCAAATGTACATAAAAAGTGCCTTCCTCAATGGAGATTTGGAGGAAGAAGTGTACATGTCTCAACCACAGGGTTTTCATGTTGCAGGGAAGGAGCATCTTGTATGTTGATTGAAGAAAGCTCTATATGGCCTGGAGCATTGGATCCAAATCTGTATATCAAAAGTGTTGGTAATGATATCATTTTGCTGGTCGTATATCTAGATGACATCATTATTATAGGTAGTGAGGCACATGCAATTGAACATATCAAATCAAATATGAGCAAGACTTTTGACATGATTGATCTAGGCCTCTTACATTACTGCCCAGGTGTAGAAGTTTGGCAAATAGGTGGCAACATTTTTGTTTCACAATCCGAATATGCTAGGAGTTTTCTCGACAAATTTAGAATGATAGATTGCAAGATTTTGTCAACACCTATGAAGAAAGGTTTGAAACTTTCAGCCAAAACTAACTCTAAGACCGTTAATGAGTCAGCTTACAGGCAACTAGTGGGGAGCTTAATATATCTAACAACCATTAGACCTAATTTTAGCTATATTGTGAGTTTAATTTCTTGATTCATGACAACACCCAAAGTAGAACATTGGATTGCAACAAAGAGTGTGTTGAGATATGTGAAAGGGACACATGACTTTGACATTCTGTATAGTACAAGCAAAGATCCTAGGTTGTGTGGATTTACAGATTCAGATTGGGCAGGTTATGTGGATGACAAAAAGTATAGTTCTGGATATGTTTTAAAACCTTGGCACGAGTGCAATCACATGGACTAGCAAGAAACAATAGAGAGTAGCTCTATCCTTGACAGAAACAAAATATTGAGTAGTAAAAGCAACATGTGAGGCAGTGTGGCTTAGAAGGATGCTTTCAGACATGAAGATGTCTCAAGCAGAGCCTTCACCCTTGTTCTATGACAATCAAGGGGTGCTCAAACATGCCAAGAATCCAGTCTTCCACGAGCGTACCAAACATTTGAAACTACATTGTCATTTCATTAGACAACCTAGAGAAGATGGATCAGATATGTTCTATTATTGTTCTTCTCAGGATCAAACTGTAGACCTTCTTACCAAGCCTTTGAGTCCTAACAAATTTGTAAAATTTTGGGATAAGCTTGGTGTGGTTAGTAGATTGACCATTAAGGGAGGGTATTAAAGTAATGTTTAGTTAGTAATGGTTAACTAGTTTTTAGCACTTGTACCGTTGGCTTAAGGGGAGCTGTTGGAAATAAGCCACACCCAGAACGACGATAGCTCAGTTGGTACAACACTCTTGCAACAAATGGAAGGTCCTAGGTTCAAGTCTTAGCTGGTCCATATGAGTTGTAGCTCAACAATGTTTTGTAGTTGCAAAAAATAGGGTTTTTGAAGTCATGAAAATCTGCATGTTTAGAAGTTGCAAAAATCAATTTTTTTTTTGTCGCATGACTTATTTGGTTTTGAATTTTTTGTTGAAAATTTACCAGTAGCAAGGCTATGGGTTGACTAATTGTTTATAATTTTTTGGGTTTTATTTTGTTGTTAGAAGTCACAAGCAAGGAGGAATTTTTAATTAATATTTATTTTTTTGCTATTGTCGGCATTGTAGCACGGATGCATTTATTTTTTTCTTACTCTGAGATTGCAAGTTGAGGGAGGGAAGAACAATACACATGGCCTTGTTACCAAACATCATGTTGGAAGGCAACTAGAGATTCTCAGGTAAAAAATATAATATGTGGAAGCAACATATGTTAACTATTGTCAAGTATAGATGCTTTGCAAATATTGTCCTTGGTAAAGATTGTCGTCCAATGATTGAGTGTAAAGACCGGGATAAATTTGATGAACGTGACAGATAAACATTCATGTTGTTTAAGTTGTTTGTGACAGATGAAATGCTTCCTGAAGACCAGATCGGGAAGAATTTAGTTGAAATTTGGAAGCATCTACTCGATTTGCATGAGACTTCAGATAAGGGTAGAGCCTTCTTCCTGAAGAACATGTTATTTTCAATCATGATGGATGAGAGAGCTTCATTGCAGGAGGATTTAGTCAGGATCAAGGACACTAGAGATTAGCTGTCAGCCCTTGGTCAGAAAATGGAAGAGGAGGACATGTTGGTAATCATGTTGAAAAGCTTACCACGGGTTTACAAACACTTTATTGAGACCCTGAATATCACCTCTACAAATTTTGACTTGAAGTTTGAAGAGTTGTGCAATAAGCTCTTACAACAGGATAGATGAAATACATAGTTCGGTAGTAGTAGTGAGATAGAGTGTGTAGATTAAGCCTTTGTAGCCAAAGACAAGGGCAAAGGCAAATGGTCATAGAAGAAAGGGCAAGGCAGCAGTGAGGATGCAACAAAGAATTTGAAGATCACATGTTATTATTGTGGTAAGATGGGCCATATGAAGAAGCACTGTAGAAAAAGGTTGGTTGATTAAAAATCCAACCAAGGAGGGCTTCAGTAGAAGGCTCATATCGCAAAGCATACAGAGGAGTCAACCTTCTATGCATTCATGGCCAAAAGACCAACAGATCAGTCCAAATCATCTGCATGGTACATAGAATCGGAAGCATCACATCACTTCACCAACATGCAAGATTGGTTCATGGAGTACACTACTTGCAATGATTAAGTGATTTTCGTTGGTGGGGAGGAGTACATGGTGATAGAGGGAATGTGCAAATATCCCTTTGGAGGGAAAATGTTAAGATTTTGAATGTGTACTATGTGTTGGGAATGGAGCTTAATCTACTCTTTATGAGTTAGACTATGAGACATTGCCCCCATCTAGATGTCATCTTTAGCAATCACAAATGCTAAATAGTTGACAAAGAGACCAAGAAGACTATTGCTCTTGGTGTGGAAGATCATGTGTTGTATAGACTAGTTGACATTGGACAGGTCATGGAGCATGCATAGGCAACCAAGAGTGCATCAAACATTAGTACACTTTGGCATCAGTGGTATGGGCACCTTAATTTATCCTACCTCTCTTAGTTGGCCCAAGAGAACTTGGTAGATGGACTTCTTGACATCCGACAATAGATACAGGGTGTTTGTGGAGCTTACTAGGCAAGGAAGCATCATAGAGCTCCATTTGATGACGAACAAGCTTGGAGAGCCAAGAGAGTCCTTTAGTTGGTTCATGTAGATGTTTGTGGACCAATGAACATGACATCTGTCATTGGTGCCAGGTACTTTCTTCTGTTTGTTGATGATTATAGTAGGAAAATGTGGGTGTATTTTTTGAAATTAAAATCCGATGTGTTTAATGTGTTTCAAATGTTCAAAGCATTAGTAGAAAAAGAGAGTTTGTCACATAGCCACTCTTAGATTTGATAATGGAAGAGAATTTTGTTCAAAAGAGTTCAACAACTTTTGTGCTAAACATGGTATAAAAAGACAATTCACTACACCCTACAGTCCACAACAAAATGGAGTGGTTGAGAAGCTAGGCCTTTCTAGAGTTCTCTAGATTTCA
Source organism: Cunninghamia lanceolata (assembly GCA_027924645.1). Classification (NCBI taxonomy): domain Eukaryota; kingdom Viridiplantae; phylum Streptophyta; class Pinopsida; order Cupressales; family Cupressaceae; genus Cunninghamia; species Cunninghamia lanceolata. The sequence continues at coordinate 818,988 of BSBN01000940.1, forward strand.
AAATTATCGAAGAACAACTTATTATGGCAAAGGATTTAGGTGTTTAGCTTCAGGTAGCTCCACCTAAAGGGGAGAGGATTTTGAGCATGTGGGGTCTTCAGGTTGGTAATAGTCCCAGACTCTCTTGATGACAACTTGAATCAGCATTCAAATAACATAGGTACAAGTAGTCCAAGTCATGGTCACAACGTCGATTTGGATGAAGAGGATCCCAAGAAGAGACCAAAGTGGTGGCAAAGCACCATTGGAGATTTTGGGTAAGTGAAATGATTGAAGGACGATCATCGAGAGGCAAGAGCAAGAGGAGCACAATCAACTTTGCTATAATGACCAATATTCAGGGAGTATATGAGTCACAGGTGTTTGAGAAGACAAAGGGAAAACATGAAGGGAAATATTAGAATAATTTCTTTCCATTTATGTTATTAATGGTCATCTTAGGATATTTCTATTTCAGTCTTAGTTTAGTTTAGTTTAGAATGTTTCTATTAGCTTTGCTTTATTAGCTGTATTCTCTATTTAGAAACATCATGTAAATCCCTTTAAATAGAGCTGTGCTCTTCATTGTAATTATCTCATTCAGTTAATATAATTATGTTTTTCAGTAACATGGTATCAGAGCCGATCTGAGTCCAACTCCCTCACGGGAGGGCTCAGGATCTTGGGAGGGCTCTTTGTTTTTCAGAATTTGGCGAATTTTAAAAAAATTCGTGGCCTCTTGTTTTTTAGCGAATTTTTTTTTATTCGTGGGGCATTTTTGTTCTGAAATTTGAGGATTTCTTGGTGTCGCCTCTGGTTTTGTGACCTGCATGCCTAATCGATGTTGTTGGGTTTTAATAATTTTGTCCTCAAAAATTATTTGATGGGTTTTTAATTTTTTTTGTCCCTGAAAAATTCTGATGGGTTTTAATAATTTTTCTCCTTAAAAAGTTCTGTATGGTTTTTTGATCTTTTTGCCTGAAAAAATCATGGGAGGGTTTATAATTTTTTCCTCAAAAATTAAGGGTTTGCTCTTGTATGCCCTAGTCAGGTTTTTTGCAGTTCGGGAGGGCTCTCTGGTTTCTGGACAGGTTTTACCGTTTTTTCCTTAAAAACGATGATTTGTATTCTGATCCGTGTCTGGTTTTGATCGATTTTTCACCTTAAAAATCGTGTCCGGTTTTGATTGATTTTTATCCTCAAAAATCCTGTTTGGTATTTACCATGTGTAAGCATCTTGGGTTTGGCGATTTTTTCCTCAAAAATCATACTTTGCTGCAATTTGTCTTAAGTCGCACCTAGAGTACTTGTGCGAACATCTACACCAGTGGTTTTTGCAGTCTGTTTTTGGGCATCTTGCTCATCTACAACAATTTGGAGGGTTTGCCGATTTTTTCCTCAAAATTGTGGCAGTTGTTCTTGGTGTATCTCTGGTTACAGGGAGGGACAGTTCTCCAACATCAGGTTGGACGATTGGAAATTTTTTGGTTATTTTCAGAAGTTCTGCAGTTTGTGGGAGGGTTGGTGGCAGACTCATTTCAAGTGGTAGAGTTAGTGGCAGGCTCTTGTCTTTTGTTGCAGAAGCCTTCTGGGAAGGAGGAGGCAACCTTCTCTATTATCTCTTTGGGTAGTTAGAATGATGACCATTAAGTATTAGAATAATATCTTTCTATTTATGTTATTAATGATCATCTTAGGATATTTCTATTTTAGTCTTAGTTTAGTTTAGTTTAGTTTAGAATGTTTCTATTAGCTTTGCTTTATTAGCTGTATTCTCTATTTAGAAACATCATGTAAATCCCTTTAAATAGAGCTGTGCTCTTCATTGTAATTATCTCATTCAGTTAATATAATTATGTTTTTCAGTAACAGGAAAAGGCCATGGCAATCAAACATGAGAATCTTATGAAAAATAAGACTTGGGGCCTCACAAATCTTCCACCAGGGAAGAAACCATTGGCTTCAAATGGGTGTACAAGGTCAAGTACAAGGCAGAGGGTACACTAGACAAGTGCAAAGCACATTTGGTTCCAAAAGGGTTCTCACAGAGAGAGGGCATCGACAATGAGGAGACCTTTGCTCCTACAACAAAGATGAGCACCATCCTGTTAGTCCTAACCATGGCAACTCAATTTTGTTGGACAATCCATCAAATGGACGTAAAGAGTGCCTACCTCAATGGAGATTTGGAGGAAGAAGTATTCATATATCAACCACAAGGTGTTCAAGTTACAGGGAAGGAGCATCATGTATGCCGATTGAAGAAAGCTCTATATGGTTTGAAGTAGATAGTGAGGGCTTGGTAGATTAAAATTGACAGGTATTTGGTTGAATAGGGATTCCAGTGGAGTCCTTTGGTTTCCAATTTGTATGTCAAAAACATAGGTAATGATCTCATTCTATTGGTCATATATGTAGATGACATCATTATTACAAGTAGTGAGGCACGTGCTATTGAACAAATCAAATCTAATGTGAGTAAAGCTTTTGAGATGACTAATCTAGGCCTCTTACATTATTGCCCAGGTGTAGAATTTGGCAAATAGGTGTATGTATTTTTGTTTCACAATCCAAATATGCTAGGAGTTTGCTCAACAAATTCAGAATGACAGACTGCAAAATCTCGTCTACACCTATGGAGAAAGGGCTAAGGCTTTCAGCCAAAATTGACTCTAAGACAGTTAATGAGTTAGCCTATAGGCAACTAATGTGGAGCCTAATATATCTTACAATCGCTAGACTTGATTTGAGCTATGTTGTGAGTTTCATTTCAAGATTCATGATAACACCAAACATAGAACATTGGATTGCAGGGAAGAGAGTGTTGAGATATGTGAAATGGACACTTGACTTTGGCATTTTGTACAACATAAGCAAAGATCCTAGGTTGTGGATTTATAGATTCAGATTGGGCAAGTTCTATGGATGACAAAAAATACACTTCTGTATATGTTTTTTGCCTTGGCATGGGTGCAATCACATGGACTAGCAAGAAGCAACATGTAGTAGCTCTTTCCTGAAGTAGAATATCAGGGAACAATAAAAGTAGTGTGTGAGGTAGTTTGGCTCAGAAGGGTGTTTTCAGACATGAAGATGCCACAAACTGAGCCTTCACCCTTGCTCTGTGACAATCAATGGGTGCTCAAACTTGCCAAGAACTAATCTTCCACGAGTGTACCAAACATGTGGAAATACATTGTCAGTTCATCAAACAACTTGTAGAAGATGGATCTATTTTGTTGCAGTGTTGTTTGATAGAGTACCAAACTACAAACGCTCTTATCAAGTCTTTGGGTCTTGACAAATTTGTAAAATTTCAAGATAAGCTTGGTGTAGTTAGTAGATTGACCATTAAGGGAGGGTGTTAAAGTAATTATTATTTAGTAATGGTCAATTAGTTTTTAGTCGTAGGCTTTAATAAATTCGTTCTGACTTTAGGATATACTTTATGTTTTATTTCACTTTAATATGGTCAATTAGTTTTTAGTCGTAGGCTTTAATAAAGTCATTCTGACTTTAGGATATACTTTATGTTTTATTTCACTTTAGTATGTTCTTTTTTATTTATCCCACATTCATAAAGTGGGTAGTCTTTCGTGCTTGTAATCCTAGATAAGAAGGCTTTCACTTTTTATTTAATTAATGAATATCTTAGTAATCTTTATGTGTTCGATTTTTGTAATAATATTCTTAAGGATAGTGGATGCTATGCTTCTGCTGTAAAAACTATTGTTCAGTTGGTTTATCGATGTTTGTAATTCTTTTCATTAAATTGAAATTGAGTAACTTTTTCAAGCTTTGTAGCAATGTCGTTTATTCACTAAATAGTCGCTTTGTATGCAACTTAGGAATTTATTTTCTAGAATCATATGTTGGTTCTTTGTTCAAGCTGTCATTTCATCAAATCTTATTTGTAGTGGATTACTAGTCTTCGTTTTAGCCGATAGGAGGTTGCTGTGTTTGTTTGTGCTTAGATAGTTTGCTTTTATTCATTGTTTAAAAATCTCGTTTCCGAGGTGTTATTGTTAATAGTTTGGTGGATGTATATGATGCACAACCATAGGCAAATAGTTATTTCCTTTACGCAAATCCCCTTCAAAAAATATTGTAAGGTGTGCATATATGTATATCTTGTCTATAGTTATTAGTCTAGGGTCAACTCAGCTTAGGTTTACATGTAGTTTAAATCTCAGCGAGCTTCCCTTCCCAATTTGAAGAGAGGTTTATCCTCACACATTGTTTCGTTATGTGTTGTCTTTCAAAAGACAAATTAAAATGCTAACAACTATCCAACACATCTTATTTCTATATGTGATTAAAAATATCTTGGATACCAAGAGTAGAACTTATCTTTGTCTTTATCAATTCAGCATGTTCTTGCACATCAAGGTTGGTGGTGGTCTTTGGATCAACATTGTACTAGGGTTCATGGTCTGTCATGTTTTTTTCTTTGCTTTTATCCTCGCTTTATCTTTTGTAACTTAGAAATTATTTCTACCTAATTTAATAGTGTGCTAGGGGATTATAGTCAAATAAATAATACAAATATCGTTGAATGTCACCTGGTGAACAATAACATGTATAGGATTCATAGTATTAGTGATTCTTATGTTACAATTCCAAGGGTTCTTTCTATAGGTGGAACTCATGGATGTAAGCATAGTTATAGGCTAGCTGTCAATACAAAATCAATTTGTATTATTAATCAATGGCTGTTGGAATGAAAATGATACCTGGGATTTTATGATTTTCAACACAGGTTCTTTACCTTGCTTATGTTTTTTGCCTTTCTGTTTGCAACCGTGTAACTTTGAAACTTCTTTAAAACCATCATGTATCTGCATCCCTTGTTCTTGGACTCCTTCATTTTACCAGCTTTTAAATGGTAAATATTTGACTTAGTGGAATTGAGCCTAGGTCTCTGGTTTCTTCAAGGAAATTTCCATGATTGTCATGAAATCAATGTGCAATTTTGTGAAAAAATGTAGAAATTTCCATAATTTATAGCCAGAATCTAGTGAGTCATGCATGACCGTGGAAGTGGTTTAAGGGAAGTGGAATAGGATGTTCAACATGATGATGATCAACGAGCTATTGGAGAAGTTAAAACAAAAGTACTCCAAGCAGTTGTAATTGGGATCCCTTATTGCCGGACCTTTAGAATTCATGGGTATGTTAAGAAGAAAGAAGTGATGGTTCTTGTTGATTCTGGCAGCATTTATAAATTTACCGACACATCATCAGCCATGGCAGCAGACTTGTTTGTTTTTCCTGAAAGGATTTTGATGCCAATGTTGTTGATGGTGCACCCTATCTTGTTAAAAGAATGTCATGAGGTCAAATTGATGAAGGATTACACTCTTCGGATTTGTTTTGTTGCTTTCCCTTTGGGAGGCCGTAATATAATTTTAGGTGTTGAATGGCTGCTGGAATTGGATGTGTTTTCATGAACACCTGCAATTAATCATCAATTTGAATTAGGAAGATTGTTAATACATGCTTAACAGATTTAGACCATTCTTATGAAGCTTGTGTCTTCCCCCAGAAAAATGATTTTGAAAGAAGCTTTAACTTTTGTAGTTAGATGTTATGTTATTGAAGCAGTTCAACATGGGAGCCTTTTGAGTGTGCACCTTACACCAACCAAAACTTTTATTATTTCCCTTGATACCCACGTGGGGTCAAGGTCCTCCATCTGAAAAAATTCGGCTTCAGTGCTAAGTCAAGGTGGTGCTAACTGCCAAGTACCATGGGAACAACTAAGTACCAACAACCTGGACATGGCTTCAGTCTTTCAGTAATCACCTAGAAATGAAATGTTTCATGTTTTTCTGGCATCTATTCATTTCCCATATAAATAGTTTGTAACTAGAATGTATTGTATTATTGGGGAAGATGTACTTGCACAGTTTCACATATCTTCTTAGAGCTTTATAATGTACAATACTATCACTGAATAATAATATGATATTTGCAGTTTGACATATCTTCTTAGAGGTTTATAACGCACAATGCTATCACATGAATAATATTATGATATTTTATTGTAAACATGGTTCTTTTTGTGTCTTTGAATTATAATATTATTTCATGTTCTTTTGGCACCCTGATTGTTCATAAATAATCTCATAAATTCAGTAATGCTAATGAAATATTGGGTTATTGAATTAGTACATTGTTGCTTGGATTATTCCTGGAATTGGGATTTTTACTACATAAATGTGTAAATAAGTTTTGCTTTTAACATATTGATTACTACACAATGTTGAAGACAAATCTAATGTGTGGAATCTGCCAATAAATAAGACACAAAATTGATATGAAGTACCTGGGAATAGTGAATATAACAATCCTATTCATTGTTAATGAGGCTAACTTTTTTTTACTGCTTTTAAGTTTTTAGGGCTAGCAAATAGTTTAACATGTTTTGTTCTCTTTATTTATATAAATACCAGTCAACCATAAGAAAAGACTGAAGTGACATGACATGTCCCTTTTTCATGAGCAAGGCAATGTTAATGGAGATAATGTCTTCACATTGTTTTCTTGGCATGCATTTGTCAACTGGAAATATAATTGCCAGTTGTTGGCCTAGGGGTGATGAAAGACATCATTCTTACTTTTGAGGTGTAGTAACAATAGAATTTAACGTTTCCTTCTTCTAATGTAAGAAAGGAATAGCCAGATTGAAATGAATAGACTGTAGAATATAGGACATGATAGAATTAGGTCCAAACTAAATTTAATCTAGCCAATGCTCAATATGGTTATGAACAATCACAACAAATGAAAGAACTCAAATAGATTACTGGAATTCTAAATTCTTTACCCCACTTTTATTATATATATATAAAGAGTACAAAGGTTAGAACTATGAAGATTCTAGGAGGAGGTTTCTATGTATGGACAATCACAACAACTAAAAGAACTCAAATAGATTGCTGTAATTTTACATCATACTTGGCAGACTTGGACTCGGCAAAAACTCAGCAAAAACTCAGGAAACCCAAAATTTGTGACTCGGCAAAAACTGGGCAACTTAAAATTAAAAAAATTACTTAAATTTCTTAAAAAACACAATTTCTTTTTACAAAATTAAATGACAAAATTTATCTAATGAGCCCATAAATGAGTACAAAAGTGTTTTCTATTAGATTTGATCTATGTTCCATAGAGTTTCTTGCACGGGATTCGGGACGGGGGACCAAGGGCCTAAGTTTGGGGACGACAGGGGGACGGTGGTGGTGGTGGGGTCTGGGGATAGAGCTCACAATTTTATCACTATGTTTTCAACTTTTCTGCAATACCAAGTCCTTACTATTCCTATCCTAATACTCTCACTTTTGCAGCCTATAGACTTTTTGCAATACCAAGTCCTTACTTTTCCTATCCTAATACTCTCACTCTTGCAGCCTTTAGCTTTTCTCATTTTTTCAGTTTTGTGATTGCTTAGGGTGTTGGTGAGGCCCATGACCATTAGGGTTAGGGTTACTAGCATGAAGATCCCCCAAAAAAATTGATTTAAAAAAACACTTTTTGCCTCAGTTGCTGCAATTATGTACATATTAAAGGTAAATGAAGATTTTAGAAGGAAGTGATGTACAAGGAAGCTTCTAGGAGGGAGCCTATAGAGGAACTACGTATGATGTGTGTGCTAGATGCAATAAGATACAATAGCCAATGTTACTATTGTACTCTGGCTAGAGGTGGATAGCAAGATCATGCTTACTCAATTGGTTATGGGTTTCCTAGGGTGCAAACTTGTCACAATATATAAGGGAGACCAAAAGAAAGTGTGCTTCCATTAGAGGGGTCTCATCCACCAAATTGGTATCTGGTGTGGCTGCAACCTAAAAACTAACTTTTATCTTTTATTTCTTATCAATGAACAAAATAAAAAGTCCATGTGACTGTCTTATCAAATATGGTTGACATTCCATAATTCCTTCAGTACCCTATGAATCATAATCAGATTATAAATTGCTTGCAAGTCGACACCTTTTATTCCTCTATATTAGTACCCATGGTGCAGGTGGATTAGCAAAGTTTGTTTTGATCCCAAGCTTGTTCAGAAGGTAGAAACCTAAGGGTTGCATTATTTGAACAATTGATCTATAAGGTAAAGTTAGAATGTCTTCTTATTCCATTAAAAGAGGTCTCTTACACCCAAGAAGGGTGTATCTTATGCTGGAACATAAATGTCACCTCTATGTTCACCCTCTTTGCGATGTCTTTGTGCTTGCGACTTTGTTTTCCTATTTATGTATGCCTTCCTAGTATATGGTGTTTTTGTGGGGATGCATTTTAAGATCTGAATTTGTTTTGTAATAGTTGACACCTTGCAGAAACAATCTTCTCTTGGATAAGCATTTTTGAGGATAGGATTATTTTCTTACTCTCTTGCTTCTCAATTGGGCAGTTTGATGATATTGGATCACATGGCACGAAGGTTATTGTTTATAATCTATGGCTCAATGATGATGGTCAAATGGAGCTTGACTTTGAGTCAGACAAAGAGGTAAATAATGACATTTTATGCCAAATTTTGAGTGAGTTTGATTAATTTTTACTGGAGAGCATTTGCCTTAGTTGATGCTACTAGTTTCCAGAAATAGTAAAAGATGATCAATATATTATATGTATGGATAGTAGTCTAAGATAAATTCCAATGCTCTTTTACAACTTGAGAATGAACTTCTGAAAAATATGCAGGATATTCAATTGAGGGGAGAACCCACTGATAAACAATTGAGTCAACAGCATATTGCAAACCGATTACGCTATTCTCTGCGCGTAAGAGCATTCATTATATAAAAGATGTTTTGATTTGCTGAAACAAGGATTTCAGGTTTTTTTAACATTATCAAGTTGTTCATTCCGACATAAGCCATAGTCTGATTTCTAGTGTTCTTTTCATTTGCAGGTATATTCTTCTATATTGTATCTTCAGATCCCAGATAATTTCAAAATTATTTTACGTGGCCGGGTGGTAGAACATCATAAGATTGCCCATGATCTCAAGTTTCCTGAATATATCTTGTACAAACCACAAGTTGGAAATAACAAGGAGGTATGGTTTAGAGCAGTTGAATTGTTTTGTAGGTGATGGTTTTTAAACTTTTATGTCATGAAAAAGTTTCTATTCCTAAGAGTTTTATCTCCTTATGTTTGTGGATATTGTTCTATGTGTGTCCCGTTTTTCCTATTTATTTTTCAAACATATTTACTGATGTTTTTTGCTCTCTAGGTTTCTGTTATTACTACAATTGGGTTTACAAAGGAGGCTCCTCTTGTAAATGTGCATGGTTTCAATGTTTATCACAAGAATCGTCTTATAATGGTAAGCTATCTGTCAGAGTAGAGTTGAATTTCCTTAGAAATTTTAATATTTGGTATCCTGTTGTTGTAATGTTTGTGGCCATGGCCAGATTTCTTCAAGCATTCATCAGAAATGTAAAACTATCAAATTTGATGTGTTTTTCTTTTATACCGGGAGACCATTAGCTTGTTTGCGCTCCGATATGTTGATTACTGGGAGATTACTAAATGTCAAAACTTCAATATATTTTATACTTGAATATCAATCAAGAGGCTGTTGGCTCATTAAAGTTTCTATATATTGATCAATGGAATAATTCCAGTGGTTTCATGTAATGAAGAGATCCTTTGTATTATTATTTTCATTAATAGGAAAATGTAACACTCTAGGATGGGGGCTAATCACTTTGTTGGTCAAGTGACTTTCCCTCTATTGGAGGGGTGTAAGAGGCCCATGGAAAGTGGTTTGAACAACCATACAGAGGGGTGAGAAGGATTCGAGGAAACAGCATGAAGGGCCAAATAAAGTACTGCCTACTTGTTCAAATATTAATCCTCAATTTATATGAATCTATGGTAGTGATATTATCCATGATTTCTTAAACCATGTATAACTTGTGCACAAGATGGTTAGCATTCAATTCTGCTCTAGCCATTGTATTTTGGTTTTTAATGTTGAAATGTTTTCAAGAAATTTGTTTTAAATGTTCATGTAGATGTTCTTTTGGTCTCTTGTTACTGGCTTCATTTGGACTTCTCATCCTGAGATATGAAAACTTCATTGTTGTGAATAACTAAGGGACCTAATGTTCGTTATAAGAAGATCTAAATCAAGTTCTTGAATTTTGAGAGGGTAGGGGTTGATCTTTATGATTGGTTCTTGCAACTCCAGAGTTATTTAAAAGAAAGGGCGGTTGCATTACAGGACACAAACACCAAATTCGGGTATAGGACAAAGATTGCAGATCTTAAGCAGATTCAAGCATATCCTATAAAATATAGAAATCTACAGGTTTAGGATTAATTATTCAATGTAAAAACCAAGTTGAACATAATTCTCAGGAAACATGAACTCAGAACCAAATACTGAGAACCAAATGCTCATAGTTCGTGGACTTCGACAAGGGACTCACTCTTGAATCACTATGTACTGCACCAACTTAAGAATGAATACGAGCCTGAAGGGAGAAATATGTTTTTGAAGGGCTTTGTACTACATCCAAGCTGTATTAAGATATGCAAGGCACATGTTTGTCAGGTTGTGGGGTTAGAACCCAGAACCAAGTGCTTGTCACATTTGAAAACAAAAGTATGGCCTAGTGACACTCTGATAAAAAGCCAAGTTGAACATATTTTGTGAGAATTGTTGTTAAAGGGAAAAAGACCCTAACATCACAGAACTTGTTGTGCAGGAAAATTTGAAGAGAAAAGAGCACAACATATTAAGGAACATTACCTTTATGGATTTGTGGCTTCATGAAGTCCAATGTCCCTTACATGGTGCTGGAACTTTCTTGTACAGAACTAATCTAAGTGGTAATTAGAGATAAGATTTTCAAAAAAACCAAAAACTAGTAGGTCACCTTGCTAGGGTTTTAAATTCTTCATTGTTGCTCATAATTCAAAACCATAAGAAGGATTACCAATGCCTAAGTTACCTGCCACTTTGAAGGTATGTGTCTCCCTCATTTGAAGTAGTCTTTGTGCTCTTGGCACACATGATTTTTTTATCTTATAAAGGAAACCTTCTCTGAGATAGAAGTCCTCATTACCTTTCGCAACACCTTGAGCTTGTATGTCTTTGAATTTCTTCCCAAAGTCTTCATCATTAGTATATTCTTCAACATAATAGATGGCCTAGACAACATATCTGCAACCACATAAGTGCTTCCTTTTTCATATCTGATCACCAAATGAAACTGTTGTAAGAATCCCATCCATTTGTAATGTCTTGTTTGTTGCAATTTACTATTTTCTTTCAAATATTGTAGTGGTTGATGATCAGTATGTACAGTAGCCTCTTTACAAAACAAGTAATGCTTCCATTTTTTAATAGCTTGAACTGGTGCAATTAATTTTCAATCATAAACAAGATATCCTCTAATTGCTGAAATAAAAACCTTTGAAAAGGATAACAAATAGGCTTACTACCCTGAAGCAAGATGACACCTATTGTGACCAAATCACATATCGCCCCATTGCAAGTGGGGACCCCCCTTTTTTTTGAGCTCTGATGCTTTGCATTAGATCTTGGATGATGTCTTAGGTTCGTTTCCTCTGCCAATCCAACAATAAGTCTCTCTCCTAGAAGGTTTTGCTTTGTAACTGGAGGTCTCATCTGGAACATGAACTTACAGTAATGAAGAGTCTTGATCAAATTCCATCCAAATAATGAACACTGAGACTGATCCTGATGTATGTTTGAGATCCTGAAAATGACTAAGTCTGGTAGCCTGAAATCCTGAAAATCCTGAAAATTTGACTAAGTCTGAAATCTGGTGGATCCTCCCAATTCTAGATTTTGCATGTTAAATCCGGTGGATTCGAGACCTATCTCAAACATCCTGAAAGGTATATTGAAAAATATTTAAAGTATAAGTTGAGTCAACTTATACTTAAATATATTTTTTAATATACCTTTGCCCTGAGAGACCCTGAAAAATGCCTAAGTACTGAACAAAGCGCAAAAAGTTGATCCAGTGCGCCAAGGCTTGGATGTGGCGCAAAATCTTGGTGAAATGCGCTACTTCAGTCAGAGAACAGAATGAAGAAGTCAGTACCTCAATCCATTGCGCTCAAGGAGAAAAAGATACTTGTCTTGAAGATATGTGGCAAGAGGATTCCAAATCCTCATCTAATGCGCCATTGAGATGAAGACAAATTAAAACTGTGATCTAGTGCGCCAAGAGATGAGGATCCAAATTCTTTGACCAATGCGCCAAGTTCAAAAGAAGATTGAATCTGCCAACCAAAGCGCCTAGATGGAGAAGAAATCAAAGTGCTTAGCTAATGCGACAAGGAGTGAGAAGTAGTTTTAAGGAAGAACATGAAATCCTTATCTCATGCGCCAATACTAAGAAGAAACTAAATTTCAATCTGCTGCGCCAGCCTTTGAGGAGAGTTTATTTGAATGTGACATGCTGATTCAATGCAACAGAACTGATGTGCTTTGACAAGAAGAAGAGGATAATGATGATTTCGTAAGGTATTTTATCCGAGCATCAAAATACTCATCCATTGCGATCAAGATGGAGAGATCCATGTTAAGTGGAAAGAAGTGATTTTTAGGAAGATCAAGATTTATGATCTGCTGCGCCACCTAGGGGAGTTTGATCTGACATCAAGACATCTTTCAAGGAGATCTCAAAACCTCTAAGCAATGCGCCCTTTGGAGCTGAGAGAGGTGAGCTTTGGGAATCATTTAAAGAAGATATAAATCTTTGATCCTAAGCGCCCTTATTAAAGCAAGAGGATTCAAAAATCAGATCTGCTGCACCTGAACTAATGCCCCAGCCTTAGAGAAGAGTCTTATTTGAAGTGTGGTATTGTTTATTATGAAGGTTTTAAATATACATCTGCTTCACCAAAATTTTTAGAAACATTTCAAGAGAAATTAAAAATCTCATCTGTTGCAAGATGTGTCATTTCAAGACAAATTTCAAGAGGATCACAAATCCTTGATCTGATGCGCCACTAGTGGGGGTGGTTTAACTCAAGTCTTGAGGTGATTTTCAAGCATAAGAAGATTCAAAAAACCTCATCCGAAGTGCCTCCTCCAATCTGCCATGTTCATGAAGATGAAGTAAAGTCTCAATCTAATGCGCTCCAAGTCACAAAGCAGTCCTTTAAGTTTGATGAAGATCCAAAATGATCAAGTAATGCGCCTAAAGCCAAGAAGTTTGTGGTCAAGATCAAGGTAAGTTAAAGCGTTAAGAAGATCCAGAAATCTCCATCTAGTGCGCTAAAACTAAGAAGAGATCAAGGTCTCTATCTAATGCGCCATGTTCATGAAGATGAAGTAAAGGATTTCAATAAATGTTAAGAAGAAACTCAAACCTTCATCCATTGTGCCTAGAAGAAGATCTAATATGAGGAAGAGAATTCAGGTTTGTAAGTGATGAAAGGAGGATTCAAAATCTCTAACCACAGCGCCCACCTATTGACTGTTTTGAGGATGATTTCAAATCTAAGTCATTATCAAGAAGGATCCTCAAGCTTCATCCAATATCCTCATTTCAGAAGGAGATCCTAAAAGTTTCATCTAATGCGCCACCCAAGTAAAAGGTAGAAGAGCATTTCAAGAGTTCAAGAAGTTCCCAAAATATTGATCCAATGCGCCAGATTTTGAGGAGTATTGATTGAAGACTTTGATAAGTTTAAGAAGAGATTGAAATTGCTATCTAATGTGCTACTCTAGTATGATGCTTAGTTTGAAATTTTGTGATTGCTTTCAAGAAATCAACTAGTTTGGCAACCCATGCACTTAGCTTAAGAATGCATGAATTGACTCTTATGTGTTATCAAAAGGGATTGATGTTGTTTCTTTGCTTGTATTGCAGCAATAAGGACAAAACTAAGGAGTCATTAAGAAGAAAAAGCTTGAATCACCTTCATGCTAGGAGTGAAGTTAACAAGCGCCAAGATGGAGAAGACATCCTATCTGCTGTTCCTAGGAGCAGAGAGCATCACTTCAAGATCAACATGCTTCATCAATTGCATCATGTTCAAAAGACAAGGCTTTGATCCACTTTTCTCCTTCAAGATGAGTACGTAGTTGCTCCAAAGGATCATCTTCATCAAGTATCCAAAGACATCTATAGAGTTTCAAGTTCCTCCGATGCTTTCAAGTCTCCTTGAGAAGTCATAAGGAAGGTGTTATCATTAAGTTGGAGCATTTTATCTACTCTACATCAAGTTTAAATATACATCATTTCTTTGAAGGCGTCTATCTATGGAATTATACATCATGTCAAAGACATTCATCTTTCATATTTCAAGTTCCATTCAACCTTCAAGTCCAAGAGAGATCTCCTACTCCGATTCATGAATGAAGTATCATCATCTACAAGTTGAGAAAGAAACATCATCATCATCTAGTCTTCATGAAGAAGCATCAAGGAAGATCATCAACCTACCTACAAGAAGAAGAACAGAGTTAGACAAATGAAGCAACATATATCATACTACTTACAATGAACAAGGCAAGATCAACAAGATACATCTCAAGTGTTCATCATCAAAGCAATCACATCGAAGACATCATACAAAGATGATACAATTTGGGAATATGCCCACAGAACAAATTGAATAAACAGTTGAAATCCACAAATATGCTGAGGTGGCACCTATGTGGCGAGTACACATCATCAACCCAATCACAAGTCGCCACATCATTCAACAAGCAAGAAGATAAAGAGGACATCCATGTGGAAGATGCTCTAGAAGATTCCATCTTATCTTATCTTCTTGGAAAGCGTGCCTTCATTGCCTCTCATATGTACTAAAAATAGTAATTTGTTGTAACTACCTATTGAGGTGGCATGATTTGAGCCCTTGGCTATCTGGATTAATCCTAGCCTTTCATTGTAACTCTGGACTTCTATATAAAGGCCTTGTTGCCTCATTTGTAAAATCATTAGAGATTAGAGAGTAGTCATCAGTCATTAGTTAGTAGGAATAGAATAGAAGAGACTCGAGAAATTCTCTGAGAGGACTTGAAGTTGTTGTACATATTTCTCAAGAGTAATGCAAAGACATTGGAATTTATTTGGTGTTAAGTGTTGTCTTGTGGAATCACATGGTTTCTTGTACTTTGATGAAGTGGAGAGACGTTTCAAGTAGATTAGAAGTAGATTAGAAGCTCTTTGTTGTAATGTATGTTTGTGTTGAATATTTGATCAACTCCTAGCTCACGCTTTTAACATTCATCGTTGGTGAAGTGTTGTGTAAAGCTGGTCTGAGCCTTATAATTTGCATAAGTTCGATTGTGGATGTTTGTTTGAGCTGCGCCGTTTGATGGGTGTTTATATGAGCCTTCATGATTTGAAAACCATTCGCATACCTTAGGAGATCGCACCAACTCTATGTAGTTGTAGGCATCCTTGGCAAAGTGGAGTTAGGTTGATTTAGGAGTTTGTCTATTCAATCATCATCATTGCTTCATTGACCTTAGATTAGCCTTTCTGAACCCTTATCTTTTGCTTTTCTTTATTATTGATACATCATCCACACTGAAAGGAGAAATAAGCTAAGTGAATGATGAAGAAGTCTAATGTAAGTCCTTTTGTGATTATCAGCAAGATCACATGTAATCACCGAGTTAACCATCATGAATCATAAATAAGGAACCTTGGAGTTGCTTCACTGGATCACATAGTTCAGCCTTTGAAGAGCTTTATTCAAGAGAGAGTGGGATACTCTAGTGTTTTACTCTATTGTTGACTTGTCGAAAAACAAACATCAACAACACCCATAGCATGTTCAGTTTCATAGGTCTCTACCTACAAAGGTTGTTGTAAGTTAGGAAGAGCAAGCACAAGAGCATGACTTATTTTATATTTTAAAGATTCAAAAGTTTTTTTATCATGTTCTTTACCGTAATGTAAACTCCTCATAAGCACAACTTGGCGTAAAGGTGTGGCCATAGAGGAAAACCAAGGTTGCAGGGAGATGCGTCTCTGACCCCCTGGGACACATCTCAGAGACGGGGACGAATATCCCGTATCAGAAATGGGTACAGAGATGTCCCCTAATGTAGGGGACATTCTGCTCACGTCTTCTGCCTCCCACATTATCTTGCCCTAACTCGTGACGTCTCCCCGCAAAAATAATTGCAAAATTTAAAAAACGAAAATAAACCCCTAAAAATCGTGGTAGGATTTGTTGATTTTGCAGCAAACATGGGACATTTTTATTCACAGACGCGTTTAGGGTATTTAATACGTGGGAAGGGTACCACATCTGGTTTACTAATTGTCATGTGTCTGATTTCACCACTCCTAGCGTGTCTGGTTTACTAACACAAATGCCCGAGTGCCGGTTTGGTCCGCTCTTGTGTCTGGTTTCACAGGCTATTTTAGGCAGGCCCCATCTGTGTCTAGGTGGATTATTGAAATGCCCAATGCCGGTAAGCCTGCCATACGTCTGATTTTTAATATTTATAATATATAATTAATATTACATATTTCACATTTTTTATTTTAGCATATATATTTATGTTTAACAAGTTAATAATTAATAATTATTATTTATTATTTATAATTAATATTATATATTTATCGGGGCGGGGGCCTTGGCTCGATTGGCTAAAAAAATTCCGTTGCGGTAAAGGTCACAAGGTCTAGTCTCCGCCATCCCCGTGGTACCGGAGGGCGTGTCGTGCCAGCGTCACCGGTCACGTGAAAAAAGTTTACTAGGCACACTGCAAAAAAAAATAAAATTAATATTATATATTTATCATTTTAAATTTTAACATATATATTATTTTATGTATATAATAATTAACATATATTATTAATTATATATATATATTTGCTCCGTAAAACGCAACTGAAGTTGCGAGAAATTATATTAATAATAAAAAAAATTACATCAGGGTCTTACATTAGAATTGCGACCATAATCGGCTGGACAACATTACATGGATAGGCATTCACAGTGCCAATAAAAAAACCACCCATTTCCTGAAGAAACAAACACACTCGAGAAATAGAGACATATAGTGCCTCCATCCCACAGCCAGAGAGAATCAAAACCCAAATAGCAGGGCCGAGACAAAAGAAACCCATAAATTTGTATACGAAACGGGCCCCTGAGAGTCACAACCAACGCTTGAACCGAACAAACCTCCCCACGGAAGCAAAGTCAGATAAACTAAAAGTTACAGAGGAGGTTGCCAAAAAACCAAAATTTGTCACCCCAATGAATCAATCCACCTTCCTGTAGAGTTCATCTGAGCTCACCATGTGCGCGAACCTCTCCACCCACGGCAGATTGTTAGCACGGTCTCGCCCCACCGCCAGCCAAAGGAAGTCTTTGCCCAAAGTCGCCCCACCGCCGGTGCGTCGCAAGCCCCTGCATGTCCAAATTCAGAATGTAAGGCTGCCTATTCACCACTGCTCCTGTTGCAACAACTTAGGAATGTCCCTAGGCCATGGAATTCCTACCCTGGGCTCAACAAACACCACAATGTCAATGTTCTCCAACAAGAATTTTGGCTTGAAAACCTCACAAAGCAGAGCCAAAGTTTGGATTTTCGGTTCTCCCAAGTCTAGCAAAGAGGCTAGAAAACAGGAGGATATATCCGTATTTACCCGACGTTTGTTCACATAGTCAAGAAAATCCTGCCCGAGAACCATTTTGATGGCTTCCACGAACAATTTGCTCGGTCCCTTGCAAACCACCATCAACCTCTGGATGGAAATGTGGCCAAGGAAAGATATCTGCCGCTTATCACTTCTAAGCTTAATTGGGGTTTCCATTTGAAAAACGAATGCCAAAAATTGGAAGACACATCACGAATATAGGAATGACAATCATTGATCACCCGAGGAGTAAGAGAGCTCATAAATGAGAATGTTCGGCGAGAGATGAAAGGTAGCCACGCCACTCGCCACCCACTTAGAGCCAATTCGTTTTTGCTACATTACTTAGAGCCAAATCTTGGAGGGACAACATTTCATCAAATTTTGTTGGATATCCTCCCCCCACGTTAGGGAAATAAATGTTGGATAGCTGTCGCCAAGATGCCCAAAATACGGCCTGTTTAATCAAAATCAAAGTTGAGAAGCCAACTCAGCCCCCATGGTGATGTATTCAATTCCATCCACCGCATCATTTGCAAAATTGTCAGCTTCTCCGTTCCCCTCTCTGTATATATTATTAATGGTATACATTTCAAAATTTTGTAGGAGTTCCGCGGCCCTCTCCAACAAGGCCCTCAATTTCCAATTTGGCATGGACCCTGAGCGAAGAGTGTTAATAACTAGAGATGAGTCCCCTTCAATTTCGACCTTACTTATGTCTAAGTCCTTGCATAAGCTGAGGCCATGTATAACTGCCAAAAATTCTGCTTCATTGATAGTTTCATTAGAAAGCGGTTTTGAAGAGCTTCGGATCATTAAACCCTTCCAATCTCTGATAATACAACTTGCACTTTAGGGGCTTGGGTTGCCTCTTGAGGACCCATCAAAATTCAATTTTAACCAACTGTGTTGAGGTGGAGACCACACCACTTGCTCTCTGGCCGAATGAGAAACTAAGCCCCCAATCCCAACCCACAGAGTGATCCTCAAGCTCTGCCAATTGAATCTCATTTTGGCATCCCAATCTGTGAAGAGTGCATTTTTTGGAGTGATTTGTGAAAGTCTGCTGTTTACCACCTCCACAATTGCCACCTCCAATTAATTTTAGAATGAAATAAGGCTCATTTCCTTGTCTTGAAATATCCGTCTGTTCCTTTCATTCCATAATTCCCATAAGAGAATGGAAGGGCTAGTAATCCACAGACTACCAAAGGAAGCAAACCTTTTAATGATCGGCCAAGAATGGAACAAGCTAAATATGTCACTTGGGAGGGCACTAGACCACCACAACTTAGCATAGAGCCAGCGCCAACATTCCTGGGAGAATGGGCACCCAAAAAATAGATGATCCATAGATTCTTCTTTGGCTTTGCAAAGCACACACCTAGAGGGGCCTTGAAAACCCATCCTCCTGAACTTTTTAGCAGTTAGGATCTTCCTTTTAAGAGCAGCCCATGTGAAGGTGCCCGCCTTTGGAATACAATTTACTCCAACAAAGTTGTAAAGGAATGTTGGTCCCATTTTGCTCCGTATCCCTTGCCAACTGAAAGTACCCATCCTTGACATTATACTGCCCCATTTTAGATCCATACCATATCAATTCATCCTCCCCATGCCTGAAAACAATGACTATTGGAAAGGGTAGCAATGAAGAGATTGATGTCTCTTGTTGGCAAGCCCAAGGAGGAGAAATCCTTCCACTTCCAACCCAATGTCTGGTCCTCGGGAGACAAAATGACATAGTCCTTCACAGAATCTCCCTAGAGGTGCTTGAGTACTACGCACTTGTTCCATGACTGACTGACTGTCCAGACTAGGATGACCAGCCCATGAGTCTTTCCAAAACAAAGCCTTGCTGCCATCATGAATCTCCCAAGAAAGATAATCTGTCACGACTAGTTTACAAGCTTGCATAAAATTCCAAAGCCGTGAACCCCTAGGAGGATTGGATGTGGATAGGATGCTGGAAGGACTGTCCCCATGAAGATATTTACTTTGTAGGATTTTTGCCCACTTCCTATGAGGTTCTTTGATCATGCGCCAAACAAGCTTGGCCCTAAGGGCTCTGTTCTGTATCCGTTGATTTCTAAACCCTATGCCACCCTCTTCCTTTGACTTGCAAACTTTGTCCCACAATATTAGTGCAATCTTATCCTTGTCATCATTCTCCTGCCAAAAGAATTTCCTCATCTCCTGTCTTAAATTTTGACTAACTCCAATAGGTAAATCCATACATGACAGCAAGAAGATGGGGATGGTGGAGATGATTGCCTTCAGCATAGTAATTCTCCCTGCCCAAGGTAGCCACCTGCCTTTCCAAGAGGCTAGTTTGGAGCTTACCTTCGTGTTGAGAGGGTCCCAAATTTTCTCCTTTTTGAGACCTTTGGCTAGAGGGAGCCCCAAATAGGTGCATGGTAATTGCCCCTTGTTAAAGTCCAAGATCTTGAGAATTTCTTGTTCCTTCTGGGCAGGGGTATGGAAGAAGAAAATCTCTGATTTATCCTTGCTAACTTCCTGTCCTGAGGCTCAAGAGTAAAGGCTTAGAATAGCATTCAAGTGAAAAGCCTCCTTCCTTTTGGCAGCTCCAAAGAGCATAGTGTCACCTGCAAACTGTTGATGGGAGATAGTCGGGAGCGCACTAGTGACTTCAACACCTTCAATGTTCCCATCCCCGACCTCAATCCTAAAAGCCCTGGCCAATGCTTCAGCCATAATGATGAATAAAAATGGAGATAGAGGGTCCCCTTGGTGAAGGCCCCTTGAAACCTCAAAAAAACCTTCGAGGGAGCCATTGAGAAGTATTGAGTACCGAGGGGTTGAGATACAATTATAAACCCAATTCAACCATCTTTTATTGAATCCAAAAGCTTCCATTACCTTAAAGAGGAACCACCAATCCACTTTGTCATAGGCGTTTTTAATATCCAACTTGACCATCATGCACTGCCTTTTGGTTTGTTGTATGGAATGAAGAGCTTCTTGAGCAATAATAACTCCATCAAGGATGGATCTGCCCGGGACAATATCAGTCTGTTCATCAAATATGATATCGGGCAGAATATTCTTCAACCTGTTTGCCATTACTTTGGTCATGACTTTATAAATGGTATTGTAGAGGGAGATTGGATGATAATCATCCAAAGAGCAAGTGGACTCTTTTTTTGGAATAAGGGCAATGAAGGTATTGTTAACCTCTCTGAGCATATTGTCCAAGTTCCAAGAAGCCTCAATGGCCTCCACTAAATCTTGCCCCACCGTATTCCAACATTTTTGAAAGAAGCTTGTTGGAAAACCGTCCGGCCTAGGAGCTTTGTCATGGTGCAACTAAAATAGAGTCTCCTTTATTTCCAAGGCAGAAAACCTTGCGCTCAACATTCTGTATTGAGCCTCTGTGACCAGAGAAGGAATGTTCTTGATCATATCCTGCTGTGCCAAATGATTAGAACCCTCTAGATTGTTTAGAAGATTACTGAAGAAAGTTACAATCTCTTTAGCTAAGGCCTCTGGATCTTCAAGTGTTGAGCCATCTGATAATTTGATCGAAGAGATCCTATTCATATCTCTTCTTTGCTTAGTCACATAGTGGAAGTATTCAGTGTTTCTATCGCCATCATTTATCTAGGTTTCACGAGATTTTTGTCTCTAGAAAATTTCTTCTTTGGCAAGAATTTCTTCATAAGCGAGCATTATGTCTTTCTCTTTGGAATAACTAGTTTGATCCATGCCGTTTTTGACAACCTCTTCACCCAACAGTTGTAGATCTTCTTCAATCGACCTCTTGGTTTCAAAAATATTCTTGAAATGGGTCACGTTCTAGTCTTTAATCTTCTACGTCAAGAGCTTCAATTTGGTGATGAAACAAAACATTTTGGAACCATTGGGATGTTCCTCATTCCACCACCCTTCCACAAGTTTGAAAAAGTCCGGGTCTTTCATCCACATATTTTCAAATTTGAAGGGGCTTCTTATCGGCTTCCTATCCCCAAGAATCTCCATCTGAATCGGGTAATGATCTGACCCAGAGCATGGGAGGATTGAACCTTCAAAGTCAAAAGGGAAGGAACCAAGGCCCCCCAGAGAAGAGAAACCTATCAAGTTTTTCTGTAATGTGACTAAAACTCAGTCTCCTATTTGTCCAAGTATAGATACCATTGGACAACTTAATTTCCATCAAGTGATTCCTATCTACCTAGTCCCGAAAATTATTCTGGGATTGATTCTGCCCTCTAACACCCCCTCTTTTGTCACTGTTAAGGAGGATGGCATTGAAATTGCCCCCAATTATGTGACACTGGTTGGGATAAGAACCTATGAAGAGCTCTAATTCTGCCCACGACTCTCTCTTCCTTATGCATGAATTAGGACCATAAACATTCACCAAAACAAATTGTAGATTTGAGGAAACACTTCTGACCTTGCAATCAATCCAATTGGACCCCTCTGCCAATTTGTCCAAGCAAACAGACTGTGGCTTCCAGTAAGTAGCAAGACCCCTTGAGGCCCCAGTAGCCTGAACTGCCAAGTTCTTAATTTTCTCCTAAACTGTTCTAAATCAGCGTTGGTCAACTTGGATTCTTGAATTAAGAAGATGTCTGCTTTCGAGAGATCCATTCTGCACTTGACCAAGCGTTGCCTGTTAGGGGCGTTTAAGCCCCTAACATTCCATGATAAGAGCCTCATGGCTCCACGACAAGGGTGGGTTCCCTTCCCTAATCTCAACATCATTGTGATCTTGACCTGACCTTCAGCATCCCCATCCATAGATCTCTTCTCCTGATGGGTTTTCTTTCCTTTGGACTTGCTTTTACCATAATTTGTAGGAGCTTTCTTGGCCTTTTGACTGATACCCAGTTTTTTTGATGTTCTCTACCTGAGTATTGTTTGGTTTTAGATCTGTTGTTTCCCCAAAAAGCAAGAGCTGCTCTTCCTCTAATAACTCCCCTTCCTCTAGCAATTCCCTTTGAAGATCTGCAAATGGTTGGGCAATTTGATCTGCATTTGCAGACCCATCCTCAGGCCAGTCTCGTGTGGTATTAGCAATATTCAACAGATTGCAGGCTACCTTCATGAACTGAGCATTGATATCTGTGGGGGGGGGGGGAGAGGAGTCATCCTGCTCTGCACTTGGAAGAGAAACCGTGACCGCATTTGGGGTGAAAGTTGTCTGCGGGCTGACTTCAGAACTTGTGGGGGTTGCTAGAGCCTCTTCAAATTCAACTGAAGGAGGAGCCAGAATGGTCTTCTCAACAGTAGGGGCACTAACCCCTAATCCTTGTAATTAAGGGGCTGAAGAAAGTTTCAGATCTTTGTTCTTCTCTGAAGCCCCGGCCAAACCTTCCTCCAAAAGAGGCGACTTGTTTCTATCTGCTACCCAAGCACCCACTCACTCACCTATTACTGCGTTGGCCACAAGATCTTGTTTAGGGTAGACTTCTGCCAAAGATGGATCCTTCTCTAACCCAATCTGCTCTGATCTCAATGGACCCTCATTGGGCTTGCCTATATCCAAACCTTTGCCACTATAATATATGCCCCCTGCCTGACCATAATCTACTGAGATTCTCTGAAACCATTTCCCATTATCAGTAATGATTTCCAACAATTCCCATACCCCAACATCCTAATCGATCTCTACACAAATTTTCGCTGTTGAACCCGCCTTACCATTGATGAAATCCTCATCTACTCCCAGAAAGGACCCCAAAGCCTCCCCTATTAGCCTCAGAGACTCTATATTCCAGTACTCAGAGGGAAGATTGACCAGTCTAATCCACATCGGAGCCTTTCTGATGCGGTGCTTGGCTGGATCAAAATTAGGTTCCCATTCTAGACTGTAAAAACTAAAGCCTTCGAAAAAAAGGGGGTTACCGTGCAAGATTTCATTTTTCAATTACTTGACAATCGCTCCTAGTGCACCTAAAATAATGCTTGCTGACTCTCAACTCTTGAGAGGTGATAATTATGCCGCCTGGAAAACTAAAGTGCGAACTCAATTAGAGTTTGAAGACCTTTGGGATGTAGTCTTTGGAACAACAACAAGACCTCAACAAGCAGGTAAGGATCAAAATAAATTTGATAAGGCCAATCAAAAGGCCAAATTGATCATTTTGTTTGGTGTGTCTGATGAGGTTCAACCTCAGATTCGTACTGCCACCTCTGCAAAAGATGCTTGGGATCACCTCAAAACAGTCTATGAGGCTAAAAACCAAAACCAAATCCTCCATCTGCAGCGTCAGTTATATTGTCTCCAAATGCAAAATGGTGAGAAGGTAGAGGCATTTTGTAGAAGAGTTGTAGAAATCAGAACAACACTTCAAGCGTCAGGGGAAGAAGTCATAGATGCTTCTCTTGTACCCATTGTACTGAGAGCACTACACCCTCGTTTCGAGTGTTTGTCACATGTTTAAATGTGGCTCATAAAACACCCTCGTTTGTAGAACTGGGCAACTTTCTTCAACAAGAAGAAGCAATTTTTGGTGAGACAGACTTTCAAGACAATCATGCCCTCGCAACAAAGTAGAAGGGAAAACAACCTGAACATTAGAGTGGTCCATCAGGTCAGTCTAAACCAAATCAAGACAAGTCTTCTCAAAAGAAAAAGAAATGTCTAATTTGTGGTAAAAAGGGTCATGAACTCAAATAGTGCTGGTATAATTCCTATGCGAATAGTGAATCCAATCACAAAAGGCCACATAAATCTTTTCAAGGGGACAAGGAGAAGTCACGTCATTGGCAGAAAAAGCCACACAATCAACAAGGAAATGTTGCATCTACAGGTAATTTAGATGAATAAGAGTTCTTGTATGCTGCAGAAACTAAGGCCTCCACATCAAGCAGTTCAATCTGGTATGTTGATTCTGGTGCATCCAGACATATGACAGGGGAACAAGAATGGTTCAGTGATTTGACTCCATCCACCTCCTATGGGCGTGTTTCATTGGGTGATGATACCTCATATGAAGTTTATGGAATTGGTGAGATTTCCCTTCCACTAAGAACTAACAAATGTCGGCATACAAAGGTTCTATATGTATCTGGGCTCACTAAGAACCTACTTTTAGTAAGTCAGTTACTAGAGCGCAATTTGCAAGTTGAATTTGATCAACACAATGGTGAGAAACTTTGTCTTATCAAAGACAAAACTCGCAATGGAGCAGTTGTAGCTTGTGCTTTAGGGGTAGGAAAGATGTTCCAACTAATTGATGTTTCACATGAAGATCAAGCTCTTGCAGTGAAAACCAATGTATCCACAACTCTTTGGCATAGGAGATTTGGCCGCCTCAGTTTTGGTTTTCTTGCATTGAGTAAGGGAAATATGGTGAGAAAACTTCCCCACATTCAGAAAACAATTCTTTGCTCACATTGTCTTGCTGGGAAACAACATAGGGCTCCTTTTCCTGTTGCAGAAAACAGAGCCTATAGTCCCTTAGAATTGGTTCACATTGATCTATGTGGACCTATGCCACTCAGTCACCAGAATGCCCGATATTTTCTTCTCTTTGTGGATGATTATACAAGAAAAATGTGGGTCTATTGTTTGGCTCACAAAGATGAAACCTTTGAGAAATTCAAGGAGTTTAGAGCCCTTGCAGAATGGTCATCAAGTTAGACTCTCAGAGACCTTGGCTCAGATCGAGGGGGGAATTGACAACTAAGGAATTTGTAACCTACTTGCAAAAACATGGAATACAACAACAGTTGACTACTACATATATGCCTCAACAAAATGGTGTTGCAGAGAGTCGTAATCGTACTATTGTGGAAATGGTGCGATGCATGTTGAAGGATGCAGATCTTGCTTTTGCATTCTGGGCTGAAGCGGTTCATACAATAGTGTATTTGTTGAATCGAGCACCCACCAACGTGCTTGATAATATCACACCAGTAGAGGCTTGGACTGGGAAGAAGCCCTCTATTTCTCATTTTAGAGTGTTTGGATGTACCGCCTTCATGCATGTCCCCAAGGTTCAGTGAACAAAATTGGATGATAAGTCTATGAAGTGAATTTTTCTTGGGTACAATTCAGAGTCAAAGGGATATAGACTTATGGATGGAGTCAAAGTGTGCTGAAGCTTGTTCACAATCTAGTTTTTCACGAGCATACCAAGCATATTGAGGTTCAATGCCATTATATCCGTGAGCATGTTTGACAACAAAATATACAGCGCCAGTTCTGTTTGACTCGAGCAACGTGCCGACATATTTACAAAAGCACTTGCCGCAGTGAAGTTTGAAGCTTTCCGGACTTTCATGGTTTGGTCTCTTGGGCGTATGATGTAATAAGGGGGGGTGTTAGATTATTTATATTACATCATTGTAATAACGTTAATATTATTAACATTACCAACTTATAACTATCTTTGATAGTTATAGTTGGTTGGTCGGGTATGCCCGACTAAGTGGTTATTCCAACCACTCTCTTATGTATATATTTGCTGTACACATCATTAATCAATTTGCTTATTGCTCTCTCAAATTTATCAGGCATTCCCTAAAAAAAATCTTGCGTAACCGGGATGTTTTCAATTTTTTTTTGCAAAATACAGCATGGGGCAGGGACATTTCCTACCCGTTCCTGAAATGTCCCCTGTGGGGGACAGGGTCATATTTGGCAGGGGATGCATCCTCATGGAGCATAGGGCTACATCAATGTGGGGGTGGGTGCACTAGGTTCCAAAGAAGATGCAACTAATATGAGATTGGCTTGACCAAGGATCCATGCATGATAGCTTTTCATCTTCTTGGATGTGGCAAATTTCTAATGCAGGTTCGTGCTGGGCTTCTCCCACGTTGCATGGTCCTTAAGTTAGGACAGAAAGAGTGAAGGTGATACCCATTTGAATTGGTGCATAGAAATTGGCATTTGACAAGCTGAAGCACTGACTTTGAGTGTCACTAGTTCTCTTTTACAATTCTTATTCAAAAACTTGTGTGAAATTGTAGTATTATTCTTTTTGAATATTTGCTTTATATTTTCACTTAGATCAAGATCGTCTAGTTTGCAGCAGTTGCAATCTATTTTGTTTTTATATTGATGTTGTGGAGTATAGGGTCTATTTTAGTGGCTTCCCTAGTTTGTGTAGTCGGTCATAATTGTAGTCGACCGTAGTCGGCCAAGTAAATAATCATGAATTAATTAATGTGGTGCACAGTTAAGTTTAGGAGTGTTAACGGGAATTAACCCCGACGGTTGGATAGTTATGGAGTCATTGCCAACTGTTGGTATCTCAACCAACCTTGACATAATTTATATATTGAGTTGATACTTGTAATCGAAAGGCAGCATTGTGACATTGTAGTGTAATACTGATATATTCAATGAATGGAACAATGCTTTATTCTGTGCAATTCTGGTATGAATCATACGCCTTATAGTTATTGCTGTATAGTTCCATTTACTCCAAGTTTTGTTTGAGAAACCACTTAGCGAGTAAACAGTTTGTAATGTTTTTAATTTGATGATGGTTATAGAATGCTGGTTCTGTTTTTCTTATCTTTGGAGCATAGGTTATAGAATGCTGTTTCTGTTTTTCTTATCTTTTGGTAATGTTTTTCTTATCTTCAATTTTGCTTCTATTACACAGCTTGCACAAATTGTGCTAATTCATCATTTTTAATTAGTGATCAGATTATTATGCTCAGAACCATCTACATGTTGTAGCCTATATCGTTTGAGTGTTGTTTGATACAAAAAACCCTTTGGTCATGATTAGTTTTGTGTCATAGAGATTTGTTCTGGTAGAACACATTCCAGTTTTTTTCTGCTTTTTGTGTATTATATTGTTCTTAAACATCTTCTCTTTATCATGCATATCTTTCAATGCAGCCCTTCTGGAAAGTTTTTCATGAAAACAGCAGCAGAGGAAGAGGTGTTGTAGGTAAGGGATGTTTTAGTCATAGCTATGTGCTTTTCTTTCCAGAAAAAACTATTTGAGGAATATTTGAAAATAGGGAGCTCAGTTTGTTTCTCTTTCATGAGAGTATTAATTTTATCATGATCTGAAGTGAAATGTGCATGCTACTAAATGTTTTGATCTGTTCTCTGTATCCAGGCGTGCTTGAAGCCAATTTTATTGAGCCTGCACATGACAAACAGGATTTTGAAAGAACTGCTGTGTTGCTCAGACTTGAGACTCGACTGAAATTAATGACAATAGAATATTGGTGTGTATTTACCTGTTTTTTGACTGCAGTATACAATCACAGGTCTTTGTGTGATGATATTCAGTGCATGTCTTGATGTACATCTTTAAATCTCATAAATCCTTGTTAATGGTTTAGATTTTATGATTTTTAGCAATTTGGAAATTAAAACTGAGGTAGCTTAGCCGTTAAGGGTTGCAGAATGAAATGTAGTATGCAAGGGCATACATGAATGCTCACTAAGCGTGTTTGTTTTAGTTGCTCACTTTTGCACTCTTGTTTGTCTGGCCCTGTACTATATATATTTGTATATGCACCCTTTTCATGTACACTGACACCATATTGGTCAATTGAATAGTAATATAGTTTTATTTGGATGAAATCATCTGTGGAAGTAAATGTTTACCTTTGTTGAATATTTTTTTGCCCTTTCTTTCAAAGCAATGTATTGAAGAAATCTGGAACTAGTTATGACATTATTTTATTGATGTGTTGTAATGTGCTCCTGTGTTAAAATATCTTGCTATCATTCTGAAATTTTATATAATAATTGATTGATGATATATTATCTCAGTTATTGCTTTTAAAGTCTCCAATCATATTGCCCTGTACTATATATATTTGTATATGCACCCTTTTCATGTACACTGACACCATATTGGTCAATTGAATAGTAATATAGTTTTATTTGGATGAAATCATCTGTGGAAGTAAATGTTTACCTTTGTTGAATATTTTTTTGCCCTTTCTTTCAAAGCAATGTATTGAAGAAATCTGGAACTAGTTATGACATTATTTTATTGATGTGTTGTAATGTGCTCCTGTGTTATACTATCTTGCTATCATTCTGAAATTTTATATAATAATTGATTGATAATATATTATCTCAGTTATTGCTTTTAAAGTCTCCAATAATCTTGCTATTTTACATTATGACTAGGTTCATTTTAGGTCCTAGCATAATTCCAATTGTACAAATAAATTCAGACTGAAGCTACTAGTCTTCTTACTGTTGTGTGCTGGACCCAGAGTCTTATGGAAAGTATAAGATCTTGGATATATGGTATATTGGATTAAAATGATAAACATACTAGTGAACTTTTCTAATAAGGGATTTTAATAAACTCTAGGTGACATTAGCGTCAGTCTGTCATAGTTAATTTCTGGTTCATAAGCTTATGTGTTAAATGTTTTACAGGAATTTACACTGTGCACTGATTGGGTACCACCCAAGCAGTGCAAAGCCCAACAGGTCACGAAATGTCCCCAGCAGTACCTCAGGGCCAACATCCAGCCAACCCGCAGTAGCATCAACTCATAACCACTCTGTAGGTCCATATGAAGCTGTAAGGCAGACCATTGCAAGCTCTTCTGCTTTCCCGGGTATTAGCTCAGCAGGAATTGGGAGTACACCTCTAAGTCAAATGGCATCAGCTTCATCAAATTTTGTGCCATCTGCAGCAGGGGTACATTTCGAGAGAAGAAATAGTGAAAATTTCGAAACTAAGCCAACAATACTGAGGCCTGGTGTTGTAAATCTGTCCCCATTTAGTTCTATACCAGCAAATTTGACAGATGATGTTAAACCTTCTATAACCAGAATACCTTCAGTTAGTGGCACATCTCCTAATACTAGCATGCCTGAAGAGTCTCCTAGTGTTCAATTAAACCCATCCATTGATATTGCTGTAGGGAGGACTGCAAACGCTCCAGCTTCACCTCCTCCTACTCCTCCGCAACAGAGTTCAGATATTGAAATGAAAGACCAAGGAAGAAATGAAGACTCTGGCAGCAGTCTTAAAAGAAAACAACCTTCGAATGGTTCCTTGTCTGCACTGGCCAATGGTTGTCCAAGTACCTTGCCAAAAACAAAGAGGAAGATTTCAGAGGTAACTTCATCTGATGAGTTAGAAGTGTCCAAGAGACAGGCTATTGGAACCAGAAGTAACTTGGAAAATGATGACTACTCAAATGTTCAGGTTAAGTCTCACTTTAATCTGAATTATCTTTTGTATTGTGATACTGATATTACTACATTACTTTTGCTTGGGTTTATTTTTGAGTAATGCATGATTTCTGCCTGTTTCTATCATCTAATCTTGTTTAAGCATTCTTTCCAAGAAAAACTGTTATCTGTTGGCGATTGGATTTGCAGTGTGAAATCTTCAACCATTATTGCGGTAAAAACCCCTAGTCAAGATGATGAGGCTTCTTTTATAGAAAACCAAAATTGCAAACAATAGAAAAACTGTACAGTTTACAATATAATTTAACTTGTTGGTTTTGTAATAACATATAAAAGGAGTGTTAAGAATAGTGAATATGTAGACTTGCCAAATAGAAATCAGAGTTTGACAAACCCAAACAAAGGTGATTATTTTGAAATGAATGAATAAACTTATGATCAAATCTGTAGGTTGCTGAGTGTTACATTTTGGAACAGAATAATATGCAAATATTATTATTGAATAAGATAATTACAATGAAGAGCAAAAGCTCTATTTAAAGAGATTACACAGACTAAAAATAGAATGGGAGTTTCACAAAGGAAACGACACCCAATAAAGCAGAAAAGCTACAGCTAATAAAGCAGGAGAGATAAATACTAAACTAAAAAAGGAAACTATCCTATATTGACCATTAGAGAACTAGATATTATATTAATACCCCCCCATAATGGTCAATGTACTAAATACATCAAGATGCCCTCTAAAACAGACTGCCTTCGGAGACAGATGGACATCATAAATAGAAAACAAAAAACAGAACCCGAGCACGGGTGTTGAAACACAGATCCAAAAAAGCAGAATGGCCCTTGCCAAACAAAAATGTTGACCGTTGGTTCTGCTGGTGACAAGAAGGGGCTAAGTGCTGTAAGCGCAAATCAACGAAGCCCACAAAGCTGCGAACCATGGCAAAAAGGCAGAAAATTCTCCAGAAACGACGACTAGGCAAAAAACATTTGCCAAACAAGGAAGCCGTCGAAAACAAAAAACAGATCCCCATTCAAAGGGGCTACAGAACAGGAACCAAACTCTGATGAGATCCTGCAGAGAACACTGATGATTAAAAGTTTGCTGCTGTTGAACGTTTGACTGCTTTTGAACCATGATGCCATTTTTCACGTTTTTTGAGGCACGAAAAGACGGATTACAAACTGATGGCACGAATATTGAAGCAGATAGACGGCACAGATTTCGAAAACACGGAATAAATCACAGATACAGATCTCGAGAAAAATCCGAACACGGATTTCAAAACATGGATCTTGAGAGTACGGAATGCATGAGCACGGATTTCAAGACAAAACAGAAAATTTCTTCATATCTGTTGGGTGTTCATGAATAGAGAGGGATCCACAGAATAAATTTCCGTCGGTGACAGAATAATGACCGCCAAAACAAGTCCCACTAAATATTATAGAAAGGGACAACAGACTTCCGCTAGACATCCCACCAACCATGCCGACCACAATTCTTCTTCAAAGTCGATGACATGATTAATATGGCCGCTTCCTTTCTAATCGCTTAGCACCAAAACTGCAAAATAGGACCCACAAAAAGCAAACGCTGAGACCATGAACCGCTAATGTTATGGGCTAAGTCAGAGGATTTAAGTGCATGAAGCGCTTGCTAACTGTCACTCGAAGACTCTGAGCAGATACCACGAACCTTATGGTGAAGCCTTAACGACTATCAATGATCATGACTAAAAACCAAAATGGCCCACAACAAAATTGTCGATGATAGACCTGAGACTACCGACAAAGTCGCAAATCATGCGAGTATTCAGAAGAGAGACGCCCGTAGAATCACAAAATCATGATCAAGGAAATGAAGCTCATACTGTCGGAATATTTGCGAATGCCCAAAAAGAGTCCGACCCAGAAACACGACCTCCAGGGAATCACGATCAACACAAAAAGACGATCAAAAACAAATGCCGGATACAGAAGTCGACGCTTCATAAAAAGATGTAACCAGAAGCCCAGAAAAAGTTGCGACGTTGATAATGTTAGTGTAAGTTTTTATTTTGAAGTGGGTTATTTATTTTTTCCCTATTCCTAGGTTTTTCCTACACTTCTATTAATCTCGCTTAGGTTAATAAAGCATGTCTTATTAGGTGAGTGGTTCCAAGGTGTCACCTTCTTACATGTGAGCATCCATTAGCTGTCTTGGGAAGATACTTTGCTATCTTTAGTCTGATAGATGGTTGCTCCTCATTGGTCGGTGTTGCCACCTCCTCCCTGTCCTTGGTCTATATAAGCATGCTACCTGGCTTGTATTTTGTATCTCTTGCTTTTATATCCTCTTAATGCTATTTTGCTTCTAGCATTTACATTACCCTCTTGGATACTAACTCTGTGTTGCTATTTTGATTTCGTATCATTTGCATTCATAGTTTAGATATCTATTCGTTTGCACTAGTTTTCTGGGTTAATAATCTTTTCAGATTCTAACAGATAAACCTCCAAGATAGAGTTGCGGACAAAATCAGAGATTGCGAGTCTTTTAAACCCAAATCCGCCGACCAGGAGAAACGCGAAATCCCGTCAAGAAATCACATAAAAAAAAATCGCAGGTTTTACAGACTCCAGTCATAAGAGGAACAAAAATACGTCGCCAAAAATCATGATGAGGAAGGAACAAACGACGCTGCTAGGAAAAAACACGCGATTTTAGAAGCTCAGAACCACACCTGAAAAAGAAAGCGGCAACCACGAAGAACAAATCACATTTCATGACCATGAGCACAAGTGAAGAACTCAAAGGGAAATCGCTAAAAGACGCGAAGGAAAATCGCTAAAAGAGCTTCAGTCGACATCATACAGAAATCGCGAGCAGAAACAAACGCCAGAAATCGTGATTTTCAGGGACCCTCAATTTTCAGAGGTATAGACAGAAAAATTGCGAACTGAGAAAACCCTTCGAAACATCGTACGCCGTATGGATGTACGGACAAGCGCAGGAGGGAACCCGCTCTGATACCATGTTACATTTTGGAATAGAATAATATGCAAATATTATTACTGAATAAGATAATTACAATGAAGAGCGGAAGCTTTATTTAAAGAGATTACACAGACTAAAAATAGAATGGTCGTTTCACAAAGGAAACGACACCCAATAAAGCAGAAAAGCTACAACTAATAAAGCAGGAGAGATAAATACTAAACTAAAAAAGGAAACTATCCTATATTGACCATTAGAGAACTAGATATTATCTTAATACTGAGAAGAGTTCTGAGAAATAATAAGAGCAATATCGAACATAAGAAAAGATGGAGACTCAAAGTTTTGACTTGGAGTTTTATGATTTCCCAACATTGCAAAAGTACAACCTTTACAAAAATTTGCTCTAAGTTCCATACCCTTTACGATGATAATGCCTCATATATATAGCCTTTGCTCAATAACTGCTAGCAGTTATGAGAAATAAAAATAATGTTTCAAAATGTTACTTGTATCTCAAAGTCACTTTTGAAAATTCACACTTTAGACATAATAACATCAGTCGTATATTTAAAGAGTACATTTATCTTAAAATTGACACTTTGAAGATTGTCAACATGTGCCTATGTAGCAGTCTTTGCTTGAGTCTCCTTCTTCAATGATGATGGTATCATCCAATGTCTTTTGATATGTTTTCCATTGGTAGTCCTTGAATGCTGTCAATGTCTCATTGATCATATCCAAATCAGTGCCATCTATATAGCTGGAGTGGAAGCAGTAGGAAACATAAATGTTTGCAACTTGATGGGCCTTTGCACGCTTCTTATGCATTTGCTTCTTGAACTCTTTGAACATAAACTTTATCTTCATTAGCTTGTCCAGAGAAGAAGAGTCAAAGCTAAAAGGTTGACTTAATCCCTGATTATTCACTTTAGCTAGATGTCCCTTGAGAGTGTCAGCATAATTGATAGTTTGGTCCTCTTTGTAGAAATGCCTTGTAGTTTAGTGCTTTTGGCTTTCCTTGAGTTCCGATATGGGATAGAACTCGTACACTTTTTTCTGCCCTGCTCCTGCATCCATTATCCCATTTCTGGTCAACCTAGGAAAAATAGCCATTGTTGTCATCAATTGAACAAGGTAAGAAATCATATAGAACTTCTTAGTTTCCTGTACTTCAAAAAGTTGTTTTGATAAAGTGTCATTGATGTTGGTTGCCCAATCAGTTCTCTCTTTGTTCTTTAGGATGATGGCAATGAACTTGAACATCCATGGCTGAAATTCCCTAGGATCAGGGTTGTCCATTATCTTGTTTAAGAGAGTGATCAGGTGATTGATCTATGTTTCAAAATCACTCCTAAGGAGTGACTTAGGCAATTTTGTGGAAGATGACCTTGGTTTGGTTAGCCAATTATTGTTCAAGACTTTCAAACTGAGATTAGAAATCCAAACCAACAATAATATTCAATGACACATTCAACATGATAGGGTATTTGAAAAGTTTCTTCAATGCTGTCAGGTGTGATATCAAGGAACACCTCATTTGCAAGACTCACAATCTTCTTGCCCTAAGGGTTGTAAAATTTTGCACGTCATTATCAATTTTGGGGATTGGACAAAAGTTGGGAAAGTAGCTCCTTGTACTATCCCATTATCCGCAATGCACTTGGCATGTGTAGTCCTATCCTTTGCATTCACCCTTTTTATGAAGTCCACCATATCTATGTGCCCTAAATCAGTATCTGACATTTCATTCAATGTGGATGTTAATTTTGGAGGGGTTATCCCATAGTTCCGCGGAGTTTCGTGGACGGGGACGGGGGGACGGCAAGGGACGCATTTTGGGGACGGGGGGCGGGGGGTCTAATTTTGGGGACAGCGGCGGGGGAGCGGTGCACTGAAATACATATAGTACCTGAAAAATTAGTTATAAAAAGATGTATAACTGTAGAAGTCTATAAGATGCATAAATTAGTTATAAATTAGACATGTATGCAAAATGTGGAAGCATAGACAAGGCACGTGAACAGTTTGACAAAATACCTCAAAGAAATGTGGTCTCATGGACTGCAATGATTGCAGGATATGCACAAAATGGATTTGTTGAAAAGGCTTTAGAAATTTTAAAGCAAATGCAATTGGCTGGTGTAAAGACAAATTCCACAACCTTTGCCAGCCCAGCGTCCTCTCTGCCTGTGTCAAAATGGAAGCTTTGGAATAGGGTATGGACATCCATCAAAACATAAAGGATAAGAGGAATTTTGTCAGATGTTGTAGTTGCAACTGCCTTGTTAGACATGTATGTAAAATGTGGAAGCATAGACAAGGCACGTGAACTGTTTGACAGCATGCCTCAAAGAAATGCAGGGGCAAAACTGGGGGACGGCGAGGGGACGGTGGGGGGACGGTGGGGACATTTCCCTGAAGTCTCCCCGTCTCGAAAACGGGGAGACTTGGGGGACAGCTGTATTTCAGGGGGAGACGCCTCCCCGTGGAACTATGGGTTATCCCCTTGAACTTGTACTTAATTTCCTCTGTTCTTGGAGAGGTCATATGAGGGTTCCTAGGATAGGGTGTAAGCAAAGGAAAAGTGGAAGAACAAGTATGTAGAAGCTTTGTTTTTTAGATATTAGCTTTGTGGGGTTGCGGAGAGTAGAAGCAGGTAAGCAATTAGTAGGTGATGCAAATATGCACAGGAAGTCCGCAAACTCACAAGACCCCAGTATGCAAAAATGTAGAATTCAGAAACAGGTTTGCAACTAATGAGTGATGCAAGGTTGCATGGTAAGTACACAATTGTGATATATTTGATAGTTTTGCAGGGATGCAGAGTATGGAGGTATATATGCAATTTGCAAATGTGCAAGCATGCACAAGGAGTTTGCAAATCAGCAAAACCAAAAATTTCTAGGGCAAGCAATTAAAATAGTTTGTGTGCAATGGAACTTAGTTTCTATAAATTCAAAACTAAGTGAAGGGGGCAGAAAACAGTGTGCAAAATGCGGGAGGGAGCTTGCACATGTAAATGTAAAACTCTAAAATGCACAAATGCTACAGGAGGATTTCGAGGAAATTTATGTTTGCACCATTCAAATCAAGGGTACATTCACTCTATGTAGGAAGGATGCAAGCAATAGGGTGATCAAATAAAGAGTACCTGGAAGTGCAGGAGGAACTGTTTGAATCAACCCTTTGGATGCCTTAGTTGACTTATTAGTGAACAACTTCCGATTGAGAACCTTGTGAATATGTGCAGATGAATTTGCATAGGAGAGAGATCGTGCAGAAGTCAAAGATTTGTTGTGGAGATCAAGTCTTCAAGAGTGTAAGAATGTTTGGAAAGCACAAATGTGTTTGAACAAATGTGAAAAAGAGGATAAAAGAGTAGGGTTTATAAAAGCTATGTCCACGTGTGCATTTAATGCTTGTAGGTTTTCATGCTTTGAGTGTTTTGCGGAGGTGAGCCTCACTCATGCAAATTGTGCAAGGAGTCGAGATCTCGCAAATGTAGAGGAAGTGGAGCTGTGGGTTTTGGAAGTCTATCCGCAATTTTCAACTTGGGAGTATGTGCATGAGCTTGGCAAAAGTCCGAGTAGTCTTCATATCAAATATGTAAGCATTGTGAGAATGCAAGATGTGAAAGTCAATCAACACTTTGCAAGATGGCATGAATTCACGTAATGTTTGTAAACTCGCAAGAAACAATTGTGCGGAGTTGTGGGATGCGAAAGTAGGTTGGCAATTGGTAAGTAATGCCTTGTTGTGCAAGAGGGCCCAAAACCCGCAAAACACAAGTGTTGCGGAAATGTAGAATGCAGAAGCAAGTTTTCAATTAGTAAATATTACATGAGTATATATAATGTCTGCAAACCCGCAAAAGGTAAGTATATAAACATTATGGAACAACAAGGTGGGAATGCGAATCAAGTTTGCAAGTGTGCAAGAGTGTGCCTTAGTAACACAATTCTGACCATTATATATGTTTTGCAGAATTGTAGGGTTGTAGGGTTCAAAAGGAATAGTGCATATTTGCAAATTGAATGACATGCTTGCAAAGGGTGTGAAGGTGTGAATCCACACAAGATTTGTATATAGCAATTTGTGGAGATTTGAAGAGTCGGAGCAAGCTGGGTTTGCATCACTTGCATTGGTGGTTCTAAGTTCCACAACAAGTCATATTTTAACCTTGCCAGATTGTGGGTCTAGCAAGCAAGTGTGATGTGCATGGGAACTCCAGATTTTTGCAAAACACTTGAAGACTTGCAATTTTTGACTTTCAGATTGATTTGTGACTTCACTTATCAAGAGATAAGCATTTCAAGCATTCTAATAAAACATTTCAAAGACTGTTGAAAAAGAGCAAAATCTTACACCATGAACTATGCCAAAATAGGATCACACTAGTGATAGCCAAGACTTCAAATATAGGGTGAAAATCACAAAGGCGAGACAACATCTATATATATTTATTTAAATACTATATTTATATATTAATTTTTAATAATAGAGGATGTTTTGATGGGGGAAATTTTATAGCATAAAAAATTTGGGGAATTGGTGGATAAAGGAGGCATATAGAAATACAAAATACTTTCATTCTGTCATGTTTGCATGTTGCCAAGCGATTAGGATTTCAAATATTTTTGATGGCTTTGGTTATCTCCTTTTTGATCTAAACGATATTGCCGGTCAAGCAGTCTACTTTTTTGCTTCCCTTTTTTTTGAAGAGGTGCTGTTTGAGGAGGAAGTTCCTAGGGTTTTGGAGTTTATACCTAGTGTGGTTGGAGAGGAGAATAATTCAGTTCTAATGGCTCCTTTCTTGGAGGAGAAAGTTCTAGGTGTGATTATTGCACTAAACCCTAAAAGGTGATAGAGCACTTGGCTTGAATGGCTTCTTGATTGCTTTATTTCGAACTTTTTGTGAAGTGTTGGGTTGGGATGGAATATTATGGTGGTGGTTAATGATTCTCACGTGTCCGGTAGGGTACTCAAGGAGTTCAAATGTACTTGTGTGGCGTTGATTCCCAAAATCTCACCCTTCTTTTTTGAACTTTAGACCCATTGTGCTTTGCAACATTATTAATAAAATCTCGCATGAGAAGGGTGGTTTTGTTCAGGGGAACAAATTTTGGATAACATTATTATCACTCATGAAATCTTTGCATTTTCCCAGAAATGGGTTGTCTGCATTTTGAATTGTGTCAATAATGCTTGGTTTTTGAATGTTATGGCTCGGTTTTGGGGCAGCATATTAACAAGGACATATCAATTTTTTTTCTTCAGTGTTGCTCCTCAAGACTTAAATTAAGATTTGTGAAGTTCAAGGGTTTTGGTCAGTTTCTCTCAAAAGTAAATATTTTGGTATTTGGCTTTTCATTTGTAATTCAAGTTCTCACCTTTGGTAAGAAACAATGGATAGAATCCAAGGTAAATTATCTTTGTGGAGGGGGAAGTGGCTCAGCTTAGTTGGGCATGTTCACAAGATTAAGATTGTTCTTCATGCTATCCCCATTTTATCTCCTTTCGGTCTTGTCTATTCCTAAGACAGTTCTTGCAAAATTATCCAACCTTTGTAGAAATTCTCTTTGGCAAGACACAATGGAGGAGAAAAATATCCTCTTTTAGTTTGGGAGAAGCATTGTTGTAATAAATTCACGGGGGACAAATCAATTTTTTTTCCTTTAATGGTGCTCCTCAAGATTCAAATTAAGATTTGTGAAGTATTGAGGTTTCTATTGGCTTCTCTCCGGAGTAAATATTTAGGTATTTTGCTTTTCACTCATAATTCAGCCTCTTGCCTTTGATAGGAAACAAGGGATAGAATCCAAGGTAAATTATCTTTGTGGAGGGGGAAGTGGCTTAGCTTGGTTGGGCCTTCAGAAGATTAAGGTTGTGCTTCACACTATCCCTAGTTTATCGCCTTTTGGTCTTGTCTATTCCTAAGACAATTCTTGCAAAAATGTGTAGCCTTTGTAGAATTTTTCTTTGTGGAGGGGGAAGTGGCTCAACTTGGTTGGGTGTTTGACAAGACTAAGGTTGTTCTTCATGCTATCCCTAGTTTATCTCCTTTTGGTCTTGTTTATTCCTGAGACAATTCTTGCAAAATTGTGCAACCTTTGTAGAAATTTTCTTTGGCAAGGTACAAGGAAGGAGAAAAATATCGTCTTCAAGTTTGGAGAAGCATCGTCGTAAGAGTTGAGTCTTCAAAATAAGCCTTTACGTGCCAAGCTGGCTTGGTTGTTTGTTTTGAAGTTGGATCAATTATGGTGTTCACTATTGTGCTTTAAGGATTTGGGGAACCATGACCCTGCCATCTTCTTCACTAAGGACGATATTCTTGGTGGCTCGCCTATTTGGAATTTCATCGCTAATTCACAAGATGTTATTGTTGCTAAATTGTTGTGGGATTTGGGTGATGTTTCTTTGGTGGATTTTTGGTTGGATTCTTGGTTAAGTAATCCTCCTTTACAGAGTACCCATGGCCTTTTTGAGGCACATGCTTGTTTAGTAAATCCGTAGGGTTCTAAACTTTGTGATTATTGGGATTTGGTTTGGTGCAATGGTAGGCAAGTTAGGCAATTGAAGGACATTCGCTCCCTACCATTTCTACAAGCCTAGAAGGATTTGCTTGTTTTTATTAAGTACTATTTGTATTCGCTAGTTAAATTGTCTTGGCACTATTTGATAGGCGGGTAATACTTCTAGAGAGTACAAAGTGAACAGCCACTTCCCTCAATGTCGGATTGGCCCATGAATATGATTTGGTGCCCATCAGCTCCTCCAAGGTGCAATGCCTTGGTTTTGCTAGCAGCTTTGAATAAAATCCTCACCTACGACAACTTGAATTAAAGGAGTTTTAATGGTCCTTCCCATTGTGTTCTTTGTAGAGTTTAGAGTGAGTTAGTGGACCATTTGTTGCTTCATTGTACGTTCTCTTAGGCCATTTGGTTTAACTTGGTGTCCAAGCTTACTATGCATTAGATTTTCCCTACCACCGTGAAGCAACATGTTGGACCTTTGTTGGTGAAAGTGGTTGGATCCTTGACAGCTAAATAAGTCAATATCATCAAGGTGGGAAGCCTTCCTTCTCTCCACCTATTCAAGGGGTAATGGTCAAGTAGTGTGGTCATAGTAAGGTTCATTGGACTTCCCCATCTTAGGGGTTTCTTAAGTGGAATTTTGATGGGGCTTCAGGAGGGAATGTTGGTTTGGTGAAGTGCAAAGAGATTTGGTGGGAATCTCTGTTAAAGGTGGTTCCTTTTTTCTTAGCTCCAAAACTAATAATGCTATGGAGTGGGAAGTGGTAGTGATTGTTCTTTCCCTAGCTAGGTTAGTGAGGTGTACAAAGTTAAATTGTTGGTGATTCTGCTAATCTCATTCAAGGTTTAAGCCTAACTACCCAAATTAGAAGTTGTGCTGTCTTTAAAAAGAGGTGCTTGTCTTTTATTGGGATTTTGAGGATGTCTTCTTGATTCATTGTTTTTGGGAAGGGGATGGTGTTGCCAAATTGTTTAGCCAATATGGGCATCAAGCAAGTCCCCTTTTGAACGCTTATTAGCAATCATTTGACGTTGTAGGAAGGTCTTGATCCTCTCCTAGTAGGCAAGAAACCTCTATGATTTGCCCTTAGTGATGCAGGAGCACCCAGGCGCACGTGCAATCGACATCACCCAAAAAGATTTTTCAATGTTTTCCTTGAGTTTTAGTTTGCATGTGGCTTTAATGGCATCTCTCAGTCTTGCAATACAGGTGGATTGAGCAGGATTGCATATTTTCAGTTTTCCACAATTTGGGTTTCGACGCACAACAAGCAATCTTCACAGAAACAACTGTTTCGGTGGATGGGTGAGTTTTCATGACGAATCCTTGCATAGGCAGATTGCTAGAACCATCCTAGATTTAATGGTGAAGGTTTCGTGCTCAGATCTTACCTAGTTTCTAAGATATAATCGTTTCCCGACTTATGCTGGCAATTTGGCGAAGTTTTAAAATTTCACATTCTGTGAAGTTTGGTGCAGAACGACTTGTGGAAAGTCATCGTAATATCAAACCACGTGTATCTGCAAGTTTTTGGGCAATTTGGAGAACTTTGAATTTTCTCGGTTGCAGACACCCAATTTTGCCAATTGGGTAAAATGGATTTTTGTCATAGTTGTTGAGCAGTTTTTCTTGGGGATCATCTTCCCATGGTTTGTGGTGAGGATGATTTGATTATACACCTGCATGAAGAATCTTGGTAGAGCACATGTACCTACGCTTCCAGCTTTATAAAATATGTCATTGATTTCTTTGTTGGTGCTATGCTTAGCTGCAAATCAGTGGTATGCTTTATCAACGTTCCAGGATACCATGTTAATTGTTCGACAAAACACCACATGGGAATGTTTGTCTCATCACAAATATAAAAGGGCGACTTGTTCATTTGTTAATTGTTTTGTAACCTCTGTGCCTATCCTAGCTGTAGTATGAAGAGTTAAATTTCAAAATGTCCTGTTTCAAGGCGTGGCGTCTACAACTTCAGAAATTTATGTTTTATTAAGGAAATCAGAGTGCCCATGTGGGACTGTGTGGATAGTAGAAGACCAAAAAGTTATCACTGGGTTTATATTCTATACCACATAATGAATGCCTTAAGGGGAGTGCATAATAAGTCTTGTTTTGGATTTGTTTACTGGCTGCGTTGCCTCATCTTCTCCTCCTTTATGGTAATGAAAATCAATTGAAATTTTTGACCTGTGAGGTGTCACCTCAGCTGAAGGTGTGAGCATTTGCACCATTGTTTTGTTTTTTCTCTTTTCTTTTAAAGGAGAATAAAATAAAGCAAAAGGTAGAGGGGAGATAAAAATGCCACACAGAAGTTAAAAGGGACATTTACAGAGCAATTTTGCAGCGCTGAGGGAAGAGGAAGCGCCATAGAAAAGAGGGGGGCCTGAAGAGAAAAAGGTTCGCTGCCAAACAAGAGATGTATGGATGGTAAATAGACTTCCCTACCATAGAAAGAAAAAGAGAGATGACGCCACAAGGAAAGTGGCTCAAATCAGATACAGAGAATAGATCATTTGGGGACGTGGCAAAATCAGAAAAGAGGAAATGTGAAGGAACTACCATCAGAGGAAAGGTAAGGGTGTGAAGAATAAATGCAGAGTGGAATGTTTAGAATAAGAGATAGCGTGATAAGGAGAGTCAGCGGGTAGGAAGATTGCTTGTGTATAGAAGAGAGGACATGGAAGGCTACCAATGCAATTGAGTACATTTACGTTGCTGTTACAGACGTGTTTTAGTGGAGTAAAATAAAAACAATTTCTGTTGCAATCTTGTTTTGTTGTGAATTTTGATTGACGCAAAGTGTTGTCTGTGTGGTTGTGTGTCTTCGAGTTTGTGTGGTAGTGTTATGTTTTTGCAGAGAGGGGAGGACCCTTCTGCATCACTTAGGCTTGGTTGGCCTCCACCTTCTTGCCTATTATAGTTGCTTGTGGCTTCTAGAGTGTTGTGGTTATTATGTTTTGTGGTTGAGCTGCAAGATGTTATTTCCTTATCATTATTGTTTGGTGTGGATTGCACTTGTTCTAAAGTGTTGAGCAACTATAGTGGTGCTAGGGTGCTATTGGCTAAACGAGTTATGGTGGCTGGTGATGGGTGGGTTGGGAGATTGAAAAAGAGAGGTCTTTCTGGCTGGTGCTTTTTCGGTTAAGGTTTTATGGTCCACGATCTTTTGTTTGGTGTTTTGATGGATGTCTTCTATAGGCTTAGTTGTTTGTTAGCTTCCCCTGTGTGGGATGGATTTCAAGTCGATGCTATATTTTGTCTTAATGGTTATCTTTGCTATGTATCAAGCTTTTAATTTTCCTTGGGCACTTCACCCCTAACTCTCCTAAAGAACCCTCTCTAATATTATCTAAAAAATATTAAAACATTAATTTTTTATAATTATTTAATATAATAAAATAATTAATCATTATATAAAATAATAATTTATATTTAAATTAATAAATTATAAAATAATTATATAATTAATATATCTATTAATTATATAGAATTTAATGTAAAAGATATAATTTAAATATTTGAATCTTCATGTGTATATATATTTATATATATACACACACTTAAATTCTACATTTATATATTAAATTTTTTTTTGTAGATTAATTAGTTGGGGTTTCTATTAGGGCAACACACTTGAAATTTTGAGGATTTTCTTCATGGGACCCACATCCCATACAATTTTCTTGTGGGGATCCCACTTTAATTAATGCTCTATCAGCGAGGGATATCACTACAATTACAATGCAACAATTGTGCGCCTCCATCTTGAACATTGCTTCTACTTCTTACCTCCTCTCTCTTCTTGTAGGGCATCCATTTCTCCCCTTAATCGCCCTCCAACATTTCTCTGGTGTGTGCCTTATAGCTTGAACAATTTTCCTCGAGCATGCTCCACCAACTTGAACTCTATCATCTCCCTCCAATTTTTCTCTAGCGGATGTGGGACTATCGCAATATCTACAAATTGAAGTGTTACTATTGCATTAGCACGTCTACTAGCATGGTGATGTTACTTGGGGAGGTTTGAACTTTGGTTTCCAACATGATAACCAAGTGGTCCTACCACTTGACCACAACCCCTTTGACATATTTATATGTTAATTATAAAAATTATATTAATTTAATTATTATTATTTTTTTATTTGGTAAACTCAAGTTTTTAGCTTGGTCCAAGGCCAAAGATACCACTTTTGGGCGGATCTCTTCTCAATGGCTTTATTGTCGAGATCACAAGTGGGGAGCCTCTGTCCCCAAGGCATTAACACCTTGTTCAAACTCGCAAGTTGAACTGCCCAATGAAGGCACACAACTTGTGAGCACAACCACCCAACAAAGGCACACATCCTGCGAGCACATCATCACAGCGAAGGCACATGGCCTACGAGCTCAATGGCCTAGTGGGGGTTTGAACCTTAATGGCCACCACAACAATGTTGTGACTTAACCACTACATTCTGCCCTTATCGGCAATTTAATTATTATTATTTAGTATAATAGAATAATTAATATTTATATAAATAGTTCTATTTTAAGGATATAATTTAAATATTTAAACTCTATATATTTAAATACTATATTTATATATTAATTATTGATAATAATATTAATTTAGTTATAAATATTTAATATAATAGAATAATTAATAATATATATAATTTATAATTATATAATTAATATAATATAATATAATATTATATTATATTATATTGATAACTATTAGTGTCTTTTAGATAGATTTATTTTAGAGATCTATGCTAGTAAGTATCTTGTTTGTTAGAATGCTTGTACATCATTCTGTCCAATTATACAAGCTTATGCTGGCACATGATGCCTTGGGATGATTCCCTTTACCTATAATGTTATTGTATGATTTTTTTCCCTTTGCGGAGCAAGGAGCCACTTTCTATAAGAAATACTATAAATATATTTTTATGGAGTGGACAAACTTCTACATAGCAAGGATCTGGTTTTAGTAACAAGTCTATCATGACCCTTGATAATAGGACCTAGTTTATGCAGTGTTCGACATTAGATAAGGAAGTATGTGTCAATTTATGGAGTATACTTGCATTTGGGGATATATGTATGTACATGTGTGGAATAATGTTTTTGAGACTTGAAATGATCTTCGCATTTCCCAGATTTCAAATGCATATTTTATTTTGAGATCCATTAGTTAGTAGAGTAGGAGATTTTTGTTTCATTTACAATTTTTAGAGTTCATCATCTTGTTGAAAGATATGAATAAATGTTCTTGTAGTTTAT
Source organism: Cunninghamia lanceolata (assembly GCA_027924645.1). NCBI lineage: Eukaryota > Viridiplantae > Streptophyta > Pinopsida > Cupressales > Cupressaceae > Cunninghamia > Cunninghamia lanceolata. The sequence goes on from BSBN01000940.1 coordinate 863,491, forward strand.
TTGTGTGCTAAACTATTCGTTCTTATGGTAATTTGCTATTAGTCTACTTGTGAATAATTTTCTCCTCATCAAGATGTAATTATTTGGAAAAATGACTATTTTCCATGGTGTTTCCGGGCTGAGGATTCCAGGAAATGCAGGGGTGATAGGAAACGTATGGATGTGTTTCAGGGACAAGGGATAGGAGACCTTTTTTAAGGGGAGGACAGGGGACAAGAGGCCCTTTATTAGGGGACATCAGGGGATGGCCATTAAAAAAAGGGAAAATTTAGAATATAAGAAATTTCAATTATTCATATGATAAAGCATTCACCATATTCATATTAGGGAGCATTAGAGCTGAATTGAGAATTCACATGGCTTGACATACAAATTAATGGAATTTCAATGTCTAATTATTTGAGTTATCATTGCCAGTGTTCGTATGTAATACAACAAAATGAAAAATGCTGAAAGGCTACAAGTACAAAATGACAAAACATAGACAACTAGATCTATTGCTGCTATGCCTTTGCCTCATCTTTGTTTGCATCAAAATCAGAATCTGAATCAGAGTTACTACCAATATGAGGGGCTACCTTATCCCATGCTACCCCAACCATTCCCTCGTTTGCCTCATCAATCTGTGTGGCATCTTTGGGATCAACATTCCATAATGTAGCTGGAGTCTGTCGATACTCATGAGTCTGTTGATTTTGAAGTCGCAAGGCACCATGCATGGCCATCAACTTCTATGCTTGTTGAGAGATAAACCTATTTCTCTTGACTGATTGAATGAAGCCATATTTGGACCGATTCCGATTTGTAGTAGAGGAACCAAGAACTTGTGAATGGAAGCGAGTGGCAAGCATTCTCAATTGTATTGCATTGTCACCATGCCATGCCCACCATCTAGTAGGACTGGCTTGAGCTAATGTAGCCCTATCTGTCTTAGTTTTTGGTTTGTTGAATGTTGGGCCCCAAAGATTGACAGAAGCAATCCATTATTGTCGAAGTAAAGCTGCCTCCTGAACACTATATATCTTTTGAAGGGCCTTCATGAACCCTTCTTTCACCTCTTCATTTTCAAAAGGAGGCATCTCCCAACCCTTGGTGTATACCATTTGGGATTCTAGAGCATAGGCTGCCATATGAAGCAGGGTGTTCATAGTGTTTCACCAACGCGACACAATGTGCTTCATATGCTCCTTATACAATCCCAAATCAGGGTCCTTGCTATGGACTACTTGCTTCATTTGGTCAAGCATGCTAGTAAATTTCTTCTAAATCTCGCTAAGTCCAGGAGAGTTTGTATCAACACATCTAATGATCCGCACAATGGTGAGATGAAGGAAAAAAGGTATTTGCAAACAAAATTTCAAAAAGAATTAAGACTCAAATGACTGAGTGAATGCAAATACAAAAATGAAAATAATTTACAAATTACAAACATTCAGAATAAAATTTCTCACCTCATGGTGGACCACCAATTATCATCAAGGATTTGCTTCACACTCCTTCCTTCAACTGTGTTTGCCTTTACCCATCTACTCCACTTTGGATTAACCATCATTAACTGTAGAGGCTCCTATACCTCAAGCATCCTTTATAACAAAATGAAGTAATTGACATATCTAGTTTCCACAAGTTTGAGGAATTCCTTCTTCGAATTAGTCTTCCCAATCTATCTTCCTTATGGCTGGGTGGGCAACATATGGGAACAACATAGGGCCCATAAAATGTGCTTGTAAGTACCCTCCACCATCATGTTAGCTAACTTACAAACATGTGCTAAATTGGTGACCATTTGTAACATTTGAGGTCCCAACCTTATCTATGGCCTCCCTCAAAATTTGAAATTAGAACTCTGCATCCTTATGCTTCCTTGAACAATCAATAGATCTATGAAAATAAGAGCTAGTTGCACATGTAACTATGATATTGATGAGTGGCTGATGTTTAATATCGGTCCACCCATCCATGATAATCGAGCAACATGTTCGTAGCTAGGTTTGCTTCATATCCTTCATCAACAAACTCACCATTGAATACTATCTCTTGCCTTTAATTTGTCTTCCTCTTTCCTTCTGTAGAGCCCTTAGCATTGGCAACCATGGGTGCCATGGCAGATTGTAGGCTCTATTGACATATCCTTAGATCTGGCTTTGCCCTCCATATAAAAACCTCAGCCTTCTTAACTATAGGTATCTTTTTACAAATTTTTAACCCCTTGTCACACACAAAAGGTGGCTAGATATCCTGGTGCAGCTCCCTTTGAAATCTTTGTTGCACAAATGGTTACAATCAGTGTCTACCCTCGCTGAATTTTTCATTTTATCTTTGTCTAAAGTTGTTACAAATTGCATAAGAGGTTTAGAGCCATTGAATGGGCCCTTTGTAGAAGGTTTTAAGAGGATAGAAGGATGGGTTGGGAGGCCGACTTTGGCAACCTGGCCTTGCTGACCTGGGTGACTTGGCCTTGCTGATATGGGTGAGTTGGGCTAAAAAAATGAAGGTGATTATTAAACAGTCACCTTATCCACCTGTTTGGAGGCATTTGGACTAACAACTTATGTAGGGGGAGTGTCTCGTTTGGAAGCCTCTTTGGACCGCGTCTCTCTATGTGCCCATGCCGCTATGTTCAAATGGGTTATATGACTGTCTCACTTCACCTGCTACAGTCTTAACTACCCGAAGAACGGCCAACTCCTCTTTGGTTTGTTTATTCCATGCCCAACGTTTTCACTCCATTCACTGCTGCTCGTGTTGTTGCTTGAAAAAAAACAAAACAGAGTGCAAACTGAAAAAAGAAAACAAAAAACTGCCTTAACTCTTGAACTTAAAATTTTTGCAAAAAAAAAAAAAAAACTCACCTTACTGCTACTGCTCTTTTTCTTCTCACTGCTGGATTGTCGTTCTCCTCTCCGTTATTTGTCATTGTTTTCCATTTGGGGACAGATGGATGACCCTGGATGACAGACAGCTGTTTCGAGGACGTATCCGGACAGGCATGGGGGATAGGAGATGGCCTGGGGGCATTTCTGATGTGTCCCAGTGCCCCCAAAACATCACAGGGATGTGGATGGGGATGGCCCAAAAAAACCTGTGGATCCTTGAAAAATAATGTATAGCTTATATCATTTGTACCTTTTGCCATTTGTGGAGATGATAATAACTAGAGCATGTTAACGTCTGATTGAAATAGTTTTTCTAGTGACCTGATCCCTATTTTTTTTTTTGTCATGTCAACCATATGATGCAAATATTTTAGTATTATTGATGTCTTAAGGTCAAGTGGAGGAATTTTCCGTGCTGTATTGAGTTTGCACCAGTTAAAAATAAAACTTTGTTTTAACTTTCAAGAATGTTTTTGTTTCTAAGAATTCATGGAATTATATGTAATTCTTTATTAATATCTAGGTTATAAGCATAGTAATGTAAGATCTGCTTTCTATTGAACATGTCAAGAGAAATGTTAATGGCAAATGATGTGGTTGTTAATTAAATCATTTGTTTTTGGCAGCCGACATTGGATGACCTGGAAACTGGAAGCATCCCTATAACAGAGCAGCTATCTACTAGTGAGGATGAAAGTGTCAATTGTCGAGAGCTTGAAGTGCTTCTAGAAGAAAACAGAAAGCTTCAATCACAGTATGTCATTAAACTTATATCTTATTGTTAAGTTCTAAACTCTAATTAGTTCATAAAAATGAATGTGATGCATCATACAGTGAAAAACATTTAATTTTTTAAAAGATTGTACATAGATGCCTTACGAAATCCAATATTACGGAAAATGGGTACCATTAGAGCTAAATAAAATAGAGCCCAAGAATTGAACTATTAATCCATCATCAATATCTAATATAAGGGTCTATCCAAGATAGTAAACATATCAAGCATGCCTAGAATTCTTACTTTAAAGTAATGAATCAAAATAAAGGGAGAATACAAAAAAACAAGATTCAAATGTTTTCATGTTTATTTGATATACTTTGTCTGTGGATCAAATCAAATAACAATTTGCATCTCATCTTTTGTACCAATGGCCTCAATTTTCCTTAATGCTGTTTTACGTGTTATATTTCCAAACAAAAAAAGGAAATATACAATTCACTATTAGAGCATCAATGACTTTTGACTACTCTTTTACTTTTTACTTTTTACTCTTTTACTTCTTACTTTTTATCCTTCCCTATATGTAAGGTCTGGTTCTTATTAGAAATTGAAGGGTTTTCCTGTTTGGCATATTAGAACCGATTATTAAATTTATAAAGCCATTTCTCAATTTCCAATTACAATATTAGGATCACACAGCTATGTTTATTGTCCTATTTTTTAATAGAAGTAACTCCTCTGTTTTAATCTGTATTTGCTGTTATGTTTTAAGTGTAACCAGGGACAGGTGCAGTAATTAGACATGGTTTGCTTAAAGTTCATGCCTTTTTTCTTTGCTGTTCTACCTTCTTTATTCATATAATCAAAGTTGTGTATTCACACAGCACTGCGCGGTGTCTTGTTTTTCATATTTTAGCCTTTTTCCATCTATTATTATTTTAATTATTAGGATTTGACAACAGTTTACTGAATATTTTTGTCTTTATGGTGATATGCTAATTTTTCTTGATTTTCATTTTCTTGGAGGATAACGTGCTTTATAGGTTATTTGTCAAGTTTTGTCTATATGTCATGTTGTGCTAGATTTTTTTATTGTTTTTCAAATCGCAATGCACATTCACACGTACAGGCTGCATAAGCTTGTTTATTTGTCAACACTTGTAAATTTCGTATGTTTGTGTAATTATCCCATGCTTGTAAATTTCATAAGTTTGTATTGTATAATTTTCCCATGCATGTTGTTAGCATTTTATTTCTCACTTTTCAGTGCGACGCAAAACAGAACAGATGTGCGGTAAAACCGCCCTTCAAATTAGAAGGGGTAGCTCCTTGTAAAATAAAACCTAACCTAAAACTGTATATGTATACACAATTTACAAAATTTACAATGTTTCCAAAGGTGTTTCACGTTCACGTTGAATAAAACATAAATATGCAATTTTTGTGGGTTTGCGACGTGCAAGAGGCGGAGATGCACTTTCAGTCACAAGGCAAGGACTTTGTGTTTTTTGACTAAAATTGAGAACTCTATTGCTAGACGCTTACACCACTCAGTTAAATTCAGAGATTGAGCAGGGCAAGTACACATAGATTGAATTGATTAACACAAACATATGATCACAAATGTTATGATTAAATCGCATATAAGACAGTACAAAGCCATGACTTATATTTTCAATTTTGTTTGTGACACAAAGTTCATAGATTCATTGAATCGACTTAACTTATAGCAGAGATGACACATTTCATCAGCAAAATAGGCATAATAAATGTTATTGAATCAATGACAAAATCACAATTACATTGAACACTAGACGACTAACAACTTCAACATAATGAGGGCATGAGAATTGTCATTTTATTGATGTTCATTCATTGATACAATTGATTTCTCTGATACAACCGACTCTTAAAAAATACTCAAATGCTAACTTTGATAATGAATTATCTCTATGTGCAAAAAACACATTTATAATGTTTACAAAGATTGCTTAAAAAATAAATAAAACAATTAACTAAACTCCTAATCCTAGTTGACTGTGGTTTGCATGACATGCAAACTTTATTACAATTTATCTGCTCCACTAAAACTAAATCTTTAAACCATGCAACTATAGATCAATTGATGATAAAACATGCAACCCTCAGTTAAATTGTAGATCAAATTTGTTGTAAACTATGATTTCATGCTTACATCTCTTGCATGATGATCAAACCAAAAGTCAACTCCAAGTTAATGCTAAAATTAGCATGGGCTATAAATTGTTTCGGCTAAAAATAGTAAGTCTTTGAATATGCTCTTCTCTTTGAAAATGGTGACCTGTTAAAAGTAACAAATCTATTTTTAGTATCGGCTAAAAATAAACTTTTAGATAGGTGGCTCTAGATGACTTTTGATGATTTGCAGTGAACCCCCTGAAAAATCTTGAAAATCTATTCATTCATCCCTCCTTTGTATTGGTGCACTTCATTGTTGCTAGGTGCATCAATACACTAAAATGTATCCTTTGTACTGGCGCGCAAGATGATCTTTAGGTGCACCAATACACTAGCTTTGAGAATTGCCTTCCTTTGTATTGGCGCACTCTGTCTTCAGCAAGCTTTTCTCCTTGTACAAGCACGTCCAAATCCATGGAGGCACAGTTTTGCCAAAGAAGCACTTGATTTGGTGCGCCTATTCTCCATTGTGCATGTCTCAACTGATGCAAGAGCATCCGAGCTCATGAACGATCCTGCATTGCCAAAAACTTTTATTTTCTAAGTTTTGTTGTTTTTGATTATATAAGTCGGCAAAAACCAGGGGCCGAACCCTTACAATAAGACAAAAAGAGCCCCAAGACCACTACAACATAACCCGCATAAACAACATAAACAACCTATAGACAGCAGAAAGAAAGTAGCAGATGATAGAAAGCATAAAAAGAGACAGAACTAAGGAGAAACATTCTCCCATCCTTTAGCCAGAAATTCAACAAATTCATCCAGCTTTTTGAATTTCTCCTCCTTCGCTTCAGTAGCATGAATCCCAAGATCCTGAAGTAGAGAGAGGTTAAGCATCGCCGTACGATTGAGCACGCTGCTTATGAGCTCTCCCATAAAAGAAACCTTCTGCTCTAGATCCTCCATGCGACCCCTCAGGACAACAAGATCATGCCTGTGGTCATCCCCTTCCTCAGTCTCGTCACCAGCCTCCTCCACGATCATCCCCTCCCTTTCACCAGCACTGTCCACAGGATCACCGTCAGCACCTCCCGGATCATCAACTTGTTTCGTTTCATTCTTACCCGCTTCATCTTCAGAGATCTCGTGAACCTCAAGATCTTTAGAATTCAGTTGGTCACCCCCCTGCGTGGATGCATCAGAAGCACTTTCAAAATAGTCAATCAGTTTAGCTTGCGACGTAGGCTTACCAACAATCCTACCCGACCTCCTAACCCCAGAAGAGAAACCCTCCTTATCTTTTGTAGACAAATTCGCTGTATTTTTATTGCCAGGTCCAACAGGGTCACTACTCAAATTTTTAGGGGTCCCCACAACGTCCCCCATAGTACCCTCCTCCAACTCCCTGATTTTCCTCTTCTTGCTTTTCACACTCCTTTTAGAAGCCGGAGTATGAGTAACCTTCTCCGTGGTGGTCTCCTCGGTGGACAAAGAAACCCCTTTCATCTTATGAGATGCAGGGGAAGGGCAAGGTTCTTTAGAAACGACAATATCATCAAGGTTTGCAGAAATCTCACCACTATGAGTCTGGATAGGCCTAGGCGGCTCCAAAGCAAGATGAAAATTGTATAAACAGAGGATAAGACCTTGGTGCAAAGGGATAGGCTTTTTGGAAGGTTTCTTATCCATCTTAGCTTTAGCCCTAAAAACAGAGTGTTCAAGGGACGACAACAAATAGAAAGAGAAACTGATAAGAGCATTGCGCCTAAAATGATTAAGCAAAGGGAGATGGTAATTATAAAACCTGGTAAACCGACCCTCCAAAGTGAAGTATTTCATGAGGAGGAAGCACATTTCATCCCATGGCTCCGGCAGCTTGGCCCGTTCAAACCCTCCCTGGTAGGGAACAAGTTCTTCTCGTTCCCCCAAAAACAACTTTTGGTTAGAATGGTCCACCACCTTCGCCTTCCTTTGCAACTTAGTCCCCTTGGTAGACAGACCAGTCGCCATGACAATAACTTGCTCAGAGATCTCGAATCCGATACTTCCAACAATAACTCTACGATTTTGCCAGGACCGGGCAAATTGCACAGACAAATTCTCATCAAATCCATAAAGGCGTTCCAAAAAAGGGCTGATTCCACCTTCCTTGCAGTAATGCCAGACCACAGCGTTGTCCTTGAATTTGCAGCAGGAAATTGGCTCCGTGTGTACCCTGTCTCCTCCCATTTTCGTCTTTCTCTCAAAAACCCAGAACACACAAAGCCAGGAATTCGCAGAGTGATTGCAAAAGGTAATTGTAATAGCTTGAGAAGGAATAATGATCATGAGACTGCACGGGTTATCATTAATCAGGAACGCCTTCCTAAAAACCAATTGAAGCCAACCCTTTCCATGCTCGAGCATAATAATCATAAATTTCTTATGATTACCATATAACCAACTCGCCTTTAACGCGAGCGATTAATAATGCTAAAATGACATTAAACAAAGAAATACAATATAGCTCGTACTTCGAGATACACGTCAGCAGCGCCCAACACGCTGTCTCCCTCAGTATGATGAGTCATCCTTGACAAGTCATCTCTTTTTGAATCAATTCCCTTATCGTAATAGGAATGTTTTTAAATTGGCGCCAACATCGCCAGTTTGAAAATTGCTAACCATAATCAGCAAGGGCATCAGCAACCCCGTTCCCCTCTATATATATGAGAGATTTCAACTCTAGAGATCCTCTGCACAAGGATTTGGATATCAACTATAATGTCTTTGAGTCTCCACCCACAAGTCGACACTTTAGTAATAGCATCAATGATCAGTTTAGAATCCCCCTGGATATGCAACTGCGAAATGTCAAGTGAAATAGCCAATTTCACCCCCCATAAAAGAGCAAAGGCTTCAACATAATTATTGCTTTGGAAACCTATCCCACCGGCATAGGCAACAACCAGCCTCCCTTTGCCATCCCTGATAATCCAACCACCACTAGCCTTACCATCAAACTTAGAAGCTCCCTTTGTTGTTGCTCAAGAGAAAATTTCATAAATTTTGGCTAAGTCAAGTACATTTTGGCCGTACTTTACACTTAGTATCTCCAACTTTTGCACTCAACCAATGGCTCACTTCGCCGATGGTTCACTCTGCCGATGGCTTACTTCGCTGATCGCTCACTTCATCGATCGCTTAGTTCACCGATTGCCAATACATAACAAAATGCCATTTTTTGAAGGTTTATAGGTGCTGATGAAAGTTCATCAAAGTCCTACACTGCCAATGGATTACAGATATGAATTTCCATTAAAAAGTGGTTATTGTGATTATCAAACAGTATTCTGATTCTGCCATTCTGGTAATTCGAAACATCTAGTGGTTGTTAAAACATTTGACCTTTCAGTTCTGTAATTGAAAGGTCTTCCTTTTGGGAAGTATGAAAGGGGATTTTTTTTTTGTTTGAAAAAAATGGGGGGATTTGAGAGAGAATTCATATATTGAAGACTCCTGGTTCGAGGGTCCTGAGAGTTGTATCCTGTTTGTAAACTTGTACTCTTGGAACACTGAATTGCTACAAATAATAAAACATTGTTATTCTGTGAATTATTTTGTTGTGTGTTTGGGTATTGGCTGCTCATCCTGATTGTCTGATAAGACACTTGGGAATTGATCTGCACCAAGTGGTATCAAAGCACGGTTTCCTGTTGAGGCTGTGTATGTGTCAAGAAAGGGATTTGGAATATTTTGTTGTGGGTAGAGAAGAGCGAGTGCAGACCTGCAACTGCAGAGAATTCGAAAAAGACATGGCACAGAGAGGACGTGGTAGAAGAGAAGCACCACGAGGTGGTGATATGGCGAATGCGGAGATGTTGAGAGGCATAACAACACGGTTATATGCTATGGAGATGGCACAGTGTAGAGTACACATTGAAGATGTGAGGATGAAGAAGAAGAAGAGGTGAGAGAAGATGATGCAAATGAAGGAGACAAACCAGAAAGGCGATTTTTGAGAGCAATGTCCAAAATAAACAGTAAACCATGTCTGGATCTTCGATTTATAATGATAGTTTGAATCCAGAGGAATTAATCGACTGGATATTGGAGATGAAAAAGTACTTTGATTTTGAATCGATTGAAGAACCCAAGAAAGTGAAGTTTGCCTTCACGAAGTTGAAGGGTCATGCCTCCCTATGGTGGGAGCATGTTCAAATGGAAAGACAGAGAAAGGGGAAGGAGAAAATCAAATCCTGGGAAAGAATGATAACCAAATTGAAGGCCAAGTTTTTACCTGCATACTAACAAATTAGTTTGTTCAAGAAATTGCAGAACTTGAAGCAGAAGGAGAAGAATGTACAACAATATACTGAATAATTTTATAGACTAAATATTCGAGTTGGTCTTGTTGATGATGATGTTGAAAAGGTTTCTAGATATATCAATGGATTGCACTACTCAATTCAGGATGAAATAAGCATGGTGTGAATCACAAGTGTCGAGGAAGCCTATCAATGTGCCCTGAAGGTTGAAGACAAGCTTGCTAGAAAACAAAACAATTCTAGAGGCAGGGGTAGATTTCCATGCAGAAGAGGACAGTCTAGTTTTGGAAGAGGATACCAAAATAAACAAGGATAGACTAGTTCATCACAAACAAATACATAGGACGATAAAGGAAGATGAGATTACTCAAGAGGAAGAGGTGATTATTTCAGAGGGAGATGATCTTTTGGAAGAAGCAGAGGAAGAGGATTCAGTGGCACTTGTTTCCAATGTGGAGAGATTGGACATCGGGCATTTGAATGTCCTCAGATACAACATAATAGTGGGAAAGGAAAAAAGGCAAGAGTGAATGTGGCACAAGCTGATAATGAAAGTGTGGCTTCACCAAAATATGGAGAAGATCCTGAAGATGGAGAATCTTTGATGTTGAGAAGGATTTTGTTAAATCCGGAAAAGGAGAAATCAGAACCAGTCCAGAGAAGAAACTTGTTTCAAACGAGATGCAAATCTGGTGGAAAATATTGCAAAGTGATAGTGGATAGTGGGAGTATGAACAATATTGTGTCTGAAGAGATGGTTAACAAACTAAAGTTGAAGAGGTTGAGGCATCCCAATCCTTACAAATTTTATTGGTTGCAGAAAGAACATCAATTGGTGGTAAGTGAGCAATGTCTAGTTAATTTTCAAATTGGTAGTTATAAGGATGACATTTTGTGTGATATAATGTCGATGGATGCATGTCATATCTTGTTGGGTAGACCATGGTAGTTTGACAAACAAGATGTTCATGATGGAAGAACAAATACCTATAGGATAAAGAAGGATGGGAAAGAGTATACTTTGAATCCATTGAAGGATAAGGAAGATGAAGTAGAATGTAGTTCCAAAGTATGTTTGGTTTCTGGAAAGAAATTTTTGAGAGAGTTGAAGAAAGAGGGGATATGTTTTGTCTTTATTCTCAAGCTTGCAACAACTATGACAGTAGAGAGACAATAACTACCCATAGAAATTCAAGAGTTTCTGGAAGAGTATGCAAATATAATGATGGAGGAGTTGCCAGATGGATTGTCACCTATGAAAGACATTAGTCATTGCATGGATTCGATACCTAGTGCGAGTTTGCCAAACAAAGCACCGTATAGGATGATGCCTATGGAAAATGAGGAGATAACTATGCAAGTTCAAGAGTTGTTGGATAAGGGGCTGATCAGGGAAAGTTACAATCCATGTGTTGTACCAACAGTACTGATACCAAAGAAGGATGGGGAACAACGAATGCTTACAGATTTGAGAGCCATCAATACATTAACAATCAAATATAGATTTCCATTGCCATGGATGGATGATATGATGGATTGCTTAAGTGGAACCAAATACTTCACAAAGATTGGTTTAAAGAGTGGGTACCATCAAATCAGAATCAGAGAAAGGGACAAGTGGAAGACAACTTTCAAGACGAAAGGTGGATTGTACGAATGGTTGGTGATGGTGTTCGGATTGACAAATGCTCCCAACACCTTCATGAGGTTGATGAATGCAACGTTGAAGCCTTTTCTTGGTAAGTTTGTCATTGTGTATCTTGATGATATTCTCAGTAGGACAAAGGAAGAGCATTTATTGCATGTGAGAGCAGTATTGCAATGGTTGAAAGAAGAAAAATTGTTAGTAAATTTGAAGAAATGTAGTTTCATGAAAGAAGAGTTGGTATATTTGGGATTTGTAGTTTCTGGTGATGGTCTGAAAATGGATCTGGAAAAGGTCAAGGCGATTGTGGATTGGCCTTCACCTTGTAGTATGTTTGAAACCAAAAGTTTTCATGGCTTGGCAAGCTTCTATAGGAAGTTCATTCGTAATTTCAGTGGGATTTGTGCACCTATTACTAAAACAATGAAGGGTAATAGGAGAGAGTTTGTTTGGACAGCTGCAACAGAGAAGAGGTTTAGAATGTTGAAAACAGAAGTAACTGAACAGCCAGTGTTGGCCCTGCCAGATTTAGAAAAGTATTTCAAGTTGATTGTGATGCAAGTGCGACAACGATTGGAGGAGTCCTAAGTCAAGAAGGAAGATCAATTGCATACTTCAGTGAGAAGTTAAATGAGGCAAAGAAGAAATATTTTGTATATGGCCAAGAATTCTATGCAATTGTACATGCACTCAAGAAGGGGAGACATTATTTGGTACTGAAGGAATTTGTGTTGTATACTGATCATCATGCTTTGTAGTTCATTAACAGCCAGGGTAAGTTGAATTAGAAACACATGAAATGGGTTGAATTTTTGCAGAGTTATTCCTTTGTTTTGAAACATAGGAGTGGAAAGTCTAATAGGCTAGCTGATGCATTGAGTAGGAGATGTCTGTTTTTTAATGAATTGAGGGTGAACGTGGTTGGTTTCGATTCCATGAGGGAATTATATGAAGGAGATATTGATTTCAAAGAAGCATGGGTTGCTTGTATGAATCTACTAGAGAAGGATAGAACACCATGGCTGGAATATTTTATTTAGGAAGGTTTGCTATTCAAAGGGAAAACGCTGTGTATACCTAAAAGATCAATGAGGGATAAATTGATTGGAGAAAAACATATTGGTGGATTGAGTGGACACTTTGGTGTTGATAAAACATTGGCCCAATTGAATGAAGGTTATTTTTGGCCTAGTATGATTGTAGATGTGAAGAAGTTGGTAAAGGGTGTAGAGTTTGCCAACATATTTAAGGGAGTAAGGCAGAATATTGGTTTGTATCAACCATTGACTATATCGGAGAGACCGTGGGAACACATAAGTATGGATTTTGTTTTGGAATCGCCTCAAACACAGAGAGGTAATGATTCTATTTTTGTTGTTGACAGATTTTCGAAAATAATTCATTTTATTTCATGTCAAAAGAGTAATGCTGCTTCCCACACTGTTGCATTATTTTTCAAAGAGATAGTTAGGTTACATGGTTTGCCTAAAAGTATAGTTTCAGATCGTGATGTGAAGTTTGTTGGTCTTTTTTGGCAAACCTTGTGGAAGAAAATGGGTACACAGTTGGGTTTCAGTTCAGCGTACCACCCTGAGAGTGATGGTCAAACTGAAGTTGTAAATAGGAGTTTGGGTAACTTGCTCAGATGTTTGGTAGGGGATAAGCCTAAGCATTGCGATTTGATATTGGCTTAGGCAGAGTTTGCTCATAATAATTCAATCAATAGGAGTGTAGGGAAAAGTCCTTTTTATATTGTTTATGGGTATAGCTCGAGGGGTGTTGATGAGTTGAAGGATTGTGCTGATTTGAGTAGAAAGAGTGTTGTAGTGGAAGAATTTGTTGAGTGTATTCATGATTTGCATAAAGAAGTTAAAGAAACTTTGGAGAAGAATGTCACCAAATACAAAGAGCGTGTAGATATGCACAAGAGAGAACAAAAATTTCGGGTTGGTGATTTGGCATGGGTACATTTGTGGGAGGAGAGGTTCCCATAGGGAACATATAATAAATTGAAGTGGAAAAAGATAGGGCCTTGTAAGGTGTTGCAAAAGTTTTCATCCAATGCTTATGAGATTGAACTTCCAGTAGGTATAGATAATTCTCCAATCTTCAATGTTGCTGATTTGTACATATATTATGAAGGAGATTCAAGTTCACAAGGGAATTTAAATTTAGACTTCCAGGATGCACATGGGTGGATTTATCAATTACCTGAGAAGAAATTTGAGCAGGTAGATAGAGTGATTGATTCTCAAGTGGCCAAAAGAACAAGGGGAAAGGAATACATGGAGTATTTTGTCAGTTGGAAGGATAAACCAATAGATTAAGCCTCTTGGATGCAAGCTTCAGAATTGGCTAAGTATGGGATACCTATTCCAGACTTACCTAAATGGTCATGAGTTGCAGCCTCATGGAACATTTCACTTATCCGATGTGTCTGATGCAAGAGCATTCGAGCTCATGAGTGATCCTGCATTGCCAAAAACTTTTATTTTCTAAGTTTTGTTGTTCATTCTGTTGTTTTGTTGCAGTGTTTTTGTTCAAGAGAAAATTTCATAAATTTTGGCTAAGTCAAGTACATTTTGGCCGTATTTTACACTTCGAATCTCCAACTTTTGCACTCAACTGATGGCTCACTTTGCCGATGATTCATTTGGTTCACTCAGCCGATGGTTCACTCTATTCACTCGCCGATGGTTCACTCGGCTTATGGCTCACTTCGCCGATCACTTAGTTCACCGATCGCCAATACATAGTAGAATGCCATTTTTCAAAGGTTTAGAAGTGCCGATGAAAGTTCATCAAAGTCCTACAATGTCGATGGATTACAGATATGGATTTCCATTTAAAAGTGGTTATTATGATTATCAAACAATATTCTCATTAATCCGTTCTGGTAATTTGAAACATCAAGTGGTTGTTAAAACATCCAACCTTTTAGTTTTGTAACTGACGTTGGAGCAATAGTTTAACTTCCTTTTGGGAAGTATGAAAGGGGATGTTTTTTTCTTGTTTGAAAAGGGGGGGGGGATTGAGAGAGAATTCATATATTGAAGACTCTTGGTTTGAGGGTCTTGAGAGTTGTATTTTGTTTGTAAAACTGTACTCATAGAACATTGAATTGTTGCAAATAATAAAACATTGTTATTTTGTGAATTATTTTGTTGTGTTTGAGTATTGGTTTCTCATCTTGATTGTTTGATAAGACACTTGGGATTTGATCTTCACCATCAACACTACAGGCTTTCCCTTCATAAGGCGCATGTGTTCAATCATATGCACGTTTTTACAAAGCATTCTTCCTTTTTGGTGCATGAGATTCCCAGTTCACACGCTTATACTTTGCAAGTTTTTCTTTCCTTGGAATGACATGTCAAGATCCACATTGGTGTGCTTTTACTCATAAAACTCTTCTTTGCTTTTCTGAAAGTGTGTGTTTGATCCTTTGGGCGTGCTTGCACACTGGTCCAACCTTCCCTTTGACTGACGCGTTAGGAGGACAAGAACCACGCTTTTGGATCCTCTTTGTTTTGGTGTGTCCATTTTGAGTTAGGCGTGCTTTTACACGACTTCTCATTTTTCTTTGTTTAGGCGCGCCCATCTCCACCTAGGCACGCTTTTGATCTAGAAAAGACTTCAAAATTTCTTTGATGAGGCGTGTGCGAAATTTCTTTGGTGAGGCATGTGAGAAGTCTTTAAGACACACTTTTACTTTGATTTTCGCTTGAAACCTTTGAATCCCTCCTTCAAGTGCGTCCCAATGCTCCTGAAGACGCTTTTACACTTGGACATTTTCCTCTCACATTTTTACACGACTTCTCATTTTTCTTTGTTTAGGCGCGCCCATCTCCACCTAGGCACGCTTTTGATCTAGAAAAGACTTCAAAATTTCTTTGATGAGGCGTGTGCGAAATTTCTTTGGTGAGGCATGTGAGAAGTCTTTAAGACACACTTTTACTTTGATTTTCGCTTGAAACCTTTGAATCCCTCCTTCAAGTGCGTCCCAATGCTCCTGAAGACGCTTTTACACTTGGACATTTTCCTCTCACATTTTTAGCGCATCTGGAGTCTAATAAGCATCCTCATCTCTTTGGCCATGCGCGTTTGGTGCTAGGGAGGCACACTTTTACTTTGCAATCACCTTTTCCTTGTATAGGTGTGTGAGAATGGCTAAAGGAGTGCTTTTGCTCTTTCCTCCACCTTGGAACGGTGCGTCAAACTCCACATTGGCATGCTTTTACTTATAGAAACCTTATGTTATCCTTTATTAATATTTGTTTAGCGTTAGATTCACATGCTTTATAATGAATCTTTTTGTGTAATGGCGCATGTGGCCTTACATAGGCGCGCCACCGATTACTCCAGGCACGTGTATATGCAGGAAAGTACGCTTTATGAAAAATCCCTCAACTAGGCATGTGAAGTGCCTAGTACACGTACCTATACTTTGCAATGCTTCTTCTTTGTTTAGGCGCATTGGGAGTCTTCCAAGCGTGCTTTTGGTCTAGAACTTTAACTTTTCCCTTGTTTAGGCGCTTTAATCCTTCTTGGCGCACTTTTACATGACATCACTTTTTCTTTGGTCAGGGGCATGTTTTTTCACCTAGGCGTGCTTTTGCACTAGAAATTCTTTGACTAGCTTCAAGTACACCTATCCTTCAGTAGGTGTGCTTTTACACTACACCCTTTTTTTCTTTGTTCAGGCGTGTCAGATGAGATATGGGTACACTTTTTCCTTTGGATAGGTGGGCCTAGACACTGAGAGGTGCACTTTTGGTTTGGTCAGGAATGCCTTATCTTTAACAGGGGCGCTTTTGGTCCAAACTAATTTTTAAAACTTCATCTCCTTCAATATGGCGCGCATAATTGAGGATGAGCGCACTTTTACACTAGATGATCCATTTCCTTGCTTTGGTACGCCTTTATATTGAATTTGCAATAAAATGGACGAAATGGTATCCTTGAATTGGTTAAGTGCTTTGATGTCTCTCTAAGGTTAGTAAAATTGATAGAATGATATACAAGAAGCGACTTTTTAGAATAAGTCGAAGGCAAACAAACAAGGTTTTTTTGCTTGACAAAATTGACGACATATGAAAGTTTCGTTTGGGTACAACATATGTAAATTTCGTAAGTTTGTACAATCATTGGAAGGAATCTGAAAAAATTGGCGTCTGACTAGCTATTTAATTCCATATTGTGTATATTTCAAAATATTGAAGGCAAATCATAGATTTTATGCATTGCATACTCATCAAATTCCATTCAATCTAACAGATTTCCATTCATGAATATGCCACCTATTTTCTGTTCATCAAGTACAATGTCCCTATCATGTATCTGGCAGGAGTACAGGTTAATATGCACTGGTTGAAGTATAGTTTTAATCTTAAGGCAATTTCAGATCATCTCAGAAATGGAGATCATCCAAGAAGAATACGGATAAGCTTCCGCATAAATTGCTCAACATTCAGATGGTTTTGGATTGGTTGGTCCTGTGCAAATTGGCACCCTGTAATTGACGTTTTTTTGGAAAATTGAGCACCCTGTTGAAAATTCATCATTAACCAATTTCGTCCACTTTCCCTCAAGTTTCATTAATTTCTGTCAAGCATGTTTGCGCAGTGCACATATACTAAACAATTATCTATAGTTTGTAGTTATCACCATCCAACATTCTGTTCAAAACCACAGTAACACGAAAGGTAGGTCCATGTGGCATGGGCAGCCTATGCACTAGGCTGACTATGCCAAAGTGCGTGCTGATCAGGATTACATTTATTTCCCTCTTCTGTTCTCATTGCCTTCCTGAATTCTGTGCACATAGAACAAGTCAGATTTGGTGTGCTGCACATTCATATTCTTTCTGGATTGTAGGGTTGAGAAAGCCTCTGTGGGAACTAGAATTTGTTAGAACACACACAATCTACGGGGGGGTGAATCAGTAGATTAAGAGTACTTAAAAACTCTAATCTCTAGAAAGCAGACCAAAATAACTTTCAGTGCTTAAGCAAGAACAATAAGAGATCATACAAACATGAACACCGGATATACATGGAAAACCCAAAGATGGGGAAAACCATGGTGAGAAAATGCTGCTAGGATCTACCATCCTAATCGAGCCTCACAGAGTAAACCATTGATTACAATGTTTTAAGGGCACCCACCCTAAGGAATCACCAAACCCCTGATTTAAGAGCACCAACTCTAAGTAGACTACAATCCCCTAAACTGAGCACCAACTCAGTCCACAAGAGGCACCAACATCTGAATCTTTACAAATTCAAATGCAGACATTTGGTTCTTCACTAACCTCAAATGCACCTATTCAATTCATACATAGTCTTCTCTTCTCACTCAACTCACCCAGACTCACTGTGTTCTCATTAACATGATGGCAAATCATACATGCGAAGAACGACCCTACAATACAACACAACCTGCTTTATTTAACATTTTCATGAGAAGAAACTGCCCTACGTATTCTCAACAACCCCTTTGATCTTCAAAACCAAATAGATGGAAATCCAACACGAGTCCCATACAATTTGAACCGAAACACCAACAGAAGATCGTCTAAATCAAAGCAGTTGCATAACCGTAACATGTTGGGGAAAACTGAAAGTTGTCAATATCACAACTATCCAACAAAACTTCAACTGATCTAGCTGTTCGCTCGACTGATCAGATCGATCTTAGAGCATTGAATCTTGAAAATCCTCACTCTGTAGCTTCTTCTTTTACAAAAAAATGAATCCGCAGAGTTTTGGAGATCGAGCTTCCGAGCTATCGCCTTCCTTGGTTATGCTATCGGGTGTCGGGCTTTATGTCTTTTTCCTTCATTGTCAAGGGTCGGGCTTTATGTCTTTTTCCTTCTTTGTCGGGCGTCGACCTTTATGTCTTTTGCCTTCTTTGTCGGGCGTTGACCTTTATGTCTTTAGCTTTCTTTGTCGGGCGTCGACCTTTTCATCTGTGGACTTGCGAACATAAAACATTTCGTAGTTGTGGAATGTCCACGTGGCACCCTTTTCGCGGTTCCGCGGGAGAGGTTGCCCCTTTCATAATGTGTTTCGTGGAATGGCGGAAAACATCAAAAATGGCCACGTAAGTCCGGCAGGACCCATTCTCGCATACCTAGACACAAGGTTGTCCACATGTCACCTTTCCACAGTTTCGCGGGTATGCTTTACTCCTTTGTAATTTGCTTCGCAGAATGGCGGAGAATGTTCATTAGGCCGTCAAATGCATTTCCTTAGCTTTTTCGGATTTCGCTCGTCAGGCATTCTTTCTTCTAGCTTCCATATCAGAATGGATCAAGGAACAGATCCGAACTCCGATCTCCGATTTTCTTAGACAAAATCAGAGCTTTGTGATCAGGGCTTCCTCATCGGACCTTCGTTCTTTCTCCGACAAGGAGGAGAAAGGCCGAAACTCCGAACTTCGATTTCCATAGACTAAATCAGAGCATTGCGATTGAGCCTTCCTTATCAACAAGGAGAAGGAGTAAGGCCGAAACTCCGAACTCTGAAAAACTCCAGAAAACAAGTAAGTTGCCCTTTGTCACTTAGTTTGATTAACTTTTTGGTCTTAGACTCATCAATGACAACACTTGAACACTTTCCTTTGACATCAATGACAATAATTCAACAATCTCCCCCTTTGTCATTGATGGCAACCTACGAATAATCTATCTTTAACCGCTGCCCTATCTCTTCTGCATTTGCTCCCCTGTTCGATCTCTTCTACACTTGCTCCCCCTTACTCTAATTCTCCCCCTTTGACATCAATGGCAAAGGGAGGTAATCAACTGTAATAACCTGCACCTGTTGTTCTTTTTATTTATCTTTTAATGTTATTATTTTTTTAAAGTTTTTTCTGTGATCTTTCAGAACTAGATAGAAGATGCAGAAGGGGGTTTCTGTTTTCTTGAAGTGTGTATGTCAGAATACAAGGAATATAGCATACAACTGAAAACCCAAAAAAATTATAACAGATGTGAACTAAATAATAAAGACCCAGTTCATAGAATGGCATAAAATGAATAACCATCACATACCCATGTCAAAATAAGCATCTTCATATTTCTGCTGTTGACGGACCAGCAACATGACAATGGAGTTTTGCATTGAAAGTATCAGCAAATGCAAGGAAACAATCTACAACTATCAGCATAGACCCTTAGGTCAAAAACGACCACTAAGCAAGGAAGAACAGCCCCAATAAAATCCAAACAGCTGTTCCAAGAAGTACGGCCAACATATGAAGTGGTACAGCGTACACATGAAGAGGTACGGCCAGCAATGAAGAAATGGCAGTCCCAACCCTTCTCAAATCTGCAATACAATCCGTCACTAATACTCTTCTTCCTCAGTTGCAACAAAACTGCAATAAGATATGTCTTGTTATCTCCAACTCTGTCAATGGTGGTATCAAAATGAAGCTCAAATACAGCCACTGAGTATGGCTGCTCCAAAATCCCCTTGGGTGATCTTTCACACCTGCGGAAGATTGCTACCAATGGTGGTTTCCATCACCAAAAGCCCTAGCTGGAAGAAATCCCCCAAACCCTCATTTGCAGAGCAAATAGAAGCATAGAATGTAATATCAACAATGAATAAAATGAACTTCAAATGCCCTTTTATAATTCTTAATTTGTATTTGACTTTCATTTCATTTCATTTACTTTCATTTCCCACCTTTCATTCTTTTAATTTTGGTGCACAACTTTATAAAATAAAGTATACTTTAAAAGTCACCTATATCTCCCCTTTTAAAATGACACTTTATCTTATATTATAAAGTATACTTTAAAATCACTTATATCCCCTTTATAATAAAGTCCCATATTAAATAAACATTAATAATTTACGGACTTTAAAACAGAGGCTCAAAACACATTGGAATTCCGAGATCTATAGACTGTTGGAAAGGTCTCGCCGAAACGCTTCACATCCAACTCTGAGATTCTCGAAACGGATAGAAACCCTAACTTACTAAAAATAGTAAGTATGGCCCAAAAGTTTGAAATCGCCTGGAAGGACATCACCGCAAACCATCTAATATCACTGAGCTCAATGCAACATCTGAGATAGCCAATGGATGTCTGCCAAGTCACCAAAACAACGCTAGACTAACACTTACTATAAATAGCAGTGTTCTCCGAGGACCAAAGAGAACAAACCCAGAAAAGCCCAGAAAGATTGTCGCCATGTAAGCACTTACTATAAATAGTAAGTACGGACAAATTGTCTGATATCTCTCCAGAAAGTGTCATAGAGCTCCATTGGATCACCTGAACACATTGGTGACATCGAAATACTCCTCTGATCAGGGTGTCACCAACCCAGAAAGTTAGCTCCAACTGGGCTGCAAGAGGACCCGGAAATGGGGACATTACATCAACCTCTTTCCCGACAGCAACCAACTACTGTAAAGCTTCTCAAATTCAAATGATTTAGTCTACTGTCAACCTATCTACTCCCCCTGAGAGGTAGGCAGTGTCCAAACAAGAATGAATAATATGCCTTGAATTGCTCTCCCTAAATAGATGTTGCAGCTGCACTTCTACTTATGAGAAAAAGGAGAAATAACTCCTAACTGTTGCCTAAGATATTCAAAAGTATCCTTGGGAAGTGGCTTTTTGAAGATGTATGCAATCTGATCTTGTGTGGGGACCTACTCCAACTTTACTTCCTGATCTGCAACCTTTTCTCTCAGGAAATGATATATAATGGAGGTGTGCTTTGTTCTTGAGTGCATCATAGGATTCTTTGAGATATTGATTGCACTTGTATTATCACAAAGAATGGAAATAGGATCATCATTCTCTACCCTTATATCTTTGAGAGTTTGCTTCATCCATAAAACTTGTGTGCAACATGAAACAACAACATATTCTGCCTCAACAGTAAACAATGTAATTGAATCTTGCTTCTTGCTGAGCCAAGATACCAACCTATCACCCACAAAGAAAGCTCTACCACTGGTACTTATCCCGTCATCTATACTTCCTACCTAATCAGCATCTAGATATGATGTCAAAGTGAAATCATTATTTCTAGGGTACCATAATCCACACTCCATAGTACATTTCAGGTATCTAAAGATTCTTTTCACAGCTTGAACATGAGATTCCTTAGGAGCAACTTGGATTCTAGCCACTATGCATACAACTTGCATGAGATTGGTCTGGATGCAATTAGGTACATCAAGCTACCTATCATAGATCTATACATAGTCTGATCTATATCAGGTGATTCATCATTCTTGCTCAACTTGCATCCTGTCATCGTGGGGGTACTCATAGGCTTACAGTCTTCCATCTTGAACTTCGTGAGCATTTTCTTGGCATACTTGGTTTGGGATATAAATATACCTTGGTCTAATTGTGATATTTGTAAACCAAGAAAGAAAGAAAGTTCTCCAAGCATGGACATTTCAAACTCATTAACAAATTCCTTGCTCATCTTGTCATCACTACCACAAAAAATGATGTCATCAACATACACAACAACAATCAACATGTGCTCACCTTCTGATTTGAAGTACAAGTTGCTATCTGCACTTCCCTTTTTGAATCTTTGTTGCTGGAGGTAACTATCCAACTTAGAATACCGAGTCCTAGGGGCTTGTTTTAGACCATACAATGCCTTTTTCAGTCTACAAACATAATCTTCTTTTTCTAACAATTGAAATCCTTCAGGGTGCTCAATGTAAACCTCTTCATTGAGGTTTCAATTTAGAAATGCAGATTTGACATCCATTTGGTAAACTTTGAAATTCTTATATACAGAGAATGCCAGAAACATCCTAATGGCTTCCAATCTTGCTACAGGTGCTTCAAAATCTATGCCTTCAACCTATGCATATTCTTTACAAACCAATCGTACCTTGTTCCTCACAACTTCTCCATCTTTATTCCCAAGTCTGATTTTTCTCGATCTGATTGAGCTCCTCATCCATTGCATTGATCCATCCTTCATCCTCACTAGCATCAGTAAATGTTTTAGGTTCAATCTTAGATAATAATGAGAAATTTACCTGTTCATTTGTCCTTGCCAGTTTTCTTCTAGTTTGCACTCCTACATTCTTGTCTCCTATTATTTGTTGTTCAGGATGATCTTTTTGCACGTACTTAGCATGTGCCTTATCGGATATCCCTTTAGGTTTTTCAACAGTAGCATCTTCTTCTTCTTTTGTTATCACTGATCCCTCTAAGCAACTATCCTTGATATGTGTTAGATGTGGTTGGTCCTCATCTACCCTGACATTAGCACTTTCTAGAATTCTATGCAATCTCTTATTGTAACACTTGTAAGCTTTGGATCTGCTAGAATATCTTAGAAATATGCCTTCATCACACCTTGAATCAAAGCTTCCTAGGCCATCTTCATCTCTCCTTATGTATCATCTGCTCCTAAACACCTTGAAATATTTGACAGATGCAAATCTGCCATACCATAATTCATAAGGTGTCTTATCAGTGTTTATCCTTAACTGCACTCTGTTGAAGATATATACAGCTATGTGTACTGCATCTCTCCAGTAGACATCGGGTAAATTTGCCTCATTTTGCATAGTTCTTGCCATCTCTTTTACTATCCTATTTTTCCTTTCCACAATTCCATTCTGTTTTGGAGTTCTAGGTGCAAAATATTGTCTTTTTATGCCATGTCTTTCACAGTATTCCATAAACTCATTGGAGGTGAATTCTCCTCCTTTGTCTAATCTTAAGCATTTAATTGTCAGACCACTCTTCAACCATAGACCTAAACGTCTTAAATCTCTCAAAAGCTTATGATTTATCCTTAAGAAAGGTTAACCATGTCATTCTTGAGAAATGATCAACTAACAACATGAAGTATCTCTTACCTTGTAGTCCTTGTGTCCTGGTTGGACCACTTAGGTCTGTATGAACCAACTCCAAGGGTTTTGAAGTAGAATATTCTTTTGTTTTGAAGCTAGACCTTGTCTGTTTCCCATGTTGACATTCCTTACATATAGTATTTGCTGGCTTGGTGATTTTAGGAATGTGCCTAACTGCCCCTTTTGAACTTACCTTCACAAGGTTGTCAAAATTGATATGATCCAATCGTCTGTGTTTCCAACAACTTCTACCTTGAATCTCATTGAGATTGTAAAGATTATTTTTTGTTCTACTTGCTTCAGCAACTATCTTACTAGAACTTGCTTTCTTGATCTCACAGCCTTTTGCATTAAAGGTTAGATTGTATCCATTATCACACATGTGACTTACACTTAGCAAATTGTGCTTCAGTCCTTCCACATAGTAGACATTGTGAGTCTTGGCTTTTCCATAAATACTTAGTGTTCCTTTAGCACAGATATTCTTAGATGCGTTGTCACCAAACTTAACTGAGCCTCCATTCAATTCTTGCAGACTTATAAACTTACTTTTATCCCCAGTCATGTGATTGGAGCAACCACTATCTGTCACCCATGGATTCTGTCTCTTAGCATGAAATGTCGTTTGTACTATCAGAGATGCTTCTTTCTTCTGATCATCCTTCTCCTTCCAGACTTTCTTAGTTTTCATCTCCTTATTGACAAGAAAGTCTGATACATTATCCTTCTTAGGAGGAACATTCTCCTTTCTTTCCAGTTTGTTAGATTTACAAAATTTGTTCTACAGTATTTTGCAATGTGACCATAATTGTTGCATTTGTAACAAACTAGTCTAAAATCTCCTAGAGGTGCAAAATAATTTTTACTAGTAAAAACAATTCTTCTCCTAGGAACAATTCTGCAACTAACATCCTTATGACCATATTGATTACACAAATAACAATAACCGTAAAAGGATTGAGGAAACCTCATCATAGCAGAGTATTTTGTAGGAGGGGATCCTTTGCATCTTTTCTCCTTCAGATCTCTGATTTTTGTGAAGCCATCATCTTTATGCAGCTTCTTCTCTTCAGTCTTTTTAGGAGGATCACTGGACATTGAATGCTGACCTTCTTCAAATCCTAATCCTGCCATGCTCATTAGAAACCTATGACTGCTTAGCATTTCATCAAGCATGCCACTGCTCTTTTCAAACCTCTTGCCTATGTCAATCTGATTTTTAGCCTTTTCTAATTCTATTCTTAGGGATACAACTTCACATTCCAACTTCAGATATTTTTCAGATTTTACTTTTAATTCAGATTGAGTAACTTCTATTCTCTTGGCTTCTTCCACTTGTGTCTTCAAATCAACAATCAACTCTTCTGATTCTACAAGTTTCTTAGACACCATATCTTCTTGAACTTGCTGTTTCAGTTTTGAGTTTTTCTTCCTAAGTTTATCAATTTCTTGTAAAGCACATACTAGCTTTCCTTCCAAGTCTACTTCACCTTCTTCATTCTCAAGGTCTCCCGAATCAGTAATGTTTTGATCTTTAACAGTAGACTAGACTCCACTATCATAAACAAGAATTCATTTTCTTCAGCCTCAAAAACACCTTCATTGTTGTCTTCTGAAATGGGGCTTTCTTCAGAGGAATCATTGTCACCTTTTATGTAAAAGCTCTTCTAATTCTTCTTCTTTGGATAGAACTGCTTGTTACTTTTCTTGCTATCATATTTATCACTTTTATTTTTTTCCTACAGATGGATATTTAGCAGCAAAGTGACCAACCTTACCACAATTAAAACACTTGAAACGTAACTTACCTCTATACTTCCCAGATCCTCTCTTCAATATTCTTACAAAATTGGCCTCTACCTCGTCTGTCTCAGATTCAGGCTCTACATTCTTTTCTTTCTTTGATGCTTTAAATGTAGCTCCTCTCTTGGAGATCTCAGAACCAGCTGTCCTCATTTCATAGGCAATAAAAATACCATGTAGCTCATCAATATATATCTTATTAAGATCTTTTGCTTCTTCTATAGTAGAGACTTTAGAATCATACCTGAAAGGTAAGGATCTAAGTACCTTTTTGACAATCATTGGCGCTTTTACTTCTTCATTTAGTCCTATCTTAGCATTTACAACTTCATCAACTTGGAGCAGGTAATCAACAATCTTTTCTTCCTCTCTCATTTTCAGGCTTTCAAATCTTCCTCTAAAGGTCTGCAGTTTCGCTTGCTTCATGTTTGTGTCTCCTTCGTAAATGCTCTGAAGTTTATCCCATATTTCTTTAGCAGACTTGCAGTGCATCACTTTCACAAATTCAGAGTTAGCTAAACCACATAGAATTGCATTCTTAGCTTTAGCATTATTCTCACATTCCTTCTTACCTGCCGAGTCTGTTGGAGGAGTTGCAGGAGCTTTATAACCATCCTCAACAGATTGTCATACGTCAAACCCTATTGAGGTTAGGTAGGCTTCCATCCTTATACTCCAGAACGCATACTTTGTTCCATCAAACAATGGTGCTTTGTTTGAGTGAGATCCTTCTTGACCGGCCATGTGTTCAATCTCCCAGATCAACCTTTAGTTGTTAAGCTTATTCAAGGAACTTGGCCCTAATACCAATTGTTAGAAGACACACAATCTATTGAGAAGGGGGGGGGGGGGGGGTGGTGAATCAGTAGATTAAGAATACTTAAAAACTTCTAATCTCTAGAAAGCGGACCAAAATAATTTTCAGTGCTTAAGCAAGAACAATAAGAGATCATATAGACATGAACACTAGATATACATGGAAATCCAAAGATGGGAAAAACCATGGTGAGAAAATGCTACTAGGATCTACCGTCCTAATCCAGCCTCATAGAGTAAACCATTGATTATGATGTTTAAGGGCACCCACCCTAAGGAGTCATCGAATCCTTGATTTAAGAGCACCAACTCTAAGGAGACGACAATCCCCTGAACTGAGCACCAACCTCTAAATCTTTACAAATTCAAATATGCAGACATTTGGTTCTTCACAAACCTCAAATGCACCTATTCAATTCATACATAGTCTTCTCTTCTCACTCAACTCACCCAGACCCACTGTGTTCTCATTAACATGATGGCATATCATACATGCAAAGAACGACCCTACAATACAACACAGCCCGCTTTATTTAACATTTTCATGAGAAGAAACAGCCCAAGGTATTCTCAACAACCCCATTGATCTTCAAAACCAAATGTATGGAAATCCAACACACGTCCCATACAGTTTGAACCGAAACACCAATAGAAGATCGTTTGAATCAAAGCAGTTGCATAACTGTAACATGTTGGGGAAAACTGAAAGTCTGTCAATATCACAACAACAACTATCCAACAAAACTTCAACTGATCTAGCCGTTCGCTCAATTGATCAGATCGATCTTAGAGCATTGAATCCTGAAAATCCGCACTCTGTAGCTTCTTCTTTTACAAAAAATGAATCCCCAGAGTTTTGGAGATCAGAGTTTCAAGCTATCGCCTTCCTTGGTTATGCTATCGGGCGTCGGGCTTTATGTCTTTTTCCTTCTTTGTCGAGTGTCAATCTTTATGTCTTTTGCCTTCTTTGTCGGGTGTTGTCTTTTTCATCTGTGGACCTGCAAACATAAAATATTTCATAGTTGTGGAATATCCACGTGGCACCCTTTCCGCGGTTTCATGGGAGGGTTTGCCCCTTTCATAATGTGTTTTGCGGAATGGCGGAAAGCATTAAAAATGGCCACGTAAGTTTTGCGGGACCCATACTCGCATACCTAGGCACAAGGTTTTCCACGTGTCACCTTTCCACGATTCTGCGGATATGCTTTACTCCTTTGTAATTTGCTCCGCGGAATGGCAGAAAACGTTCATTAGGCCGTCAAATGCATTTCCTTAGCTTTTTCGGACTTCGCTCGCCGGGCATTCTTTCTTCCGGCTTCCATATCAGAATGGATAGGAACAGATCCAAACTCTGATCTCCGATTTCCTTAGACAAAATCGGAGCTTTGCGATCGGACCTTCCTTCTTTCTCCGACAAGGAGGAGGAGTAAGGCCGAAACTCCGAACTCTGATTTCCTTAGACTAGATCGGAGCATTGCGATCGGGCCTTCCTTCTTTCCTCGACAGGGAGGAGGAGTAAGGCCGAAACTCTGAACTCCGGAAAACTTCAGAAAACAAGTAAGTCGCCATCTGTCACTTAATCTGATTAACTTTTTGGTCTTAGACTCATCAATAACAACACTTGGACACTTTCCTTTGACATCAATGGCAATAATTCAACAGAATTATCAACCATTGTGGATGATCAGTCAACTCCAAATGCTTATATTCTCTCCTTGATTGGTGTCTTGACTGTTGGAATCGTATATTCTTTCTATTTGTATGTTTTACAACTTTCAAAGGTCATTTTTTGTGCATTAACATAATTCAAACTGTGACAGTTTACTCGAGTTAAGAAAAACATCCATTACTGTGGGGGAAGGGAGAAACAAGAAGCTTGCTTATGTACTTCGAGGGTTTATGGGAGTTCCTGCATAAGATGGCTTTCAAAGGGCATTGGAGTGCATTAACATAAATCAAACTGTGACAGTTTACTTGAGTTAAGAAAAAACATCCTTTACTGTGGGGGAAGGGAGAAACAAGAAGCTTGCTTATGTACTTCGAGGTTACTTCGAGGTTTTATGTGAGTTCCTGCATAAGATGGCTTTCTTTGACATGTTTGGGATTTTTATTCGAAGTTGAAGATATAGCACAGTAATTGCTCTTTGGAGACATTTTTCTAGATGCTTAGATGTTATAATTGGAAACTTGAGTGCACATTGAATTTCTTGTATGTTCTTTGTATTTTTAGAAAAATTGATCGGAATATAATACATTTATATCCTTCCTGCTTTTACTAATACCAGAAGAATTGTTTGGTTAAGTGTAAAAGTTGCGTGTTAGCATTTTATAATTTTTCTTGATATGTCCATAATTTATCCTTTATTTCTATTCAGGTGCCTTGAATATGACGCTACTGAGAAAGAACTTCAAGATAAGGTAAACTGAACTTCTCTTTTCACTTACTGTAGCTTGCTGTCTTTATGCGACGAGACTCATCTAGCTGGAAATTAAAGATATGGACTGATTATATCTATATTGTTCATATCCTACAGGTTAGGGATTTGGAGAGCGAGCTCCAAGAAATTCAGCGAGAGTATGCAAAACTATTAATTGAATCTCAATCCCTAAGCGTTGTGAAAGAGGAAACTTAGCTGGTCGGGAAAAGCTTGGTTTAATATTTCATTTTTTCCATTGGAAATGTTACCAACTTTTGTCATCTGGCATATATGGTTTTTGCTATTATTTTGTAAATGGCAAATCATGTCATATTGTTGATAATTTGGAGAGATTCATTATTTCTAAACTAGTATCAGTTCACATGGTATATAGCTCAATATACAGGTCAATGTCCACGACATGTTCCTTTGGGTTTCTTTATTGGAGTTCCAATAAAATATGCTTCGGTCTTTCTTTTCTAGGTTAGGGTAAAAAAAACTAGTTTTGAATGTTATTTACCTATAATTTCCACTGAAATGGAAGTTATAATAAGCAATTTCCTTGATTGGAGCGGATCTTCAGCTGTGAAACGGCAGCACATTGTAAAATATTTGTATAGTGTTTTGGATATATATATATATGTATCTCCATAACCTTATTTGTGTATTCGAAGATGGAATTGTTAGCTATTTGGCTTCATACCAAAGACCAAAATATAGGGCTCCTTTATTGGTCATACAGGTATTGCAATGAAATATTGACTCTCGAGAGCTAAATTAAAGTGGAGTTGAAATCTGACTGTTGACTCTTGTTGGCTCATAGATGTGCGCTCCACACATCAATGTGGGTTTACTCCAAATGTTTGAATGAATCTAGTAAAGGCTCAAGTATATGGGAATGAAGCTACACAGTTTTACCTAAATTTTGATATTAAATTGATTTTAACTATTTGAATTTAAAAAATAAAAATAAAGTGTTTTTGTACTAATTTAAGTACTTGAAGTAATGCGTTTAATTTCCCTTAGAAGTTCATTGACCAAGGAAATGTTAGTACCAATATATTTCGGAAGGATGGACTTCAAGTCTAGCTAGAAGCAAAATACAAATTGTAAGGTGTTTTTGGGCACGAATGACAATTGTTGGAAAATTAGTTTTAGATGGTGCTTTTCTAGGATAGTAAAGATGATATGCATAACTTTGATCTCCATACATACACTAAAGAGGCGAAGTGCATCTTCATACAATGGCTAGAAATATATTGCAACTCTAAACATGTGTGGACCCAAGCTTTCATCTCTATTCAAATTATTTTGTTACTTGGCAATCTTTATATCTTCCCTCAATAGATGCTTTACACTACAGGCGTACAATAATTCTTTCATCCTTAATGCATATGTACTGTTTCATAGAATTAAACTGTTATATAATGCCCGACTTCTGAACCTTATATAACATAAAATTCTTCAAATTGATCACCTATTTTTTTTAAAAGATTTTCTAGTTTCTCTATGTGGGTTCCCATATTAGCATGGAATCGTGTACACTTCATTTTCTTCCGATCAATAAATTCTTTAGCTGATTTAAAAATGAGTTAAAGAAGTAAATCTATTGTTCTACCACCCCAATGACTTCATAGTTTTGTTTGAAAACCTCCTCAAGGTGCCTAACTTATTAAGAAGCCCAAATTTTTTCACATGAAGATATTAGGAAGAGACGTAAAGACATGGATATTTATAAGTTCTTTGTGGTAAACTTGTCTAGAAAGAGAGCCATTTGGTTTATAAACAATTATAACATATTTAGTAAATTTAACATATATTTAGAGGTCAAGTTTTAAAAAAAATTGAGATTGTGGCCTAACAATGAGGCTTGAATTTGTTCTAGCACTTTGTGAAAACACTCTAATTTTCCTTCCATTATAGGTATTCTCATTTCGAAATAGTTTCGTAGCTCAACTTTCAAATTAATTTTTTTTTGTATTTCATTTTCAGACTTGTTAGTAAACAAATTTGTCACTATGTTTTCAAATATGACTTGCCCAATTATAGTGACAAATTTACTAACGGTTGGATAGGTTGTGCATTGCTCGACAACTTTCCTCTGCATTTGGAGGGGTAGCTTCCTCATATGATATAACTAGAACAAAAAGGTGGCGGGGGTGGGGTATGCTTTTAACCTGAAAGTAGGAATGGAGATTTTTCTAAAATATGCATAAACTTTAAATGAGTACATAGTCTAAGGAACAAAACAACTATTATCAACAAAAATTCAAATTGAATGTATTAAATTACCAATAAATCACCATCCAAATCTCTTAACATAAGAAAAGAATATCCAAATGATGAACCAACTTGAAACGAACAACAATCATTGATATCTCCACAAATAGATAAAGATTATTCCAATATGAACAGATCCACATGCAATATAAGAACATATAATATTAGAAATTGTAGCTCAAAGTCCACACCATTCTGTATTCATTGTCAAAATTTACAGAAGTCTTTATAGAAACATTAGAAAATTCTCTTCAAAATTTATAGAAAAGACTCCGTGATCATTCACCAAAAACAAAATTTTGCCAAAAGATCTCTCATCTCGCAATACTATATATAGAGTTTAAAAACAAAAATCGTCTTGCATGTAACAACTTCTTGAAAGAGCCAATAAATAAATATTACAAAGTATACAAAAAAAGTTCACTTTATAAAGTTCTTTGCAATAAAAGAAATAAGATTGAACAAGTGCATCTTTGTTGCCTTCACCTTCTTTATTTTGGTCCATTTGATCGCTTCTGTCACCTTAGTCACCCTGATCCACTTTGGTTGCTTGATCTTTGGATGGAGATTTGGCTTAAGAGACATTCATTTTTGCCTTGAAGCTCCTGAATTTGGTCACAAAAGGGGCAATTGCTTTTCCATTTGGTATTGTTGTTATATTCAAACCAGCTTTTCGCATAGCCATAATTTTGCCTCATTCTCATCAATAGCATCCTTATCATTCATCTCTACATCAATTGATCCCTTGAAGCTTTGTTTGATAACATTTATGTCAATCATGCTTGCCTCATTCGCATCAATAATTTCAACTCCCAAGGCCACACCATTGCTTCTAAAATCCATTAGATATGACTTGGAATCTTTCATAACCTTCTGTAAATCATTCAAACATTGTTTAGCCATTAATAATTTCCATTCAATGGCGCTTAACCACTTCACTGATTTGCTTTCCTCAGGTTTGCTAATGATATTCTCAGATACTAAAATACTAGTGTCTACCTTTATTATCCCCTGTAGATCTCTTGCCGCCACCATTAGCATACTCTCTTCTCTTTTGATAGTTTTCACTTTAACAATTACCTATTTTTGCTAGGTCGACACAGTCTTATAAGATTGAATCAATTCTTCAAGATATAGTAAACCTTCCACTATTATTTTCTCCAACCAAGATTCAATTGCTTTTCCCATAATTTGATATTTATTAATCTGATCAAATATATCTGAGGTTACTCCTTTGGGAGGAGCCCTTGCAGGGGTGCCAAGTGAAGTATCCAAAGGCTAAGAAGTGGTATCTACAATGGAATTGATATAAGAAGTGAGTATCTCTACTTGTTCTTCTAATGATTCATTTTCCTTCCTTTCCTCTTCTAACCTCTTAGCCAAAATCTCAACTGACAACTTAGCATATGAATATCTCCCTCTATAGTGGGAGGACCCAGATCAACCTTGCTGACATTGAAATATGATGCAAAGACTTATTCATTCTTATCGCACATAGGCTCAACAATCTCTACAAATTGATGCTTTGTTAGGGGATTTACCATCAACCTAGACATTCTTTTAGTATATCTATACTGGTCATTTGCTTTGAGTAGTCTAGCTACTGCATCATAACCTAGGTCAACCATTTGAGTATACTTCCTCTTCTTCCAACAGCTTCTCTAAGCCATGTTGGTGATGGCAGGACAGACTGACCATCAGGCATAGAATCTAGAACAACATTATGAACACCTTGTTGCAATTGGGGAGAAGGTGGAGTAGAACTAAAACTTTTGAACAATTGGTGGAGAAGTTGGAATAGGGGATATAGGTGCATTACCATGTGGTGGTGGAGAGGGAGGAACACCTTGGTCCCCAAGTTGTTGCCCATGTACAGGGTCCTGTGCATCTACAGCATCAATCCTAGGCCCCCTTTTAATCTCCAACTTTTTCCTTGGTTGTTCATTATCCCCTTCACACTGGCCCTTTAATTTCTTTTCCTTGTCTCAATCATCATCTCCATCATCATTCCCTTTCTTGGAAGTCACCTCCAACCTTGTATGGTATACACTGGCAAATGGTCCCTAAGAAGTGGATCCAACAGTGTGTTTCTGCCTTTTTGAAGCTTGTTCTTCTAATTGAGGTATCTTTGCAGTGTGGCAAATGACCTTTGATTTCAACCATCTTTTAAATTTATCCAAAACACAAGATGTAGTGTAAATATATGTAATCTCCTTTTCAAACCACCTTAACCTGGGTAGAGGTTTTGATATCTCAACATAATATCCTTCGTCGACCATATCAAAATTATCATCAACAATATCAAGGAGGTCCCATCCTAAATTGAAAGCCTCCATTTGATCGACGGTCAATTTCATACAATCTCTCCTTCTGACCTCATGCTCATCTAAACAATCTTCCCAATAATCTTCAAGGTGAGGTTAAGGTTCATGCAACAGTGGAGTGTACAAATTATTCTTTACAAAAATTTTTTTGTCAAAATAGGGTCTAGCAACAAACAAATGAAAATTGAATTTTGAAAGAATTATGTGAACATTTCTTGCATCTTCAAGTGATTTGCATGTACAATGAGTTAATTTCAAAGGGAAAGAATACCCTCATTTCTTGTAGTCGTGATATCCCTTACTTGCCAGGGCCATTTGTCTACAAACTTCCAAGAATATCATGAAATTGGTGGCATATCTGGGAAGTTTATATGGGGCATGTTTAAAACCCTTAATTCTCACATAAGTGAATCTATCAAATTGGACGAAGAAGTTCCCAAACTACATGACAATGTTTGCAGCTTTAGGGGAACTTCTGATTTGAGGTTTCCCATCTATTCTCTTCACATTGAACATGAAGAAGGCAACATTAACTCTCCTGTAATCTTTGTTCCCCTATTCTTCTTGCAGCTAGGGATAGTAGTTATACACTTGAATATCTTGTATGAAGACCCATAAGTTCTTAAGCTAGGCCATACTAATTGTGTGCTTGCTAGAGTGTAGAACAGATAAGAGCAAACGTGACATCTATTTTTCTTATCGAAATTTGTTAACTGGTCATGCAGGTGATCATTAATGGGTTTGGCCCAGTCCACATATTGTGATTCACTACAACTAACCAAAATGAATTGGCACGTCCACTTCTCAAATGTACTTGAGTCATCGTCTCCCACTACTTTGTACAGTAGTGTGATCATATCTGATATGTCCACAAAATGAGCTCTTTCCAACAGTTTGGGAACTTGAGATTTTCCCTTATTCTTCTTGATGAGTCGATGCTTGGCAATGCTGGTCAAACACCACTCTTTCTTGTCCAAATAGTAGTTCCATCTGGTTTTCATAGACAAGTCATCATTCTCATCACGTGTGGGCAACTTGAAAGTATGACTGATAGATTCAGCATCTAGCTTAGCTACCACAGTGTCGTCAGCTTCGATTACTTCCCTCAATTCATCGTGAGACTTCTCAACACAAGCAAGAACAAGGTTAGGGCACTGAACGGCTAGTGGAAAACTTCCTGCATGGATGAGTCCACAAGAGAAAGTTATCTCGACCATGGGTGACCTAGGATTACTACTCATTCTGGCCCAAAAATCTTTAAGATCTATGTGCCCCAAATCAATGTCCTTAATTCTAGCTAAATCATTCTGAATTATGGATGCCACATCAAAATCTTGGTATTTATACTTCGTATTGGCAAACTGTATTAACCACCAAATTAAAAAGTCTGCGTTCTTGGCGAATGTGTGTATGTCGCGAGGGTGAGAAAGTTTCTTGGGAAATTTTGAAAAATAATGGCAGTACTCTTGAAAAAAATTGTAATACACAGTGTACCCCTCACACACACTTCAAAGCAAACAATATCGTAGAGAGGAAGAGTAAATCTGGGAATTATCAACCTGATTGCTATAGCAGTTTGTGTACCCAATTTAACTACGAAACCAACTCCTTAACATCGACGTGCAAATCGGGTTCGAAACATTGTATAAAATGAGTCCAAAACCCTTCTTTTATATCCATAAGTTAGGGCATTACAATTAATGCAGCTTGCTAATTTAATGCATGGTACCATCGAAGCATCAACAAAAGATACAATTTACGAACTCATCGGCAAAACTTCCCCTTGACGAACTTTCAAAACCAATGGCATCCACTCCTTTTTCTTCTTTGTTGGCGAAAACCAATCTCTACGAACATTCCTCGTGTTATTGGCAAAAATCTTTGTTTGCGAACTTCAACAATAAGTGTAATATCCCCATTTTAGGGTTCTTTTGCATTGCAGTTGGCACTGACCTTGTGGATGTGTGTCAACGTTATCAGAAGAGTTATTTGATGATTTCATTGAGCTCAGGTGGTCTGGAGGACTCATATGCCACTTTTCGAGGTGATTTCCGACTTCAGTTGTGATCTCCAAAAATCTTGGAGAGGGCGTCTATTTATAGTAAGTCACTTGGTTGGCTCCATTTATCATTATTCTTCATCGGGATCACTCCAGTGCAGTCAGTTTTTGAGTCCAATGCATTCTGGCAGTTTCCGCAAAATGGGTGTATTAATGGCTTTATTTTTATTATTTTACTAAGGTCACTAAATATTATTTAAATTATTTTAAAAGCACCTTAGTGTTATAACTCGTCGGAACCGAAATGAAAAGTTTTAAATCATGGACACATAATATTGGGACTTTGCGAATCAAATATTATCATTATTTTGATAAAAAGGTCTTTTGGAGCTAAAAATGAGCTTTTAATTAAAAAGTGAATTAAAAAATAAAAGCTTGTGGAAAGGTTGGTGGGAAAAAAGTATTAAAGGAGGTTGTGTGAGCTCATTTGGGATATTCAGAAGTTTGTTTATTTTCCTTTGGAGATTTGGAGATTGTGCCTGTGGCTAGCTCTTACCAGTAGGACGAATACCCCAATGGTTTCTTAAACCTGAGGATGAAAACCCTCTATCTTCAACAGTATGGAGAGTGAGCTGAAGATTTGGAGATTGGGTTTGAAAACCCTCAGATTTCATTGGAGTAATTTCATTCAAAGATTGCCAGTGTGCTGAAGGATTGTCGGTTAGAGGATTTGATGATTATTAGTTGCGAAGGGTTTACTATGCAAATTCTATTGGGATTCTTTGAATAATAAATTTATTTGATAAACTTGGGAGTTGTGATTTGTGGAGGATTCGGGAAAGTATTTGCTGAGTATATCAATGGCTGCGTGGGTCTTCATAATGGTTGTGTGTTTGTGAGTGCTAGAAGGTTGCGTGAGGAGTTTGGAGCCAAGGGGAGTTGCGTGTGAGTGTTTTTGGAGGGACGTGGGACTTATGGAAGGGTTGGTGCTACTTATTCCACCCTCTTAGCATCATTTGTTTTGTTGGTCGTTGGGTATGAGGTTTTGGAGCTGAGCGTAGAGGTTTGGGATTGTTGTCGAAGCTTTGCACAACCATATTTACTTATGTATAATAGACTTCTCATTGTCATTGTATGTTGGACTAGCTATTGAGGAGGGAGTGCAAGTAGATTTCTTCATAGATAAATCTATAGGTGACTTACAAACAAGCTACAACAACGCACAATTTGCAACATCAGCAATATATTGCTATGGATCTTCATTATTTGGCTTGTAACCATGCTCTAGTATCTCAGATATTGTAACAACAAAAATACTCATTGAAATCAATATGTTATTGTTAGAGTTAAGGTCAGTTTGTGCTTCATTGTTATTCCTATTTCATGCCAAGTGTTTGATCTAATGTTTGTGAGATTTATATGCAATTCTAAGTTATTTCTTGAGAAATTTTCTATTATATATTGCACATTGAATGATCTCAAACACAAATGCATTGAAATACACTAAGAACAACAAAAAATCAATCCAGACAAGTGTTTGACAGAATGTCAGCTCACTAGAAGTCAATAAACTTTATGGGTGTTTGAGAAAAAAATTGTTCCAAACTAGGGTGGGAGATTACAGTGGTATCAGAGCAATTTGGAGTTTGGGGATGAAAACCCTCAGATTCCGTTGGAACAATTTCATTTAGAGATTGCTGGTGTGCTGAAGGATTGCCAGTTAGAGGATTTGATGATTCCTGAAATTAGTCGTGAAGGGTTTACTGTGCAAATTCTATTGAGATTCTTTGAATAATAAATTTGTAAGTGTTTGCCCTTGCTATGTTTGTGGAAGTTATTACATATGCTATTGTTTTCAGTGACATGCACCTTGAGTAAAGGTGATTTTGAAAGATCGGAGACCATTCACAGAGGTCCACTTCTTTTCTTAGTGAGACGCCATTTATAGAGGGAGTTCACAGCTATGTTGGTTTACATCAGACCTGGCAGCAGCTTGAGGGAGCATTTACAGCAGGTCTTAGCCTTTGGGTGGTGCACCATACACTAGAAAGGTATCGTGGGTGTTTGTTGAAGTTGGCGCCTTAACTTAGAGTGCTTTCTAAGTGTTTTTCAGAGGAGTTTTCAGTATATATCAAATGGTATTATGTGATTACAGTCTTATTGCGTGAAGTTTGGGGTTTGGGAATGTATTTGGGTTTCGACATAGCATGTTGCAACAACTAGCACAAGTTCATCCTTTATTTATAAGGTTAGAGACTTCATTGCAAATATCTCCCTATATTTCTAATTTACTCTTGCAATATCATCCGTTTGGAACAACAGTTTATATTATATCACAATAATAGATTGTCTTGTGGGTCTTCATCATTTGGTCTTGTATCTTTGTTGTTATAATTCTGAACATTGTATCAGCAAGCATATTGTTTGGTATACAAATACATTGCTGGAGTTTGAGGTTAGAATGTTGTCTTCTTTATGCATACAAGTGTTTGATAAAATGTCTATTCATTTCCTTTGATATCATTGTGCAAGTTGGGTTAGTATAATATTTGTATGCATGATAAACATCATTGGAATTTAAATACACTGAAACATTGAGAAAACAAGAATAATGCAAAGTGTTTGACATAATGTCTGCATGATTAACATGTGGGTTTTGGAAAAAATTGGTTTGAAAATTGGGTGGGACATTACCATAAGCGACCTCCTTTACTTCATGCCTCCATCGGTGAGAACTATATTCAATTAATTAATAAGTTTCATTGGTGATAACTATCATCGGCGAAATACACCATCGATGAAATACACCATCGGTGAGCTTTCTCTCCGACAAACTAATAAGTTCACGAGTTAAACATTTCGCCAATTCTTACTTCTGGCGATCTTCGCTTGAGTTTTTCAATCCATTGGCGACATCGTACATCGACGAGCAAGAGTATCGATGAACTAAGAAGTTTTCTAACCACACAACTCGCCGATATGTTTGGACTTAGCTTCTTCTCATCGGTGGGGGCACAATCTTACGAACTCA
This sequence comes from Cunninghamia lanceolata, assembly GCA_027924645.1. Taxonomy (NCBI): domain Eukaryota; kingdom Viridiplantae; phylum Streptophyta; class Pinopsida; order Cupressales; family Cupressaceae; genus Cunninghamia; species Cunninghamia lanceolata. The sequence goes on from BSBN01000940.1 coordinate 901,735, forward strand.
TAATACAACCTTTGTCGACAAGTTTAAGGGTTTACAAACTTGGGAAGTGGTCGATAAAGAAAAGGGATGAAGGCAAGACAAGTTCCTGGAGAAGGAGATGGGCCGACAACAAATAAAATGTTTTATCGCTACATCGGTCGGTTTGTGAACTAGTGAAACCAGCGATGAGGTTTGTGGGAAGGAAAACTTGTCGATAAAGGAACAAACACACAAAACTTAGTGAAAATTTCTCAAGGAAAAGGCAAGTGAAGGGAGATAAAAACAAGCCCAAATTTACATTAACTCAAGGATATAACAAAAAGATTCAAAGATAGAAATTTGGGCAACAACTGGCTGACTAGGGACAAGGACTAAGGACATAGATAACTCAGAAACTCTGGTTGGTAGAAAGCCTTATTCACTGGGCACAGAGTCACACCCAAACCAAACAAACACCCACATAGGAAAACAACATGCCAAAAATAGAAAAGGGAGAAACTATGATACGTGATGGGGAATACCCGTTTTACTAGTTGTAAAGCTTCAGATCCTGCCCATTATAAGCAAGAGATAGTGGAGTTCCATCTGGATATGCCAAAAAGAAGGCATTATCCGCAATCACATCCTTGATCTTAAAAGGCCCTTTCTAGAGTGAATCAAATTTTCCATGTGCTCTCTTGGGCTCTCTCCTTTTATCCCACAATAGAACGTTGTCTCCAAACACAAACTTTCTCTGCTTTGCTCTTTTGTCAAAGATCCTCTTTACCCTTCTTTGATGCTCAGATATCCTGTCAACTACTTCCTCTCTCTGTTCCTCAATTTTTGATAGGTACATAACCCTTTTCTCCAGTGCATCTTGGAATTGTTCATTTTCAATGGCCTTTTGCAAGTTCAAGGCTAAAAGTTCCAGGGGGATAGGTAAAGCACTTCCAATTCTATACACCAACTCAAAAGGTGACATACCTATAGCCCTCTTTGGAGTAATCCTATCTTCCCACAAACCATCATACAATTTCTTATGCCAATTCCTTTCACTGTCATCCACTAACTTTCAAACAATGGTAATTAGATTTCTATTGCTTGACTCTGTCTAACCATTTCCCTGAGGATAATAGTCTAAAGAGTGAGCCAGATTGATTCCATGATCATAACAGAAAAGGGAAATTTTTGAAGAATAGAAATTGAAAGCATTGTTTGTTATAATCATCTTGGGTACCCCAAATCTGGCTACAATATTATCTTTCACAAAATTATACACTACCTCAGAAGTTGTTCGTTTAACTGAGGCAGCCTCCACCCACTTAGTAAAATAGTATGTGGCAATCAAAGTGTGTGTGTCCTGCACTTGAATGTGGATTAATGGGTCCTAAATCTAGCCCCCATTTTTGGAAAGACTCATCAATGACCATCGCCCTGAGAGAAAGGGTTGCTAGCTGAGACCTTGAAAATTGAACACATTTTTCACACTTTGAGACTCAGTTGTAGGCATCTTTGAACATACTTCGCTAATAAAAGTATTGAATAAAAACTTCTGGTTTAAACTGTGTGTAGCTTTTTTTAGCATCGACGTTTCGGATCATACTCTGTGATCCATCATCAGGATGAGAAAAAGAGATGATGGATCACGGAGTGTGATCCGAAACGTCAATGCTAAAAAAAGCTACACACAGTTTAAACCAGAAGTTTTTATTCATATCATGGACTGTGGAAATATCATGTCTTCAATAAAAGTATTGCCTTAAAATTTTGAAGGTAGTAACTGATGTTGAGTAGTGTCCACTGCAAGCTTCATTATGAAACAACTCCAGAAGGTTCTGTTGTTGTTTCTTACTGACACACCTCAAGAAGGTACCATCTATCCCCCTCATGTATAGAGTATCGCCCCAAATCACATATTTGGCAGCCTTCAACTTCAAATTCCTTCTTTCTTTTGATGAAAGATGAGATGGGCATTCTCCATTAGTCAAGAAAAAGGTAATGTCTGAGAACCACTCTTCAGTAGTATTCGCCAATAGGGTGAGGGGAACATCCTCAGGTTCCTCAGGTTGATTTTCTACAATTAATTGACATAAACCTCTTCCCATTATAACCTTGGTGGGTTTGATCTCAATGTCATATTGCTAAACCTTGGCCATCCAGGCACCTCTTTTGTTGCACCCTATGTCCTGTTGAGTCATAATAGACTTTACTACTGTGTCAGGGACAAAAACAATAACATAGGAATGAAGGATATAAAACCTTAATTGTTTAACAGCCTTAACCACCGTGTATGCATGCTTCTCCATTGAAGAGTAGTTCAACTCATGCTTCGTGAAGGGAGTACTCATAAAGGCAATTCGTGACTCAATTCCATGTTCATTCTTTTGAAGTAATATAGTTGACAGAGTATGGTCAGAAGCATAGCAATCCACATTAAAATCCTTACTAAAATTAGGGTGTATCAGAGTCGGTGCATTTGCAATGGCCTCCTTGATGTCATTAAAACCTTTCTTGCTAGCATCATTCCACTTGAAGACCTGTTTGTCTTTCATCATTCAATAATATACCTAGTTAGCTCAGAAAAGTCTGGGACAAACCTCCTTAATAAGTTTACCTGACCAAAAAATGACCTGGTATTAGTTTTGTTGGTTGGGAGACTCAATTGTTGAATTGCTCTCACCCTCTCAGGATCAATTTTTATCCCTTCCTGAGAAACTATATGTCCCAAGAGTTTGACCTTAAGTAACCTCAAAATTTGACTTTTTAGGATTCAAGGATATACCATGATCTTTGCACCTTTGTAATACTGCAGTCAGATGGTCAATGTGATGTGATCTTCTTTTAGAAAACACTGTCAGATCATCAAGATAGATCATGATGATTTTATTTTCAGGTCTCTAAAAGATAAATCCATGGATCTCTGGAATGTAGCTCCTGCATTGATGAGACCAAAAAACATTCGGCTATAAGCAAAAGTCTCTTGGGGGTAGTAAAGGTTGTCTTGTGTTGATCCTCCTAGGCAACATTGATTTGACTGTATCCAGAAAAATTGTCAAGCATGGACATCATTTCTGAACCTGACACAATCTATAAGATATGGTCTATTATGGAAAGAGGGTAATTATCCTTAAGTGAGGCTTGATTCAGGTTTCTAAAAGTAACACATATCCTTATTTCTCCATTCTTCTTCCTCACCGGGACAATATTGGCAATCCACATGGAATGATGTATGGGATAAATGATTCTGGCCTTGAGCATCTTATCAATTTCGTTAAAGATAGCGTCAACAATTTTGGGGTTGTAAAGGCACTATTTTTGTTTGAATCGAGCTGATCCTGGCTTCAAAGGAATGTGATATTGTAACTTTCCATCCATAAAGTTTTTGAGATCCGCATAACACCATGCAAATACATCTCTATATCTGATTAACAAAGAGATCATATGCTCTCTTTCCTGAGGATTGCATCACTTACCAATGCACACTAATTTCGGATCCTCCTTCGTTTCAATATTCACATGTTCATACTCAGTAGAAGAATGGCAACTCTTTGGATCTTTTGTTTGATGTAGACATAGTTAACAGACTCTGCGAGTCGCTGAGTACTCACGAGTTTTTTTGGCTTGCGAGTACTTTCAATGTTTACTCGTCGAGTTCTTTTGTCAAGTTTTTGGCAAGTATTCACCAAGTTTTTGGCAAGTACTCTTTCAGACTCACCAAAAACTTGGCGAGTCCAATAGTTTGACTCACTAGCCAGCAATTTTACCGAGTTTTGGCAAGTTTGAAAAAGTTTAGTGTTTTTTAAGTTGCCAAGTTTTGTCGAGTTTTTACCAAGTACTCTCCAAGTTAGAATTTTTTTTGGCTTGCCGAGTACTCTCCGAGTCTAAGTTTTCGATCTATGGATGTACCTATTGTGCTTGTCAAACAAGTCTTCCAGAGAAACCAAACCTTTAGGAACCTTGCTACCTTTCAATTGTATCACTTCATCTTCATTTTCAGACAAACTCCTCTTTCCAGATATAGCTTCGTTATTTTCAAAAAAGCTTCCATCAAAATACAAGTCAGCAAATGATTCAACCTTATCTAAAAAGGAAATTATTTGTTTATCATTTTCAAATACCTACCAATGATTAACATTATTAGGGACACTGGGCCTATAGATAATCTTTATTTGATAAGATTTATCCTTGAAATCCGTATGTGGGAGAAGTAGGGAAGCTGAAACTACCAAAGAATCTACTCTGGAACTATGTTCCCTTGGAACATATTCAATTGAGAAGGCATCAAGAAATTCCAAACTACCCCATACAATATTTTAGTAAAGCCTCAATTTGTCATTTTTCATAGTGAAGACATTTCTTACTTGTTTTACAATCAACTCTACATCTCCTAATGCTCTCAGCTATTTGATTCCCTTTTGTTTAGCTAAATCTAAGCCAAGCAACAAGACTTCATATTTAAATGTATTGTTTGTATTATCGAATTCTAATTTAAAAGCAGAAGGGACTTTGAAACCATCAAGAAAAACTAGAACAACACCTGCCCCTGAGCCAGATTATAATGAACAAATGCCATCAATTTCCAACATCTATAACTCGTTTGAAATATTTGGACCAATTATTTAAAAAATTTCTTGCTAAAAGGTAGAGGACACCATATAAGTTCCAGGACCTATTTCCACATATAAAATGTCTACCCTAGGATCTCCTAATTTCAAGACCATGAATTTGGCCTTGGGTTCTGGATCAAGACGAACTTTCTTTCCCCCCAACGAGATCAAAGCATGGGACTAGTCAATTTGTATTTACCCTTTGAGATCCTTACAGAAAATCTACGTCAACAACATGCCATAGTTGGTGGGGATATTAGCCACTAAGATAGTAAGTTTAACTCTCTTGTTAGGACAAGAAGCCAAAGCTACTTGTGCATATTTGATCTGTTCGATAAGGGGAACTTGCTTTGAATCCATGGAGTAACCTTTACCATGTGTGGAGGTAAGTGAAAGACCAAGGGCCTTGGCCACTTGGGTAGGCTAACGTTGTGAGAGGCTCTGAAATCTGTGACACAGTTGCTTAATTTATAGCTAGCAATGAACAAAGAAATATAGAAAGGATTTGGTTTTTCATATGAGCTTTGGGATTCTGGACGCTTTGAGTTGGGTGATAGGCCAATAGGAATTTCTTCTTTATCTTCTATGTCTCTAGATGTTTGAGAATTCACATGAGAAGAGGTGGAAGGAGAAGGCTCTTGTTTAATATACCTTACTAATCTATCAAGCTCATAAGGATTCATCCTAAGGTACTTAGCCTGTGAAATTTGTACATTAGTATTCTTACAATACTCGGCAATATTAAAAGAAGAGGAAAGACTGACCTCATCAGGTGAAGTAAGTGTGGCCTTAGGACTAGTTGCTTTAGAAGTATTTAGTTCTGGCTTCTTTGATCCTATAGCGACATTTCTGGACAAGATAAACTTTAGTGTGAGAGGCGTACTACTTGGATAGGTATTTTGTCCATCACTCTTTTGAGGAACTTGTTGACTCCTTGTGAACATTGTACAATTAGTATCATCCATTGTTGTAAACACATCTTCTCCTTTGTCAGAATAAGATTCATATTCGAAGAAATTGACATTGGCATCTTCAAGCTAGTTAGTATTTTGTTCTTCAATAATGGGTTCATCAATATGCTCATTCATGGATAACATCTATGATAAGCATTGATCAGTCCAAAAGGCATCTGTGATAAGCAAAAGTACCCCATGGAGTGGTGAAAGCAGTTTTGTGCTGGTCTTCTTCACTAACCTCCACCTGATTGTAACCTGAGAAGCCGTCCAACATAGACAACATTTTTGAACCCACCACTATTTGAAGGACTTGATCCATCACCGATAGTGGGTAATTATCTTTTAAAGATGACTGATTCAGATTTAAAAAATCCACACAAATGCTTCTGCATTCTTTTTCCTCACTGGCACAATATTTGCTATCCATGTAGAATGATGGATAGGGAAATTTATTCTGGCATTCAACATCTTCTAAATCTCAGTGAGAATGGTGCCTGAGATTTTTGGATTATACTATCTCTTCTTTTGCTTGTGAGGTGAAGATCTCGCCTTGAGTGGAATCTCGTGCTGGACTTCTTTCAGACGAAAAGATTTCAAGTCGTCATATGAGTATGCCAATACATCTATGTATTGACGTAAGAGTGTTACAAACTTGAACTTTTCTTCCACCGTGCAACATTTCCCAATATTGACTAATTTGGGATCACTTTTCGTGCCCAGATTGACTTGCTCAACTTCAGTTGATGACTCTGAATCGGATTGTTGTTGACATTTGATGTAGCGGTCATGCTTATCAGAAAGATTCTCAAGAGAAACCAAACCTTTAGGAATATTATACCCCTTGAGCTGTAGTATTTCTTCACCAATCTCTAGATCTGTTTTAGAAATAGATTCTCGAGAAGGGGAGTCACTTCCTTTGAAATACAATTCACTGAAATTTTCTGACTTCTCCAAGAATGAGATGATTTAATCATCACTATTGAAGATTTGCCAATGAGTAGAGTTGTTTGGACCACTTGGTTGAAAGACCAACTCAATGGTATATTTACTCCCTTTAAAATCCTTATGTGGAACCATAAGAGTAGCTAACATAGCCAAAGAGTCTGCTCTATCATTGTATTCCCTTGGAACAACAACAATGTTGAAAGCGTCAAAATCTTCTACACAATCCCAAACTCGATTGCGGTAATGCCTTAATCTTTCATTCTTTTACTGGTAAAGGTTCCTTACCTGGCAAACAACCAACTCAGCATCACCTTGTGCACAAAGGTTTTTGATTCCCTTATTCTTTGCAACATCCATGCCTAACAACAAAGCCTCATACTCAGCGGTGTTGTTGGTATTGTCGAATTGCAGTTTGAAGGAAAAAGGGAAATTTTCTTCTTTGGGGGATACAAGGACTATCCCTGCTCCAAATCTAGTGGAGGAACAATTGCCATCAAATTCTAAAGTCCAAACATCATCCGAACTTTCCATCTTTGCAGTTTCAAAATCTAGATTTTCTTCAGTTGAAGAAGAATCTTCTATCATGAGATCCTCATTTGAATCTTCATCAGAAGACTTGGGTACTTCATCAGTTGTCAAAAAGTATGTGCCCGTTCCAGAGGACTCAAACAAAATCTGAGCTTTTGGCTCTTTGGATTTTGTCACGGTGTATTTGGACTCTTTCTGGAAGGAGCTTTTGTATAATACCCTTAACAGGTATTCTAGCTTTTGACCAATCCAGGTTTATCTCCCCGCCAACATCCTTACAGAAATTACATCACAATAATATCCCATATGAGGCTGGGACATCAGCTAGCAAGACTGTCATTTTGATCCTCTTTTTCGGGAAAGCTGCGAATGCAAACTGTGCATCCTTGATTTGCCCTATCAGAGGCACTTGCTTTGTCTCCATGGAAAAACAATGGCCAAAAGTTTTAGTTAATGTCAAACCCAAAGCCTTGGCTACCTTGGCAGGCATGACATTATCAGAAGCACCTGAGTCTATGACACAATTGCTAAGTTTATGGCCATTAATAAGCAAGGAGATATAAAATGGTTCTATTTTCCCTGTGGTGGACATAGGAGAAGAAACTAGGTTGCTATGGGTAGGTCTTGCTTTAGGAGCAACATGGGCAACTTTGGAAAAATCTTGGTTGTTAGGAGCAACTTTACTTTTGTCAAATTTAGCTAACCTATCAAATTGATAGGGGTTAGCTTGTAGGTATTTGACCTCTAACATTTGAATTTTTGTCCTTTTGGCATGGTCTATGATATCAAAATATTGATAGGGACTAGCTACGGAAGACAAAAACATTTTCATTATGAGGTTTGACATTTGAGGTGTTGGTCCTAGTACAGAAGATGAAGCAAGAGGATCTGATGTACTTACGTGCTTGTTACCTGTCACATCCTTTCGTTGAAAAGGTAAAGGAGTACCCCTCTTAGCAATGGTGACTGCAAGTCGGGGATCTTCCTTTGACTTCCCTTTATCAGCTGCTTGTTGATGACTGAATTGATTTTGAGACTAGGTAAAAACAACATAGGATTCACCATAGGTGTCTTCCTCTTGTTTTGTTTCATCTTCAAAGTTCAGGAACGCGATGTTTGAGTCGCCAACTATTTCCTCTTCACCCTCCGTGAAGAAGTTAGCATCATCTTCTTGGTCATTTTCTGTTTGAAGAAGATTGTCTTGCTCCGATTCATAATAACCCACTACTGCATTCACCGGTGGTGCCTCCAAAGCAAGTGTTCCTTGTGGTGGAGGAAGCCTGTTTTGATTCTAATTCCTTGAAGCATTACCTTGGTAATTAGGAGCATTAGGGAATGTCCTCCTTGGAATGTCCTTATAGGAGGGAATAGACAAACTCTAGGACATCTACTTTTTGAGAGATAACAACTCATTGGCTAGCTTTTGTACCATGGGATCCGTGGTACTCATAGAAGGTGCATTTGAAGAAGTCTGACCTTTGGACCTATTTGTATCTTTCCTTATTTTTCCAGCAAGGATTAGATCATCTTCAATTTCAGTAGCTAGACTTTGGGCAGCTACCAAGTCAGCTGGAATAGTCCTTCGTAACAGAAAGTTTACCTCTAGCAACTGGGTATTAATGAAGAAACACTTCTGGTTTTCAGCTATTGGTTGAGCAGTAGCAAGAATTATATTTATCAATTTGTTAAATTTTGCTATGAACTCACTCATGGGTTCCTGCGGCTCTTTCTTCATTTGGGTAAGCCGAGCCAATAAGGCGTGTGCATCTTCAGCTAATTTGAACCTTGCTTCAAACTTGGTTCTAAGTACATTCCAACCAGTAATAGTGCTTGTTGGAAGGTGATAGAACCAATCGACAACCACCCCTTGAAGTGTTTCCACAAACAACCTTACGGATACATCTTCATGTTCCACTCCAATAACACCACATGCAATATAGAAAGTTGCAATGTGTTCGTCAAGATGTTGCTTACCGTCGCCATAGAACTTGGGAATGTTCTTATGGGTACTCCGAGGTAATTCATGTAGTGGTTGAGCCAAATTTAGTGGCTCAAAGGCATCACCCCATGGACCTTGAACGACCATTCTTCCTTGATTGAACAGAGGAATAACAAACCTCTGAACTATTGTGGAAGGTAGGACTCTATGAGCACTGGAAGCTTCACTTGGTATAGGAGATCTCACGTTAGTGGGTAGAAAACTCTGTGTACGTTGAAGAGGTGATCTCGTGAGTGCAGTAAGAAGATTGAAGTTATTCTGTTGCATAAATTCAAAAATAGGATCTACAAATCCTTGAGCTCTTCTACTTCATGTATACCTTCGTTCTACCAAATTGCAATGTTACAAATAAAGGATCAACAATACAAAAGATTAGTACAAACAATGAGGTTGGTATACTTCAATCAAAGGTGAGAGGCTCTTGGTTGCACGTTCGGTCCCCAGTAGAGTCGCCAAAAATTGTTGGGTGAATATTTTGCCATCAACTAACTGAAGACAAAGTGGTTATATCAACCACAGTGTGATGAGATTAAATCTCTCCTCTCAGAAAGGGGAGGCTCCCTTCTTATTGCTAACTAATATCAGTTAGTAACTAACTAGACTTATTTACACTAAAAACTATTTTTGGGGTGATTCCATATAATCCTATTCTCTTATTTTAGAATAGATGTTTACAATTCAAGATAACAATCCCACGAAGCTTATAATATGCACAGAACTACAAATTACTAACTTGGAGCATTAATGGCCAATATCCAATTAAGTTATACAAAACGATAACTAAATGATACCAGCGTGTGTTAATCACCAAGAAACCCACGAAAACACAAAGTTTCCTGTTGCTTCTTATGCCAATTGAAAATGAAAGAGTTTGGAGTAAAGTGCAGCCCAAAGTCTTCACTATACGCCAAAATAAGATAACACAATCGCAGACAATAACTTGCAGCCCAAAGTCTTCAAGTTACTTCTCATTCACAAACAAAAACACAAATCTCAAAGATGATATCGCAGCACAAAGTCTACAAAATCATATTTGAATCACCTTCTAAACACTTGATTTCCACGCTCACAAGTCAACCATACATACAAGATAATGTGATAGAAAGGACATAAGAACAATTCTATAACATTACAAATTTGATCCAAGACAAAGATTGGATGCCAACTTGATTTCTTTATATTGATTGAAAACTGATTTTCAAAATAAGCTCAAAGTCTCAAATTGCTCTTCAAAATGGCAGCACTTCGCTTCAATAGACAAAAGATAATATTTACATAAGAGGCCCTCTTTATTTATAGGGAGAGGCTAAAAAAATAGGAAAACTATAACTACTTTGACTTATTCAACACAAAAGTTTAAATTGATTAAGGACGTCTCTATTTTTACATGTAATTACATATTTGAAAATAGCACATAAATATGTCTAGAACAAAAAACATAAAGCATGAAAATATTTGAAAAATAAACTAAGGCACGATTAACTTTCTCTGTCGTCTTTCTCCATGAAATCTTCATACTTCTTCATTATTGATTGCACTTCATCAACATCTGGTCCTGAAATATGTTTAGATATTGCAAGGGCCCTGGTTATGGAATCCTTCACGGTATTGCAAGATTTCTTGTGCCTGCCCAAGAACACTTTGAGGTTGTCCAAAGTCAACTGAATAACCAACAACTTATCCATTGAAATGTTGATCTCGGAAAGTGTGCACAAGAGACTGCAACACAAAATTCAGGGTTTAGCAATGTTAGGAAAATTTGCTTGATTAGAAACTGCAAAGATGGGGAAATTTGGAGCAATTACATGAGTTTTGAGGGGCTAGAGCGCGATGGAGGCAAAAAAAGGGAGCGAAAGTGGGCAATTGGTTGAAATGAGAAAATTTCCCAGTGTTAGAGAAATTTTACAAAATTTGGGTGTAATGTCGCTAAAATTTAGTGACTCTACATGTGGAAAGGTCAATGCAAATTTTGCCGCTATTGCAAGTTGGTAAAAATTTGCGTGTTTGTAGGTTCGGCAAAATTTACTGATCGTGCATAGAGTAAAGCTTTTGGAAGGACTTGCATGGGTGGCGAATTTCACCGACCATGCATGGGGGGCTAAGTTTCTGCAGTTTATACGATATGTAAGGTTGGTAAAATTTACCGACCCTACCTAGGAGGTGATGTTTTACAAGGATGCAAGGTTGGCAATTTTTGCCTCCCTTGCATCAGATGAAAAACCTAAGTTCACAATTAAGGTGCATGCCTTTACACAAGACCTTGGTGTAAGGTTAGTGAAATTCGCCGACCTGACATGAAAGGTAGAGTTCAAGGTATTGCAATGTCAGTAATTTTCACTGATGTTGCAAAGGGAGGTAAAATGTCAAGAATCCATCATTCGAACTTTGGTGCTTAGTTTTACTACAAAATACAACAATGGTGGAATTTATCGCTATTACATATATGAGAACGAACAAAGGTTAAAATGACGGTGAATAATGCCAATTGACTGGTCAATATAAAGACAACCAAATCGGTGAAAGCCACAGATGGACTCACAACAAGAAGACAAGTTCAACATTCAAACCCTTCTAGATTTATGACAAACAGGGAAAAAGAAATGAGCTTCAAAGGTTTCTACACTAGGGTTTAGGTCTTTTCAGACGGTGGGAACAAAAAACAAATTTAAGCAAAAATATAGTTCTTAAAAAGAAACACAAACAGATAAAAAAAAAACTTAAGAAAAATGAAGAATAACAAAAACCCCAACGTTTAAACATAAATAAATGAAGAAGAAACGAGAAGGGAAAACCAACCTAGAAACCACGGCGAAGAATGGCGACAACCCTAACTGGGAGCACTTGCTAGATATGCTCGATGACTGCGCACCAGTGAATACGAGAGTTCCTCTACGGCATAGGGGTCTTACTAGAGCACGAAGGAAGAAAACAAAATAAAATAAAAATAAATACAGACTTTAAAACCTCAAAAATGTCATTTAAAAGTGTAGCATTAAATGACACTCGTATTAACTTATTGTTGCAAGGTCAAAAAATTTTGCCGACCATGCAACTTGGAGGGAAGACATGTAGGGTCGGCAAAATTTGTTGACCTTACAACAAAAAACTTTCTAAGATGTAGTGTTGGCAAAAAACACCAACCCTGCATCAACATAAATTTTCCTAACTCCCAAAAGATGAAATTTGTAATTTGATCTATCTAGTAAATTCTAACGAACCATTGAAGGTTGATACTCAGAGGGACATTTTGAGGTTAGGAGAAAACGTGTGAGGGCAAATGTGATTGTCTCGTTCTATGTGCTTAGAGTTGTAGGCTACAAAACAGACAAGTTTCGCAGGGGTCATCCTACAAATTGAGCATTACTAAATTTGAGGATAACAAACTGACATCCAAATGTTGCACATTCATAAAGAAACACCTTAAAATCTCGTCAGCTAGCCTTATATTTTGGGAAATTCTATTAAATTTGGCCACAAACTCCCTCATGGGTTCATGTACCTTCTTTAATGAAGTCAACTGAGCTAACAAAGTATGCTTAATTCTTGTGCTCTTAAACATGTTCTCAAATTTGGTCATCACTACCCAATTATTGATAGTACTGGGTGTCAAATGGTAAAACCATTCAATAGCAACACCCGTTAAAGATTCCATAGACAACCTAATGGACACATCCTCATGTTGTACCCCCAAAATGAAGCAAGCAGGAAAGAAGGCACTGATGTGCTCATCTGAAGAAACCTTACCATCACCATTGAATTTAGATAAAAAAAATTCTTGAACCATGAGGTAGGTCATGAAGTTAGTTACCAAGGGCCAAAGGGTCAATAACAACACCCCAAGGTACATGTTGTTGTTGTTGATGTGCCATGGATTGCTGAAAATTAATAACTATAGGCAAGGATGTATCATGTAGAGTTAAGGCTTGGCACACAAGAGATACTGTATCTCTAGTAGGAGAAGAGGACCTACTAAAAGATTTGGCCTTCCTACGTGAAGTTGGAGGAAATATAGAAAAATTAACTGGTTCAAGTAATTCAAAATCAGAGTTAGGAATACTTTTCTTTTGATCTCCCCTTGTATATCTTTTTGAGGTCAGTTCTAACAAAATTCCAAGTCACCAATCAACAGAGTCACCACCTCAATGCAATCAATGATTATTTTGAGGATTATTTCATTGGTTGTTTTGATGATTACTTTGCCTATTATCTAGGATGACATGCATTAGAAAAGGCCTATCTCTCCTTAGCACTGCTACGATTCTTTCAACAATAAAATTTTGGTGAACCACACCAAAATCTCTTGCTTGTCTTCTAAGTTCTTGATCAAGATCTTCTTCCTCATCCAGTACTTGGTTGACGCGATGAAATTGTTGATTGGTTCTTCTGTGTCTCCAATCCAAGTCACGTAAGTCTGAGATAATGTCCTCTTGCTCCATGTTTAACCAATTAATATTAGGTTGTAAGACTGGACTGAAATTTCTCTGAAGTACCATATGGATTTTCAACTTCACACTCTCTGAATCCTTAGGCAGTGTAGTCAATTAACCAATTCTTTTAATTCCCTTATGACTAGATTCTCAATCAACGCCTGAGCATTTTCTAGAATTTCTCATTCCATTTGTTCTTCTTGATTAATAATAACTTGTTCAATCTCTTTATAATGAGCCCTTATTCTTCTATTTCTCTAGGCAACTACTCTAAAATCAGTCACGATATCTTCACCATTTCTGCCAAGCCAAGTTCCATAAGGTTGCAGGACGAGAGTCTGATTAGATTGCAGTCCCATAATATGACATTTATGTTGTGCCTTGTACGCACACCCATTATTTGCATTATCAAAATGGGGACCCCCTCTTTTGACATGAGCTTTTGAGTGAGTTTTCTATCCTTTTCAAAAATTTCAGCTTGTTATGTGAGCTTTGGGTCCTGATTAATCAACTTGATTTGAGCATAGAGTTTTTGATGGCTTCTTTCAAGGATAATTGTACCTCTTTTATTCATGTCTTAATTGGCAAGGTTACATTTTTTGGTTTCAATATGGGTACATGCATGTAATATTTGGTACATATGGTCATGATTAAATGGACTTCAAATTTAAAAGCACTCGTCTTCATAACCTTACGTATTAAAGGCTTAAGTTGCATTGATTAAGGTCCAATTCCACGCTCTTGGTTATATTGTGTCATTTAATATCTTTTAGAGCATTTTGTTGGTTTTATATATCTTAATGAGGCGATGGTTCAAAGTCAAAAGTGTTATCATTTCTAGAGGTTTAAGTTGGCTAAATCCATCTTGTTGGACCTTAAAATGATTTAAAATTGTCCTAAAACCCTTCAAATAATATTTGAATGTCAAAATTAAATAATTAAGGAAGAAAAAACACTTTGGTTTTAATTTTATATTATGCTTAGTTTAAATTTGATGGCATGCAAAATAAAAGCACATAAAAAGCAAGGAGAAAGCCAAAAGGCAAAGACAACTCTAGCTAACTTTTTTCTTTGATTTTTGAGCCATTAAAATAGCTAAAATAATAATTTAAAAATGCTTAACATCTCATTACAAACTCTTATACATGCATGCATGGAATAATGCTATTTGCAACTATTAATTACTTTTTTAAAAGTAATTTTATTAAAAAACTTGCATATGATGGAGAAGATAACTACTTTTTCGAGGTTTAATCTCATGGGTTGCCATTATTTTTATTTTTATTTCTCCATTTCCTTGTTTGGTTTTTATGAAAGCATTGATTCCATCCTAAGTATACAGATCATGAAGTTTTTTGATAGGTTATGGACTGATTTTTGTGTGAAGGAATTTTTATTCATCCATTAAAGGGCAAGGGTTTCAATTTTTTATGATTAATATTACTGTTTATCTCTCTACATTTTGTATAGCCTTCAAATTCATGTTGGATCTAATAATGTTAGAATTCTTTACTCTTAGGATTTCAAGAAAATTAAAATAAAAAAGAGAGAAAGAGTAAACTACAAATTTAATGGCTGTGAGCATTTATTGAATTTTAATCAAGGGTTTTCTTTGTAGGGTTGCTGATAAAATGTCAAGGATCTCTATTTGGTTTTCATTCCTCACATAGGAAGAGTGAGTGATAAAAATTTCACCTCCTAGAGTTTGAAGCAAATGAAGAAAATTTTGTCCAATACTGCCTTTTATGACTGTCCTAAAACAACATGTATATGGCCATAAGAGCCACGAAACCTTGAGAATAACCTTGTCATTGGCCAAATGAATTGAGGGAGAAAGTTTCTAAGAATCTTATATGTAAAATCCAATCATTGTTTCACTTAAAATGATAAAAAATCAATCCTAAAATTGAATTTTGATAACTCAGAAACCCTAGGACAACCATGGTAAATTAAATTTCTGATTTTGTTTTGACCTATACAATGAATTTAAAGGCCATTTTTTAGGTGGTAGGAGGCTTGAGTAGGTAGTAAATATGGAAAGGTTAAGAGGACACATGGAGAAACCAAGAAAATGAAAAGAAAACCTCAAATTCGTGAAGTTGCCTATGCCAACAAATTTGACAAGCTATCCTTGACTAACCCATGAGCCAAAATGGATATATTTTGATTGATATTGACTAAAAATGGTTTATTTATAATTAAACTAATGGTGGGCATTATTGTTTGTAGGTTTATGATGCAAAGGAAACAACCCCTATGCTTAAAACACACACACACACACAAATTCATAGGCCAATATTCTTTATTCAATTTGAAATATCTGAATATCTAATCACAACAACTAAATAATTTATTCAATACAATAGGAATAATGAAGTCTACAATTCTTGCCTCTCACTAGTCATCAAACTCAGATCACTCCATTGCACACCTTCCCCTAGTCAATTCCTTCCTCTTTATTGGGCAGTGACTGGTCATGTTATTCTCTGTTTCTTTCCAAGGCAATGAACTTACTTTCTAGTGCTTAATTCTCTGGGTTCTCTACTAGAGATCAACTCTCTGTTCAATCCTCCACCACTCACTCACTCTCCTGCCACTTCCCTTTTCCGTTGCAAGTGATGATCTTATTCCTTCCCAAGGGTCACGCCCCTTCCCATTCCCACTCAACTCTTTTTTTGGTTATTTTATTCTTCCTTGGAAGAAAGAGCAAAAGGATTCGAAGGCCAAGCATTCCAGTTGAGGCCGCCTTTTAACATTCTAACATCAATATATTTAAATGCCATTCTATTCAATTGGAATATAAGGCCACTTAACAAGTATACATAGTGACCCTCACATTTAACTTAATCACCATTTGATTGGAGTCTTTCACACATGTGTCTAGCATAACCAATAGATCTTTAACACCTAGTGCACAAATCATTGGCTCCACATTCTAACCAAATCTTTGGATATGGAATGGTTCGCATTTTCTGATAACACACTCCATTACTAGCGGTTCCATGTCAAATGCAACGGCTCCCAACTCTTCCTTGGCTGGTGATACTGTTTAATCTCGAGCGGGCTATGCAACTGAAACTTGTTCTCAATCAGAAGTATACATTCGGTGAAAACACTTATATATTGAGGTTAAACCTCAACTCCCACGCTATTCACTTATGCACTCACAAAGTCTTCTTCTTCCTGGCATCGACTTTATAACAACTAATTTTAAATTTTCTTAGAAACAACAGGAAATCTGAGGTGTCGCCCTTCTGGGTGTATGGTCGGCCTTCCTATTGTGTTCAATTCCCTTATGAAGGAATTACTTCCTCCGTGACGTTTTGCATTCCAATATTTAAAAAGAATTTCACTCTCATTCTTCAACCTTTGCAATGCAAACTCGTAGTTCGTAGCCATTATGATAACAAAAATATTTCCAACTTGAGGTTGCACTATCAATATTTTCTATAGAACTTTGGCAAGGAATCTAGTGACATCAGTAATAAGGAAATTCTTGTCCTTGCAAAATTCTACAATGTTGAGGCCCTTAAAAATTTGTGTATCACGACAGCTCTCAATCTTAGGAAAATTTGGGTGTCATATTCCTGTCAAGGACTTGTAAATTACTTGAATGGACAAGTGAGGTTGTCTCCATTCTATCTTTTGTACTTTATTTTGGAATAGCTTTGTTC
Source organism: Cunninghamia lanceolata (assembly GCA_027924645.1). Taxonomy (NCBI): domain Eukaryota; kingdom Viridiplantae; phylum Streptophyta; class Pinopsida; order Cupressales; family Cupressaceae; genus Cunninghamia; species Cunninghamia lanceolata. The sequence continues at coordinate 918,829 of BSBN01000940.1, forward strand.
AATTTCTGAGTAGATGCAGTTGAGCTGAATTTCCTCTTTGCATAAACATACAGTACTGCTCCACCATTATCAAACTTGGAACAAGCACTGATTCCTAATTTTCCATTGCCCATAATGGCTTGCTATGAGACATATTGTCGAGGACTACCCTAGACCTCCTTAATGAAATCATCATCACTTCAGAGCTTTGAGAAAAAGAATGGACTATAGTATGGAGTAAGAATACCGAAAGAGAGAATTTCTGAACTATAGGACAACAAGGATACCAATCACCACACTCAACCGCGACATATCGCCAACAACTCTGAACTGTAACAACAAACCACATCAAAATCAAGCAAAACTAGAATCTCATCTTTTTGTTTGATGCAGGATTGCTCGTGCACCCGGATGCTCCTGCATTAGTTTAAGAGGCTAGAAACATGAGGAGATCAACTGGAGCTATCATTGAAGCATGGAGATCTTGAGGCATCTTGTTGTCCTAGCCATGGAGAAATATGATTTTCATGCCCAAACCACTGCTCCACCTGCAAAATGAAACCAGTTTGATGTCAAGAACAATGAATACAAATCCCATGAGCTGAAAAACAAGAAAAATCAGACCTAAGTTACTACCGTTCATGCACATTTGGAGCCCAAAATGGTGGAAAATGAAGAGAACAATGCCATGAAACTGTTGCAAGATAAATTGTACCTCCTTATACCTGATTTGCAGTCAAATATATGACTGATACAACCTTCCATGAGAGCCCAACTTGTTGTTCCAGGTCTGAGATGGAGATTTGAGGTGGAAAAATGAAGGAAACACGAAGAATGAGGGTTGGAGATTCATTTTCTATGACAATATTGATAACCTACATGTGGATATTCATGTTAGCACATGAAAAATGAAGACCCACAACCACCTATGATGGTGAAAATGACAAGCTATAGCGGCTTATGTCTTTCTTATGAAGATTTGTTATACTACAACTTGTCTAAGATGTAGTTGCAAATATTAAATGCTTTGGAGATGTAGTTGCAAATATTTAACATTTTAGCTTCCAAAAATTTACTTTTTGTCATATTTAGAAAACTTAGTAACAAAAAGTAAATTAAAATATTACTTTTTGATACTAAGGGAAGCTTGTTGAGGAAGCTACATGTGATGAAGTGGAATATTCTTTGCCACCAAAATTGACTTTTGTGTTGGACCTTCAAATGCGAGCCTTTGGATCAAATTGATCATAGCCATTGGATTTTAGGGTGAAAATTTAGTATGGAAAAGCTGATTTGAATATGTATACAACTGAAACTCATTGTAAGAGGTTAGAATTTGAGAGAAAATTAAGAATTGGTGAAGAACCAGTTGGTTCTTATTGGTGTTTTGAAAAAAAACTCATTGAAGACATACTTGAAAGCAATTGTACTACTTGAGATTTAAGGGTCAATACATAGTATTTTCTAATTTTTCATATTGTTCTCATGGTTTTCTCTACACCAAGTTTAAAAATTGTTGATGTTTGTTAATCTTTTGAGATTAATACAAGTTCAATTCATGGTTTCTAGTCAAGATAGTGAATAGAAATTGTTGAGATTCATTAAACTTGTCATCATACAAAGTTTGTTTCATCGTTTCTAAACACTATGTTGGGTATTTATTTCATTTTCAGATGAAGATTCATTGATATTTGATGAGTTTGTAAAGTTTTCGTACCACTAATAATTTGCTGATTGTAAATTACCTTGTGTGGTTAGCCTGAACACCTGATTTCACCATTGAAGATTGCACCTCCTTGAAACTTGATTGTTGGGTTTTCATGGTTAAATCAAGGATGGTTAAATATGTTTGCAAACTTATCTATCCATTGTTAAGGCTAAAATGATTGAATGAGTTAAAATTTAGTTAGGTTTCTTAGTATCTTTCTCTATCTTGCCTTGCTTTTGCACTTCTTATCAAATCTGGTTAGTGTAGAGTTAGAATAGGGTTTTCAAACTTGCATATTGTTGTTATAGAGTTGATATTTCATGAATGCAAGCTAGTCTATTGTTGGTTATGAGCTGAAATGATACATTTTAGAACAATATATGTTTGGATCAGTTTGTATATGCATTGTTAAATCTAAAAAATTGATTAGTTTATGTGTTTTTAATCTTGTTTGTTTAAATTTTTCCAGATTCATGTAAGGTCCATTATTGGAACAAAAAACTACATTGGAACAATTGCATTATATTGTGAAGGCTAAGACCTGGTAGTATAGACCTTGGGGTGGTCATTTTCAATTTGTTTGGGATTTGATTCCTTTCAGGAGATATAAGATACTTGGTATCCTATCTAAGTTGTGTGCAAAAACACTCATAACAGATTGGTGCTAGAAGAAGGGCATGAATGGTAACCTTGGTACAATCTTTTTAATTTCATTGGTTTATTGCATGTTTTGAGATGAGTTAGATTTTGGGGAGATTTGACTCAAATGGGTAGCCCTTTGTGGATACCTGGGGTCGAATATGTGGTTCCTAGTGATGCATACATAGCAAGCTTCCTTCATCTTTTCCCTATAATGGACAAAGAGCTTCACTACATGTTGAGGATTTTTAGGGCATTGATGTTCAAACTTCAGATTTGACAAGAAAATGTTAAGTGTCTTCTATTTGTCCACACACTTCAAGGTGCAACTCTACAATGCTATGCAAATCTTCCGCCTAATCTCATATGGTCATGGGTTGAGATTGAAAGCATCTTTGTGTTTCAATTTGATTTACATATCATCTTGCAACATCCATTGCTTCAATTTGCAATAGTTAGAAGACAACATTGTGAGAGTGTTTTTTAATTTAATCATAGATTTATCATGATGTATAGAAGGGTTAAAGGTGCAGATCTAATTTTCAATCTTGAGGTTTTGAAAGAGCATTATTTGTGGGGTCTTGATTTGATATTTAGAAAATTGATTGTTGGTTGGTCCTATGGAGGAAAAACTTGAATGACCTATTTGAGAAGGCTCTTGACTTGGTCAACAAAGGATATGACATTACAAATCATTTGAATGATGAGAATATTGGTTATAACATGCAATTATTTGAGTTTTGTTAAAGGATGCAACCTTATATTAGCTCGTATCATGGCCCTAATCAGCTACAAACACCTCATGCAATCAACTATGACAATCATACTCCTCAAATGCCTCAATCAACACATGATACAAATCAAGGCAGCCACTTGCAAGGTCATTTTTATGGTTCAAATGGTCATGATTCAACTGTAAATGCATGCAACACTTCCTCTATAAATGTTTCTACAAATGTACCATCAAGTTCTAGTTCATATGTAGTTGTATGTTCATCATATTTGGGTGCTTTTCCAAGTGGAAAGAGTGTTAATCAATCATAGCAACCTGCAAATGAAGCAAGTGATGGTAAGAAACAAGGTGAAAATCATATTACAAGCTTTCTTAATTAATTGGTTGAGAGAACTAATGGTTTGACATGTAGAAATGATGAAAATAATGCAAGAGATGATGATTTTCCAACTCATCCAACATTCTTTGTGAGTTGTTCTGACGAGAAACCACTAAGTTTAAAGGTTTATACATGTTCATCAAGTGTTTCTAATGGTCCTTCAACATCTACATTTGAAGAACCATCATCTTGAGGAGAATTTTCAAGTGGATATCCCACTTTTTCAAGAGGTATTGGACAAGCAAATAAGAGAGCAATGGCCTTCACAAACATTGTCCCACTTTGGTTCATCTCAAGTTTGCAATGTGCATCCTAATGAGCCACATGGAGAGATCAATTGTTTGACATTTCTCACAAGGTTAGATTTGCATCTAAAATTACTAATCCCTATCTTGGAAGTGTATGAACCCGAAGTGCAATATGTGTACATAAGTAGATCTAGATTGCAAGGCCAAGGAGAGGCAACACAAGTGGATACACATTTTGATGAGGATGCATCAATTGGATCAGCCCAAGGAAGTGAGCTTGCAAGTGATACAAATCCATCATTCTTCATCAATCAAGATCAACAAGGTGATGTATGCATGGGTAAGAATCGAGTTTCCCAATTTTTTGTCAAAATGAACATGAAAATGAAATTGGATGCATTGTGAATGAGTCACTAGCTGGCTACCCTAACAAGTTTGTTAAAGGTATTGCCATTCCAAGGTGGATAAATTCTGATTTTTAGTAATGGGACAACAAAGAGGACTCTGGTAATAACTATATTTTGATTCCTAATGACAAGAATGAGTTGGATAACAAGTTTGGTGAGTTTGGTTGTCAAATAGAAAGTGCAAATCAACAAGAAGTTGCTTGCCAAATAACTGATTTAGTGACTGATTTTGATGATAAAGTGGATGAAAATGATTGGTTTTAGTTTGCTAACTATTTTAAGAGTGGAATTAAGTGTGGAAAGAAGCTTGATCAATCCAATTTAATGTCAAAACAAGGAGATATCAACCTGCCTAGTGAAGGAAATTCATGGATAGCGAAGAGGGAAGTTGTTCCAATTGATATACTTGAGGTAAAATCTAATTTCTTGGAGGTAAATCATCAAATTTATGATTGTACCAACATGTTACATGAGGATAATCAGCCATATCATACCTGTATAATTGTTTTTGATGAGTTACAAGTTGATCCAATTGAAGAAAATTAGGGTATAACATTATTACAAGGTGAAATCAACAACACGTGTTGAGTTACACAAGTGGAAGAAGACCCAAAAGGTCTTTTTGTTGTTGTACATGATGATGCATTATTCCAACATGAACAACAAGTTGAAATAGGGAAGTTATTGTGTGATTTAGATAATGTTTCTTCATTACATGTGACTAATTTTAGTAGGGTAGATTCAAGTATATCATCTTTTGATTTTTCTAATCTTGCTCATGCTTCTAATGGTGATGATTCTCACTTGGTTATTGCTTATATGCAAGTGGAGAATGAGGACAATAGTTTATTCTTTGAGGATGGAGGCCAAACAACTATGCAAAATGATAACCGAGCGAGTTTGTCACACTCATTTGATAACATGATTGATCTAGTGTCCAAATTGAGTGAAGACATCACACTCCATGGGTATTTAATGCATATATCAGACCTTGCTTTGATTGATTCATGTAGGATTCATCCTATTGATCCATATCTTGAAGTGAGTTGTCATGATTTCTTGCTTGCATGGGAGGTTGGTTTGGAAGGTAAGGCTGGTCATAAGTATGTTTCTCTTGCATTTGAGCATGGAAGCGTGTTAGATGATGCTACTATTGATTCATGTACTTTAGAGGATGGATTTAGAGTTGATTTTGATAATCATTTAGATGATACACATGTTGATTTGTCATACCAACCACATGATGAGTTAATGCAAGGTGAGATATTTCACGCTTTTGAGCCTAAACAAGTTGAATCTTGCATTGATATTATGAATTTATATTCTACACATTGCAATGGTTCACTAATTCATGGGTTTGACTATGATTTTAATGTACTTGATGCATGAGATATGATCCATCATGAGTTGAGACCTCTTGAAGGTGAGAGGATGCTTGGTGAGGTGCGACAAGTTGGTGAGCTTGCATTTTCAGTTGATGGTACTTCAAACTAGGTTGTATCTTCTATTTTCTCATTGAGTTATGATGCTTATCATTTGATTATGGGGATGGGGGTAAGAAAATGTGTGTTTGGATTGATCATGGACATTATGAGTTGCTTCAATTGTTGATCCTACATGACTTGTATCCTGAATATGAGCCTTGTTTGCCTATATCTTATATTTCAGAATACAAGGATGAGTTTGCTAGACTTAGGACCTTGACACATGTGCCTTACTGTTCTTACATGTATTGAGAAATCAGTTAAGAGAGAGTGTAGATACCTGCTATCCTAAGCCATTGTACATAGTCTTAGTTAGTTTTGGTTTGTTAGTTGTCTAGTTTGCTTGAGTTTGGTTAGTTGTTTGTTTTGCTTTCTCTTGCTTGTTTGGTGGTTGGTTTCTAGTTGTTAGTTTGTTGTTTTCGTTTTGCTTTCAGTTTGTTTAGGTCTTGTTTTTAGTTTGTTGTTGTTTTGCTCTCCTATTTTGAGTTTTTGGGGTCCTCCCTTGCTTGTTCCTTGATGATTAGAGGGTTGTTTGCAAGTGTATGCAATGTGATTTTTTGGATTATGTCTTCTAATTCTTCCTTTGAGAATCATTTTTCATAACCCAAGAGTTTATAGTGGGCTACATTGTTGGTGTTGAATGACATGATGCTTGTTCTTGGGAGATGAGTCACTTACTTGGTATGACTTGAAGTGTTTTGAGATCTTATACTTTTCACATCTTAATGATCTTGAAGTTCCTAAGTGAGCCTTTTCGATCTTGTATTAAATGAAAAATCTTAAGGTTTCACCTTTGCTGCCGCTATGATTCCTAGCCCAACGAAGTTGAAAAATATGCATAGCCCATGTGGAAAAATCATATGCTATGGAAAAATCAAGAATGAAAAGAAAAGAAAATAAAAAATAAATATAAGAAAAAGAAAAGAAATGGAATATAAGGCGGTACTTCCTAGTACTCCTATCATACAATTCAACTAGTTGTAGGTTTCAAGTATCTCTACCGGGGCTATAGATGCTTGCCAGATGGTAGTAGAGCTATGCTTTGAGTGGAATCTTGGAGACAACCTCGTCGGGGCTATAGACGTTTGACTGGCAACAAGGCAATGTCTAGGTAGTTCATGAGGTGAGAATCATTGATGTAGGTTGATGTAAGTGAGCCTAGATGACCTTAGTTTCTGAAGGATTGAAATGAATGCATTTGCACACACTTGGATCTTGGGAACATGAATGGTTGCACTAGATTTTGATTTTGATTCCTTGATCATGTATTTTTGTTTATTTGGCCTAATATGTGGGTGTACGCAGAGATACTAGGTTCTTGACTTTTGTTTATTTTTGGAATGCTCAGTAGCATTCTCTCAATAGAGTCGTCATTTGTTGTGCTTTGTACACACGCCTCATTATTTATATTACCAAAATGGGGACCCCCTCTTTTGACATGAGTTTTTGAGTGAGTTTTTTTAGCCCTTTCAAAAATTTCAGCTCATTATGTGAGGTTTGGGTCTTGATTAATCAACTTGATTTGAGCATAAAGTTTTTGATGGCTTCTTTCAAGGATAATTATACCTCTTTTATTCATGTCTTAATTGGTGAGGTTACATTTTTTGGTGTCAAGGTGGGTACATGCATGTAATATTTGGTACATATAGTCAAAATTAAATGGACTTCAAATTTAAAATCACTCATCTTCATGATCTTACGTATTAAAGACTTAAGTTGCATTGATTAAGGTTCAATTCCATGCTCTTGATTATATTGTGTCATTTAATATCTTTTAGAGTATTTTATTGGTTTTATATATCTCAATGAGGTGATGGTTCAAAGTAAAAAGTGTTATCATTTTTAGAGGTTTAAGTTGGTTAAATCCATGTTTTTGGACCTTTAAATGATTTAAATTTATCCTAAAATTGTTCTTGAAGTTAGTTGACTATGAGGGGCAAGTGAAGGATGTAGTCTTAATTTCTAAAACCCTCGTCGAGTCAATGGAGATGGTAGGGGCTGAAAACATTGTCCAAGTCATAATAGACAATGCAAAAAATTGTAGTGGAATAGGTTTATTGGTTGAGGAAAGATACAGGTACATTTTTTTGACACCATTAGCCTCCACTCCCTCATTTGGGTGATGTAGAAGATTGACACAAAGATAGAGTGGTTGAAATACATATACATCGAAGGTGAGGCTATTTGGATGTTCATGACAAATCATCATATGTTACAAGGCATCTTTGGGAGCTTCTCCAATTTGGAGTTGTTGAAGGCAAGTATGAAACTTTCATGTTTATTTTAAATTACCTTAAATTTACAACAAATTTTTAATTATAAATTTATATGACATCTACTTTTTTAAATTTAAATTTTTCATTTTTCATACTACATTAGGTTGTTGAGACTTGGTTCACATCACACATAATTGTCTTGAGACAACTTGTGAAGGTGCAAAAGGCATTGAGAACCATGATCATTACCAACCATTATAGTGTGCAGAGATTGCAAATTCATAGAGGGTCCAAAATGTGAAATCATTGATCTTGGATGATGATTGGTAGGCTCATGTGGATTACATCTTGAGTTTTGCCAAGTCCATCATGAGTATGGTCAGGTTTGTTGATACAAATTAGTTGTGTTTGAGAGAAATATATGATGGCATGGCTTTCGTGATAGACAAAAATAGAAGTATTAATAATAGTGAAGGAGAATGACCCCATAGAAGCATTTTTCAAAAGGGTGAAAAGAATCATTATTGAGTGTTGGAACAAGATGACAACACCCTTTCATCTCCTTATGTTTGCATTGTCTCCCAAATATTATAGCATGCTGATACTTTATTTACCTAGGAGAGTGGTACCATATAGAGATGCTAAAATTGTTGAAGGGTACAAGACTACATTTTGAAGAATCTTCTTAGATCTAGATGTGGAGGATACTACTATGAGTGAGTTTGGTAGCTTCATCTTGTTAGAGAATCATAATAATAACACTCTTTAAGACACATACAAAGACACTCATACATGTTAGTACTTCCACAAGCAAGGTTTTGATTTCCTCCAATTCTTTGCAATCAAAATTTTATCACAAGTAAGCATTTTTTATTTCTGGCATTCTTACTATTTTTTTAGTTATATATTATGTTTTATAATTACAAATTCTATATTGACTTTATCTCTAATTTCAATAGGCGCGAGTTCCTTTTTGGTTTAAGTAGAACTAGAGTATATACTCATTTATCCATGAGTAGTTAAGTACAATCGGTTGGTTACAAAAAAAAATGGAAGATTTGGTTTATGTGCATTCCAATTTGTACCTCTTGTCACATAAGGAATTCAACTACAAGCAAGGGGTGATGAAGAATTGGGATGTAACCTTTGAGTGTGCCAACAAGATGAAGAATATTGATTGTATTTACTATTTTGTATTGATTTGACATATGTGATCTATAAAATTAAATTATCAATTATCTTTATCACGAAGAGCACTTTCACATGAAGGCTTTAGAAATATAAGCAACATAAACCATACTTTTGCCTCTACTTTAAAATTAATATTATTATCTATGTTTCTAGTTTGTTGGTATTTGCCCTCGAATCTAGGTCCAATTAAAACTAGATTCATGGTCCAAGTTAATGCACCTACAAATTCTGACAAGGGACGTTTTAAAGACTATGGATTCCTCCAAGACGAACTCAAATGAACCCAAAAGGAACCACAACGAACTTCACTGAACCTACAATGAACTTGACCACTTTTTCAAACATTTTTGTTGTTATTTTTTAAAATAATTTTTTTCATTTGACTTTCACTATGAAACACCAAAATGAATCTCTAACCCTAAAAGTGACACCTAAACCATTTGAAAGACTAAAACAAACTTATTTACCTCATTTTGGTTGCAAACAACAAAAAACATTCCTTTTTGTTGAACTTTCATTATTGCTTGTCATTACACAAAGAGAGAGCAGGTAGAGATTGATGATTAAAGGTTCCCAAGTAGTGGCATTGCTATTCCTACATGTGTGCAAGAGCCCATTCACTGTTAAGAAGATCATAAACGAAGATTTTTGGAAAAGAGGTGAGTTTTTTTTCCTCTTTTGTTTTGTAAATGAACTCTCTTGTTTTCTTTTCATTCTTCTATGAGTGTATCACCATGCTTAAAATATTAAATGAGTTGGGTTATATGTATTATTTTCATTTGTTTCAAATGTGTTGTTTATAAAACTTGTTGCCATATGAATTACAATGGTAGTTAGTTCTAGCTCCATGGGTTTATCCCACTTTAAAATAAGCTCAAATTCTTCTATTTGGAAGTGTATCGATATGATACAGTCAGTTCTAGGCGGTGTGGTGTCAAGCATTCAAGCTCATATAGTTGGGAAAAACCCTATTGTGACATTTCTAGACAAGGCATCAAAGCTTGCCTTTGAAAGAATGACCTGTACCTATGCCATCAGAGCAAGTGATAACATATATTAATGAGTAGAAGCAAGTAGATGAAGCAGTAGGTCGTAGATCAAATCATCATTTAGCAAAAAGAAGATTTCAAGGAATGAAGCCTCCTTTATCCCCGTCTTTAGCATTATGTTTGAAAGCCACCCATTTTTGGCCACCCCCGAAAAACAACCCCTTACAAATAAGAGATCAAAGGGACCTTTGAAAATGACATTTCAAATGAGTTTTGAGAGGTTGTCGATCAACACACAACAAGATGTATTTGTGCAAATGGGTTGATTGTCAATGTTGTTCACTCACCATATTGGCAATAAATGGTGAGAAAAATTAATGAGGCTGCAAACAGATACAAGAGCTTGAGTTATGAGAAGGTCCATGACACCTTACTAGAAAAGGAGGTCAAACTTATAAAAGATTCATTGAAGCCCACAAGGGATTCATGGGCTGAGACAATGATGTCCATCACTTTTGATGGATGCTAAAAATTAACCCTTGATCAATGTGATTGCAGTGTCCCTTAAAGGGGCAATGTTTTTGAGAGCCGTGAATTGTGAGGAGCTGAAGGATGACCAATTCATTGTTGACATCCACATCACAACCACTGAGGATGTGGGGCCTTGTAATGTTGTTCAAGTCATAATAGACAACACAAAGAATTGTAGAGTCCACTCCTTCAACCTTATATTACAAAAGATTGACAACAAAACTAATTGGATCAAAAAGATGTATGTGGATGTCAAAGAGATTCGAATGTTCATCACCAATCACCACATGTCACTGGGCATATTGAGATCATTTTCAAAATTGGAGTTATTGAAGGTAAGTGAAGCACTATAAAATTTTATGTTTCACTTTAGTTACTTAGATTTTTTTTCTTAAACTTAATTTGATTATGTTTTTATTTGAAGTTTGTTTTTAATTATTTTATTTTTATTTTTGAATAGGTTGTTAAGACTCATTTTGCCTCCAACACAACCGCCTTGAGATGATTTGTGAAGATTGGAGAGACACTTTCTAGCATGGTCATTAGCCAAACTTGGTCCACATGGAGGCAAGCTAGCACTAAAATGTCAACAAATATTAAGTAGATGATCCTAGATGACTATTGGTGAGATTGTGTGGAATAACTCCTTAGTTTCATCAAATCTGTTTTGAGTATGATTTATTATACTGACATGGACGAGCCTTGCTTGGGAGAGATATATATGATGACATTGAATCAATGTTTGAGAAGATGAAGGCCATCATAAATAAGAAAGAACAAGATTTTGAAAAACCTTTCTTCAAGTAGGTGCACAAAATTATTGAAGAGAGATGGAACACAATGACCACCTCACTACATCTTTTTGCCTTTGTATTGAGTCCCAAATACTATGGTGCTGAGGTTCTTTATATTTCATCAAGGATTGCCTCATATAGATTTGAAGTCAACAAAGGGTACAAGGTACAACATTTTGTAGACTTTTCCTTGATCTTCATTTACACGATATAGTCATGAATGAGCTCATTGATTTGTACACTCCAATGGTCAAAGTATTGAAGCTCTTTTTAAAAAGTTCAAGAAGGATGCTCATAGTTGGTGGTACTTCCATGGCCAACAATTCCAACATCTACAACCTCTTGCAATCAAAGTTTTATTACAAGTAAGTTTTATAAATTTTTACTGTTTTCAATCTTTGGAGTTTCATTTATAATTTATAATTTTTTAACGTTATCTATTTTAATTTTGTCTTAATAGGTTGTTAGTTCATCCACTAAGTAAAGTGCAACCGTTCGCACTCAAAAAAATAGAGGACTTGGTGTACATGCATTCTAACTTGCAGCTCCTTTCACACAAACAACATGGTTACAAAGAAGGGGACACAAGGTTGTTAGATATGGAGTTAGAACATATTGACTTGGATGCTTCCAATTCCCAACATGTTACATTTGAGGACCTGGATAACAAACACACTTTTAGTGAAAGTGGTAGTGGCATTGCTTGTGGATTTTCAAATGTTGGCACATCATCTAATGTTGATGATGTTGTTGTTGATGATGATTTTGAAGACCCATATGAGACTGAAACTTGATTGTTGAACTTGACATTATTATTTGAATATTGAACTCGAAGCTTTAATAATGAATATTTTATAATATTTATTATTTATGTTTTAAATGACATTTGAGTTTATGATGGTTTGTTTATTATATGATGCTATGTGGTATTCTAAACTTAATTCATGCTTTTACGCTACAAATGTATATATTTATGATTTTTATATGTTTGTGTATGGATGAATCCAACCCCAATAATATTTTGTCAACTCGACAAACTGACTCTACAAACCAACTTGAATATTTGAACCAAAACCAACAACTTAAATTATTGTTAATAATGTATATAATTATAATATTTAAATATGCATATAGGTTATTGAAAATTTAAAAATAGAGCTACTTATGATGTTAAAAAATATAATATAATAATTAATAATTAATTTATATTATAGTCTTTTTGTTTTTTTCAAATATTATTAACAACCCATCACATTCATAGTGTTGTTTGTTAAATAACTGCTCTTTAAAACTAAAGATATTATTGAATGAAATGAAAGATTTTAATAACGTGCACAAGACCACAACAACCTATGGGACCCAAAACAACAAACGGTCCGAACTAGAAAACAGGGCAATAATGTCTTAAATAGTTTGTAATCTCTTCTCGAGATCAGATCTTCTGTAGTGAATTTTGATCAAGAAGTTTGCAATTTTGCCCAGTCTTGCCTCCTCAAACAAGGTGCTTAAATTGTTGGTTTTCAAGGTGTCATCATAATTGGTATGAATGTCGCTGTATGCTGAGCACTCCATGTCAAAATGCCATTCTGTCTCCACCACACCTTTGTTGCAAAATAGGCATATTCTTTTTTCCCACTCCTCTTTGGGAATCAACCACTTTGTTTCATATCTAAAATGATGTGAGCTAGTCCTTAGCTCAACAATAAACATTTTTGCTTTCCACTTAATATTCGTCTCTATGTAGGGTTTTTCTTCATGATCCCATATGAGGTTGAATTCTTTGATATAGTAAGTTTTTTTTTTGCCCCATTTGTTTATTTGTTTATTTTTATTTTTAAGACTGCATGAATCGGTTAGCCCCCCTTATAACCTCCTCGTGATCTCGTGCCTACCACAGGAAGCTCTCGCCAATCGAGCCAGGTCCCCCTCCCTTCGCCCCATTTGTTTAGTCTGCATGGTGTTCCTAAATTTTTCTCTTACATATTTTTTTATTTCCTCGTTAGCATTTTGACACACTGCATATTTCAACATGTTTTATCTATGTTGTTATACCAAAAAAATGGTTTTTTTCCCTCCACTACCTAGCCAACTGTAGTTTTGCTGGCACAGGCGCTTTTTGAATGCCAAGAAACGAATAGTTTTGAGAGAGTTGTTTCATAGAATTAGAAGCCTGGAAGGTTACCGTTCCGTCAATTGCTCACAGCACCAGTGCCTATGGAAGAGGCGTCCCCTTCTGAGCCAACAAGCTTGGCGCCTCCAACAGGTTTTACCATGTTTTTTTCAGTAATCGCGGGTCAGACATAAAGGATACCCATCAGTTATTCCCTCAGGGGCAAAGGGTTGAATGTATTTTTATTTCTGTCTATTATAACCGAAGCAATTTACATTTCTTCAGTTGACATTGCCATTTTCTCGCCCAGATATGCCGAATCGCCTTGGTGCTTGGTATTATTTTGCAGTGGCATTGCTCTATGATTGAGGAAAAGTTTTTTTGTTTTTATATGTACGTATAGGGTTTTTTTTTTTCAATAATTTCTTTTATACAGATATTGTTGTTGTGCAGGGTCGAGCCCCAATGCCCACCGGGCCTTTGCAGCCTGCCAACGGCCATGGCGGATCTTTAATGTAGCCCTATGCATGCGATTACTTCTTGGGAAGGAGCTCAACCCTTTCCCACAAGGATCCACTCACGCTTGTATAATGAGGTGCGCTTATAAATTTTCTCTTCAACATTTAGAGCAGTATATTTTCAAATATGTGCAAGTTGTCCTAGACGGAAGGGGATTTCTCTTAAGTTAGGACCAATAGTTTGTTTGCTTACTAGATATGGCAATATACCCTCTTGCTCAGCATACTTGCTAACATCATTTCATTAGTGAAGTCACACCATTCGAAGCGCTATTAAAGAGAGGAACAAGTTCAAATCTGTTGAAGGTGTAGCTATACATGATGACAGAATGACAAATTTCTGTTAGATAGTTGACGGTGGTGTGGTTTCATGATCAGATGCTAGATGTTAGCAAGCTATAAATGCAATTTGAGTGGGCAATATATAATTTCTAGTTGATCAGATGTTTTGACGTCATGGATTCTGACTAAGTAGTGCACTTTAGGGCACCAATGGGTGATCTTCTCCTTGATGATTAGTCAAATGATTTGGATGAGTACAAGGACTGGATTGTATGTTCATTTCCAAATGTAGCTGGTAAATGCGTATGTTGTTGAATTATGTAGGATTAATAATCTAAAATGAGTTTAAGTTCCAACCATCCACAATCTTGTGACCTTTGTGTAGCAGTCTCCCCAATATGTCAAGCTTGTTTTGAGCACTCTGTTTTCTCTGATATTCTAACTAGACGCACATAGGTTGAAACAATCTGGCTTGAAATTTTTAGACGGAATGACACTCTGTAACTATGAAATTTGGAACTTAAAAAAAAATCCTGTGAAAAAGCACCCAAATTAGAGTATTTAACATGTATTTAGATAATCTGGTTACTATATTACTGTTATAACATGTATTAAAATGCTCTTGCTCAGATATTAGGATTCTTAGTGGGGACAATGAGTTACTTTCTCAATTTGTAATTTGTTGTCTTGGTGATATCTATGTTTATTTGACAATGTAAACCTCTAATTTATCATAAATTTTCTTAATTGGAGGTTAGTTAAAGTAGTTGCACCTCCACCTTCCTCTCCATGTTTTAAGCCACAAAAGACAACTGTTAGTTATATTGAACCTCGAAATAAAGTGAACATGGACACTTTTTTTTACTATATAACTTGAGTTAGGCACTTAGGGGCCACAAAAAAAGCGTTAAGCACAGATTCTAGTTACATATGGTACACTAGATCCTTCATAAAGACAAGAAACTGTCACATATAAGTTATAAACCTTCTTCTATTATATTATCTTCTTCAACTGGTACGCATATATACATCAAAAGACTGGTGTATGCACAAAAAGAAACTATCAGACCTTTAGTATCTTTGCCATAGGCACCAAATAGAGAGGCCTATACATCACTAATAACTCTATCCGATTCTTCATCAGAGAATGAGGCACAACATTCACATAGCCTAGCTTCGTATTGACAAATAATTTAATCTTCAACACGACAACCAATTCATTTAAACCCTTGTGTACCTTGCATATCCTAGCCAAGATACAATGAAAAAGGTCTAGGTAATAGTCATGAAAGGCCTTGTTTTGGTTATTCACACCCAAAACAGGTGGCTCAGTGCCTAAGCCACGTTGAAAACATTATGCCTGCCAATAGACTGGCATGGTTCCAGGAGAAGAGAACCCATAACCTCCCTTAGACAAACGCAAGGCATGCCATCCATACCCTTCGCTAGTCCCCACATTTTGAGCTAGATACACAAGTTTGGTCCATCCGGATTAGAGATTTCTATCTCCATATACTTTGCAAAAAAATTTGCTACCCTACTGGCATCCTCTTTGCCTTTGTGAGATTCCTTCCTTATAATCCACTCTATCTCATCCCTCACGCTTTTCTTGTCTTTCTTGCTGCTCTCTACGTCCACCATTTTGAAATGAGATATTGAAAAGATGAAGCACAAAAAGCATGAGCACCAACATAAATAGGAATTTGTTGACGAGAGATTGGCGAAGGTAATCATGTTGCAATTTAAGGCTTGTCCCTTTACTTGTCCACCAACCATCCCGCACATGAGAGAAGGTGATTACTCTATATGGCTATAAATTCGCATCCCTCGATGGCCACAAGTGATTTGAAATAACAAAATGCTTGGCCATTGTAACATATGAGAGTTGTACAATTCCTAAGCCATCTTCCAAGGAGATATTGTGCCAATTGTCACTACACATATACCCCACCTTACCTATTCACAATTGTTATGGCACATGGTACGAGCCCTTTAACATACACCATCTCCCCCTTCCTATCTATTATCCTTAATTAATAGTCGATGAGCTTCATCTAGAAGGCTATTGGTCCACTTCTGTCTTTGCTTCCTCTCCTTTTCCAATAGTTTGGTTCCCTAATTTGCAGCCCAATCCACCACACAATTCCCTTTTCTCTTGATGTGTGTAAATGAGGTGTGATCAAACTGGCTAGTCAAAAACCTTGCTTTAGAAAGAATACTATCTAGGCCCATGATTTGGAATTAGTGCTCGTCATGGAGTTTATAATTATCTTGGAGCCCCCCTCAATCCATAAATTCTTTTAGCCCAATCGAATGGCTTCCTCCATCCCCCACAACATTGCTCTACCTTCTGCCATATTATTTATGTCCAAGCCAAAATCATAAGCACAAATAAGAATTGGTTGACCTCATGATTCCTGAAGACACATCCTCCTCATGTTGGTTCTGAGTATCCTTTTGCAGCCCCATCTAAATTCATTTTAATCCAATCCACTTTTGGGGGAAGCCATAAAACCTTTCTTGGCTGGCATTCCTTAACTTAGTCTTTAGTTTGTGCAGCTAAGGGAGTTGCAGTCAATTTTCTATCCACTTCATTTCATCTGTTGGTTCTCCCATCTTTTGACAGCCCAACACTCACCAATCTCTCTCAAGGTGGCTATGATTCTATTCCAGACAACCTCCACCTTCCTTTCTTTGTCTTGGAATATTCTACTAATCCTTTCCAACCATATATTCCAAATTATACAAGATGGGAGGAGATCCCATAATAATTTTAATCTTGGACTCTTGATTTTCTTTTTCCACTTAATCAAAGCATCCATTAAATCAGCATATGGGCTCCATTCCATTTTCCACCTTTCCATCACCTAGACCCATAAGTGCTTTGCAAAAGTGCATTCTATGAATAGGTGGGAATTTTCCTCACTAGCCTCTCCACACATAGTACATCTAGATAACTCTTGACACCCCAATTGGGTCAATCTGTCCCAAGTTAGTGCCTTGCCTTTCGTTGCAATCCAAGGAAAAGCATTAGCCTTGGGGAGGCCTTTGCTAATCCAAATTTTATCCGTAGGAAGGGGGGGTGATTTGCCTCTTTTACCAATACTCTGTAGGCTTCTTTGATAGCCCCCATATTGCTTCTATTCCATGTTAGCTTATCTTCACTGAAATCATTGAGATTGGGTCATTTTCTCAAGAGAGTAGCGAGTTTAATAGAGTGCCTACTTTTCTCAAACGACACCTGCATATCAATCCACTTCTATCTCCCTTCGCATTCTATCATGTATTCCCTAAGCTTGCATCCATATTTCTCCCTTGGACTTGCACCAAGGGTTCTGAAGTTTGGATCTTCATCTAGGGGCTTATTCATAAGCCAGGGATCTAACCAAAAATTGATTAATTCGCCATTGCCAAGCTTCCACCTAAGATCATTTCTAATCAATGGTTTGTAGCTTCTCAGAAAAATCCATATTGTCGAGCCAAAGGGAACTTTGATTTGGAACAAAGCTCCACCTTCTCTGTTATGGTCTCCTATATATTTCGCGTGCAAAAGTCTACTCCATAATCTGACTTTTTCTTTATACATTCTCCATAGGAATTTCATACCCAATGCTAAACTCATTTTCTTGCAATCTCGAAAGCCCAAACCTCCATCCTTGCTTAGACAAATGTTAGACCATTTGATTAAGTTAGACTTTCTTTTCTCTCTGGTACCATTCCATAAAAAAATCCTTTGAATATTCGTAATAGCTTTGGTTGTTTTGCTAGGAATTTGAAAAGATCAACATGATATAAATAGGTATAGTAGAATGGATGCTTTCATTAGTTGCATTCGACCAACCAATGAAAGCCACTTACCCTTCCATGAGGGTAATATGTTTTGAACTCTATCTACTAATGTCTTCCAAGTGTTTGGAGTAGTCTTCTCCATCAGAGGCATACCAAATGGGAACGGGAAGTTTGTCCATCTCAATCCCAAATATGTATTGAATGTTAAGGGAGTCTTCATTGTAGTCTTTAGGGAAGAAAATCTTTGATTTTTGGGCTTGCCACCTTTTCATATTTATCAAGAATCATTTTGAAGTTCTTGGCCTCCCTAGGAGTCGCTTTGCCAAAGAGGAGAGTGTCGTCAATGAATTGTAAATGAGTGATGTTTCTTTCCTTTGACGAGGTCTGTAGACCCTTAATACTTCCTTTTTCAAAATATAAAGTTGACCCTATCTCCTCCCACAACTATCATCCTCCCACCCACCTGGCAATGTAGGAAAGAAAGGGCCTCCCACCCACCCCTACTATCTATAGTTGGGCATGTTACGTATAGAATCTGGCGTACTTTTGAAACGGGTAGGATAGGGTGTTCGAAAACTGGGTTGTGAAACCAAATAAACAACAATTGGTTCTTCTGATGGTCCTGCCCAAAGATTCAACAACAAGGAAGAGAAAGGGAGAGAGGGGGTCTCCCTATCTCAAACCTCGCTTTGAATTAAAATAGTCCATTGGAGATTCATTTATTAGAATTGAGTATAAAGCGGTTGATATACAACTCAAGACCCATTTCCTCCATTCCTCCGAGAAGCCAAATCTTTCCATAATCTTCATTAGGAAATCCCACTCCACTCTATCATATGCCTTATTCACGTCCAACTTAAGTAGCATACCATCCTTCTCCTTTCGATCGAGTGAATGGTGTCGTGAGAAATAATGATTCCATCTTGAATCTACCTTCCAGCCAAAAAATTGCTCTGCTCCTCTAAGACGATATTGGCTAGTAGAGACTTAATCCTTTTTGCCATGGCTTTGGTCACAATTTTGTAGATGACATTGCATAAGGCAATAGGATGAAAATTGTTGAAGTATGATGGATTGAGACTTTTGGAATGAGAGCAAGAAAGGTATTGTTCCAACTATTAAGCATTGATTTCCTTTTCCTGCACTCCTCTACCATAAGCCAAACAACCTTGCCCACAATATGCTAGAATCTCTGGAAGAATCTTGCTTGGAATCCATCAGGCCTCAAGGCTTTCTTAGCTCCCTCCAAAGAGAAAGTTGCATCTTTGATTTCCTCCATCGAGAAAGGCCTGATCAAGGCAACATTATGTTGACCATTGATTAGTCTTGGAATGTTTTGCAGAAGAAACTCTTCATTGTTTGCTGCACCTGTCTCACTGATTCCGAGGAGGCTTTTGAAGAAATTTGCCCCTTTCAACCTAATCATCTCTAAATCATCTACTTCATTGCTTGAGGGTAAAGTTATTTGGGTGATCTTGTTAAGTTGCCTTCTAATATTTGTGGAAGGGTGAAAGAATTTAGTGTTTCGATCTCCTTAAACCATTTTACCCTTGATTTTTGTATCCAAAAGATTTCCTCCATTCTGAGTAGAGTGTCATGTTCATTGAGAAAAGTGATTTGTTCATACCGTAGAACCTTAGACATCCCTTTCTTTGCAATTGTGCCCTCAATTCTTGATAGATCCTCCTCCACCTTGCTTATCTTTTCAAAAATATTTCCCAATCTCGTTTTATTCCATTTTTTAACTTCGATTTTGACTTTATTCAATTTCTCTTGAAGGATAAATCTATTACATCCTTTAAATGAGGTGTTCCAACATTCAATCAGTTTTGCTTTGAAGCTTGGTTCCTCAAACCACAAAAACTCCATTTTGAAGAGAGGATTCTTTTGCTTAAGATCCCCCATGATCTCAACTACAATCAGCCAATGATTGGAACTAGCAAAGTTCAAGACCTTGGAGTGGAAAGCCACTTGCTCCAACATTATTTCTAAATTAAATAGGAATCTATCCTGCTGAATTTGAATATATGCCTCTCCTTTTCTTCTATTGTTCCATGTATACCATCCTAACTTTGTTTTTAGATCAACTAATGCCAAATCTATGCAAAAGCTCCCAAAGTCTTTTAAAATTTGTGATAAGACCGTATTCCCCTCCATTTTTCCTTCTGGACAGAGGAAGGCATTGAAATCTCCTCCAATTATCCACCTGGGTTGGGGGTGGTGTCCTTTAAACTCTTTCAAATCCTCCCAAAGCTTTGTCTTATCGTGCTCTAAGTTCAACTCATATATATTAGTAAGGATGAACTTTTTGTTCTCCTTGGCCCCCTTGGAAACCAGTGTTCCATGGGGACTCGTCCCCTCCCAAAATCCAGCCGCCCCCCCGACCCCGAAACCCGTCCCCAACCCCGAAACCCTTTGCCCCCCCGTCCCCAAAACCTGTCCCCAAGTCCCTGTCAGGAAACTCCGTGGAACACTGTTGGAAACTTATATGTAAGCTATTATGTGAAGAGGATAGTATCTTGCCAATCAAATATCATTTATCTCATGGAGTCATTAGGCCACCTATTGTGCCGTCAACCCCTATCGCACACCCTTCAAACCTATTCCAAATTATGCTAAAAAGGCTTTCTAACTCTATTTTACCCATCTTCGTTTCTTGAATTAGGATAATATTAGGGGTATTGACCTCGATAATCTGCCTAAGCGAGCGTCTCTTGTTTGGGGCATTAAGGCCCCTTGATATTCCAACTTATGATTTTCATGGGTTCCCAATGGCGGGAAGATTCCCACCACCATAACAAAAATTGGTAGGAGTGCCCTGAGTTCCTTTTGTGATATCTTCTTTAGCTGTCGATTTAGCTTGACGTGCTTCCGCTCTTCCTCCTTTGGGTCTGTAATGTCCCGTATAGGAGCAATACTAATTTTACCCTAAATTATCAATTTCCAAGCAAACAAAGGTTTAGAGAGTACCTTAGCTTGATTTAATTCCTTTTCAAACAAGTTAGAAAATACTTACAATAATATTTCTCACAATCAAGTTAACATGATTAACAAACTCATAATGGCATTATTAATTCAACCAAACCTAACTATCTAGGAGACTCAACCATAAGAGAATTGAGGAATGTGACTTCGATGGGGTGTCTTGGATCCTCTACCCTAGGCCCAAGAGCGGATATACCATCCCCCTTGGCCTCATGTGGCCCATGCCATCCATATGAGGTGGTCTACCTAGTGAGGTATCATTCCCATTATCCCCTCATCTTATCATTTCCTTTCCCTTTCTCTATGATTGGTTCCTTTGAGTTTACATGTCTATGATAGGAGAGTGAGATCACAAAAGGGTGCCCCGGAAGCCATCTCTTCTAAGCCCAAGGGTAGTACCCTTTGTACCCCCTTGGCCTCGATGTGATTATTCAATCCCCCCTAGAGGGGTGGCGTACCTAGAAGAGTGTCCCATCGCCATTATCCTTTTTGCACCACATTTCTTCTATCATAGTCACCATAACACTCATGCAAGAATCCACATTAATCAAACTCGTAGTTCCAAACAATCATATCAACAATGCATATAATGAATTATGAAGGTGACATATAAATGATAATGTGCATGAACTATTGATGATTAGGCCCATGTTGCAAGTATGGGCCTAACCAGTGTTGTCATTGATGTCAACATACTCCTGTTGCATTGATGATAAGGATTGGATGAGCTGTGTGTTGAGGATATTGAGAAAATTAGTCCTAATCAGGAATAGAGTAGAACAGTGAAGACAGTAAGGTAAAGATCCCAGCTAAGATGAAGATAAGAGGATGCGCCTCAAAGGGTTTGCAGATATGTGTCTTGAGATGATCCAGTAAGGATTTCAGAGGTCCGCATGAAGATCTGAAGAAGTTATGCCCTCTTGAGTAAAACCGGTTCTGGCAGGTGTTCAGAGGTGACAGAGTGACTCAGATAGGTCCGGTGAGATCCGAAAATGCAATATCTTGTTCTGTGGATTTGGTAGAGTGTTTAGAAAGTCAATGTGAATTGACAACCCAATTGGTTCATGGTTTGGAGGTTCGCAAGCATCTATTCCAATATGACAGTGATGACAGATTGTGTTCTTAAGGTTCCGGTTGAAGGAGAGATTGATTTCGGTAAACAGAAGTAGTGTGGATGTTCTTGGTGATTTAGGCAAGCTTGTGGAGATCTTTGGATTGTGTCCAGTTTGTGTTGGTGGTCCGCATTGAAGATTGAGCTCGTAATTGAAGAATTACTTCCGGATGATGGTGTTCTTCCTAAGTCTGGCCGACCGGATGAGTTACACATCCTGCGGATGATCTTGAAGATGTTCTATGAAGAATGGCGTGTTCCTAATGAAATATTGAAGTCTCAGATCTGTGTGGCCGACAGTGTGTTGATCCGCGTGAAGTCTTTTTGTAATAAGTCATGCTGTATTTATGTATTTGCTCTGTAATGTATGCCGACTTGGATGATAATTCCCAAGTCGATGTCTTGTATAAATAAGGAGTTGTAAAGTCATTTCAAAGGCATCTTGTGGAGATGAGAGTGTGGTAGAGAGGAGGAAAGCGAAAGGCAGAGCAGAAGTATTGGGCTTAAATGGAACTGACTCAAGCATGGTGAAGATGCTATTCTTTAGTTCAAGTATGTAATACTTATTATTCTGTAGATAGTGTGTCTCCTGTAGGTAGTGGGCCTCTTGTGAGCAGTGTGCTTGGGCAGTGAGCCCTAATTGGCATGTGCCATTTTGTGCTTTCTATTATTCTAACAGAGAATGCAATCTTGGGTTAGTCACCCCGTGGTTTTTCCCTTAACCGGGTTTTCCACATAAAAATCTTGGTGTCATTTGTGTTAATGTGTTTCTGCTCTTGAATTGTTGCATTACATTTCCATGATTGATTTATTATTATGCTGCTGGATTAAGAAAAGAATTTAAGTGATTAATTGGAAGAAAGTTTTAGACAACTGATTCACCTCCCCCTCTCAGTTGTCTGTCACAAATCTAACAGATATGCATAAACCATTAATCAGATTTAGACAACATCCTATATAAACACTCTACCACAATTATATGAACTCAGAATCCCCTTTTAGGTCTGCTCTCAAATATTCTCTTTCTATCCTTTATATCTCTGCTCTAAGTCTGCTCTTCATCAGCTCTAAATCTGCTTTTGATCTTTTCTAAATCAAATGATATTCTCTTGTAATTCCCCTTCATCTTATTTTTATATGTTATATTTCCTATTTTCTATAATCATGCAGATCTGAATATATTAATTCAGATATGATCTCTTTGTTCCCTTTTCCATCTTGATATTAAATCAGATATATTTCTGTTCAGACATATCTGTCCTATTCTTCGTATTCCTCCATACTTTTCACCACAAATCACAAAACTCTTTATAGAGACACCACTATAAAAAAAATGATTTAGAGACACCACTCTGCACTATGAACATGCCTTCTCATTAAATGTAATTGCTGTTCCTTAACAAATCATGCCTCTTTAGTCTCCTCTAATTGGTATTATATTCCCTTTAATAATCTAATTCAAGCGCTGCCTACTTTATACCAACTGTTGCCCATCTATACAAGTGTTGCCTTCACACTTAGTCAGCGATCTTCTTGAGACTGATCACACCTTTTTATTTATATGGATCTCCTCTCATAAATTGTATTTAATAGTTGCCTTCATTAGATATTTCACTAACTTGCGTCAAGAAGGGAATCGGCCAGCAATAAGATATAATTGATTTTATTCAAAGGTCAGTGATTCCATTATATTCATTGGCTTATGTAGCCATTTCTATATTTATTAATATTATAATAATACTTAATTTAAGATTTATATCTATATGTTATTAATATTAATATTCATACTTATATTTGCTATTTATAAATAAAATAATATATCCTTTTAAAATAAATATATTTTAATTATATTAAAAGAATAATATTATTTAATATTATTTATTAAATATTAATACATAATTATCTCTAGCATTCAAATAGCAACTTCACAGTCTTTTATCATGATGTTTAAATCTTTAGTTTAAACGATGCCTTAATATCAGGATATCACAGGGTCTGCCTTCCCTAGGTCAGTTGTGGAAGCTAAAGCGGAGAGGTTCAAGCTCTTTGAGTTGCTTCAAGTAACTTTCCTTTATATAATCTTATTATCTTTTAAACCTGATTTCTCATATTTGGCTCTTAAGCAATCCTCTTCTTCCTCAAACTCATCTATTGGATTAGTCCCGATTACTTCATTCTCTTGTGCATTTTCAGTATTCCCTATCTCCTTTTCGCAAGAGTTAAATATTTCTTCTTTTTTGTCTTGGGCGAAATACATATCCCCTTATTCATTTTGCCAAGGAATGTTTGCCTCAGGGACTATCTTTTCTGGTCCATAGTATCCTTTGCCCCCCTAGCAAAGAGGAGATTGATGCCCTATTTCCATTTTTTCCTAGGAGGCGACTTGTCCTTGTAAGGCAGTTGTTTGGTGACCCAAATTTGTGTAGCGTCGTAAATTGTCGCCGCTTACAATTTCATGCTAGGTTTGGCACTCGGTTTAACATGTATGTTTTTCTCTGCTTGATATGTGCATATTTCACCACTTTGCTAAGAAACTTGGTTAAGTCCCTTGTTAACGGGCCTTTTGAGGACACTTTTCACTAGGACACTAGCGCCTCGCACTAGCATCCTGTTCGTTGACACCAAAAGAATTTGAATCTTGAAACTTCGGCCTTGTTGCATTGAGCGACGCACCTTGTTGGCCTCACCCAATCGGGCCCCCAAAAAGTACTTGGGATTTATATATAAACAACCCTCTCTCCCTCATTTAGAGGACATATAGTGACAAGCTTTACAACTTCTAGGATATGAATTCTCTTTAGCGAAGCTCTCTACTTGTAAAGATTATTATTGTTATTGCACTAATGCTTGCAGGAATTTGAGGAAGCTTCTTCTTTCTCCACCAATTCCTTGTGGGCGATTTGTGTTACGATATCAATCCAACAAGGGTTTCATGCTTATGGTAACACCATTTCATTGTATTTGTTTACTACAATATTTATTAGTGGTTTTACCTCTGTTCATCACGAACACACACTCTCTATCATCATCATCATTGCTGTTGTGGAGGTGGGAACACTAACATGGGGTTTGGCTGAGGCAAGCCCCTATACAACACAACCATTTTTCCTCTTTTGTGTATGTGCAAATCCGAATAGGGAGTTTCAGACATTGAGGAGCGACAAGCAGATGGAAGGATCTGAGACAAAGATCGTTGACAAAACTTATGTTTGTACAGAACCCTAAGGACCCTAGCGTGCCGCACTAGTGTCTTGCCCAAATAGTTCTTGCTTTCGGTGCTAGGTTCTATCTGATCTGCTTGTCTCTGTTCTGCTCTTATTTTATAAA
This sequence comes from Cunninghamia lanceolata, assembly GCA_027924645.1. Lineage (NCBI taxonomy): Eukaryota > Viridiplantae > Streptophyta > Pinopsida > Cupressales > Cupressaceae > Cunninghamia > Cunninghamia lanceolata. The sequence goes on from BSBN01000940.1 coordinate 944,249, forward strand.
AATAGTAATAGTCATTTGTATTTTTGCTCAGTTGGTCAGTTTGATGTTCACATTCCTTAGTTTAATCAATACATTTGTTATCAATCTTTCATCTAAGTTGCCACAAAGGAACAGAACCCCCACCAACAAAGCTGGGCTCTTCTCTAGGGACAATAGTCAAGCATAGAGTTGTTGGTGGCTTGTTCACCAAATGTGTGATAGGAAAAGATGACCTAATCAATTATGAACTAACTAGATCAATCTTCCCAATCAAACATTGAAACACAAGCCACCAACGACTCTATGCTTGGCTGCTGTCCTTAGAGAAGAGCCAAGCTGTGTTGGAGGGCGCTCTGTTCCTTTGTTGCAAAGATGAAAGATTGATAACAAATGTATTGATAAAACTAAGCAAGGCGAAGACCAAACTGACTAACTGAGCAAAAGTACAGATGATTGTTATTGTTTATAGAAAATAAGAGCAGAATAGAGACGGGTAGAACAAATAGAACTTGGCACCAGAAGCAGGAGCAAACTGGACAGGACACTAACATGACACGTTGGGGTCCTTAGGGTTCTGTACAGACAGAACTTCCATCGACGATCTTTATCTTAGATCCTTCCGTCTTCTCATCACTCCTTGATGTTTAAAACTCCCTATTCGAATTTGTACATACACAAAAGAGGAAAAAAAGTTGTGTTGTATAGGGGCTTGCCTTAGTCGAACCTCGTGTTGGTGTTCCCACCTCCACAATAGCAATGATGATGATGATAGAGAGTGCGTGTTCGTGATGTACAGAGGCAAAATAGTTGATAAATATTGCAATAAACAAAGACAATGAAATGGTCTTACCATAAACATGAAACCCTTGTTGGATTGATGTGGCAACACAAATCACCCACAAGGAATTGGTGGAGAAGGAAGAAGCTTCCTCAAATATTTGCAAGCGTTAGTGCAATACCAATAATTATCTTTACAAGTAGAGAGCATCACTAGAGAGAATTCATATCCTAGAAGTTGTAAAGCTTGTCACTATATGTCCTCTAAATGAGGGAGAGAGGGTTGTTTATATATAAATCCCAAGTACTTTTTGGGGGGCCGATTGGGTAAGGCCATCATTGTTAGTGATAATTTGTACCACATTTTCTATGCCCACCTCTAAGACGACTTGCTCCAACATTAGGCTCAAAGTTTTTGCATTTTTTACTTTGTTAGAGGCATCAATTGACTTCAAGAAAACTATCTCATCATTTGAAGCTGCTAAAAATTTGATAAGGGTGCAGTTCATTCCATCCATCCACCCATTTTAAAGAATAGTGCATCCAAACTTTTGCCACTGCCTCTTTTGTTCTTCCAAAATTAATTTTGCATCTTCAACAACATTCTGAAACAAGTTCCCACTTAAGTCTCTTGGAGAGGGCTCCTTGTACCCTTTCCCTGCAACTTTCAATGTTGTCACCAAATTCTCCCAGTATAGGGTCTTAGCCACATTGAAGGGTAAGTGGTTGTAAAACTAGAAACTTGCACACACCTTATCTGCTTCCTGGTGCACATTGCAATGAAGGTTGTGCTCTAGGTATATTTCTAGGTACAAAAAAGCCTTGTGTCTACGCTTTGCTTGAATTGGATGAGGTGGATGTGCTTCATAGGTGTGGACCATGACTAGAGTCCACAATGCCTACCATATCTATTTCTGCTTGCATGTCAAGATTAATGGCAATTGCTATGGATGCTTGTGTCCTCATCCTCTCTAGTTTCTTCTTATCCAACCTCTCATTTTTCCTCTTTTTAGCAATTGGACATGGCTATTAAGTTAATATTTAAATATATCTTAGATAATGGTCAATCTTAGTTGTGGATTGCTTTTGCTTTTCAGTCTTCTTAGCTGTTAGGTTTGATCGCTTCTGTTTTGCTTTATTAGCTTCTGCTTTATACAGCTTTCTGCCTTATGCAAGCTGTTTGTCTTTTATTAGTATGTCCTTCCTCTATATATAGAGCATTCGCTCTCAATGTAATTATCTAAATATCTTCAATAATATATCTTTCATAGTTTATGTAACATGGTATCAGAGTGCAGGCTCGAACTTGATTAAATTTTAAATCTCTGTGCTCATACTCGCATTTTTCACGCGGTATCTGGTGGCGAATCTGTGCTTCATCTGGTCGCATCTTCTTATCCTGTTGAAGGTTGCGGGAGTTGTTTCTGAGGTCCGTGCATGATCGTGGAGTCTTTGTAGATCGTGTCTTGGAGAAAACTTCTATATGATATTTGATCTTTGCTACCTCCGTTTTGATCGCTGTGGTCAAAGGCTTTCTGTTTGGAGACTGAGTTAGTCTCTTGTGGTCAACGGCTCTGGCGGGCCTTGTTGTCCATGGTTATTTTTGCCTTCAGTTGGTCGTGGTTTTTTAGTTCGTTTTTTCTTCTGATCGAATGGTCATGCACCAGTTCGTGGACTAGGTTGTATTCGCGTTTCTCCTGATGTCGTTCGTGATCGCATTTTCTTTATTTCCAAAGGCGTTTTGTTTAGAACTCGTGGTTGTCACGATTCCTTCACATCGCTGATTCTGGACTCTTTGTCGGTCGCATCCTATTTGTTTCGGCATGTTCTGTATTTGCCACGATTCGCGTGGGATTTTTGGCGGTGTTTTTGAAGTCCTTGCTTGCATTTTTGTTCTTGATCACATTTTGAAATCCCGTGTTTTCGTCTTTTTTTGGATCGGCATTTCTTCATCTGGCTGTTTGCGTTTGTGTCGTTCTGTGGCATCTATTTGAGATTCTATGTTTCTGCAATCCACTTTCAATCTTTCTGGACGTAATTTAGGGTTTTTCGGATAGATGTTTAAATCCCTTGTCGCCGTTTGTTCTTATGGTCCCTTCTGGAGGACGCGACCTCCTGCAGATTCCTGAAACCCTCTTTGGACGCGTCGGTTTCCTTTTTGGCGGTTTTTCTTTTGTTCATTGGCAGCAATTTCAGTTCGTTTTGACCAAATGGTTTAAGTGCTTGTCTTTGGCGGGATTCTTGTTTTGAAGACTTCTCGGATTTCTTTTGATCGGGCCTTTTTATTCTCGAAGGCTTCTTTCCTAGAGGGTCGCGATAAACCTTTTTGGTAGAAATGAAGTTCATCCGGAGGTCACTATTGGCTCGTGGTTCGAGACTACCTTTTGGCAACCTCATGTTTTGCCTTTGGTTCGTTGCATGCAGCGCTTAAGACAAGCAGTATTTGTACTTTTCGTGTTATCTCGAAAATTCATGTTCGGATCTTCTGAATCTTTGCTTTCCATACTCTCGAGATCTAGGTTTTTGAAATCCGTGTTTGGATTTATCTCGAGATCTGTGCCTCGGTATCTGTGATTTAGACTTTATTCTGTGTTTTCAGAATCTGTGCTTCGTAACCCATGTAAGGGTTCTGTTCAGCATCTCTGTTGTCTATCTGCTTCGACATTCGTGCCAACAACTTATAATCCGTTTTTTCGTGCCTCGAAAAACGTGGAGTATGGCATCTTTTTGGAAAGCAGTCAGAAGTTTCACGACAACAAATTTTTAATCATCAGTGTTCTCTACAGGATCTCCTCAGAGTTTGGGTTCCTGTTTCGTAGCCCTGTGAATGGGGTTTTGTTTTCTGTTTTCGGCGGCTTCCTTGTTCGGCAAATGTTTTTGCCTAGTTGTTGTTTCTAGAGTGTTTTCTACCTTTGTGCCGTGGTTCACAGCTTTGAGGGCTTCCTTGATTTGCACTTACACCGCTTATCCCCTTTTTGTCACCAGCTAGATTTGCGGTCATCATTCGTGTTCTGCCTCTTCGGATTCCTCGGGATTTGTGTTTCGACACCCGTGCTAAGGTTCTGTTCTCTGTTTATGCCTCCACCTGTCTCGGAAGGCAGTCTGTTTTTAGGGGGCATCTTGTTTTAGTTAGTGGATTGACCATTAAGGGGGGGTATTAAGTTAATATTTAAATATATCTTAGATAATGCTCAATCTTAGTTGTAGATTGCTTTTGCTTTTCAGTCTTCTTAGCTGTTAGGTTTGATCGCTTCTGTTTTACTTTATTAGCTTCTGCTTTATACAACTTTTTACCTTATGCAAGCTGTTCGTCTTTTATTAGTATGTCCTTCCTCTATATATAGAGCATTCGCTCTCAATGTAATTATTTGAATATCTTCAATAATATATCTTTCATAGTTTATGTAACAATGGCTTGGTGTCGTGATTAGGAATGCTTGCAATATGGTATTTGAGGTAATTAATGATTCCATTAAGCTTCTTCATGCATAAGATGCAAACACACTCTTCGATACGAGTCCCATTATGAGATATTTCCAAATGGGATGACTTCCACTAACTAATGTTGAGCCTGATGTGAAGCCAGGTGCCATTGTATCTAACCTACAACATGTTTAAATACCAAAAAAAACATTACAAACAATAACAATTTGAATACGAAAAAACAAATTAAATTCAGATATAAAATGCATTACAAATGTAATATGCTAATTGAATAGCAATGTGGCATGCCATTAATTAATTTATCTAAAAAATTATTTATTTGACTCAAAAGTGTAAAACCTTTTGTTTAGGGGGGAAGAAACAATGATTTCATTCAAAAAACTAGTATAAATCACCAATAAATTTTAAAAAAATCAAACAAGTAAAATTGTAAATAATGTTTACAAATCTATAATTAAGATGCTAGAATTAACTTAATGCTTGCAAAAAAAAAGGAAAAAAATATACTAACTTGGAAACTGAAATTCTCAAATCTGCCCTTCAAATCCACTATAAAATCCTTTCAAATTGCTCCTAAGGATGCACAATTGCTGTGTGAGCTTTAGCTATGGGTGTCAATGGTTACATAGGCAAAAAATATGCATTTTTTCAGCATTTTTCCCATGTTGCTGTGCATTGGCGAGTTTCCTGCACAGGCTCGTCGGGTTTTGATGCTCCAACTTGTTGAAAACTCGACCAACAGAGACTCACGAGTTTTCCTTGGGAGTACTCGGCTACAAAAAAAACTTGTGGGTAGTTGGCGAGTTTGTATACTATGTAAAAAAGTAATCTTGGGGCCAAGAAACCATCCAAAAGCTCTTCGCTATTATTTGGTTGCACTTGGTGTGCCTAAATCAACCATTTTTTATTGGAATCCAAGCTTCTTAGGCAAATTTTGAATCACCGTGTGGAGAAAGATAAGACAAAATGTTGAAGTGATCCATCCTTTCTATCCACAAATGTATTGGTCAAACAAAAGTAGGGAATTAAATATTGGTACATCAAGAAGATATTAAGGATATGGTACGATGGTTTATTATATATTCAACATTCTTACAAAAAAGGCAATGCATTTGTCTCCATTAGAGACTTGTTTGGGTTTTAAACCACCCACATCATTCAATGTTGTCAATGTGCAATAAGAAGCTGGTAAACAATCAGCCACTTCGAAAGGAAATAAGGAGTCAAAATTTATTGAGAGGATAAGGAAAACACATCAATTGGTAGAATAGCAGATAAAGGAGCAACAAGGTAAGAAACACCATTGTCAGGTTGGAGACATGTTATGGCTCACTTATGTGAGTCCAAGTCCAAGGACAAGAAAACAAGCTTAATCTGGTAAAGTATCAATCTATCAACAATGATGCTTTTAGATTGAACCTACCTTCCTACAAGCATATGTACTTAGTGGTAAATGTGAAGAACTTGTGACACATTGATCTATGCATGCTAGATGATATAGAGGTTGACTGACTATTAAACCAAGAGGATTTAAAAGAGGACACTGTATTGCAGAAGAAGATAAGAACCACATTCATGAGAGACAAAGAATTGTCAGTCTGGTGACTCTGGTCTTACAGGAAAGATAGTGCCCAAGGGAGAGAATGGAGGAATTGTTTCCTCATCTTCTTGATAACTAAGTTTTTGTGGGGTCAAAAGCCTTTCATTAGAAAGATATGATTCAGAATGGATTAGCCATTGGTTTACAACATCATCAGGAACTATCCCACTTAATGGGGGCAAAATAAGGACTTGACCAAGCAATGCGGATAAAAGCAATGGTGAAGTTTTTGAACACTAGAGGACTGCTCTCAGAATTTGTCATATTTTTGCAAATCAACAGTGGAACAATTTGTGGATTATGTGATTTGTCCATAAGATGTCTTTGTAGTATGCAAAACGAGGAGGACAAAGGAACAAAATGAGACACGAGAATCCAAGTGTCTCCAAGAGTGATTGAGATGCAGCATTTGAAGATACATGATGTGAATCAAGATGTTAGATAAATATGTTCAGTCCTAAGATTTGGGGGTTCTTGTGGTTGTTTTAGGCAGTAAGGAAGAGCAGATTTTTCTCCACGGAGCAGAAGAATAAAGTTTCCAAGCTCCATGAATGAGAAATACCATTGTTTAGACATTGTCAACACCACTTTTGTACAAGAATAAAGAATAGTTTTTTCTTCTGCGAGAGATTGTATTTCTCCTTCAAGATTTTAACCACAAAACATTTGGACATGGTGTGGATGTGTTGTTCCTATACTTGTTTTGCCTATTTCATTCCAATTAATTTGCCACTTTGAAAGCAGATCAATTCGGTACTTGTAAACAAAATTTTATAGTAGTTAAGTGATGAAATCAAATAAGAGAAACACCTTTTGTTTTCAATGAGTTGATTTGTCGTAGATTGATCAATTATGTTCAAATCAGTCATCATAAAAATAAAACAAACCTTATTAGATTGACCAAGTTTGTACTAATGCGGATGTGCTTATTTACACCAACGTGACAACCAAATAAGTGGAAAGTTAAAAATGGGAAAACATGACAAATTAACCATAGTTCTGTAGACAAACAGAAAACAAAGTTATCTCACAAAATACATGGTCTCAATTAATCATCATGAATTAGGGACCAAAAAAATATGGAGCCTTAAAAACTGTTTTTTCATTATAACTCCATGTAATGCTAAATACCAGCTTATTCAATATTTTGATGTGTACAAGAATTGAAAATTTTGATTTTAATATATAATGGATGAGCTTGCCTTGGTAATTGCAATATTTTTAGTAGTTCCAAGATTGATAGGCACATTAGCATGGATATGCTAATTGTTAGGTAAAGGCAACCCTTTGAGGAAAGCTCTGAACAAAGTGAGTGACTCTGATGGAGAAGTGTATGGAACAGTATGTGATGCTCCCCTCACGGTTCCATAGATGAGAACGGTTTGGTTCTTGCCATTTATTTGTTGCCCATATGCTTGAGTCCATCCTGCAACCTGTTTCAGTCAATGAAGCTTTGATTATATTTCATATTTATTGATTTGACAAAGATTTATTCCTTGGTTCGTGATCTAGGTACTGCTGATGTAACTCACCTGTTTTTTATCATACCATGGCCTGTATCTTAGGAGTCTGAATAGTTTCAACTCCTTAGCCAGATTGTCAACAATGGTTCTTGTGCCTGTAAGTGGCACCTGTGCATCTTGATCTCCGCTGTAAAATTAATAAATTTTTTAATGAGTACAAATATTACAATTCCTAGAATATTGTGGGCATTAATGAATAATTTTCACCTGTATAAGAAAATGCGGATGCTACTCAATAGAAGCTTGGCAAGCACTGGCCTTATGTCACTTGCCATGTTGTTTTTTTGATAGATAAGTGGCCTGAGATTTGAAATGGAATTAATCGATATGAATTTCTAGATAAAGAGTTTAAAACTTAATAGAAAGTGTATCTGCATACATAGATTATGAGATTTGAAACAAGATGAACCATTTATATTTTAGTGCAAGAGCTTTCAATCATGAAATGAAATGTGCTTTGAGATGTCTTCAAAAATCAATTGCTATCTTTTATAAACCATGAAAAAATACTGCTATAATAATTTCTTTTAAACACGAGTGCCATGGTTACAAACTTACAAGAGCATAAGAAATGTTGTGGAGTAACCCATTACACAAATAACCTAGTTAAGACTGATTAAAGTACAGATTATCTTAATGTACAGTGTAGTCTTTGACCAGAAGCAGACAAGTAACCTAGCTAAATGAGCATTTGAATGCATGCGATGTTTTAAGTGGTTTTCCAATTTCATAGATCAATTTCTATTTCATGAGCACTATGGAACCACCCACTTCACCATTGTTTAGGTTATCGCTAATATCAATTTATCTTGCATTGGAAAAAATGCTGTTTACACTGAGAGGTGTTACTACAATGGCAGCAAGGAGTGGATTGTAATGGCAGGTGTTCACAAAAACCCCCTAACTTTAATTTGATGGCTATTTACATGAAATCGAAAGCTTCTGGACTAGAACTCTGTAGGAGTTTTTTGTCTTAATGTTCGGATCACACTCCATGGATCCAAAACATTGAGACAAAAAAATCCTACAGAGTTTTAATCCAGAAGCATGGACTGTGAAAATATCACATCTCTAGGCTATTTACATGTCAAATTATATATATAGCAAAATAGTGTACTAAGCAGGTTAAATAATGAAGCCGAAACAGTTCTCAGATCAACTACATAATCTCATCGAAAGACCCATAATTGCCGAAACCCAGGTACATTTACACCTGGAACAGCTAGACCCTACCACAGCATATCAGATTTATAGTAGTATGTAAGTAGAAAAATCAACAAGTTTATGACTAGTAGCCAGATTGCCAACAAAGTAAAACATAAAACAGTACAAATTTTCAGCCACATTTTCTGCATCATCAGAAAGCTCAATAATCAGCAATTCATTCCTTCCAATATTTGCCTCATTAGGCAGTGCAGGGGCCACAATGACGTTCTGTTGTTAAGCTTCCTGACTAATCTGAGTGCCACTAACAGGATTCACTGAAACCTCAATATATCTATGAGTCCTTTCATAATCAATAGGATTCTCATCAATGTTGCTCGGCTCCTTTTGTTCCCCACCATTTTTCTTCATATCTGGCCATTGCTTAACATGCATTGTTGGATAAGTGTTGTATATTTTCGATGATTAATAGTTCGAATAGGATCAACCTTGCTAGTGATCGGAAAATTGTGAAGCATTTTTTGGGAAAAAAATCTGGTTGTTATTTTGGGTTTTTTCTACTTTCCCCCATGTTTTAGAGCACTCATGTTTATCTTTTGCATGATATCATGCAATGTGTAAAACCACTTTTGATTTACGTGATTTTATGCAATGTGTAAAACCGCTTTTGATGTGCCTATTTATATCCGCACATGCTTAAGGGTGAAGGAGAGATTCATTATTGTATTGAGAATGGTTTGAGTTTTTGCAATAGTTGAAATTTTTAGTGTGCTGGGTTTTTTTGTGTTTGCTTTCCATTTATTCTGTTTTGTTTTAGATTGTATATACACTACTTTTATTGTACAGGTTTATTGAGATTTTTTTTTCCTCTATATGAGTAATATCAGTCTTATGAAGGATTATCATCCTATAGTCCAGTGGTCTTTAAATTCTTTCAAAATGTCTATATATATATATATATATTCTATTTTAATTTTAATAATTAAAATAGAACATAATGTAAAAGATATAATTTAAATACAATAATGATATATTATTTATATATAATATTAGTTTAACTATAATTACTTAATAGAATAGAATAATTAATAATTAATTAATTTATAATTATATAAGTAATATATTATTTTAATTATATTATATTTGATATATGTGGATATCTTTTAGATAGATGTATTTAAGATATATATACTAGTTTATTTGCATTAGGAGGTATTCTATAGTGGGAGCTAGAGTAGGGTGAATGTCATGACACGTCGTTCTACATTTTTGTTTTGTGAGGTGGTAGAGCCTTATTTAAGGCTAAGGCCTTGTTTTTTTTTGGAGGGGGGGGGGAGGTTAAGAAAAAGTGTAAATAAAAAATGGTAAGAATAATTAGAAAATATGTAATTACACCAAAAACATACACCATTAAAGCAGGTATAATAATTTACAAATGTATGAAACAAATTGTATGATTAAAAACAATTTAAGCTACCCGATAATGGGTTGGTATGGCGGTGGGGATGTTTGAGTAATGATTGTCAAGATGCGTGGGAATTTATTGCCTTGCATATGTGGTACTTTGTAGCTTCGTTTAATTATGTCAATTGCGGGTTGTTCAAGCTATTTCCAATTGTCTCTTCTTGTACAAGTGTGGGATTCTTGTTGATGGTATCTCTTGCAAGGTGTAATTTGAGCTATTTCTACGAATGTTCTTTGTGATAAATGTAAGGCTTTTCATTGGAGTGGCTTGGGCCTGTGTAATTTGCCTCGGCCTCCCTTTTTCATAGGCTCTCTTTTCGTGGATTATGCAGTAATTAAAAAAACAAAAACAATTTAAGCAATATCTTGCAGTATTACATTATTTAGGAAATACTTCTATTTTTAAATATAATATTTACATTCCCATTCAATTAGAGTATAAACAGGAATCTAGGGTAAAGGCACATCACTTTGTCCTAAGACACATTAAACCCTCCTTCATCCTGTCTTATTTTAAATTGAATAACCATTTTATTATTTTTATTTCACTATAAATAACTGTTTTGTCATTGAACAACATGGGAACCCTTATGACACAAAATAGAGTTTGTGACTATGCCCTTAAAGAATGAAATCAATGTTAAGATGAAACAATATTATCAAATGAAAAACTTTTGAATTGCAAAAAGAATTGGGAATGCAAGCAATATACCCCCCACATAAATTCCATTGATAAGGGAGGTTGGTTGTATTGGCATGAAGTGCTTTTTGCACCTCCGGAATGTTTAGATAAGTCAATATCTTATCTTCAATGCAGAGATCAATTCCATGTATTTTCTGCAAGCTCTGATGAGAAACAATAGCCAAGCAAAGTGAGATCCAAGAAAATAGTGTAAAGCAAAAAATATATAACAAAATCATTTAATTTTGATCTTTGCCAAATTGAAATTATATTCCCTATAATATTATTCTATAACCATTGGGGTCACTTTAATTATTAATACAATATATGATTATAATTGAGGGTTTTTAATTGTAGAAGGTAAAGGGGAATAAGAGGAAGTGGTAGTAATTCTGAAAAGGGGAATATTTACTTTCTATGCTCTCACCTACCTTGTACTTGGCTAATTAAGTAACCAGTTATATATTTTAAATTCAAAATTGGAACGGACTGAGAATCACTATACACAAATTGTTGAGGCTATATGTTTGATTAAGATTGTTTTCGGCCAAGTGACATTAGGAACTTTAGGTTCTCGATTGACAGGTAAAGAAAGTCAAGGCACTGGATCAATAGATTAAAAATTTGAAGGGCACCTAATCAACTTTAGACACTTAGCCTAGTATGATATTGATCCCAGTGATGCCCATATCCCATTCTCTAGTTAATGATGGACAATGTGTGGTAGTGATGCACATATTTTCATACTCTTATCAGTGATGGACTATATTATAGTGATGCCCATATTTCCATACTGTTATAGTAGTGCTATATATATTTATATTTAGTTGGTTAAAAATTTGTACGATTGGCCATGATCTAGTATAAGGTGCAATGTTGTAATAACTCATTTTGTGGAAAGCATAGTTATAATGCAAGCCAACCTAATTAGGTTAGGTGCAAGTGGATTATCTATGACATATATTATCTCTTCTCAGCTACTCTTCAGGCAAATGGTGTTTGGGCTTGATAGATTTTTTACCAATTGATTAAAGAAGATGGAGGGCAAGGTTGTTTTCCGGTTGAAAAGGAGGGCAAAGGAGGCTGGTCAATGAATTTACCATAGTATGAATCCTCCCTTGATCTCTTGATGATATTGCCTGTGTTGAAAGATCAGATAAACATGCACCTAATGTGACATCATGTATATCCACTGCATCTCCTATATCAGCTCTTATATTGTTGTTCACATCATTACAAGCTTGTGACCATTTATCTTGATAGTATTCATTCAAATATCTTGAGTTGTTACACACAGTTTGGTCCATAAAGTATGTAATATCTGATATCAAACCATGTGACCACAAGTATTCTCCATTGTTAACACTTATCTCGAAATCCAGAAGGGGATTCCCTAGCTGCAAACACCAATTTAGGATCCATGATGTCAATTAGGGGTTATACGTAAAGTTGGATACATATGGTTAACATAAACATCAAGCAAAATTTTCTTTAATAAAATACTTAAATTCTGAAATGATTATGCAAGATCAGACATACAAGTATTGCTTTTAGCTTGATGGGTGTGATGCTTGGCCTTCTGTTGTAATCCACGACAAGAGTTGCCAATAGAGGCACATAGTGTCCTGCAGTAATAATATTAGAATTAACAAATTCTTCTACATGTATTTGATATCATTTCCTTCATTGACCCATCTTTCATTAGTAGTGATTAAGATAAATCCTCTCTTATGAGCTAGAGTGGTCCACCTGACAATCGTTGCATCAGGTTATATGCATAGTATTCTTGGGAATTTATGTAGGTGGCATTGAGACAAACCAGATGAATAGTTCTACAAATTCATAGATTCTCAAGAAAACTGCGAGCATAACCTTTTTTTATGAGTACCAAGTGAACTATTAATGCTCATGAATGATGGGTTCTTGTGATGCACTATAAATGAAAGAAGGGTCATTGATGCAATAAGTGCCAAGTGAACAATTCAAGCTCCCAGGTGATGGATTCTTGTGATTCTGTGAATGACTAAGATGGGTCATTGATCAATGATTCATTTAATTGTAAAGGACGATATCTAATAATCCATTTACTTATTAAAAATATTAGAGCTGATAAATAAGGCAACGGAATGTCAAAATGCTTGGACAGATACAATCAAAGAAGATGGGAGCATACCTGCATAGCTCTCTCCTGCTAAGTAAAAATCTACATCCTTAAATTCAGGGAATTTTGCCAACCAATTAACAAGGAAAGCCAAATTGCCTTGAGCTGTAACATTACACATGCCATGATTATTCCTAGGCATATTTTTATATCTAGGATTATTATGCTGCTAAGTATGCACTCAAAACATATACTACAATGGCCTTAGATCAAATGCAGGGGACACAGCACACCATACCAGATAGTGTATCATTGGAATTATAGTCTGTACTAGTATTGGAATATGAGAATCCCACTCCTACAGGGCTCTCTACATACAGCATGTTTGATTCTGTCAACAAAATATTTAGATATCAGCTACAAGATCCTTGCAAGGAGAATAAAATGTAAAGGCAAAGGTTTTTTAAGGTTGCTGCCAAAACCCCAGAGATAAATCTTGCTTATGAGAATCCTCCATTTGGAAGTCCATTAGGGAATCTTGTACATTGTTCAAAATTTTGTACTTGTGAATTTCCACCTCATAACCAAGCTTCCAAGCAAACCAGACCTTGCCGGCTATGGCACAACTTAATGAGTATTACCTTTATTCCAAGAGTATTGATTTTTCACCAAAAGGCCTCCATTAATGGGCTTGAGAGGACCATGCTCCATGAATGCTCCATACCCAAATGATGAACATCCAGGCCCTGCAATGATTGGACTAATTCAATACCATCTAATGACAATGTAAACACTAACACCCACAAGCAGATAGATGTATCTATATAAAAACAAATCAATTGTTCTTACCTCCATTAAACCAGACAGTCAATGGGCTAGATGTAGAATTGTTCTCTGCCTCTACAAAGTAATAAAACAAGGCTCTCCCATTTACTTCATCTGTGGTGATATAACCACTATACTGTTTGAAGCTTAGATCTTGTGTTTGGCCTGGCAACTTGGGAATCAGATCAGATTCAGGGGCACCTAAGGCAACTTGACATATACTAACTACGGATAAAAGTAATACCGTACCCAATTGCAATAGTTTGGGGAATACTCCATACCCAAGTCCATATTCCATACTGAAAAGTTAAACAGTTAGTTCACTCCAAGAGGCTTCTATGACCGTGCACTAGGGATTCCGTTTAGTTAGTTGCTATGTACCTAGTGTAAACCAATTAACCCATCAAATTAAATGAAACCATCATCGCATATAAGTGTTGAGTGCTTTAAGTTAAAAAAATGAATAGCCAACAATTTTGGGAAGCTGCAGGTGCCACCAAAAGTGGGATCAGGCACAGGAGATTATGCAGATTTGCATCCTCCTGTTTTCCTTCTAAGATAGGCGATGGCTGGGAACACACTCTATCAGATTGCTCTTCTATCAAGACCCAGAGACATCACTGGCACAGAGATTGTGAACATCAGTTGTTATTGATGTGAGCGACTGATATGTGACTGCAGGGTGGACGGTTGTTTGGCTGTTATGGCCGCGGTTTTGGTTTCTGGACAGCCACCCTTTGGCTGGGATTTTGCAGCCTATTGTTGTAATTCTAACTAAAAAATCTTGGGTCCCAAAAAACAAAGTGAGATCAAGTGTGCAGGGATTCTATAAGCAAAAGCTGATAGAAAACTTCACGTGTTTGAATTTTTTTTAATTTTCTTCTTAAAAATTATCATGCGGATTGGACTGTGCCGCTTCTTTTTAGAGCAAAAGAACCACTTGCGGCTTTATCCGACACATTAATTTACACTACCCTCTGACTGGCATAGAAAGATTCAACTGCATATTAATTTATGCCACCTGTTCCCACTGTCGTAGAAATATTCAACCGTTGTGTAGCCTGAGTCTTAGCCGTGTAGGCAATTCTTTATCCCATCCATTACAGTCAAACGTGGGCTCTTTTTCTTTTTATTGTATTTAATGCTTCACGGTACAGAGATTCGAACTTGGAATGTACTTGTGCCCACTATATAACTTAGGGCTTTTTAGCCGCTACAGCAACCTTATTTCGTATCCCGTATCCTGTGAAGTGTGGTTGTGTTGTAGATATATCGGTTATTTAAGTGTGGGACCTTTCAATATACTCAGGTCTCACACTTAAATACTGATGGGTTAACTACAACCCATCAACACTTTAAGCTCTTCCAGTTCCAACCTATAGGTCATTTGTGTGTGGGACCTCCCAATATACTCAGGTCTCACATCTAAATAACTGATGTATTGACTACAACCCATCAGCGCTTTAAGCTCTTCCAACCTATTGGTCTGGTCTGGTCACAGTAATCGAAAACTTTAAATTTAAAATTTGTATGTTGTATTCAACATATCGGTTATTTATGTGTGGGAGTTGCCAATACACCTGGGTCCCACACTAACTGGTGTGTAGACTACAAGGCATCAGCACTTTAAACTCTTCCAGCCTAGGGGAGAGGACCCAATTGCTGAGCATGTTCTAATAGGTGTGATAGTATTTGTGTATTTAAGGTCCAATATTTCTAAAAGTTTAGCACTAATAGTTTGAACTTTAAGGTTGTTAATGTTACTATAAATACTTATAATTGAACAAAATGTGCTCATTAGATTTAAAAAACAACCAATCATGTGATGCCACATCAGCGCACCAACAAAACATGACTTAATGTGTAATGTCCCCTTCTAGCACACTGAAATTTTCCACAAACTTGCACAATTTCGACTTAGTAACAGAGAACATTAGAATCTACTTAATCTTTATTTTAACAAAGAATCATTAAGACTATATTATGTAAGATCATATTCACATTATATTTCATATAATTCTTTTTATCCTTATTCATTATAACATTCCTCATTAATAACTACATCCAAATATGTGTTATTCCTTTATATTATTGGTTCACGACATGTCTTGTGAGGGACTTATGGTAGGCTCTTACGTTAACCAGCTCTAGATCACCAAGCATGATTTCATTAAAGAAATAGTTCCATCTCTTACGGAGGCCCAAAGGTTTCACTTCCACCCCAAGTTCTTCACCATTTGGCTCGTGGGATTTCACTCACACACGGAGTACCTCATCCAGACGAGAGTCACCATCCGTAGAGCCAAATTAACTTTTACAAGTTCTTCCAGGCCCAAGGATTTCACCCACACACGGGGTTCCTCATCACTTGGTCGAGGGACTTACATCCAGTCGAGAGATACCTGGGCTAAATTAAACTATTTCAACTACGTCATACCTTAGAGGTGATAGAGGGGTTAAAGGGAGAGCCTAAGTCAGCTCCAAGCATGTCATAAACTTGTCTTTGTTCATTTCTTAAATGGCATAATTGTTCTCATTATCCTTTACACAAGATGTCTTATATTAGGCATTGATTATTTACATTAAGCCATTAAATACATTCATAGTTTGTCTAAGTTAGTGCATCATAATTATACATATTAACTCGACAGTCATAATCAGAAATGTCAACATTATTGCTTCCTATTATTAATCTAAAACATCTTAATCTATACACATACTCTATCCTTATTACCTTCTATTATGCTATACATATGGCTTCATTCTATCATTTATATACATGATTCTATCACATTTATATCTATGTTTCATTCCCATATGTATTCAGATTTCCTTATTCCTATATTTCTATCTATTCATATTATTATTCATGTTCTATATACATATTTAATGATGGTAATATATTTCCATCATTATTATGATTTTTAAGCAATCTTTACTATCTATATTCATATCATTATACTACAGCATTTATATTGTTCAATCTAAATATATGGAAGAGTGCGTACCTGCTGAGGATGCTTTTAGATCTGTATATTTCTCCTTATGTCTTTTATTGGTGCCAACTCCAATTGAAAGTGATCGTTGCTATGCTTGTTCTTTTATTTCTTATACCACTGATGCCCAAATCCCAACTCCTATTGTATATTGTTATTCCCTCCGCATGTCTTGAGAGGAGGAGATCGGGCCCCTTATAAGGTTTACGAGGGGTCTTATCTTCTAAGAGACACAGCGATTCGTTCGCTGTTTATTAGTGTTCTCTTTAAAATGGGATCGGGGGAGGGGGTCCGTTTAGGAATCCCGATCCTAATTTGAAATTGTATATGATTATTATATTAATGCTAATATATTATTATATTAATATATATATGTATACTCATAACTATTATATTAAATACTAATATTATATATATATATATATATATATATATATATATATATATATATATATATATATATATTGTATTTAGTTTATATTTATATTTAGATAATTTAATCATAATATTATCTTATGATAATTATGATTATTTATTAAATCACTATTATTAAAATATTCATATAATAATAATATTATTTTAATAATACATTATTTTGAATTGTACTTTCGTCGTTTCTTTATCATGATGTTTAAATCTTTAATTTAAACGACATTTTTTAATATTGGAACATGACATAATGCACACCTATTGGTCCATCGTTTTTTTGGGGGAACTATTGAACACCTCAACAAAAAGGGTACTGATGTGGCATCATATTTGATGATGTAGCCCTAAAACCTTAGTTATAAGAAGGGGCCTTGCCAAATAAACTGCTGTAAAATTTTTGGAATGATTTGAAATTGAAAGATGTGAAATTAGGGTGCTCAACGACTAAATCCTCTCCCCTATTGGGCTAGCCATAGTAATCCAAAACTTCAAATTCAAGAACTATTAAGCATTAAAGTAGTTGCCACAAATCTGATTTTGTTGATTTTCAATTGCCGTGGATTTGTGTATGCCACAAAGAGCTTTATCTTGATTGTCTCACGTTATCTCTATTAATTGTAAAATCCACGTCAATATTCATATCCAACCCAAAAGCTTCCAACAAATTTTCAAGTTCAAATTTTTTATTTTTTATTTTATTTTATTTTTATTTTTATTTATTTATTTATTTTTAACTAGGAGGGGAGGCCACTATTGGGGAGTCACGCAGTGGCTCAAAGGTTCAGATTTTCAGATATCCTCCTCCTTATGTCTTATCGCGGATTTGTACTCCACCATGGAAACCAAGGTAAATAGCATGATATGGGACGATGTTTCTTGTAATATATATAGATGGTAGAAATGATTTCGCTCGTCCGTTTTTCTGAACCTTCATCAATCTCGTTTGCGAACATTTGGGGGAGTTTTATCCATGCTTCTGGTTTCGTTACGCGAGGTATTCGAAGGATATGAGCGGCAATACTACGAACTCTCTACAAATCTCTCGCAGAAGTGCCTCTCCTGAACAGAGTTAACTACTTTAATTGCAATTCATCCATGTAAACAAACACGCCTTACTTTTTGACCCAGACTTTTATGTCCATGGATTCCCTTAAGATTTTTGCGCATTTCATTTTTTTAATAATTGATTGATGCGATTTCCGGATGTAGCGTGGAAAATTGTGAGGTCTTAGAACATGATTTCTGGAAAATTGACACAAAAGTCTTGTACCGTCATTTTCGATCACACAAGGTGATTTGAAACGCCAATAAAAAATCTGCAATGGAGGTCTTCCCCATGCGCCTCATAAGTGTAAGAATTCTACTTGGAATAGGGACTGAAAGCGATTCTTTGGTTTCATTCCATCTGCAGTTAAAAGAATCTCGAGATCGTTCATTTTCACGTTTTGTCATGGCAGACCTATGCATCGAGTAGATAGAGAAGGAACAAAGAACGCACACATATATTAATCAGGATAGGAGAGATTGCAGAGCTAGGGAGAGGAAGTTGAGGGCCTCATGGCTTCCCTCGAATGGGATTTTTGGCATTTATGCCCATTTCGATCCCATGTTGTTCTCCGTTCAAAAGGATTTTAACATATTTGAAAAGCAATTAAAAGTGTCAAGTCTGTCAAAGGGTCCTTTGGGGCTGGGCTTAAACAGCACACACTAAGCTTTGATTTTGCTTAGGTGGCTGGTGGGCCCCTCTCTTATTGACACATTAACAAAATAGAGTAAGAGAAAGGGTCCACCAGCCATCTAAGCAAGTCAAAGCTTAGTGTGTGCTGTTTAAGCTCAGCCGTCCTTTGGTTTGTTGACGAAGTTGAAAGGTTTTATATGACTCCACTACGAATCAAGTCTCGTTAAGTGCAAGGCCCCCATCACCATAAGGGATGAGGTTGGGATTGTGCCCCCGGAATGGAATTCCCTCACTCCTTGGCTCTGAGCCGAAGAGGCTTAGCCTAAGGTTCATGCTCTCGTATCAAGTAGCAAAAACGATCTTGTGGATGATCTTCATCCAAAAAAAAAAGTGTGAATCCTGGAGAAGGGGGAAGTGTGTTTAACAAGAAAAGTATGATGGTGCCATGATCTATGGAAATAGCATTGCTCAACAAGAGAGGTAGGTTATTTATGGAATTTAATATCTGCATTCAGAAGAATATGATGAAAAACTAGAAAGACATTGATTGAACAATCAAAAAATACCATCACTTGAATTTTACAGTTATTTGATTAATTGCATTGATAATGATGGGGAGCACACAGCGGGGAATGCAAACCGAGTCACAATTTCCTTACAGTCGGCAAGACCTAAGAAACGAGCCACTAATACATCTCCATCGGCCAGACAACCGTCGTCGGAACGACTTCCTCAAGTCTTACCGTGACCAAACTTACACCAATAGCTGACTTTACTTTCGGCGAGATATCGTAGGACTCACACCAAGTCTTTCAATTCTCCATCGTCAGCGAGTCCTCTTTTATTGGCCAAGTCTTTCGTCCTTCTGCCGATACCCCGATGGTTGTTAAGTTCCCTTCGTCTTAACCGTAATGGCTTCCGCCGGTTAGACGTGACCTTATCGGTATGACTCTTCCCGTCGGCAAAACTCTTAACTTGTCTTCCGATGCCACAACTCTTACTGATGGCATTTACCTTTGGCGTGACTTTCCTTGTCGGTGAGCACTTGCAATCTTTGGCCGAAGCGTCGATGAACTGACACCCTCGGCGAGACTTGTTCTGTCGGTGAAACCTACTCCGGAGCTGCCGATCACCCCGATATCACCTTTGATCTTCACTCATCGGTGAGACATTTACTATCGACCACCTTAGGGTTTTCTACACCGTTACACTGATGCACAGTTTGCCTTCTCCGAACCCTAGCACATGGAGATGCTAGGTCAACCTACTGTGTGAAACGCTCTGTATGGATCTTTCGCACCGCCGAACAATGAAACGAAATAGAAAGCAAAAACAAATATTTATACAACGAAGCCATTCCGCTGATTTCGACAGAAATCGTACCAGCGGAATGCTTCACGACGACATACAACAACAGTGGAAAACACAGAAGAATGGAAATCTACAGCTATACAAATTTACAGTTACAGGAAACGGAAATCAATTTGACAGAACATAAGACTTTATTTCTTTTGAGCACAATACACCATTGCATTCACACCCTTCTTCAATCTGATTACCCTTTTTATTTGGTTCATTCCTCTAGGTATTTATCAACTCGCCCTGAGGAATGCCAAACCAACTCCAAGCGGCTGGGAGACAACCGTCTAAACAACCTCCAACTGCCCTACTGTCCTATTTTTGGCATTATGCGATTACAATTTGACAAATGTGCCCTAAGTCACTTAGGACTTACAAAATGAACCTAGACACAAACTGAAATGACATGCATTGGTCAATAGACCTTATTACAAAAAGAAAACAAGACTTTCTAGGTGCTCCTGCACCAACCCCACACTCCAAAGTCGCTCAATATATTATTCAGGAATCAAGAAAATTACAATATACTTGCAGAGCAAGCTTTCACATGAGTATAACCAACCAGAGATCTAGGAGGTAACTCAACATCTATAAGACTCTTATACACAACCTCCATCTCAAGCTTCTGATATATAGGAGATACAATACAGTAAACCGTCAATGGTAATTACAAAACCATGAGCCAAAACCACCCAAAAGTGGCGTCCAAATTATCTCCAATCAAAGATGCCTTGTGATGTGCCAAATCATACACCAACACGTGTAACTCTCCCCTTTACAGCTCTTCTGTGTCCAACATGTTTTTACATTTCCCAAAAATAGGAGGTCCAACTTTCAGAGGTCATAACTTTTGATCCGGGTGTTCGATTGACGAACTGTTTAGGGACCTCTAAGTGCCTCAAAACTGAGTTCGAAATTTTTTCAGTAGTTTCAAAAAATAGAAACTTTAATATCTCGCAATCCAGGTATGATCTTTAGTCGAAACTCACCGGAGATGTTTACTTAGCAGTTCCACACCTTTTGGAAACATTTTAGGTCCATCCGAAATCAAATGTAGAGTTACTAAAAATAGTAAGTCCTGCCATTTTTAGCCCTTTTGGAAACATTGAAAGTTCTAGACCACTCTTCAAGATAAAGGGTATTCGAAAAGACCAAAACTAGGAAGAATAGTAACCTTTCGTAGTTGCAAGGTTGAGACACTTTTCCTAATAGACTGTTGCTGGAAAAAATTAGCAGTCTTCTAGTAGAACATTCATTAGTAATAGATGAGTGCTAAGTCTTCAGAAAATGATAAGAGCAACTTCTGCACTGCCAATAATCACTAGTTCTTGGGCTTTCTTTTGTAAATCATTTATAGAAGGTCATGTGGCAGTTTATGTTGTTTTCTATCCTTTTTCTCTTAATCTTTCTTTGGCCCATGTTTGTATAAGGTGATTGTTCCACAAAATTCAAAAAAATATTGCAAATGAAAATAAAGATCTAAAGCTTAGCCATTAGCTATTCGTTTTCAAAAAGTAAGATACAAAACTTTGCAACCTCCACCAAATTGTTATTCTTCATGTAGAATAAACTTGTCTTTTATTAGATGTGTTTATAAAAAAAACTTTTCAAGATATGTTATATGGATTGAAGTTGTAAGGATTCTCCATAAAAGAAAAATATAGTTTACATTTAATTATAGTTTAATAAGTAGGCTTCAAGGAGATATTATTCAAAGAAAATAAAATGTGTGTTTAATAACATTTTTATAATGATAAATTAATTTAGAATTAGTATTGTTAAATAAATAATTAAGAATAAGAGTTAGGATGTGCATTTATTTGAATTAAATTTAAATTTATATAATAAATAAAACTAATCAATTTTTAATTTGATGTTAATGTTGAGTTGAATTGATTTGTATTTGTACCAAGAAATTAGGATCTATAAGTCCAATGTATTAGAGATGGTCAAAACATTTGTTTTGTACCTATATTTTTAATGTATTTGTATACTTATACCTTACATTTGTATCTTCATTTTTGTTTATGTTGGTTTTAGAATTTGATAGAGGATGGTTGTTTGCCGCCTCTTAGGCATGGTTAATTGTTTATGTTGATGTTAACATGTTTGAGGATGGTTAGTTATCACCTCTTAGATGTACTTTTTGTATATTTTATAGGTTTGTACAAATATACTAAAACATATTATAGTGATTAACTTGTAAAGCTTTCATTTTTATGTGCTCATAGATTTAGAAAATTATATTGTTAATTTTCAACTAACATGATAGAGGATAGTTGTTTACCACCTTTTACATATGGTAAAATGTATATGTTGATATTAACATGTTAGAGCTGCTAACTTATTGAATAAAATTGTTGAGGATGCTTGTTTACCACCTATTAGGTATAATAATTTATATATTTGTTAGAACCTAAAATGAGATTGATGTCCTCATAAATCTATGGAAGCATATTGCTAACTTACAACTAACATGATAGAGAATAGTTATTTACTACTTCTTAGATATGGTTAATTGTTTATACTCACACTAATATGTTTGAGGATGGTTACTTACCACCTCTTAAATGTACTTATTGCATAATTTTTTAAAAGAATTCTACTCAATGGGTTTTTAGGGCATCTTGTTCTAATTTATATATTTAAAATTAGTATGAATGATGATAGTTGCTTACCACCTTCTTTGTGTAATTATTTGTATATTGGGTTTTGAAAACTTTATGTGAATATTTTGGTTTGGTAGAACAATTGTAATATGGTATTTATTTATAGGCTATGGCAACACTTTGACCACCTACAAAGGTCATTGAAATTTCTAGCACAAATAATGATGCCAACATAGGTAACCTAATTTGAACAGTGGATGGCTCACTCACTAATCTTGACTTGTGTTCAAGTGCTACAAGTACTAGCCTTGATCAAAGAGATGTTCAATGCCTTACATCCACTATTTCACTCAAATACTATAAGATTTTCCAACAAATGAAGGAAACAAATATAACTACTCTTAATGTACAAGAACAAGATGTTCAATCATTGTAAGAAACTTTGAATGATTTACATTATACATGCAAGAAAGTAGATGGATTTTCCAACATCATTATCCAGTTGTTCAACAATCAAAAATTTGAAATAGGTTGTGGTCCTTGTATTAAACATGCACTTGAAAACTATATAGACTATGCAATGTTGGCATAATTATAGTAACAATCTTTTTAGTTGTATACGACCTTGTAGAAAAATAAAATAAATGATAATTATCTTCAATGTTTTGTTTACATGATGTACACTTCACTAAATTAATAAGTTCAAATTTTATTCGTAAAATCATATACAAATACCTACTATTGCTTTCTTTATAAACATATAGATCATTTCCTTCAAATTGGTATGTCCATGTCCATTAATTACGTTTGAGTAATAAACAATGAGTTCAAATATATGTCTAGGTTCCTCTTAAAACTTGCAACAAATTATTCAAACCCTCAACTTTCCTTTCCTTTAATAGCTACAATAAGGATGCTTATCGAAGTTGAAAGCCCAAATTTTATATAGGCTTATTTACATTACATTATGCACCTCACTACTCGTTACTTATTACTCTTCCCACTTGTACTCAGAGACGTCTCACATTCAAGTCTTCCTCAAATGACAAGAATATTGACTATTAGTACAATAAGTAACCTTCTCGAAGGCAAAAGTGATCTTTGTCCTTGTCTCCAAATATTATCCTTGGAGTGTATCTGTTGGA
This sequence comes from Cunninghamia lanceolata, assembly GCA_027924645.1. NCBI lineage: Eukaryota > Viridiplantae > Streptophyta > Pinopsida > Cupressales > Cupressaceae > Cunninghamia > Cunninghamia lanceolata. The sequence goes on from BSBN01000940.1 coordinate 968,024, forward strand.
AAGACAATTGTTGTTGCACCAAAAGATTGACCTATTAATGCCTAATACAACCATTAGAGTCAATGAATCCACAGGAGGCAGTTAAGCCTTGTCACGAACCCAAGCGTTGCACTACATAGCACAAGGAGACCAAGGGCGCACACCTTGCAACAATCCCCCCAACCGAAGTGAGGGGTTCGAACTCGTGACCTAGGCTTTGATACCAATTGTTGGAAAGACGGTTGCCATTGCACCAAAAGATCGACCTGTTAATGCCCGATACAATCGCAAGAGTTAATGAATCCACGAGAGGCGGTTAAGCCTTGTCACGAACCCAAGTGCTACGCTGCACAACACAAGGAGACCAAGGGCGCACACTTTGCAATAGTATCAACCTCATGCAATCTACTAGTTTGAAGTACTGCTTACAACTCTCAAATGGAATGCACTCACATCATGTTGTCCTTCCTAACCAATATAACAACCTTGCTTTAGAAGGTGCTCTCATGAAGGGGTCTATGGTCCAACTAATAGACTATACTTGCAATGTTTGTAACAAAATCATGTATACAATTGCTTTCCTAATTTCATCCATTCTACTATGTTCCTTTCTCCTTGTGTACATTTGGTTGTGTTTTTTCTCTAATTTTTGATATTGCAGGGCTATTGTTATTAGTTCCATGGAAGTAATTTGCTTGAATACAAGCATAATTGGGTCTCCTCTTTACCTTGATCATGCTCTCATTAGCCATTCGTCAATTTGCTCTCAACTTGAGAAGGGATCATCCTCATCTCAACCATGTCCATTAGAAGAAGATTCAAACTCAATCATTACAATCAAAGCATTGACAACTTACAATAAACAATGGTCCATATAGGGTCAAGCATTATCAAAATGCATGCTGCATGAATTTCAATATGGTGAGGTTTATGTGATCTCCAATTGGCGCATTAAAATAACCAACCCTACCTATAACCGATCGACCAATCCATTGGAGATAAACCTCCAATCATCCTCTACAATAAGTCTTAATCCCCTAAACATTAACATACATTAAGATGTGATTGCTTTTGGATATTAATTGTGTAGTGGTTTTTACATCAAGCAATCACATCTTAGCACTATGGATTGTGGAAATTTGATGTCTCTAATTAACATCATGTCCACAACTTCCACTTCAAAATAGTCAAAGACCTTTATTCCATAATTACAAATTCCCTTATTAATTTTATTGGTACACTATAAACCATATCTCCCATATCCACTATACACAAAAGAAATGGCTCTAAAACAAAAAAAGCGAACTACTAGAATTATTGACAAGTTAAGTTTAAGAATTGACATCACACTATGGGGTACCCATTGTGATGTAGATGGTAAACATCTATCTCAAATATGCTTCGAGCCAAACCCTTTTGTCCTAGAAAAATCTAATCGCATTGTCTCATGGAACACGAAAATAATTGATACCATTTTTTCAACTCAATTACTTGTTGACCCAAACCTAATGTAATGTCCTCTTCCTAAATTGCCTTAAAATTACAATTGTAACAACTTAGGGTTAGGGTTATATCTTACCAATATAAATATCTCTTGAATAAGGCTATTCTGAATTTGAATCTTGCAGTCATAGCATAAGAAAACATATACAATTTTCTACACATATATATATTTAATCATGAGGGTTAATCAAGGTTAAATATTGCATTCAAACTCATAATTAATATTACTATTGAGAAATCATATATTCAATTATCATGTAGCTCACTCATTTTGTTTACAACACTTAGCCATAGAAGAGGAGGTACAAGGAGGCATGGCAGGATGCTTTATAACAACAGCTCTCCCTCCAAGCAGTCCCCTCACCATTCTTCTCAGACTGGTGAATCTTAGTGTGCCAATAAACCCTCAACATGGAGATTAGGAAGAAAGAATTTTGCCCTAGGGTGCCCTTATCTGTTTCTCCCTTTTACATGACAATAGGGTGCCCTATTCACTGTTCTCCGTATCTATCAATGTAAGGGTGCCTTTAGTTGTTCTCCATAGTGCACATTTCCCCCCTTCTCCATGTTAACAATTTATTTCAATAATTTTATGTATTTCTAGATATGACAATGATATGCAATAAGTAAATATAATTGACAGTCAATAATGATCTGACCTGATGTATATTCAAGAATGATTCTTATTGATATCCTTTTGTTGTTACAATAATTTATGTCTGAATAAATATCTTTGCAGATGCAGTTCGAATAATCTCTCTTATGTTCAATTATTACCAAGCTTGATTGATGTTCTCTATATATATGTTATTTTCTTATTGTTCTGTCTCCTATATTCCTCTCTCAACACTCACTTCTCAACTTCCATTTATACTCGCTTGGAGAGGGACGACTTACCTCAAAGGGCATGCCATTTCATAAGGAGACGTCTTGTATTTTGGGGAGGCGCCTCTTCATAATTAATTGCCTTTTAGTGTGGAGCGCTTATCATGAGGTCGACCTCCATAATATATATTTATTTGTATTTGTAAATGAGAATGCCAACATGAGGGATCGACCCTTACAAAAAATTGTATTTATTTGATTGACTACTTCAACATACAATTATCGATGCCTGTATATCTTAGATTTACACAATATTCAATCATAATCGCTGTTTATATATGTGTATATATTTGTACCTCCTCTTTTATTTGTTTATATATGTGTATATATTTGTCTTGGTAAATAATCATGAAGTTGGTTGGGACTTAAGCTAGAGGGACATGACACCTAAGAGAAATGCATGCATTAAAGTCTTGGTACACTTCTGAGATTGTCACTCTACCCTCAACATCTTATTTAAGTACAAATATTTCTTCTTATAGCTTTGACAATCAAATGCTTATTTTTGTAGCTCGTGAAATTTATAAGGAAAATGTGAGCATCTCAGAATGTATTTCTAAGAACAGTGGTGTCTTCGACAGATTTAAGTTCTTTTCAATTGCTTCAAAAACACGCACAACTATACCATTAAAGTGGAAACTGACATAGAATATTTCCAACATTGACCCTTAGAGGAAAGCACAAGCGAACATTAACCAGTTTCAACAACAGAGACATTAAACATGAAAGACAAAACAAGAACACAGATTTACGTGGGGAAAACCCTTACGGGTAAAAAAACCCCACGCTCCAAATCACAGAGCCATTGTATTATTCAGCAACCAAACAGTTACAATACATTTACAGGCTCATACCCTTTACAGGAGATTAACATCTTGTTCCTTCTAAAGAATATCTGATAGTATAACCCTGCACAAAGTTCTCCAGCACTCGGTTGATTCTTCATACTATTATCGTGCCACAAATAGCACACAGTACAGAACTTCACCTTCTCGGCCAGAACCCTTTCACCTGAACTCTGTTTACACTCTCTCCTCAGTCCCTTTACATACTGTTAACATGCTGCGTACAACATACAGCATAGGACTTCACAGAAGAAGAACAGAGTTTTCCAGATTGATCGTCTCTCTCTCTCTCTCTCTCTCTCTCTCTCTCTCTCTCTCTCTCTCTCTCTCTCTCTCTCTCTCTCTCTTTGTTCCCAATTGCTTTTTAGCAATTCAATCGACTCCTCATGCAACTAATCGTTTGTTCCAACTGCCCAACATCGCCAAACTGTTTGTTGTCTTCCAACCGTCCAAACTGTCAAACCATTCGCATATCCGTGAGAAACTTTTAGTCCCACATGCATCCAACATCGGTCGCTTTTCCAGTTAATATACATGACCACACTGAAGTCTATCGTCGGCACTTTTGTCGCTGACGACCCCAGTCTAACGTCATCGGTGTAATCCAAACCATCGGCCAACACTCCATTCACTCCGACGGTTCCATGTCCCGCCGATACCAAGCCTTCACCCTTCGTCGGCGTGACCTCTGCCATTGGCCCAAACACTTTACATTGCTCTGACATAAGTTCTTACGCCAATGCCAAACTCCATCGGGGTAACTTAAGACTATCGGAGCTACAACCATGAGCTAAGTCGATGACCGAACTCATGCCGATAGGCATATGTCGTCGGTGAGATCTTGCGTATCGGCCAAAGGTTCATTACTGCCGCCGATACAAGAAAGTCTGCCTGATAGCCCTTAGTCAGTGTAACATAGCATAACACATATCAGTTGAACCTAGCGAGTGAAGTTCAAGCCTTTCATCGAGGAGACAAGATCATCGGAGTGATGTCTTCAGCCAAACTCGATGGCTATAGTCAAGCCGATGGACCAATGAACCACTGAACCGATGAAGCAATGCCGCCGAACCATTGAACCAATGAACCAATGCCGTTGAACCAAGGAACCTTTGAGCTATTGAACCTGTAATCTGAGTCACTAGTACTCAACATTCTCCCACTTGACGAAGGAATTATAGGAAACCATCAATGCTCCAAGTCACAAAACCAAGCTGATACTGCCTCCAGAAACAAGATAGACCATTAGCTAGAACAAGAATCAGAAAGCTGACTGCTCCCATCCAACTGAACCAAAAACCTACTTGACTGAAAATAGCACCCACAGCTAGTGCTAAAACATCCAATCACTCATACCTTGAAGGTATGAACATCAGTAGACTCATGCCACCTACACATACACCCATCAACTGCAAATATAAGCTCCATGTGTCAACCAGTCAAAAGACCAAACACATCCAAGAAATCCCACTGCATGGGTAATGCAGATTTGAAAAAGATCAAGACATACTAAGTCTACCAATAGCATAACATAGAAAGTGTAAACATCATGTAGTACCAAGGAAACATCCACCATGATATGCAAAAATCTGTAAATCAATAACCTGTACATCTCACCACCAGTCTAGAAATCTCTCAAGTTCTTTACACCCAACAATGAAAGAGATAACAGAACCTCCATGTCATCACCCAAAAGCGTAAGTGAAAACACATGATCACAAACTAGTGATCACTTCAGCTCTGAACAAAACCTCAAAACAATGTAATGTGAAACACACCATCAGAGAAAATAATTGAGACCAAGAGAAACACTGCACATCATATACCTGTAGACGATCCTTCTACATACACCTCTGAATGCTAATTGTGTCAAGTATGATCTCCTTCAAAAACATCCCAAAGAGAATAGCATAACAACACCCAACAAACATTCACTCTCAAGAGATCAAATTTCAACATATGTAATCATGCAACTAACATGGATGCAAGCCACTCAAACCAAAGAAGATCAAACTAATCCATTTCCTGTTTTAGGAAATCAACCCATAAGACCATCTCCTAACAATTCTCACCAATGAATAATATCTTAAACTCAAATGCACAAGGAGACTAATCATCCCATCCATCTCTCACAATGAATCCTCCAAAACCATCTATGAGCAGTTTAAGATCCATGTCTATGAAAGAAAGCATAAAACACTTGAGAGAAACAATGGGCAATACCTCTCAAGTTATAAACTGCCGAGAAGACCAAGAGTGGGAATGAGATTGCTCCTCCAGGGTAACCAAGTCTATATAACTTCTCCAAGAGCAATCTCCTCATTGGTCTCTGTTGAACTCACATCCAACCAAGGTAAAGACTCCTTGGACTTCCTGCTGCAAAATTTGAATAAGCACAGCATATACAGTCTCACCTTATTCTCCATGTATCCATGAGTACCTACGAACAATCACCTCATGCTGAACTCCAACTGCATCACTACAACACTATGAGGTAATCGAGCAAATGATAAATGTACCCAAACATAGAGAAGTTACCAGACCACTGTCAAAGCTCCAATCATCTGAATCAGGAACTTATCATGACATCATGATCTTACCATCTCCCTTAGGAGATTCCATGCTTCAGGTGAACTTAACCAAAGTCTCAAGAGCAACATATCATGCCAAAACTCAAATGCTTAAACAAGAGTATATCATGACATGAAACAAACCAAACTCTAAACCAACATCACCTATCAAGCATCACCAACACCTTAGCCAAGAATTTCATGAATCCTCCATGACTTCAAGATGTTACTCATCCTCAAATAGTGCCCCTGCAAATGCGAAAGAACCCTTTTGCAGCAACAGGATCAAAGAGCTCCTCCTAGTGACATCTGCAACACTAAAGAAGATCATTCACCACTAAGTGATGAACACACAGTCAATGCTAAAGCTCCCACTGAACTGTAACAACAGAGCTTTCCAAGCATCCTGACCAAACATCTCCTAATCTGAAAATCCTCCACATTAACATGTCCATGTGACAATAAAACCAAGTGACACCAAGATCTCCAAACCAAGGAAATAAACTATCACTGTCAATAGCTTACACAAACCTATGTATTCAAGCTATACATGACATCACGATACACATACTACAGGTCTCCATAACCAACTATTCAGATACTCTACAACATCCATCCTCTCATCCTGAAACAGTCACACCAATGCACAAGTGACCACAGACAAGGCCAGCTAACAAGTCTGCACAATCAAATAATCAATCTTGTGGATATAGACCGTCCACTTCCAAGTTATCCCACTGCAATCAATAGGCTGTACACACCTAAAAAACTGCATAACTCCTAGATCCAACTATATTGAAACAAGCAAACTTACTATTGCACTAGAAACTGCAAAATGGAGATCTCAAGGGATAGATAACAATGTAGACAACATGACTCAAGCACCAGATTACTTACAAATCTGATTCGCCAAACGTGTCCACACCCAGAGCACCATAGTCAAGAAACCAGAAGCATTACCATAGAAATGCTGAGTGTCATATCACATACCAGCACTCCCATGCAGAGAAAGCATTTCACCTCCTCACACCATGCACAGAGCATGCATGCAAAACTGCAACTATATCATCTAGCAACACCCCAAAAGCCAGGGTCTAGAAATAGCTTAATTGTAGCTTCACAAAACCACAAGTTTTTCTTTTGACCGTGTAAAACCTGCAAAACCACTGTGTTTGAAAAACACCCATGCACATCCATACCCACTTCACATCTGGAAGACCCAAAAGTCTGCAACATAAACTCCATAACAGTTAAACCAAAATAATGGATCATCATGGATATGCATAACCATAGATTTTAAGGAAAAACTATAAAACCCCTCAAATCCAATAAACATGAATCTGAGTCATGCAAGTACAAAATTTCCAATTAAGGAAACAACAGTTCAAGAGCTTCAGGCCCACTTGTAGACCAATCCCTCAACCACCAACATGCACAACTCCATAGCCTACATGTAATCAGAAAATTATGCCTTCCAATACCAGGAACAAAACACCCAGCATAAGCACATACTTCATGGCTGAGCAGTAACACAAACTTCTTCATATCATCAGAGAGCCTCTCACACAGACACCCAATATGAAAGTTATTGCAGCAACACAACCACAAACCAAACCCCATGCAACAAGATTAAATATTGTCAACTAAGAGCCTCAAGCCACATCATGACCAGCTCCAGTCTCTTCATCTTCACCATCCTTCAAGTGCCTGTTGTAACATGAAGACAAGATTAACTGCAAGACTTCCACTCAAACAAGGATCAAACAAACAGACATTTCCTTCAGATTTCCTCAAGCCTGTCACACTAAGAAATCATCACAGAAGGAATACCCGGACCTTATACACCAAGAACTCTTACATGCAAACACATGTAGCACACAAATGTACAAATGTGAGCAACAAAGCAAATCCTAGAAGAAGGCTCTGATACCACTTGTAAGGAAAATGTGAGCATCTCAGAACGTATTTCTAAGAATAGTGGTGTCTTCGACAGATTTAAATTCTTTTCAATTGCTTCAAAAACATGCACAACTATGCCATTAAAGCGGAAACTGACATAGAACATTTCCAATATTGACCCTTAGAGGAAAGCACAAGCGAACATTAACTAGTTTCAACAGCAGAGACATTAAACATGAAAGACAGAACAAGAACACATATTTACGTGGGGAAAACCCTTATGGGTAAAAAACCCCACACTCCAAATCACAGAGCCATTGTATTGTTCAGCAACCAAACAGTTACAATACATTTACAAGCTCATAGCCTTTACAGGAGATTAACATCTTGTTCCTTCTGAAGAATATCTAACAGTATAACCCTGCACAAAGTTCTCCAGCACTCGGTTGGTTCTTCATATTGTTATTGTGCCACAAATAGTACACAGTACGGAACTTCACCTTCTCGGCCAGAGCCCTTTCACCTGAACTTTGTTTACACTCTCTCCTCAGTCCCTTTACATACTGTTAACATGCTGCGTATAACATATAGCATAGGACTTCACAGAAGAAGAACAGAGTTTTCCAGATTGATCGTCTCTCTCTCTCTCTCTCTCTATTCCCAATTGCTTTTTAGCAATTCAATCGACTCCTCATGCAACTGACCGTTCGTTCCAACTACCCAGCATCGCCAAACTGTTCGTTGTCTTTCACCATTGAAACTGTCAAACCGTTTGCATATCTGTGAGAAACTTTTAGTCTCACATGCATCCAACATCGGTCGCTTTTCTAGTTAATATACATGACCACATTGAAGTCTATTGTCGGCACTTTTGCCACTGACGACCCCAGTCTAACCTCATCGGTGTAATCCAAACCATCGGCCAACACTCCATCATTCACTCTGACGGTTCCATGTCCCACCGATATGAAGCCTTCACCCTTCGTCGGCATGACCTCTGCCATCAACCCAAACACTTTATGCTACTCTGACATAAGTTCTTACGCCGATGCCAAACTCCATCGGGGTAACTTAAGACTATCGGAGCTACAACCATGAGCTAAGCCAATGACCTAACTCACGCCGATAGGCATATGTCGTCGGTGAGATCTTGCGTATCGGCCAAAGGTTCATTACTGCCGCCGATACAAGAAAATCTACCCGATAGCCCTCAGTCGGTGTAACATAGCATAACACATATCAGTTGAACCTGACGAGTGAAGTTCAAGCCTTTCATCGGGGAGACAAGATCGTCGGAGTGATGTCTTCAGCCAAATCCGATGGCTATAGTCAAGCCGATGGACCAATGAACCATTGAACCGATGAACCATTGAACCAATGCCACCAAACCATTGAACCAAGGAACCATTGAACCAATGTTGTTGAACCAAGGAACCTTTGAGCTATTGAACCTATAATCTGAGTCACTAGTACTCACCAAAATTACCCTCTTAGGAAAACCAATGAATGTAAATGGTAGATACATTGTAACAATGGTGCACTTGGATAACTTCTACTACCTTTCCTGCCCACTTAAAATAGATGATAAAAATGCAAAACAAAGGTCATCCAAAAATCAGACAGTACTTGGCATTGCCCATGAAGGGAAAATACGGTTCATCCCAGAATGAGCATCTGAGGTCAGTAAGTGTTTGCAGTAACAATCATTTTCTCTGATTGCCTCAAAACACATACTACTATGCCATAAAGCGAAATCAGGCATAGTTCGTTTCCCACATTAACCCTTAGAGGAAAGTGATTGCAATTTAAACCAGTTTCAACAACATACATTAAACAAATTCAATAAACAAAATCATTAAACATGAAAGATAGAGCAGAAGACAAGAACACAAAGACTTACGTGGGGAAAGTCCTTTTGTGTAAAAAAGCCCACACTCCAAAACATAGAGCCATTGTATTATTCAGCAACATGCGTACAAGTTATAATACAATATCAGGCTCATAGACTTTACTGGAGATTTACATCTTGTTCTATCTCTGAAGAAAATCTGGCAGCTTCCTTACATCCAGTCACACCTCTCTCTCAATTTGGTTATAATGCACTGTCGCATTAATATAGACTTCACAAACGTTCCAAGAAAACTATCGCTTTAACTTCCATACCAGACGAACAATTACAAACTGACTTGACTGCTATACCACAGCGTATCGCTATATCACAACCCTTCCAAAAGACCAACACGGTGTGGCGAGACCTATACTGCACCACGGCAAGCCATCTCACAGGCTGTCACAAGGTGGCGGGGTAACTCCCACTCTACAACAACCACTGCCAACAGATCCTTGCGGGACGACAGGATATACACTGCAGCACCGCAAGCCAATTTAGAGGCTATCGCGGGGTGGCGGTATGTCTCGCACCACCCCAAGTCAATTTACTCTCCCGCTGGATGGAGGTAAACACCACAAGCTCGAACCTCTTTTATTTGCACCCAGCGGTACTGCGGTAAAGGCCGAATGAAACACTTTCAGGAAATCTGTGTTTTGATGGTGACTGGACTAGGGTTTTACCAGTGAGTTTGAGACACAAATTCTCAACATTCTCCCACTTGACGAAGAACTCACTAAACCCCTTCCAACGCTTGAAGTTACTGAATCACACCATCATAGCCATACATGCAATCTCAAGAATCTTAAACAATGCTTCTGTGCTCCAACCAAGACACCTGCAACAACATCCAAGATGTCCACCATCTCAGGCAACAGTTAAGCCATCCACCAAAGGAAAAGGAACGAGGCAAGGCGTATATGCACCAATCTAAAGAACACAAGCATCAGATCCACCTGATAGCAAAGGCTACAAAATACTGCCACCACTCCACTGTGCTCACAAGCTATACAAAAGCATCAACGACATCAACTTCAAAGCTTCAACCTGAACACAACCGTGAAGACATCCTCCAGAAAACAAGATAGAACATCAGCTAGAACAATAACCTAGAAACTGACTACTCTCATCCTATTGATTAACCTACACGACTGAAAATAGCACACACAACAAGTGCTAATCCATCCAATTACCCATACCTCCAAGGTATATTAAACATAGTAAACTCATTCCATAAATATTGATGGTGACTGATTGTCATTGATGTCAAAAAGGTGTAGTATAGTTTGCCATTGATGTTTTTGTTCATGATGCAAGGTTGTTTGATAAAGTGTGATGCGGTTATTTTCTTGGTTCCCTGATTCTCATGGTATTGATATTTGAAATAATGATCAGGAGTCTGTTTTAGATATTTCATCATCAGGAGTTTGGCAAGATGATATCACAAATTTGGATGTTATTGTTGCAGGATGTTCTTGATGTCTGGTATCTTGTTTTTGATAGGACTTGTTTGATCCTTGATATTGATACTACTTGATTGTATTGGAGTTACTTTTTTCATACTCCAACAGGAGGCATCACTTAAAGAAGATGGTTTAGAAATGTCCAAGTCTTATTCTGTCAGTAATAATAATCAAGAGCTGCTTCATACAAGGATCTCAGTTTGGTATGGTCTTCATGTCAGATGTTCATTTCAGGAGTTCAAGATATCATTCTTGTTCAAGAGTTTCTTTGTGATGATGATTCATATTTGAGTTGAAGAGTGTTGATATGTTGAGTTGTGCTTCATGCTTCAAGATGCCATGAGTTATTATGGTAAGTCGGTTTGTTAATGTATAAGATAATGCTTCACTCATTCTTCATGATATTCATTTTTGGTGGCACAAGAAAGTGTTGTTTATCAAAGGTTTTTGGGTTTGATACTCCTTATCATTATTATGAGGTTCTTTCAAGATTTCTTCACTAAGTAGATGTCTGTGGTATTATAAAGATCTGTCATGAAGCCTTTGAATGGAGAGTTTTAGTGGATGAAGCCTTTGAATTGAGAGTTTTAGTGGATTGGTTTAATTGTTCATTACAAGTGATTTTCTAAGATGTTTTGAGGCAAAAATTCAATGGCATCTTCTTCTTACTTCAATAGTGATCAGTTAGAATCAGACTATATCTAATTGAGCTACCTTGAGCACTTCTTGATGTTCTCATCATATATTATGTTTAGGGCTTAATGTTTCTCTTCATATTTAAAGAAGGAAACTCTATTGACTAACCCATCAAGCACTTTTTGTCTATTCCATTGCTGACCTGTTAGTGCAGGTTGTAAGTGACTTAAGTCACAACTAAGGGTTATAAACTCGTTATGTCATCGGCCCCTCCTCTCCTTACCACCGATGGAACCGGTCTTACCCTTGAGCGCATGGGCGCTAAAAGAAAATCAATGGTCTGCTTTAAATCTATGTGGAGCGCGAAAGAGGCAATCAATGGATTTGTTTAAACTTCAACATCCACCTCAATACAATTTAATTTGACGTCTTGCGAAGTGTCACTGCCTTAAGACTACAGTCTTCTTGCTATTTTTAGCCTATTTTCTTGCAGTCTTTTTAGGAGACTTTGATTGCATAAAGCAATAAGGAGATTTTTCTTTCTATTCATAAATTCTCTCGAATCATTAAATACTAAAAAGGAGAAGATATGTTTCAAGAGTTTATATGCTTTATTTTTTTTTTTAAAGGGAGAGTTTTTATTAAAAGAATTTCTTGCAGAAGACTTTTTATAAAGATCTGAATATTTTGATAGATATGGCAGATTGAAGAAGATAAAAGTCTATTGAAGATTTTTTATGTAAAAAGATGGAAGATTTGTATGAAAAAGAGAATATGAAAGGTATTTTTGGTCAGGGCAGAGCGGATAAAATTCTTGAAGATATTTTTGAATTTTTTTTTTTGCAAAGAGAATATGAAGTGTTTTTGGAGATTGTTTTTCAGAGATGAATTGATTTTATTGAAGACTTTATTTGCAGAGAAGGAGAATAAGGAATATGAAAAGATTTTGTAGATGGATTTTTGTGGGAAGCTTCAAATGATTTTTCTTGGAGAGTCTTTTCATTTTGTTTCTTGCAGATTAAAAGAGAATATGAAATTTTTTGAATGGGATTTAATTTTATATTATCCTATTTTGTTTGGAAATGATTTTTTTTAGGAAAATGAAAGGAGATTATCAATGAATTGTTTGTACAGAGAATGTGAAAGATCAGGAGAGGATATTTAATTTGTTGATTTTTATGTCATCGATGTGCCTTGAAAATGGGTGGATAAAATGTAGACAAATGATGAAGATGAAATGATGATACAATTGAAATGGATGTGTATCAATATGCAAATTGAATTGAATACAACTGGTGATACAAATTGATTCTAATGAAGTTTGAAGACCATATGCAAAGATAAACAAAATCAGGTTTCTATTGAAGATGAAATGCAGAGGAAGACATTGAGAATGTATTGTGAATTAGTTAATTTGATTATGCAGAGATCATGAAATTGATAAGTAGATTGGTTTGAGTATGATTGCAAATTCAGAGAAGACATGTTGAATAATGGTGCAAATCAGATTGAGTGGCAATCGCTTCTTGCACACTTTGCAATTTGTTCTGTATTAAGGGTTGGTGCTCCTTGAAGTTGGTGCTTCTAAACATTGTAATCAGTGAGATTTTTTATAAAGCCAGTGAGGTAGTTTTGGAGTGGTTTTTCTACCCCTGGAGGGTTTTCCACTCATGCAAATCTTGTGTCATAATGTATATTGATCTTCTCTGTGTGTATGATTTACTTATGAGGCTTTGTTCTCTTTCTTCATTCTCAGTCATGTGCATATGTGTTTGACAAATCAATGATATCTTTCTCTCCTTGTATTTTGAAAGTTAAAGTTTGCAAAAAGATTTGAAAATTCACACAACACTGATTCACCCCCCCTCTCAGTGTTGTCCTTGACTCCTATATATATATACTGCAATCATAAACTCCATGTGCAAACCTGTCAAAGAGTGACATACACATCTAAGAGCTCCCACTGCATGGGTAATGCAAATTTGAAAAAGATCAAGGCATACCAAGTCTACTAATAGCGTCATATAGAAAGTGTAAACAACATGTAGTACCAAGGAACCATCCACAATGATATGCAAAACTTGTAAATCAATAACCTGTAAGAACAACTCTCACCACAAGTCCCCATAGCTCTCCCAAGTTCTCCACACCCAGCAAAGAATAGAGATAAAGGAACCTCCATGTCATCACCCAAGAACATAAGTGAAAACATATGACCACAAGCTAGTGATCACAATAGCTCCAACCAAACCTCAAACCAATGTAATGTGAAACCAACTATCCAGGAAGATAACTAAGACAAAGAGAGAAACTCTGCACATCATATCCTTGTAAAAAATCCTCCTACATACACCTCTAAATGCCAATTGTGTCAAGTTTGATCTCCTCCATATAACCCCAAAGAGAACAACATAACAACACCCAAAACCGTTCAATCTCAAGAGATCAAACACAACATATGTATCATGTAATTACATGGATGTAAGCTTCTCAAAGAAGATCAAACTACTCCATTTCCTATCTCAGGAAATCAGCCCATAAACTATCTCCTAACTATCCTCATCAATGAATGATATCTCAAATTGAAATGCACAATGAGATAACCATTCCAAACATCCCTCAAATGAATCCTCCAGAACTAACTCATGCTAAACCATCCTCAAATGAGTCTCCATAATCAATGATCATGAATCAACTCAACCCCATGAGAACCAAAGCACAAAACATAACACATCTGAAATATATAATGGGCAAATACCTCTTAAATAATAAACTACCAAACAGACCAAGAGTGGGGAATGAGAATGCTCCTCCAAGATATGCAAGCCATCATGACTCCTCCAAAAGCAATCTCCTCATAGGTCTTTGTTGAACTTACGTCCAACCAAGGTGTAGGCTCTTCAAACTTTATGTTGAAATCTCATCAAGAGTAACCATCTCAACAACACTTCTCTCATCTTAAAAGAAATACAGCCTCACCTCATTCTCCATGTATGCATGAGCACCTGCAAACAATCATCTCATGCTAAACTCCAAATGCATCACTGCACCATCATGAAGTTCTCAAGCATATGACCAATGCACCCAAAACATAGAGAATCACTAGACCACTATAAAAGCTCCAATCATTTGAATCTAGAACTTATCATGACATCATGATCTTACCATCCCCTTTAGGAGATTCCATGCTCGAAGTGAACATAGCATGGTCTCAAGAGCAATGTATCATCCCGAAACTCTATTGCATAAACAAGAGTATACCCTGACATAAAACAAACAAACTCTAAACCAACATTACCTATCAAGCACCATTGACACCTCAACCAAAGACTCCATGAGTCCATGGCTTCAAGATGTTACACATCTTGAATATCATGAAGATGACCCATCTCCAAATAGTGTACGTGCAAATGCAAAAGAACCCTTCTACAGCAACGGGATCTAAGAGCTCCTCCTAGTAACATCTGCAACACTAAAGAATATCATCCATCACCAAGTGATGAATTCACAGTCATTGCTAAAGCTCCCACTGAACCGTGACAACCAAGCTCTCCAAGCATCATGACCAAACATCTCCTAATCTGAAAATCCTCCAAGTCCACAAATGAACATGTCCATTTGATAGTAATACCAAGTGGCACCAAGATCTCCAAAACCAAGGAAATACACCATCACTGTCAAAAGCTTATAGAAAGTTGTGTATCTAAGCTATTCATGACATCGTGATACACATGCTATAGGTCCCCTTAATCGACTAACCAGGTACTCTAATCATCCATCCTCTCATCCCAATGCAACATACCAATGCACAAATGACCACAAACAAGGACAACTAACAAAGTCTGCATAAATACTGAGTCAATCTTGTGGATACAGACAGTCCACATCCGAGTCATCCCACTGCAATCGAATAGGTGATCAACCCACAAAATTGCATAAGTCGTAGATCCAATACACTCATCATCACATTAGTAACTTGTAAATTGAGATAACAAGAAGATAACATGTAGACCACAAGACTCAAACATCAAATCAACCACAAATCTAATTTGTCAAACTAGTCCACATATGAGTAACCATAGTCAAGGAACCCATCAAGAAAATATGGTAGAAATTATGAGTGACTAATCACGTAACAACATCGCCACACTGAGAAAGCTACAAACCTCCTCACACCATGCACGAAGCATACATGCAAACCTACAACTATCTTACATCTAGAACACCCCCAAGGAATCATAATCTGAAAAATAGTTTATCAACATATCTACAACTCCACAAGTTTTGATTAACCATGTAAAACCTGCAAACCACCATGTCACTGACATACATGCAAATCCATATCAACTTATCATTTGGAAGACCCACAAGTCTGAAAAATTGCCATAACAGCTATACTAGAACAATGGAATAACATAGATAAGCATTAACCATAGATTTTTTAAGAAAATCTATAAAACCCTCAGATCCAAGAAACGCGAATTCAAGTCATGCAAGTACAAAGCATCCTTGAAAGGAAAAAATAGTTCAGGAACTCCAGGCCCATTTCAGGCCAACTCCACAACCACCAACATGCACATGCATCCGAGGGAGATGGGCTATTATAGAAGCTTCTAGATCATCCAATGATCAACTCCATAGCCTATATGCAATTGGGGTAAAAAAAATAGTGCCTTCCAATACCAAGAATAAACACCCAACTTAAGCACATTACTCCATAGTTGAAAAACAACACAAGCTTCTCCATATCACACCCAATATGAAAGCTTTGTTGCAACACAACCACAAAGCAAAAAATCCTACCTCATGCATCAAAATTATTCCATTACCTATCAGGAGCTCCAGATCAACATCATTTCAAAGTGACCAACTCCATTTTTTCCGTCTTCACCATCTTTCAAGCTACGTGTTGTCTCCTGAAACTAATACAAAAAGAGAAAACAACTTTCACTCAATAAAGGGTCAATCTTCAGTTGATTCCTTCAGATTTCCTCAAGCTTGCCAGGCTAAGAAATCACAACAGAATAAATACCCAGAACCTTAAACACCATGGAACCATCGTAGCTCTGATACCAATTGAAAGGAAAATACAGTTCATCCCAGAATGAGCATTTTAGATCAATAAGTGTCTGTAGTAACAATCATTTTCTTTGATTGCCTCAAAACACATACTACTATGTCATAAAGAGGAATCAAACATAGTTCATTCCCCACATTAACCCTGATGTAGCCAATAACATACACTCAATAAAATTATGCCATTAATCATGTGAGAGCCAAAGATTTGGAACACTAGAAAAAAAAAACTTCTATTCACCAACTTTGTTGCTACAATGAGAGAAAACTCTCTTATATCTAAGAAAACAAAAAAATCAAAAAAAAATATTTTTTGGCAGATTTCGACAATTGTCAGATTTTGCCATTTTAGGTAATTTTACTATCATATCTTGAGAATCCAGTTTTTTCCTAAAAACTTCTTAAAGCTAAGGTAGGACGAAACGCCAACTAACATCCTAAATTCAAAACATGAGTTTCGAGTTATTAAAAAAAAACAACTTTTAAAAACTAGAAAAAAACATTAAATTGTCATTTTGAGGGCCAAGATGAAAGTTTCAAGCCCCGAAAAAGTGCTAAGATGAGGTCCAACTGACTAGGGTGGGTTGGGAAACCACCATCCACCTCATATGGCATCCACCTGTAAAATTTCATAGAAAACCCACATCCGAGTCAAAAGTTATGACCTCCGAAAGTCCCTGCATCATTCTCCTCTAGTTGAAAAGAACACAACTCCTACAAGTGAGTGTCTTCGAATTGTTGCTATTTGATTGGATCTAACCTCTGCACTTCCCACTCTGTAATCCATGTGCTATCTGTTGGTGGCAATCCTTCCCACTGTACTAAATACTTGTTGTAATGCCCTTGTCGAATGTAGATAGTTTTCTTATCAAGAACTTGTGCAATCTTTTCCTTCTTATGGGGAATGTGGCGGTGCCATGCCACTTCTGGTTGACTATCTTCAGCATCATCCTCACCATGGAATGCATATAAATCAGAAATATTAAACATAGGAGAAATATCGAGATCATCTGGTAAATTGACCTCATATGCATTATCATTGATCTTCTTTGTAATTTTGCAAGGACCAATTTTCTTGTACTTCAACTTGTGGTATGTTCCAATAAGAAACCGCTCTTTTCTCAAATATACCATCACTAAGTTACCTTCATTGAATGTCTGATGTCGCCTACTAGTATCCACTGTATTCTTGTACCTCTCATTACTGTCCTGCAACTTTTGTCTCACTTCTTTATGCAACTGTTGAAGGTGTTCTGCAAATGCTTCCCCATAATCACTGACCCTATCTTTCATTGGTAGCTGTACCAAATCTAGAACACCCTGAGGATTCCTGCCATACACAATTTGGAAAGGGGACTGTCCCATTGATATGTTAACAAAACTATTATAGGCAAATTTGGCATGGGGTAATGCCACGTCGTATTGTTTTGGCTTTTCTCCAACAATACACCTCAACAAATTTCCTAGACTTCCATTGACTACCTCTATTTGCCCATCCGTTTGAGGATGATAAGCACTACTAAACTGTAACTTAGTCCCCATCTTCTTCCATAAAGTCCTCTAGAAATGACTAAGGAATTTGGTATCCCTATCAGAGGTAATAGTCTTTGGAACACCATGTAGTTGAACAACTTCTGAAAAAAAAACTCTGCTACCCTCGTTGCATCATTAGTTTTCTTACAAGCAATAAAATGAACCATCTTGGAGAACCTATCAACAACTACAAAAATGGAGTCATTACCTCGTTGAGTATGTGGAAGTCCCAACACAAAGTCCATACTCAAATCTGTCCATGGTGCAGTTGGTACTGGTAATGGCATATACAACCCTGTATTCTATGAATGTCCCTTAGCCACTTAGCAGATTCTACACCTTGTTACATACTTAGTTATATCCCTTTCCATCTTTGGCCAGTAATATTTATCTTCTATCAAGGCTATTGTCTTGTCCTTGCCAAAATGTCCAGCCAACCCACTACTATGAAATTCTCTGATAATGTTTTCCCTCATAGAGCCAGCTGGTATGCATAGTTGTTTTCCTTTAAATAGACACCCATCTTGCATAAAATGTTCACCCCTAAAGTGATCCAAGTTACTAGATACTGGTGCCTTCAATTGTTCCACAATCTCCCAAAAATCATCATTAGACTCATACAAATTTTTGATGGCATCAAAACCAATCACCTCAGTTTCTATTGTGGTTAAAAGTACAACATGCCTACTTAACGCATCTGCAACCTGATTTTGTTTTCCAGACTTATGTTTCAACACAAAATTGTAACCCTACAAGAAAGAGACCCACTTGGAATGCCTACTATTCAACTTTTTTTGTGTGTTCAAGTATCTCAGTGCAATATGATCTATAAACAATACAAACTCCTAGGAAACTAGATAATGTCTCTAGTGCCTCAATGCTTGAACAATTGCATAAAATTCCAAATTATAAGTCGAATAATTTTTTCACTTCATTCAGCTTTTCACTAAAGAAAGCTATAGGTTTTCCAGCTTAGCTAAGCACAACACCTATTCCCACATGGGAGGCATCACATTCTACTTCAAATACCTTATCAAAATTTGGCAATGCAAGTATAGGTGCTTCTGTTACCTTTTGCTTCAAGTACTTAAAGCTCTTCTCAGCATCCTTGGTCCATACAAACTCCTTTCCTTTGGTACAATTTGTTATAGGAGCTACAATACTACTGAAATTTCGAATGAACTTTCGATAGAAAGTGGCCAAGCCATGAAAACTTTTTACCTCTGTGATGCTGCTTGGACTAGGCCATTCTAGAATTGCCCTGACCTTTTCTGGATCTATTATGACACCATCTTTAGAAATGACAAAGCCTAAAAAAACCAAATTGTCCTACATGAACTTACACTTCTTCAAATTGGCATAGAGCTTCTCCTTCCTTAACACATCAAAGATGATCCTCAAGTGTTGTAGGTGCTCTTCTTTGCTGTTACTAAATACCAAAATATCATCAAAATGAACTGCCACAAACTTACCAATGTAAGGTCGTAGTATAGTGTTCATCAATCTCATAAATGTGCTAGGTGCATTTGATAACCCGAATGGCATAACCATCCACTCATATAATCTGTCTCCAGTCTTAAAGGTTGTCTTCCACTCATCTCCTTCTCAGATCCGGATTTGGTGGTAGCCACTTTGTAGGTCAATCTTGCTGAAATATTTGGCCCCTGCAAGGACATCCATCATGTCCTCCATACGAGGTATAGGAAACCGATACTTGATGGTAATCTTATTAATTGCTCTGCTATCAGTGCACATCCTCCATGTTCCATCTTTTTTTGGGTTCAACAATTTAGGTACAACACATGGGCTCATGCTCTCTCACCACACCTTTACTTATGAGTTCTGTTACTTGCTTATTCATCTCTGCATGTTGTGTTGGATTCCTCCTATAAGCTGCTTGGTTGGGTAGAGATGCTCCTGGAATCAAATCAATATGATGCTGAATATCTCTGTTTGGCGGTAGTCCATCAGGCAATTCATCAGGCAAAACATCAACAAATTCTTTCAATAGCTCTGCTACTTCTGGGGGAACTGAAATGTCTTCCTCTTCACCTTTTTTCACTACTAATGCATAGCAACACCCTGTCACCTTCATTTCTTTAACAAGATCTTTTTCAGACAACATGGTCTCATCTTTTCCTTCATCCTTGAGAGGCAATAAAATCACCTTAGAGCCATCTTTCCAAAAGGTGTATGTGTTTTTCTCTCCATCATGCATAACTTTTCTATCATACTGCCATGGCCTTCCCAATAACACATGACAGGCATCCATTGGGAAAACATCACAGCATATCTCATCCTGATAGATCTTCCCTATGCTAAACTTAATTAGGCATCTTTTATCAATAGTGACTTCATTTCCCTTTTAAACCATGCAATGCGGTATGGATGAGGATGTTTTTCACAGTGTAAATTCAATTTTTCTACCATTTCTTTAGAAACCATATTTTCACAACTACCTCCATCAACAATAACTTGACATACCTTGCCACCCGAAGTGCATTTGGTTCTGAAGATATTGGTTCGAAGCCATGAACCATAAGAGCTTTTGGCTTGTGTTTTCTCCTTCTCTGGAATCACCATTGGTCTTCTCATCATGAGACTTTCTCCCACATCTGGTGGAACCTCTAGTTCCGTCCCTTCCACTTCATGTTGCATTTGAATCTGGTTCACCCTAGGTTGTCGTCCTTGATTTCTTTCTTGCATGTTATAATTTGAGCATGCGAATGCCCTATGACCTTCTCCACATTTGAAACAAGTGAAAGGCTTTCTCTAGTTTTCCCATCCTCTACCGCTACCATAACCTCTACCTCTTTGAAATCCCCTTCCTCGTTCTTGATTCAGAGGATCTTGTCGAGTGTCTACTTGTTTTTCTAATCCATGGGATGACTCTCCCTTGCCATAATTCAAACCTCCT
The DNA here is from genome assembly GCA_027924645.1 of Cunninghamia lanceolata. Taxonomy (NCBI): domain Eukaryota; kingdom Viridiplantae; phylum Streptophyta; class Pinopsida; order Cupressales; family Cupressaceae; genus Cunninghamia; species Cunninghamia lanceolata. The sequence goes on from BSBN01000940.1 coordinate 989,218, forward strand.
TGAAATGGGGTTGATGTACCCCTTCTTTCTCCTCTATTCCTTTGATGGTACTGTCTGTTTTGTTTTTCTTCAGCCTTTAGAGCCAAGTGGTAAGCCTCTTCCATACTATTGAGTCGATGCATGCTCAATTCATCTTGAATAGAGAATTTCAGGCCACTCACATATCTAGCAGCCATCTGTTCATCAGTTTCTTGATGCTCTATACGTATAGACAACGTATAAAACTCATTTGTATAATCTTGCACAGAAGAGAGGTTCTGCTTTAAATTTTGAAACGTACGAAAAAGGGTTTGCGCATAGTCTATGGGCAAATTTTTTTCTCTTAACTTCTCCATTTTATTCAATGTCCTGATCTTATCCTTGCCTTTCCTTGTTCGTTCCTTTTGAAGATGATCCCACTAAATCATTGCATGACCCTTTAATTTGTTGCATGCAAATTTTACCTTCTTTTCCTCTGTCATGGAGTTTCATTCAAAAAAATTTCTCATGTCATTCAACCAGTCTATCAACTCCTCTGGTTTAAGACTACCTGCATTATCTAAAACATCTACCTTGATCCCTTCATTTTTCCTTTCTAAGGCCTTGAGCATCCTCTCTTCAAAACTCATGCCTTCTAATTCTTCTTCATGTTCTATATCCTGATTTGCACCTCCTCGACCTATCTCTTCATCAGATTCGTCTCCTCTATCCAGTCTTTGGTTTTCCATCCATGTTGTAAGTTCTGCTATTTGCCTTTGCAGATTGTGCATTTCTCTATGCATCTGGCCAAGACTGCCTCTTCCTCTTCCTCTTCCTCTCCTAGGCATCTTCCTGCTCTGATACCAGATGATGTAGCCAACAACATACACTCAATAAAATTGTGCCATTAATCATGTGAGAGCCAAAGATTTGGAACACTGGAAAAAAAAACTTCTATTCACCAACTCTGCTGCTACAATGAGAGAAAACTCTCTTATATCCAAGAAAAGAAAAAAAAATTAAAAAATTGCCTTTTTTGGCAAATTTTGAGAATTATCAGATTTTGCCATTTTAGGTAATTTTACAATCATATCTTGAGAATCCAGTTTTTTCCCAAAAACTTCCTAAAGCTATGTTAGGACGAAAAGCCAACTAACATCCTAAATTTGAAACATTAAAAAAAGCAACTTTTAAAAACTAGAAAAAAACACTAAATTGTCATTTTGAGGGCTAAGATGAAATTCAAGCCCCCAAAAAGTGCCAAGACGAGGTCCAACTGACTAGGATGTTTGGGAAACCACCATCCACCTCATAATGCATCCACCTATAAAATTTCATAGAAAACCCACATCCGAGTCAAAAGTTATGACCTCCGAAAGTCCTTGCATCAAACCCTTAGAGGAAAGTGACTGCAATTTAAACCAGTTTCAACAACATACATTAAACAGATTCAATAAATAGAATTACTAAACACGAAAGATAGAGCAGAAGACAAAAACTCAAAGACTTACGTGGGGAAAACCCTTTCGGGTAAAAAACCCCACACTCCAAAACATAGAGCCATTGTATTATTCAGCAACAAGCGTACAAGTTACAATACAATATTAGGGTCATAGCCTTTACTGGAAATTTACATCTTGTTCCATCTCTAGAGAAAATCTGGCAGCGTCCTTACATCCAGTCACACCTCTCTCTCAATTTGGTTACAATGCACTATTGCATTAATACAGATTTCACAAACATTCCAGGAAAACCATCGCTTCAACTTCCATACCAGATGAATAGTTACAAACCGACTTGACATCCAGTATTACAACTTCCATCGTCAACTAAACACCCATCTTCCAAAGGTCGTGTTGATTCACAACAGTGATGTGAAAACGAGTAACCTAGTGCCACGTGTTGACACCTTACTCGTCAGTCAATCGCCATTGACCTTTTTTTTCACGGTTCCATCTTTGTCCGTCGTTCCTAGGCTTAACCACGATACCGCAACCTACCACTATATCGCAACCCTTCCAAAAGACCAACGTGGTGTGGCGGGACCTGTACTGCACCACCGCAAGCCATCTGATGAGCTATTGTAGGGTGGCGGGGTCACTGCCGCTCTACAACAACCACCACGAACAGATCCTCGCAGGACGACAGGATACACACTACACTACCGCAAGCCAATTCATAGTCTATCGCGGGGTGGCGGTATGTCCCACACTATCGCAAGTTAATTTACTGACTCCTGCGGGATGGAGGTAAACACCGCAAGCCCGCACCTCTTTTATCTGCACCCAGCAGTACTGCAGTAAAGGCTGAATGCAACATTTTTAGGAAATTTGTGTTTTGATGGCGACTGAACGAGGGTTTTACCAGTGAGTTTGAGACACAAATTCTCAACAACCCAAAATGTAGTCCTAATCTTTTAAAATATGATTTCACCTATATGCTAAAGATGGACCTACAAGACCACACATGTGAGCTACAAAATGTTATTGCATTTAGAGACACAACCCAAACAATGATTGGTGTTGCAGCCAAAAACAATTCACAAGATAGTAAGCAATGTTGTATCCCACTAGTTCCTCTTCAATTTAAGTATCAAACAATAAGAATTTTGTGGGTTACTATATTACAACGTTTCAATGCCTCAATTTCATGCACTCAAATGTCGTCCTCCTTGATGAAATCTCACAAATGGCTTAAGTTGTAAAATTGCAGAGGTCATCCACTATCAACTTACATATGTATCCATACCATGTATAATAAGTACTTTGTATACCATGTTTTGTTTGTTCTTAAAGGAGTCTAATTCAAAAATATATTTTGTATGGATATAATTTCCAATGACTTTCAATATATAAATTATCATTAAGTATTTTCTTTGTTTTTGATAAGGTAAGTGGCAAAACTAGGGTGTCGAACCCATTACAAAGTAGCCTCAAGGGTGCATTAGAGAGTCAACAAAAGAACGAACACAACATAAAGGAACCAACGCCAAAAAACCAGAGACAACAGACTAACAGTTGATAGATAGTAAACAAAACAAACAAGACACAGACAAGCCCTACATGCTAGTTGAAGAGTTGGTCCCAGTCCTCAGTGAGAAATTGGTACATGTCTTCGTATTCCTTAAGCTCCTTATCCTTCATTCCATGCCTGGTAAGTTCGATATCCTGCAGCACAGCTAAGGTAGTCGCAGACCTATGCATGACCTTGGAGGTGAACCTCACCAGCGTCATAAACTTCTTCTCTAGCATAGTCATTCTAGTGCTGATATCCTCCTTCTCTTTACCTTTGCTGATAGTCTTCTTACCCTTTTTGTTTTTATCAGTATCTTATTTTTCCTCCGAGCTATCTGTCTTCAAGATTTGGGCATTGAATTCAGGGAAGTTGCTCGGTCGTTCATCCATAGTCTCCAGCACCACGATGTCCTCTTGGTTCTCAGCCTTGGTTTCACCATCAATGTTATCCTCAGCACCTTCCGACTCCATAAAGTACTTTTGTTCCTTATGCACAGGGGTAGGCTTGGCGGCCAATCTAGTCGACCTCTGAGTCGTCGGAACCCTATCCTTACTATGAGGCACAATATACTCCTCATTCGTCTTATCTTCACTACCATCCCCACCATCCACAGAGTCCTCGTCCCCTTCCTCCAGATTTTGAATCTCTACGCTGGGGTTATTCTCATAATTCACAAAGAAGCTATCTTCGTCTTTACCCACCTTAGCTTTCTTGTGGGGGGTGTCCTCTTTCACCTCACTGACAGCGAGTTTCCTCTTGGTAGGTTTAGGGCCGGTCTTCCCAGGGTCAATTTCTTACACATTAAGAGTTTCAGGGCACGCCGACACAGGGGTTGTCTTTTTGGTCGAAGAGGACTTGGCAGTTTTGTGGGAGTGGGTGAATTTCTCAGGGGTCACTTCGGTAATGATCACAGGATTGCTACGAGTGGGTTTCGGTTTGGGTTAGGCGGTGATATTCTGAGGTAGACAGAAGGCTAAGTGAAACTTATAAAGCCTATAGATAAGCCCCTGGTGGAGCGAAACGGGGGGTTTCTCAGGGTTGTTCTTGTGAATTTTGGTGGCGGCTTCAATAGAGGCTTCCAAAGAAGATAATAGGTAAAAAGGAAAGCTAATGGTTTTACTACGTCTAAAGTGATTAAGTAACACAAAGTGGTAGTGGAAGAAGCATCTAAACCTACCTTCAAGAGTGAAGTACTTGATGATCATATAGCACATGTCGTCCCAGGGTTTGGGGAGCTGCCCTCTATCGAACCCACCATGCAGGGTGTGCAACACTTCATGCTTTTTAAGGAACAGAGCCATACCCTCTGGGTCAGAGACTTTGCTGGTCCTCTTGTGTTTCACACCATTCGTGGACATGCCCGTAGCCATCCCAATAACCTCTTCAGTCACTTCAAAGTCAATGCCACCAACTTTGACATGTATGTTCATCCAAGACCTTGCAAACTACAAAGACAAGTTTTCATCATGCCCTTGCAAGCATTCTAAAAATGGCACAACACCTCCCTCTTGACAGATATGCCAAAGGGTCACATTCTTTCTGAATTCTTCACAAGACTTAGGTTCAATACGAATCCTATCCCCCCCATTTGCAGATAGCTACCCCTCTTAGCAGAAATATTGAATAGAAAAGAGGCTCTTTGCAAACTAGTAACTTTACCACCCTTAGCAAAAATATGAACTCTAAGCGGCGAAAAAACTTTATCACAGTCTATATGAATCTTCGAGCAGCTCAAGGCACGAGAATTAATGGACAACTTGACACCTGTCCATTTCGAAGTGACAATTTTCATTAAATTTGGCTCATGCGAATTAACATGCCATTTAAACTTATGATTACTACCATCTCGGAGCCTGGTGATACGGAGATTAGGAGTAATGAGCCCATCGCTGAGCACGTGAGTGGCCATGTGATTGACCTCTTGGGGCGTCCATCTCATCATGTTGCTTTTATAACACGTCAGCCAAGTACAGTTTATATTTCTCTTCTCAGATATGAGCCTGACATCCATCCCTTCACTAAATATTTTGGTTCAATCAACAATATTATAATCATTAATATCATAATCATTTCTTCTGCGGCACCTAAAGAAAACCTTAGGTCGAGTAACTGATTAGTGGGGGATTAAAATCATGAAGTTTTAGATATAGCACCCTGCTCCGTACAGAGGAGTTTTTGAATTGAGGGGGAAGGTTATCAAGTTTTCTCCAACATCTCCAATTGCTCATGTTTTGACCAAGATTGGCCATGTTGTCAGCCACTTTGTTGTCTTCACGATAGGTATGTCCTATCTTTTTCTGAGTGAACCCAGTCAGTAAGCTCTTGATGTCCTCAATGATGTCTTTGAGTTTCCATCCGCTCTCAGTCCTGCCAAGTGCAGCGTCAACAATAAGTTTCGAGTCTCCCTTGATTTGCAACTTATCTAGACCCAGAGAAAGGGCCAATTTTGGACCCCAAATGAGAGCCAGACCTTCAGCCACATTATTGAACTGGGAACCAATGTCCCCCGCATAAGCAGCAAATAACTTTACTTTGTTTTCTTTGTTAATAACTTTACTAGAATATGTAAGTTTCTAAGATGTGTCATTTCTTCAAATGAGGTAGATTTTCTTGCCAAAATGTTTATAATGTACTTTTAAAGTTATCATTTCTATGTAATTAAAGGTTTACAAAAAGATATTCTTATTTCGCAAAGAACATGATAAGAGGATGGTTGTATACTACCTCTTAAATATTTGAATTGTTTATGTAAAAACTAACATGATAAGAGAATAATTACTTGTCAATTTTTAGATGTACCACTTGCATATTTTATGGCTGACTCTTTAAGATGGTTGTTAACTGCCTCTTAGTTGAGATAATTATTATTCACCTACATATTGTGACTAATGATCATTGCTTATGACCTTGTTTGACAATTTTCTTTTCCTAAACTACTTTGAATTTTTTTTTTTATGTATAGAGTTAATAAATTCCTAATACATGTGATTTTTAATGCTACATTTACTCTTCCGATTTGAATGTTGTTGTACCTAAATATAAATTAAATATATCTTATTTTATTGATCTTTCATTTCCATATGGTCATAAGTTTAGAGAAATATATTGCTCATTTTCCAACTTCGAACAAAGGGTTAATGTTTAATTATTGCCTCATATATATGATTATTTATTTAAATACTTATATTAACATGCTTGAGTATTGTCACTAGACTCAATTTCTTGTTTTGTAAGTAACATGATAGAGGATGATTGTATACTACCTCTTAAATATGATTAGGGCTCTTGAGGATGGTTGTTTACTGCCTGTTAGTTGAAATAATTCAAATTTACCTACCTCATATGAATGATGATGGTTTGGATAAATATATTGCTTATTTTGCAAGCAACATATGGTTAATTCTTAACTTTGATAGTCACATGTTTTAGGTTCCTTAATTATTGCCTCATATATATGATAAATTCTTTATATTCATACTAACATGTTTGACTATTATCATTAGACTAATTGTATTTCACAAAATAAATTTCTCATAATGATTTGTTGCATATTTTGTGTACATAGTCATTATATTTTACAGTCATTATTTAAACAAAGTTTAATACTAGTATATTTTTCTTACACAAGATTTACTAAGGTCATATGTTATGGGATGTAATCCAAAATGTATACATGTTACACAAAACAATTATAAAATATAAATATATAAAAAGATGTTTGATTATATTTTTCTCTCCCTTAACTAATTTTAAATATTTTTAAAATACATTGTAGGGATTCCACTGTGTAGAAAATGAGACCTCCTTCAAGATTTGATATTAACAATGCTAGCACATCATCTAATAAAGAACATAGAAATGAATTCCGTCATAAAAGGTATCATTGCAAAAAGGAAGAAATCAACAAGAGTAGGTGAGAAGCACATAATGCTTCAACACAAAGCAATGCTCAAGTAATGAACAACATTACATTGAATGGTTTCCTAGTATCATCATTTATTCCTATACCTCCAAGCTCTTTTGCCATGACATCTAACACATTTCACACTTTTAACTACATTGCAACACACAAATGCTTCAACTCTGTTGGTTCTCCAAATTGTACCCCACAAATCACTATGATATTCTCAAAGTTAGATGATCGATGGAAAATGGCCAATAGACAGGAGATTGTTTTCACACTCTTCTCGTCTGCTCTTCAAGCTTTACAAGACCTAGGTGGGATCCCCTTTATGACACTGGATACAATTTAACAACAAAGTTGAAACACATTGCCTAGCAAATGAAAGGCTTCATACATATTTACAAAGATTTGTATAGCCGAACACACGGATGGCGTATTCCTTGTAATCCCTCAAGGCTCTAGTATGAAGCTTGGAAATAATTATGAATAATTTACAGAAATGACTTTGAATTTATCATTTTGAGATTGGGATTATGGAATGTAGACTGCAAAAGATTGACTAGTGCCTATCATGGGCTATAGAGTCATATGTCATACATCTTATATAACAATACCTAAACATAACTTAATGCTTATTTGATGTACTACCACCTTGTGATAGCATAACCTTTAGAAGCTTGCAATGCAATCATACTTAATAGTCCATATGAAAACACAATATTCCCATCATTCTTGGGAAAGTATCTACTCTATTCCTTGAATAGAAAACAATCATAGAATACAACTCACTGCAGCAAATGTGCTAGAATAAATCCATAATCCTTAATTATTTTATTAAAAGAGCATTACATTGTAGATCTGGAGACAATTAAAATGCAGTATGTATTCATATATGCTCAAATTTAAGACACAATAGCATTATTATGTGATGATTTACTGACATAGATCTTCCCCTTTACAAAGCCTTTAACAATCCTCCAAAACCCTTACAAATGACACATAAATTACAATTTAAGAAAGAGAAGAAAACCCTAGATTCAACCGAGGCATTACATTTGGCACATTTGAACCCCTTGATTATGTAACAGAATGGTATGAGGAATATGCCATGCTATCTTCTAACTTCCCTCTTTGTTTTCATCTACAAGTTGGAGAATGATTTGCAATTCCCATGCAAAATTTTACCTGTATGGTAAAATCAACTTCTCAATTGCAATTTCACTTGGTAGGTAAAATTATAACCTCTCACAGTTACCCATTTTACAAACAGTAAAATCATGCTTTTACATCAAGCATTTTAACCTTCAAACCTATAATGAAATATGCCAGGTGTTTTTTGATATGTTTGGATGCTTTAAAAAATTACCTGGTCATTTTTAACATGCCTAGGCATTTTAAAATCATGCCAAGGCAAAAATATTGCTATTGGGGCATTTAGAACATTGTGTTGCAACTATGTGCTTATCGATGTTGTCATTGATGTCAACATATCTATGTTGTCATTGATGTCAACTGTGCTCTTGTTTTGATGATTACTTGTGTTGAGATAATTGGTTTGTAATGGTTTACATAAGTATTGAAGACAATGAGAATATGCTTCTGTTATTAAGTTTCCAAGTGCTTTTGAGAAAATTTGCTCTCGTAGTGAAAGCAGACTATTTTGGTTTACTGAAGAACAATTCAGTAATTTGCTTCGCATATCCTATAGATTGCATAGCTCTGTCTGCGGTTTGGAAGTTATTTATAGGGAAGTCTTTAGATGCTATATTCCATGTTTGAGCCTCCGGTATGAAGATTTGAGAGAGTTTTGTTCACCAGAGTAAAAACTGTTTTTCTATGCATTCAGTGGTGTCTGGGAGAATGTATTTTGCTCTGCATTTCTCTGCATTTAAGTTTTACAGTTTACGGTTCTAGAATTAAGTTTGTGATGATGTTATGTGCCTTCAGTTCAAATGGTTCATGATTTGGTGTTCCACAAGTGATCTTTCCTTTATGACAATGGCCGACAGTTATGTTCAAGTGCTCCAGTTTGAAGAATCTTATGGATAGAGTGTTTGAGTGTTGTGCGGGAGTTATTGATGATTGTAACGTGCTTGTGGGAGTCTCTAGATCGTGTTCCTACCTTCGGATTGGTCTGCAAAGTAAAATCCAGATCGTGCATGAAGCGTGCTCCTAAATGTTTGAGTGTTAACACCAGTTTTAGCCGACTCATTTGTTCTCACTACCTCTGGTTATTTTTTGAAGATTGTGGAAGCGTGTAGTTGCATGGAAGAATGCATTTGAGTCCTAGCTAAGGAGTTATGTGATCCACATTCATTCTTTTCCTTCGCAAATCTATTTAGGTCCATACCTATTCTAATATATGATTGTAATGTTTGTAATGCCGACCTTGGAGATTGTTCCAATGGTTGATGATTGTAATGCCGACCTTGATGATCATTACAAGGTTGATGAATTGTATAAATACTTGTAATTGAGTTATGAAAATGTATCCAAATGCAAAGATGTGAAGATAAGTGTGAGGTAAAAAGCAGAGCAAAGCAGAGGATGTTTATTGTGTAGGAGTACAATCAACACTGAGAGGGGGGGTGAATCAGTGTTGTGTGAATTTTCAAATCTTTTTACACACTTTAACTTTCAGAGCACAAGGAGAGAAAGATAGCATTGATCTGTCAAATACATATGCACATGACTGTGAATACATAAAGAGAACAAAACTTCATAAGTAAATCATACACACACAAAGAAGATTATGACACAAGAATTGCATGAGTGGAAAACCCTCCAGGGGTAGAAAAACCACTCTAAACTGCTTCACTGGCTTAACTGATCAAACATGCCTCACTGGCTACAAAGAAGCCTTACTGGCTACAAAGTGTCTCACTGACAAATGTTAAGGTCTCACTGACCTACAAGCCTCACTGGCATTCTGTTTAGAAGCACCAGCTTCAAGGAGCACCAACCCCTATTACAGAACAAACTGAAAACACAAATTCAGAGGGTTTCTCTATTTCAATACATAACATTTATTCTCTCTCATGTGTCTGTCAAATGATCATTCTAAATTATATACAAACTCAGATATTTCAATCCTGTATCATGATCCACTCTACAACATCAACACTGCTTGATTCTCAACAACACTACTTGATTCTCAACAACACTGCTTGATTTTCAACAACACTTCACAACACTGTATGTTTCATCTCTATCCTTCTTAATTCACATTAATGCACCTGAAAATCATTTTAATACAAGTTGAATGTCCTTTCACTTTTCATCTCCTATATGTTTCATCTCTATCCTTTCATATTCTATGATCTGAAGAAAATGATTTATGTTTGAGACCTTTTAATTTCCTTTTCTTCATCTCCCTGCAAATAAACTCTTTATCTTCACAAAATATTAACAAACAACTTCAATACGTTATTTCCTCCCTGATTCATAAAATAGAATTCTTTATTTTCTTACAAGACAAATCTTCTCCATGAAAACCTTTTCAATACCTGCAAAAACCATCAAAAAATAGGATCATATAATATCAAATCCTATTTAAAAACTTTTCATATTCTCTGCTCATATTTACAATCTCTGCATGATGTTTCATATTCTCCTTCAATCTGATTATCTTCTCTGCAAATAAAAAATCTTTATCTTCTCCTTCACAAGACTCTGCAAACATCTTCACTAAATCCCAATAAAATCATCTGATATATTTTTTTTAAGATCTCATAAAATATAATCATTTTTCATATTCTCTCAAAACAATCTTTCACAAACAATCTCCAATCTTCAAAAAAATCTCCTCAAAAATTACTCTTCAAAATCTTCATCCTCTTAAAAAAAATTCTCTTTCAAATTGTGAAAAGCACAAAAAATCAATAATAATATCTTTACAACTTCTTCTATGCAAATAGAAAACTCCTTAAAAAATCTTCTGTTAAAAAAAATTTCCAATTTTGTCACCAAGTAAAACTCATTTTAAAACTCATAAAAATGGTACAAACCGACCACTTAGAGTTTATGAAAAAATTTCTAAATAAAACTTAAAAGCCATAAAAGGCTTGGGGATCGGGTTTCAATACTTTCTAAACACCTCACAAATTCTTAATAGAAACTTTCCTTAGTGCATCGGGCTCCACATAACCTTTTTGGCGGTGATAATTTTGAATTCAAACAAAACTTTGAAACCCCACCCATAGCTCTCCATCGGTGATACTAAAGTTTCAAACTTTAAAACAAAAATTTTTCCTTTTGAATGCACCGCAGACCCTTTTTAATTTAAAGCATTTTCAATGCTTTCTTTTTAAATCTCGCTCCACATATATAAGGACCGATGCTTTAGGAAAGGGCCGGTCACCATCATGTGATGGTAGCCCTCCAACAGGTCACTTTAAGTGACTTTGACTTACCATTGCAGGTCAACTCATTGATATAACATAAAGAGCATTTGGTATGTGATAGGCTTGGAAGGAATGAAGAACTTAGTTTAATCAAAGACTTAGATAATAATGACCTCAAGAAAAATATGGAGAACTAAGATAAGGATATCAATTAGTCCAATTCAAGTGACCTCTACACCTGCTGTCCAAATAAACCTTAACCAATATGCCTTTTTATTATGCTTTGAAGAATGCTTTGATGATTTGAAGACTTCCAGTTTGTGACATCATCTTGTCAAGACTTATATCAATCTTTTAACATTAGTAAAGAATCATCTAAATAAGCTTCTAATAAAGAACCACTATGCCAATGAAGCACTCCTTGAGAGTGAGTTGATTTACTGATGTTCTTGTTTAACCTTCATGGAGATTTCAACCTATCAACAATGTCATCCTTGTCATGCTACCACTATTCATATTACAAACAACTGTCATGAGATGATCACATCAAGAACTACTGAACAAACAAGTCCTTCACTTTAGTTACATACTGACACAGTGAAGATCCACAGAAGACATATTGTGAATAGGGATTTTATCACACTAACCAAGCATACTGAACAAGCTATGATATAACAACTCCTGTCAACAACTTCACAAGAACATTTGAAGCATCAACCTCTTGCACTTACCTCCTGCAAGACCTTTTTGACATCAATGACAATCTGACACCATCATATTGTGCTTCAATGGAACTGAACTCGGGTATGGAGTAGATGCTATTATCTCAGTTCACCCATATTGCCAGTGAGCCTCTAATTTTCGGTATTGTTATAACATATTATATTGTGAGCTAACACTCACCGTGGTTTTTCCCCTATGGGGTTTTCCACGTAAAAATCTAGTGTCTCTTGTGTTTAATGTGCAATTGTGTTTAAGTTTTTGTTTCATGCTTTCATGGTTAATATACAAACACAGTGTTGATTGGTTGATGTATTAATGGTTTTGAAATATTGGTTACAGCTGATTCATCCCCCCTCTCAGTTGTATTGCGCTTTTCAACACATTGCTTAGGGTATTTTTTACAAATACTAGGACTTTTTTTTGCTGATGTTGGGTCATTTTTTGTCTCCACAGGGCATTTTTCCTCCATCCCCAAGCTAGAAAATAATCTCTAGGGTGTTTTTATGAATGCTAGGCCATTGTTATTGTTGCTAGGGACATTTTTATTGTACTGGAGCCAATAAAACCATTGTTGGGTCATTTTTCACTTGCCTAGAGGTGCTATCAACAGTGTTGGGCTGTTTTTCTTGATGGAGGGGCGTGAAAACTTGTCACCACACATTTTTGACTCATCTGCAGGTCATTTTTTTTCCTTGGGATGTTTTTACAAGTGTTGGGGGTCAGAAAACACTAAAAACACCATAAAATTTGATACCTGAGCATTTTTGCATGACTATAGGAGGTTTTGGATGTTTAATTGCAGCAAACAATTGAAAAACGATCACCAATGTCTTCCTCCATACGTCCATTTCTTATTGTGGAACCACTGGAATATATAGTGGGATTTCTAGGAACTTCCTTTGAAATCTCACTATTAATCAATTCCAGTTGTTGTAGACTCAAAATTGGAACTAAAGTATCCTAATGCAATGTTGAAACTTGTCACTTCTCCAAAATTGATTAATAGCATCATTTTGACTCTGTTTAACACACTTGTCGCCAAATGCTGAAACATTAAAATCATGCTCAAAACTCATCCAATCAACACAAAATCAAGACTGAAGCTAGTTCATGCATACTCAATTTCCTCACCAAATGATTTTTGAAGACGAGCTCCGGATTAGGAGATTTTAATGCCAGTAGTTTTGGGCAAGCTTGTTGCCTCGGGGCCTAAAAAGAGTTTTTCCACCAAACTAAAGGTTGCTTTGCTAAAAAAATGGGGCACAAAAACAAGTGCCAACACACTCAAGAATTGATAAACTACCAGTCATGCCTGCATGTTCCATTTGCATAGAGAGTTACGCATGAATTCAAGTTAGAAAGTTAGACAATGTTACTAAGTGTTGTAGATGATCTATTGAGAAAAGTGGAAACTAATTTTATAAGTGGAATAATATGGACCATGGAAGCATGCGTCTTGCTTTGCAAAACTTGACTCAAGTAGAATAGATGTTAATAATACTTGGGTAAATCTATTTCTTCAAGTTAGACTTGCACAATGAGGGCAATTAGCTTCCTACAAGACATTACTACTATTGCAAAATATTTACCTGGATGTATCAATCAATTAGACATAATCATTGTTAGAAGACAAGTATAGAACATACAAACTTTGATTTTTATGTTATTCGCTCACAAGTTCTAAGCCTTAGAATACAAAATTGCACATGATCTATACTACAAGGATGTTCAACTTGATGAATTTGCACTCTTCAACTTGTCTTCAACTCTTTAGCTTGCCTTCCACTCCTATAGATGTGTCAAACATGCTTTCCCATGAATCCACAAATATTGCAGAACCTTCAAACAACTCCACATCCACAAACATTAATGAATTTAACAATGTTGAACAAGAATTAAATGAAGACTTCTTTTGTACTTGTTTTCCCATCAACATGTAGAGAGGTTGAACAAATATGTAGCTTCTTACAATTTAGTCAACTCGCCCCACAGATATTATGGAATGGCCTCCTATTACTTTGTCACCAATCAATGAGTACAACATAGAGGGATTGCTTGCAATGGCATTCCCTACTCTCTTCTCTATAGGTGTAGCACTCTTTAAACAAACATGTATCAAAGATGCTGAAATGCATGAATATGCTCTACATCTTATGCAATACGATGATATCAAATTTGGTCAACATCCACATTTTTTATACTTCTTGTTAAATGTTATGATGTGCAATAGTAGCCAAGGAACAACATTAGTCTTTTTCAAAAAATTCTTTCATTAAAAAGTACCAACTATAGTTGTCGATCAACCTATATCTTCACATGCAAGATTTTCCTAATGAAAAACTTGTTAATCACCTTATGCATTTTTGCTCAAATTTGTGTGGGACAAGACCATTCTATAAAAGATGCAGAGCAGAACTATTAGATATGGTCATACAAGTTAGTTTTCCAACTTTGTTCATCATGCTAAGTGCAATAGATACCAAGAGGCCAAACTTACATAGTGCAATGCCTAGCATACATCCCATTGAACTAAAACAAGCCTATGAATTGAGGATCAAAGACATAATTAACAATCCACATCTAACTACACTCTACATGCATAATAGGTTCATAGCTTTTCGTGAAGAGATCATGGAGAAGCTTTTACTTGCTCAAGATTACTGGTATAGGTGAGTGAGTTTTATCATCATTTAACTTTCATACTATTCCAAATACTTGTGCCCATATTCATGGCTTCTTTTGTTGTAAGGAGTACCTACCATTGAAAGCATGGATTTGAATAGTCCAAAAGTAGTTGACAATGTTGTGCAATACATAAATAGGTATGTTTCAACATGGAACTCACGATAAAATAGCCAAACAACACAAGTGGTGAACGACTCCATCCTTGATAACCCTTGCTTGTTGGACACATCAACAATCTTTGCATGCAATCCCTTTGTAGATTAAATAGAGTTAGTAAATCAAGTTCAACAACACAAAATGTAGCAAACAAACATGTTTGTAGAGAAATGAGTCATCTTTGGAATGTCATTACAAAGCTCCTTGGGATTTACAAACATCTTCTACTTTAGTTGTAAATGATAATGGCCCAACATCATTCCTAGGTACCTAAAATGATGATAGGGTGAACATCCATAATCCAATGTCAATTTTATCAATTTGGTATGCAAATGTTGATTGCCAACCTATTTTGTCTCACCATGTAGTGGTCAAATGCATTGCCAAGAATGTAGCAAAAGTAGAGTGTTGGTATGAAAGTTTTTGATAAAGATAAGCAGCTTACAAGGGGCTGAACCCTTTACAAACAAGGCCCCCAGGGCCTAACAAAACAAAACAGAAACATAGAACAACAATAGTCAAGCTACAAGAAACAAACAACCCAACGGGCAACCCAAATAGTGCACAGGACGTACACTGATAACATAAAAACAAAGCAGGTTGCAAAACAACAAACAACCTATAAAACACAACACAGAGGATCTAAACAATAAATCCTAAACAAACAAACCTAATCCCTTAGCCCTAGGGTACAAATCTGCAACAGATTTGGGGAGACCTTTCTTTCTACATTGAACCACAATCCAAGAAACCTCCGAGTCAAAGTCCTTTGAACAAGGTGAGAGGGGGGAGCCTCCCTTGCTATTGCAGCCAAAGAAGGCGCACACAAAGAGACTGAACCAGAAGCGGGCACGATCGAATGAGTGATCATAATAGTCAAAGAAGCCTGGCCATGAATAGGAGTTGGAGAAGGAGCCGACGTAGGGGCCATAGCATGATCGGATGAATCAGCAACCATATCCATCGCCACACCCTCTGGCACCGTAGGAGGAACAGGCAAGGTATCTTGGGCAGAGTTGTCTCCTTGAGAGGAGTCATCATCCGAAGAATCATTAACAGTTAGGTGATCCATGAGTGCATTCTTCCACCAAGTAGCCGCACTCTTGCAGCGAGAGTGAGGACAACTTGAGGCCAAGTGACCTATAGAAAAACATCTTTTGTATCTAAAAGGAAGGGCCTCATAGTCAAGTTGTTGCGTCCAAGGCCATTCCCCTACCATCAGCACAACATCTACACACATATCTATAAATATTAACACAGAGAATCCAAATTCTACTTCATTTTTTAAGTTTTTAACTGAGAGTATATTGTTGATCATGATATCATTGCACAAGAGTACTAACACTTTTTGTTAAAACGAACACTAAAAATATGTAGTCATTCCTTTTTTTCTTTGAATGTCAATAGGAAAACCTTGTGTCGTGTTCCTTTAGATCAAGAATGTACAACACCTACCTCAAGTTTCATTGAGAGGTATATGGTTCGACCACCAACATTAGAATCGTTGTCTCTAATTGAAGCAAGGAGTTGGAATTGTCCAAAGACCCACACAAGCTACAAGTGGACAAACAGAAAGATTTTAAATATTGTTCAAGTCTCCCCATGTTTCACTTCAATTCCTTGTAAAGACACTAAAATGTTTGAGCCCTTCTATTAGAGTGAGCTTTTACTATATCTACCTTTTTGGCAACATTCTTGAAGAAATTGGCTCATTAGGGAAGATATCATCACTCAATGGGAAAGCATTTCTAGCACCTATCATGCATGGCATGTTGATCACACACCACCAAAATCAAACAACAATGATGATGGACTTCTATCTAATGGATCAAAAGATACAAAACACCTTGATGTAGCAGAGTGGGAGGTTCTATCCTCTGTCCACCTAGGGAATGATGTTTCTATTGATGAACTAGACATGCTTCGATGCTGAGACTTTGCCACAAGACATAATTGAGCTAACAATACAATCGCCCCCTCGGTGGATAATGTTGTTGCATTCATTAATTACAAGCATTGAATACACCAGATTGAAGAAATTGAACACGACTTAGGTATTGGAAAGGTCAAGTTTCTTTAGATCAACAAAATGCTTTCAACATTATTGTGAACCATTCTTCTCAAGATGGAATGCAAGCACCACTTCTAATGATCATACAAGGAACTATAGGAATAGGGAAATCATACTTGATTACTAACATTCAAATTGCACTCTCCATAAATGTACCCCATTCACAAAAGCCATTGCTTTTACTCACCCCAACAGGTGTCTTTACTTTCAACATCAATGCATCAAGAATTCATTCAACACTTCACATACCAATAAAAGGCATGAATCCTCTTTAAGGTCAAGCTCTATCAACTTTCCAAGAAAACATGTATTTCATTCATTATATTCTAATTGATGAAATGAGATTCATTGGACCAAGGTTGTTAGAATGCATTGACAATAGACTACGAGAAGCATTCCCATACCATAATCAAAGCCCATTCAGTGGATGCTCTATTGTGCTTGTTGGTGACCTAGGACAATTGCCACTTGTACATGACATTCCAATATATGTTGGATCATCATATGGAACAAAACTTTGGAGAACCTTTCAGATAATACTCACATTGGGTACAGTTTTTCGACAACATGGGAATGAACCTACCCAAATACAATTTCACAATCTCCTTGAAAATAAAAGGAATGTTGAGCCAACACAAGCAGATTGGTAACTCTTAATTTCACACACCAATAAAAACCTATCTACAAATGAACAAGATACATATTGTTCATCCGTACATTTGTTTTCAACAAATGTTTTGGTTGAAATACATAACAAAAAAATGTTAAAGGCATTGGTCACACTAGTAGCACACTACATTGTAGAGCAAAAACGGAGCACGGTAAATTCCTATTTAGATTACGGACAACTACAAAGAAAGGTGTTATTATCTCTTGGACAATAAGTTATGCTAAATACAAATTTTTTGGGTTGTAGCTGACTTGTCAACGGTGCACTTGGTGAAGTAATTTCTATTGTCTACAAAAATGAAAGCAAGCCACCAAATCTACCTCTATTTGTTGTAGTTAACTTTCAACATTACATTGGACCTGCATGGAACAAAAAAGAAAACAAAATGGTTCCGATTCCTCTAGTCACATGTGGTGGATGTCAACAAATCCCACTAAAAATGGCTTTGGGCACTAACAATCCTTAAAGCACAAGGTTTAACTATAAATATAGCTATAATAGAGATTGAAAGCATTGATCGTCAAGGACTCACCTTCACAACAATCTCAAGAGTAAGAAGTTTGTCAAATGTACAAATATTTCGTGCATTCTGATTCCAAAGATATAAATGTATAGAAAAAATAAGTATATAATCCTATGAAAGCAAGAGGAGTGACTCAAACAAATGTCTAAAAAAAATCACTAATAATGAAACTACTAAATTTGTATTCCAAATTATTTGGGAATGATTGTCCACCTTTAAATGTGAAATTAAATTGAAGATCTCTTGGTTTCTCAAAACAAATTTTTTCTAAGTTGTGAATGCATTGTTAAACTATTTTCTTTTAAGAATCATATCCTACATTAATAAACAAGTGCTACAAAGTGGCATAATACTTGCATTTCAAATACTACAAATAATTTCAACTTTTCATTGATATAATGTATTATGTCAATTAATAGTATAATCAATATTACTACAAGTTATTATAATATAATATGATCATATTATATAATAAATATAACTAAATATAAATAGAATATAATTATATTTTTATTAATTTTTACATTCAATAATTTATGCCCGATAAAGGGATAGTTCATTAGGCAGCTTCTTATTATGGCGATTCTCGAGAGTGGGAAGCATGCGATAGTTGGCAGAGGGGATGGATGGCAGGTTGGCCATCATCATTGCGAAAGGTGGTGTGTGGTAGTTTGGGGGGAGTTATTTCCCTTTATGATGGTATGCAGTCTTTTGGTTGTGGTGTCATTGATATGTTCACTTGCTCTAGTTTCTTGGTTGCCTCATGGCTTCGACAGGAGTGGGAGGTGGTCTGGTTGATGAGAGCGGAGGTAATGGTGCACGAAGCAGTGACAAGGGCAAGAAGGTGGCGATGGAGCCACCTCGGAGGCAAACCAGGAGGAAGGTAAGCAATGTGACTGTAGGTGGGAGGATGAAGAGGAAATACTCTGCTAGAAAAAGGTTGAAGAAGCTCTTCGGAGAGGAAGCTATGGCAGGCTTTATCAATAACATTGAAGGAGAGATTAAGAATCCTATTTTGAGAGAATGGTTGTGCAAACTCCTCAAGCTTGTTAAAGAAGTTGATGGGAAGGAGGCCGTTAATGTAAGGGAGGCTATGGCCAATTTGTTGTTTGTTCCTGGCAGTACAAGGGGGATATGGAACGTGTTTGGTGCAAGATAGTCATTAACGGTCGCTACGATGCTATCCATTTCTGCGGCATTTTTGTTAACTCATGAAGACATGATTGAGTCTGTAAAGCATAATAAGGAGAACTAGGAGGTGGTCCTAGGCCATTTGCATGATATTTTGTTGGGGGTTGTGGAAACAAGAAAGATGGTGGATGGAATTGTGAAGAAGCTTGGTGTCCCAGTCCTAAAGTGTGCCCGACCAACCTATTCTTGTGCCTGTAACAACGCTTGTGATGGAGTTGAGTTGTTCGATAAAGGAGATAAGTAGACTAATAGGGTTTAAGTTAGTTTTTTGTTATGTAATGCTTAAGACTGCTGAGAGTGGATTGTCGTAATTTGCCCCTCCTTTTATGTATGGCGGATGATTTTTTGTAGCCTAGGTAATGACTGTAGATGCATAGGTAGTTGTGGTTAAGGTCTTATGTGTTATGAAAGACATCTGGGCTATGCCCATTTTTATTGGGCCTTTGGTCCCTTAACTAGGGTTATATAATAAAAAGATTCAATAATTTATACATAATTAATAGTTATTAAAATACTTATTAATATATTCTAATTAATAATTATTATAGTGATTATAATAAAATATAATATAAATACAATATAATTATATTTATATTAATATTATAATCAATAATTTACTATCAATATTACTATTAATGTATTGATTACATTATTAATATTTATTATCATACTTATTAATATATTAAATAATTTAATAATTATAATTTACTTTGGAGTGTACTAGTTGTATCTAAGATATTATTTTGATAGGAAATTGTCAAGTATTTTAAAACAACGCAAAACTCCTTGTTATTACAACCATACCATTCATGAAGAAATAAAGAAATAGATTCAAATTAAAAAAGGAAACAATATAAATAAATAAAAATCTTAAATAGTTCTAAAGTAAAATAAAATAACTAAATATTAATTTTAGTCTTTCTTGAGTAAATAAAAATAAAATAATTCTTCAATAATTGTAAAGTAAAAAATAGATAATTCTTGAATAATTATAAAGTAAAAGAATTCTTTAGTAATTTGCAAAGGAACCATTCAAGTCGAATCTAGTGTAGGAGGTAAGGTGGTACAATGTTAGGAGTCAAACCAACAATGCACAAGGGAACATAACCATCATACTATTTCTAACATAAAGCCAAATTTATCAATTTGTAACAAAAACTCACTCTAATAAAAAAATATCAGTGTGCCCATTGAACCTGTGGGTCCAATTGAAAAGTGCTACAAAGATATTTGAGATATATTCCCTTTTATATATTTATTACATTCATCTTACCACTTGTCTTAGATGGATTTGTACGAGTTAATTCATCACAAGATTGGTCAAAGGAACAAAACTTTAATAGGTACAAATTTTAATATATAAGGTAAATGGGAAATAATCTATTTGTGGAATTGCATAAGGGATTTCATATAGCATAAGGGAATTTTGTCTATGTGTCAATTTTGAATCTAATCATGTGGACAAGATGGAATAAGGTTGCCTCTCCTTCCATATGTGTTCTTTGCTCCATTCAAAATCCATAGCATTTGTTTACTAAAGTGTAGCAAAATCTAAGCGTGTAAGGTGCAGATTCATTCCAGATAGCTTGGACTACATTCCATCGAGCCTAGAGTGCATGTATAGCATCTCGTACAATAGTTTCTACAAGAAAGTTGTGTCACTTTAGGCAAATATGTTTTGAAATGTTCCAATATGTACCTTAGAAAAATACCATTACAAAAAGTACAACTCAAGTAGTATAAAAAAATAACACCTCATTTTAATTAGGTTGTTTTTTAGATCATGGGTAGCTTAATTTTGTAGTAAACCATACATCACATCTTGTTCTTCTTAAATTAACTATTTTTTCTTGTTCTAGAACAATCATTCTTTTAGAATACAATGATTACATTGAAGGTGTTCCCCTCTATGAGAGGGACCAAATCGAATCTCTGGATCAACTATTAACATTTCTTGGGAAAGATGCAAGATGATCAAAATGATCTTGGCCATTCATCTGTTCCACATTCCGTTCATTGAATATATGACTAGTATTGCCTCATGTTGCTTGTGTATTACATGGCGAAATGAATCCAACAATCATGATTCTCCCAATGTTTTGTAGCCTTTGGATCGTTTACAAATTTGTCGAAGCTTTGGTTTAAATTTATGGTATTGTGTGAGGCTGATTAAATTGGAACATCTTCCATATATTCGTAGAACCCAAAATTTCCTTTTTTGCTTTAGAATGGGTAATTTGGATTTAATTTAGAGGATGACGAGGCCAATCATCCAATGTTAGGAGGGGACACACTTAAGTGAGATGACCACTGAAAGTAGGTCAATAATGTTTTATAACACAAAGCACATTTAGAAAGACTTTGAGGCCACGACTAAAGTGTAAATCACAGTTTTTCCTTTGGCTCAACCAAGGCATGAGTCTAGGGACCTACTAAGACATATGAACCTAATAAGACCGTGATCAATCACGTAATATAGGGCTAGGATCTTATTGGCATCCCATTCAAAAATTTTAAGAAAATCTAAGTCATGTGCTTCACTGTTGTTTTTCCCTATCCTCATGCCTTCACCATAGCCTGAAGTTGCTAAAAACCCCAAAAAATCCTAAGTGTGGCTTCCCCTTAGTTGTTTTCCTTCATTTGTGAGTTTACAGGTTTTGTAGGGACAAAGGGATGTTCGGAGCCCAGGGATTTTCCTGACATGTAACCCTCTTGTCCTCTTGTCCCTGGTTCATCCCAATTTTGGTTCCTCAGTGGTGTGCTTCTAGTGAATGTTTTAGTGGCGAATATTCGCCAATTGGCTAATAGTTGAAAGTGGGGATTCAAAATTTAGCTAATAGTACAAGTTGTAAGGCAACCTGAATCGCCACATTTTTACAAAATTTTATTTTAGTCCTGGTTAAATTGCAAGAACATTTATTTAATTAAACTTTTAACTTGAAAATATGCCACAGTATTTGATACCTAATTAGATCAAATTCACCTAAATTTTATAGGTTATAATACAAAATGAAATTAATTCACAAATAATATTATATAACTATTGGTTACTTTAGGGCCATATCGTTAATTTTTAATCACCAACATTGATTTTATTTATAATTTAACGGTTGGGGTTGTATTCCATGGGTTAAAATGTACCCAAAGAGCTCCAATGCCTATCGAACCGGAAATTGTATTTGGGTTGTTGATCTCAATTTATAATCTAATGGCTGGGGTTAAATTTTGTGGCCCAAAATATACCCGTGGAGCTCCAATGCCCATTCGGGCCCCATTGGCATTGGAGCTCCACGAGTATATTTTAGCCCACAAATTCGGGTCCCATGGGCATTGGAGCTTCACGAGTACATTGTAGCCCTGGAATAGAACCCAAACTGTTAGATTATAAATAAAATCAATGGTGAAAAAGAATTTAGGGCCAATTTAAAATATTCAAAGTTTGATTTAAAATATTAAAGAATTATAGACATGAGCACTATACCTTAAACTAGTCAATCACTACCACCCTCAGGCCCTTACTCTTCCATAGAAATTTATTTTTTTTTAAAAGGAAGGATTCTACATGGTAATTAATGCATTTCCCTATTTTTCATCAAGATTCACCAGGATTTTCTACAAATTTCTAGTGATTTAAAAATCGCCAAATTTTTTTTTTTTTTTTTTCAAAAAAAGAAAGATTTGCCATTAGAAATTAATATTTTTTCCATAAAAATGAAAGATTTACTAGGATTGTATATCTTTTTTATGGGGGTTTCTTAAAGTTATCATTAGCTTCTTCAGATTCATGTGGTGGTGTTGGTGAAATCAGCATGACATCTACATGCATGGTGATGAGAGTTTCCAAGTGTTGGGATCTTTTGTAGTGTTTTGGTGCCTTTGCAGGTTTTTTGAGTTCCTGGGGGTCCTTGGAACCTCATAATCATGTCCTCATGTCCTCATATTCCCCCTACGTTCCCAGTTCCACACATTTGTCCTTTGTCTTTTCAGGTTTTTGAGTTTTACCAGAACCTTGGAACCTCATCTACAAGTTCCTCGATTCCTAAAACCCCAAGTGCCTGTGTTCCTCACCTTCTTCCTTTTTAGGTTTTCGGGAACTAGGGGTTCTTAGAACCTTTCCAGTTGGTTCCAAGATCCTTGAGTTCCCTGGTTCCTCGAAACCTCAATTTCCTACTCCCTTCACCCTCTGTTCCCGAGGTTCCAATTTCCTTCAAAACCCGAGTCCCCAATCCTGATCCTAGACCCGACCCTATTCTCGGTTCCCATCTTTCCCTAGCCCCCATCCTTCCTAGACCTCCAATTATGGCCTTCTCTACCTCCCAATCCGCAAATCCACTAGTACAAAAATAACAATATATTACTAAAAAAACTACTAAAAATTGCTTATAAATGACCAAATATGGTCACGTGACCATTAGTAGTTTATTG
This sequence comes from Cunninghamia lanceolata, assembly GCA_027924645.1. Classification (NCBI taxonomy): domain Eukaryota; kingdom Viridiplantae; phylum Streptophyta; class Pinopsida; order Cupressales; family Cupressaceae; genus Cunninghamia; species Cunninghamia lanceolata. Next base: position 1,012,882 of record BSBN01000940.1, read on the forward strand.
CCAGTCATTTATAATGTGACCAAATTTATGACTAAACCATTTTTAGTCATTTATTGGTTGTTTTGATTGATCGATTTGGTAGTATATTTAGTCATTGATTTAGTCATTGATTGTTGTAATCTGGTCACTTATTTATTCATTTTTTATTCACTGATATATTTAGTCGTTGATTGTTGTTAACTGGTCACTTATTTAGTCATTTTTATTCACTAATTTCTGTCCAGTGGTAGTGTATTTAGTCATTAATTTTAATCATCATTTTGATCAATTTGGTAGTATATTTAGTCATTTTTATTCACTAATTTAACACTGGTTGTATTTATTCAATGTTCACTGATTTCTGTCAATTGGTAGTATAATTAGTCAATTTAATTATTAATTGACGTCAATTAGTAGTATATTTAGTCATTTTGAAGCTTGCAATCTATGTAGATTTCCATTTGGCATTAATTGTTCGCTTCACACATGTCTCTTTGATTATATTCATTGAATGCTTTGTAAGAGGAGTGTTGCGAGCTGAGCAATATATTCCACATTTGGATCTCATCTGCCTTGGTTTTATTTCCTTGCCGGCATGAATGACTTCAATTCATTATGTTGGCTCATGCGATCCTCTTTTCATGCAAGAGACCATGGTATCTATGTCATTATTTCATTCTTGCCTCTTCATTTTGCTCTTGTTGTGTATCTGCAATGTCTATCTATCCCCGCAATTGTCGACATCATTTGCCTATTCAACCATGGGAACAATCAATGCACAGAAGCATCAACTCATATTTCATGGCTAGGGCCTTCAAACTACTCGATGAAGAGGTGGAGTATGCTTTAATAGATGTATGTGATAGATATTTTCTACTGCAATCTAGGGTATGTTATGCTTCGCATCTGGTATCTCATTTTCTCTCAAATGCGATGGACTTATTTCATCAAGTTGATAAGGTTAAAAGGATAGCATCAATTTTTGTTCATGACTATCTAAGCCCAGATGTCAAGCTATTTGAAACTTTTGCTACTTATAATCTCCATGATGACTCAGCCTTGGTAGGGGGACTCTTCCTCCATGAAGATATCATTAATTAACCCAGTTTTAACTGTGTTTATCAAGCAATGATTTCAAGTTTGCAATCAGGTAACAAATAGCTCTTTGATAATTCACTGTGGGCTCACAATTCTACATTTGGAAGGTCCAAGAGGGAAAGGATAATGGAAGTATTCAATGCATGGAGCTTCTTGTCAAATTTCCAACCACTAGTAGTTCCCTTCACCAATGATGTTGACATAGTCCTTTCTACAGAGAATCCAACTGGGGGTTCATGGCTTTAGGGTTGCGTTTTAAATATGGACAGCATGTGAACCGCTCTTTCTATTTTTGGCTTCACTGTAACTTTGGTTTCCTTTTTGGCCAAAAAGGTCCTTTTAGATCTATAGCTCTATTTAGGGCTCTTAGTTAAAATACTCTGTTATGTTATCTTTTTGGCCAGGAAGGGCCTTTTTTGTAATTTGTAAAAACATTTTTATTAATACTAATATATTATGATGCTCTAAGCATCCTTACCGATTCAAAAACAAATGTCAACCCTGGTTCATGTGTTGTCTCAATAAAGACCCACACCATGAAATAATCCATTAATTATACATAAATTCCAAATTAAGTTGATGAGAAAAGATCTTTGATATCCAACTAGGAAGCCTTAACATCCAAAAATTACTAACATGATGTTTCACAAAGTTTCCCAACTGTGACATCATCTTTACTTAAGAAACCAGATATTGATCCACTGCCATAGTGGATCTCACAGGATTCTCCTTCACAAACAACAAATGATATATATTAATTGTTTAGCAACTTCCTTAATATCCCCATGTAAGCAAACTAAACTAAGTGAGGTTGAGGGTTTGAAATAGAGTACCATCCTCTTGGTATGTGCTTGACTTTGATGACTTGTATCTTGAATGAAAATAGCAAGCTAGCTACACTATAAAATCATTGTTAATCATTGTTACAAAAATAACCACAAAATCCTCTTTAATTAAAATAATCCTTCTAGATGTTTCAAAACAAGATATTTCAGTTAATTTCTAAGAAAGATAATTTCACTATCCAAACAACCATCAATCTATTTACTGTATATAATTTCTTAGAATTCAGAATTTGAATGTAATGAAACTAACCATAATTACCAAATATTTGACATTGAAGCACTCTGTAACACCAACATTGTAAGCTTTGCTTGTGTTCTAGATGCATGCAGTCATGCAAGTTTAGTGGATGAGGGTTGCACATACTTCACATGTCAGTAACCCTTATTGCATTACATATATAGTTGATTATTAGGTGTGCATGGTTGACTTCGTGCCTGTGCTGGCTATCTTGAGGACACCCTAAACATTATTACTAAGATGTCAGTTAAATCTTTGGTGTCTGTGGATCATAACGAAGGGACATCCATCAAAGCATAACAACAGGGATTGTTTTGTCATATGTTGTAGTTACAAGTGCCCTACTAGACATACATGAAAATGTGGAAGCATAAACAAGGCAAGCGAACTGTTTTAAAAAATGCCTCAAAGAAATGTGATATCATGGAATGCCATGATTAAAGGATATGTTTAAAATGGGTTTTTTCTGAAAAGTCCTTAGAAAATTTTAAGAAAATGCAACTAGCGGGTGTAAAGCCCAACTCCCAACTAAGACTTAGATTCAGCTACATCTATACAATCCCCAACCCAATAATCAAATCCATAAGATTTTGATTTGATTTTCCCAAACTCAAGGTTTTAGCCTAGGCCCTAGGCTACAAACTCTACAAAATCACTCAACCCAAAAGAAACGGCCTAAATTTTCAAAAAATACTTCATTGCTTCAACAAGCATGCATTTCTTTTGTTGGATACTGATTCAACCAAAAGACACAAACCAAAATCAACTAAGGCCTTATATTTAACTCCAATCTTTCAATAATTATATAAGTTACAGATCAGCCCATAATGTTTCATTTAGGATTTGAAGTTTTACCTTTGAAGAGCATGAAAAACTTAAGTATGTATGGTTTCATAATAGGTGAAATACAACTAAAAGTTCACCATCCACAAGGAGATTATTTACTTGGAGCAGCAAGTGGATAAGGAACTGGTGGTTGTGAAGGTGATGTCCACTAGCCATTAAGAGGTCCTAGAGCAAGACTAGGTCCTGCTAGTGGAGGACCTTGCATAAACCATGAGAAATTATGCATGATCATTAGGAACTCTATCAAGTCATTAAAAGTATGCACAAGCTTTTTAACGGTCTGTAATGTTTTTTAAGGGTTCATGAGACATTTGTAAGGTCTATATAGATAGACTTCTAGAAACCCTATGGAACCCATAACGGGCCTGTATGTGGCCCAGCCAAGACAAGAATAGAAAGGTTTGTAGTCATTCATTAGGACCATTCAAAATTCTCATAGTCCCACTTGGTTTCATGCAAATTTCCTTCCATAAATCCATCTTAGGGATCCATATCTTTTAAAATTATTCTAGGAGTCATTCATAAGCACCCCATACCAAGTCCATGTAAAAGATATTTGTATTTTTACCATTGATGTGTTTTTGTCTCTCACCGCAGTCCTGCAGGTCACTCAAAAGGTCTTGGTGGTTGTGTGGGAACCAAGGATAACAAGGGAGCAATTATCGCTATCCCGCAACATGAAGAGATTGTACTTGCGGCATTGTGGTATGTAGATATCGATTACCACAGCCCCGCAACGGTCTCAAAACAAAGTGGTGGGTTGGCGGTATAAATTCAAGTGGCATATGATACTTCACCACGGTCCCATGGCAATCAAGAGAATAATCGACGGTAATGCAGTAAGGAGCAGAGGAAAATAGTACACTGTGCCCCTATGATGGCCTCAAGTGAGACTTGCGCTATGGCAGTAAGAAGGAGAAGAGGAAAAGAGTGTACCGCGCCCCTACGGCAACCTCAAGTGAGGCTTACAGTATGGTGGTAAGAATGAGCAGAGGAAAACAGTACACTGCACCCTCGCGGCGGCCTCAAGTGAGGCATGTGGTATGGCGGTAAGGAGCAGAGGAAAATAGTACATCGCACCCCCGTGGCGGCCTCAAGTGAAGATTGCGGTATGGCGGTATAAGGAGTTTAAGTTATGTAAGTGTTAAATACCGCGGCCCCGCGATAGTTTCAATGAAGGAGTTCGGTGAAAGGCTTCAAGTGATGTTTAGTATACCGCGGTCTCGTGATGGTCAAAGAAATAGTTTATACTACGGCAAGGAACAAGTCATGGTGATATAGTTGAATTTTTGAGACAATATTTCTCATTGGCCTGATCAAATCAAAGAACACTTTTTCTGCCTTTTCTCCACTATTCTTTTATGAGCTGAGTAATTTCAAATTTGATTGTTGTCATTTGCAATGCATTTCAATCTGAAACGTTTGATCCATTGTTGGATTGTTGTCACCTTTACAGACATAAAAATGTACCTGTTCTAATATTTTGAACTTATGACAAGTCACAGTGGGTTGTGCTCGTTTAGTAGCTGGTTGAAATTTAATTTGAATGTACTGCTTCTTGATGTTCCCCTTGACTCATTATCATTTTTGTTTATCATCTTGCTTTTTGGCTAGCAACAAACATGTGATGCATCTGTTGTGATGTCCTATGGATGGTGGCCGCCTTTTTCCAAATTATTTTCAAACTATTTTGAGTTCTAGGTGTACACCTTGTAGAGACTTATGGCATATTTCTATGCTTAATTTTTTTTCCAAGGTTACAGTGAGCTGATAAATGCAATTATTCCAAAGGTAGTAAAAATAATTTTGGAACAATTATCTAAGTTCTCTCTTAATGTTCAGATTTGTGTAATTTTTGATTTTGCATATTTTTAATATCCTTGTTTGACGAGTCTTGGAAATTGGTTTCAATTTATAGGGTAAATCTTCCATCTGGAGCTAAGAAGATTGTGCCAAGTAGTTGCAAAGCCATGATTGGTCAAGTTACTGGTGGTGGAAGGAGAGAAAAGCCAATGCTCAAAGCTGGCAATGCATATCACAAATATAGGGTCAAAAGAAACTATTGGCCCAAGGTTCATGGTGTGGCAATGCATCTTGTTGAGCATCCTCATGGTGGTGGTAATCATCAACACATTGGGCATGCCAATATTGTGCGTCGTATAAAGAAGGCTTAGCATGTACACGTACTTAATCATAATTAAACAAATATAGAGCTTTGATTATTTAAAAATGTTCTCTTTTAGTTTCTTTTTTCTTTGGTTGCTTTGTGTCAACAATTTATGGGGACCGGGTTGTAAACCATGTTTACTATTATTGTTTCTTATCATTAGTGATTTACTCTTGATTCAAAATTTTGGGAAAGACTTCAAACTAGGTTGTAATCCTTGTTTCCTTGTATTGTTTGAGGCTTATTTTAGGCTGCCATATTAATTGACTTTGTTATTTTTTATTCTTTCTTGAATGCTTGTTATTTGCTTTCAGATCATAGAAATGGCAAAAAGATTGATGATTTCTTAGTATTATAAACTATGAACTTTCTATTTTGAAAAAAAGTAATAATTTGGAGGAGTCATTTGATGTATCAAAGAATTTGACATTTGAAAACATTTGGAATGTTCTCAACTATACAAAAAAATGAGAAGATAATGTGCAAATTTGTCATCACTTTGTTGAGTATGTTTCTTACTTTGTTGTTTTTTTAACTATTTGGCTTTATATGAGATGCATTGAGGCTTCCATGGTATTGTGTTAGAGATCTTATGACATGATAATGCAAGTATGTGATGAAGTAGAAATATAAAGACCCAAGAAGCTAATGACCATATGATTCTGAATGAAAGGAAGTAGAAAGATAAAGACTTGAGAACCCAAAGAATTGTTATCTTGCATAGTAAATTGATAGATTTTAGAGTTGAAATTTGAGAGGTCATATTGCCGAATTGTTAGGCTTGATAATTTTGAGGATAAATTAATTAGATAATAGGGCTGAAATTTGAGGGGTAATTTTGTTGAATTGTATGTTGGGTTTTGGAGTTAAATTTGAAGGGAAACATTGCTATCAAGTGCCCTTTTTTCTATTTATTTTTTTAGATGTGTTGAATGCAAGTAAACATGTGGCAATGAGTGCTTTCGAGTGCTAGGAAGCATGAGTATCATTTGCATGGTGCACAGAAGCATATAATTTTATAGTGTTGATATTGATGATTAAAATTGGTTGTGTCATCTAGCTACTAACAACTGCATAGGGTGTAAGGCAATCGTTATGATGCACTATGCAACTTGTGACTAGCATTGATCTAGAGGTATAGATCTTTGCAAGCAACTGAACTATCTTCACTGCTCTACAAACCAAAGGGAGGTTGTAGAAATGGGATCCAAAAGGGAACCTTTGAAAAAGAGATGATCTAGGTCTAAAAATGATTGTCAGAGGACATAAAAACAACCTATATTTGCCAAAAATATCACGACCCTTGTTTGAGAAAACTCTTTATCCTTGGCAAACTTGAAGAAGAAAGAAATCCTTAAAAGGAAGAATTTAACTTTGTATCCAGCCTCATAGATTCCATATCCATCCATAGAGTTTTACGTCATCTAGTCTTCTTCCCATGAATTTGCCTATGAGAGGAAAATCATCATGCTAAAAGAACATTTTAGTTAGACGATCATTAAGGAGAGAAACATCTGAAAGGGTGACTTCCATATCACAGAAAAAAGCTAGAAACCATAGATTGGTATGCAAGCTCATCACTTGGGCATTTTAAGCCAATCTAAACCACCTAAGATGACCCCAATTAAGAAAAATTAAACCCCATTTTAACGGAGCATATTGAATACTCTTCAAAACACACCAACACTAGTATTAATAACCAATACTTTAACACAATAATGACTATGTAGGGGACTAAACTGCGATAGGGCTGGCAAAAACCAAAATGGGTATTAAGCAATATAAGATTATTTGTTGTTTTCTTTTTTAAAAGTTTGCAAGGTTGAGGCAATTCTTCTAGAATTAGGTGAAACCCTAATACTTCACAACTGAGCTTTGAACTTCGTGCATCCCTAATAAGAGTGGGGTATTGTTTGAGTATTAACAGTCAATAGATTGAATTAGATTTCGATGTTTGTATTTATAGCATCTAGAAAATGGGCATAACTGAAACAGAGTACCAAACACAACAAAAAATTGTAGTTTAAAAAATGCATGAATACCAAACCTGCTAGTAAGGTTCCTCGGTAATTGAATGGAATGCATCTGGCCATGCCCTTCTCTAGAAACTCTTATATCGCTTCTGGGAAATCCTCTGAAATGGGTCAGCCCAATACATAATTTAACAAAATACAATAAAATTAACATCTTCAAGCGATTGTGTTCTAACTCATCAATGCAAAAAGAGGGACATCAATGAGCCTTACCTATTTTTGAGCACGAATTCAACCCATGTACAACACGTCCAATGCATGAACAATGTCTTGAGCGTAGAGGCGGTCAGGTTTCTTCTGTTTGAATTATTTTTCATGGACAAAAATTCCCTCTCTAAATTTCCCTCTTTCCAATTCAAAATATTTTTTAATTTCCCCCTCTTTCTAATTTTTATTTGTGTGACTAATTATTTAGTCATTTATAGCTGTGTTTTTTACCCACCATCAAATTAGTCATTTATAGCTGTGTTGCAAAAAATGACTAGAATTTAATCATTTTTAGTTGTTGTGACTAAAAGTTTTAGTCACACTGTCATTTATTTGCCAAAATTTATACTAGTGATCGTTGGTTCTCTTGAGCCTCAGTCCCTAGTCCTCGAGCTCTCCCAAACCCCAAACTTTCACCATTCCTCTTCCCTATCCCTCTTGACTCCCGGTTTCTGCTCCTTGCTTTTCCCTATTCTCCTTGTGAGTTTCCAGATTCCCTTGGAACCTTTTTCCCTAGTTTTTTTGTCCCTTGGTTCCTTGGTCCCCCAGAAGCCTGAAACCCCAACAAAACACGTAAAAAACATAAAGGGATGTCTCAACAACTCCCAAGTTTTCCATTAATGGCCCAATTTGACCATGCAACTCCTCAAAGCCCAATTTCATGAGCAAGTGCATCGAATATTTCTTGGACATGATTCCCCATGCATTTCTCACACCATGGTTGGTGAAAATCATGGATTTCATGAGTTTCCTTCATCCTTGCATTCATAGCGATGGCTAATTTCAAAGTTCCCCATGCTCAGGAGTTTCTTGCTGATAGATTAGGGCACACAAATTGGCATGATATAAATAACAGTTCTCTTCTCGTTGCATGGGTTGGTCGCTAAGCTAATTTCCAAACACCTACAAGTGCTGAGGAAAATCTAGGGTTTCAAATCATCCTAGTCCGGTCTAGTTAGAGTAGCACGTTTGTAAATCACAAAGAGATTTGTATTGTAAATGGTGTATGTAATAGAATGTCTCCATGTTCATTTTTAGATCTTTAGGGGAGCCACTGAACCTAGTTGTTGGTTCTATCTTGCCACATTTCCTAGTATGATTGTAATGGAGATTTGATAAATTTCACAACATTATAATTTATTGCAAGTCTTGTAATGGTCATTTTTTCATTTCATATGTATTTATGCAGTATGGGAATGGATTAGTAAGTATTCTCTATTACTTGGTGTCATATTTGTGATGTATGTTCATGCATATCTCATATTCTTTTGATTTCAATTTGTAATTTCCTACTAGCAACCTAGACTCTATTACCCCATGGATAGGCACCGGTCTTGGAAGTTCATGATAAATCACACTCTTTAAAAACTAAAGCATATTTCTTCAATAGTTTAGATTTAATTTAGACCCCTGTCATGCCCACATCCATAGTCCATTGTTTTCACTTGTGTTCTATTTTGGGAGATTGGGTGTTAGATAGATATTGAGAGGACTGTAGTGATGTGGATACAAGATATAAGTGTGTATGTAATTATAAGGGGATTCATCATTGGTGGTTGAAATTGTTTATCTTTTGATTCACTTATATGCTTGTTTATTATCTACTATTAATGACTCGGTCAAGTAAGCTTGTCCCTAACTGCCATAGGGCATGGTAATCAAATCTTTGTCCCAATTGTTATCATGTGTTTTGACCTCATGGGAATACCCCCTAGGTTTTGCAGAGCTCAAAGAAGAAGAGGACTTGCCCTATCCTATATGTTAGACCAAGATCACCCCCTCTTTGTTGATATATCACTCTCCCTACTTGTGATATTTGTTTGCAAACTTTATGTCACTCTTGGTGGTGGTGTTAGAAGAGAGGGTATGTGTCTTTGAGAACCAACATTTTGGTGACTTTGTTGGGGAGAATCCAGAGTTTAGTCTTATCTTGGGTTACAAAAAATTAATGACTACTGGTATCAACCCAAAAATATTTTAAAGGTTTGGTGGTTCTATTTTCTCCATGGGTTTCCTCATTCAATGAATTGGCGACTCTGCAACATAATTCAAAGTTTCTGGTGGTGCAACAAGTTTCATTCATTTGGTAGCAGATTGAAGCTACTTAAAATTGTTTCTTATTTCCTTTCTTCAAGTAAGATTTGTTGTGCAAGGTCATATTTTTGGAAGAAGGATGCGGTTATTTTTCAGCATGATGTATGTTTTATAATCATGGATCATTGGTTTAAGAAAGAGTCAAAACCAAAGCATTCACTTGACTCATACTAGATCAGAAGCCCTTGTAGCTATGCTCATGAGTATGATCTTGATTATTATAGTGATACTCCATTTGAATGCACAAATGATTGTGCATACAAATTTCTAAATGATGAACCAATTGTGCATTCCTTTAACTCATCCGAACAAGAGCTTTTGACTTGGTGAGCCACGTAAACATGCTTGACTTGGGCACCGATCAGTTCCATAGACACTCTGCATCTACAAGTGCACAGGAGGTTACAACAACAGTGTTTGATGATGAACAAGATGATTTTATTGTTGATTTAAATAAGTTAGATGCACATGCCTATGACTCTAATTCCCTTGCCCAATATTTGGAAAGCCTTAGGAGGCGGGATGGTGATTTAGTTTCACATTTTCATAATAGGTTTGTTGTTTCAATCAATAACCTTCCAAATGAATGCAGACCTGACGAAAGTGTGTGCATAGACTTCTATTGTAAGACTTTCTACTTTGGTGCAGGTCGGCTTCCCCTTGAATATAAACCAAGAAGTATAAAGGTGACTTTTGAGTGGACATATGCTACTCAGTCAGCATTTGATGTTGGTATTCCACCTCCCAATATTGAAGGGGATATGCTTGTAGCTCATGTTGCTAAGACTTGTGGATCAAATCAGATGGATGATGGTATGGATACAACATTGGATTAGTTTGATAGTGTGATCAGGAGGATTGAAATTGATGATAGTGAAGCGTTGTATGACAGTGATACAGATGTTGAGGCTAGTGTTTGCACTTATTTATGCTTAGATGGGTATGTTCATGGTCTTCAAGGTACTGATGACTATTTATTAGATGAGTTCCCATTCTTTGTTCCTCTTGATAGTGATCTTGATGTTGTTGACGCAAGTAAGGAAGTTGAAGTGCAATAATTTTATTTTTCATTTGATGTGCTTCTTTGCTTTGTTGAATTTGTGGATAATTCCCACACCTTCCTTGTTTCAAATGACAAAGAAGAATGTGAAGGTGTGCATGATCATATTGTTGTTCCAAGTCATGAGGCCTTAAATCTTGATAAAATTTTAGAACTTGGTTTGGAGTAGTTGTCTCATGCTGATGTGGATTGCATTGAGCATACCTTTCTGGGCTCATTGGTTGAGCATGTTGATAATAGTGTTATGTGTCCTAATGAGAATCAGATTGCTTTATTTTTCAAGGGTGAAGAAGATTTGATTATACATCAATTTCTTGGTAGTAATTTGTTTGCAGCAGGTTCCTTTGAAGGGCTCAAAACAGTGAGGGAATTTAGATATGGTAAGTCTTCACATGAGGTGCTTGTTGTCACTAGGATTTGCATCCTGTGTTGAAGCAGTTTTGCTGCAACAATTCAGTGAAACATTGGAGTGATTTCCAAGTATGGGACCCTACAAAGGAAATCAAACCTCTAGAGAAGGTTGGTTCCTTTCTCTGAATATGAAATTCAGAGCAGACTAAACCTAATCTAATCATCACCGGTAAAAGGGGAAGAAGGAGAAACTGAAAGGAAAAGGTGATACACCAGCTTTGAATGAAGAACACCCACAAAGCTAAAATGCATAGAATAATTGAATACAACTGATAAACTCACACAAATCCTGTAGATCTTAACATAGGTAAAAGATAAGAAGAGGATTGCAAGGAAATAAACATTCACAAACAATAACCAGTTCTAGATCTACATAGAGCTAAAAAGCAACATGAAAAGGTAAAAACAATCATGTATTAATCAGAAAGGCACGATTACAATAGAAGAGGGTAATGTTTGGATCACAAGAATAAGTCTCTGTATCCAACCCTTATTAGATTGATTTTTCATCTATTTATACCATTCCATTACATTGATTTGGGTCAGTGCAAGAAGTTGGGTCCACTTTTTGGCCAAAAATTGGAAGTGTTTTCCTGATTTTTAGAATTTGTCACATTTGACCTTAAAATTTGAAGCACTTAGAGATGGAATATTTAAAAAAGTCACTAAATATAAAATGTAGTACTCAGAGTCTAGTTTCCAAATATGTAATTTATTTCAATACCCAGATGATACAAATTGATTTTCAATAGGCATTTCTAAAAACCACTGTTTAAAAGTCACTTTTTTTTAACCATACCATGCACGTGTACAACCAACATAATTTGACCTAAAAAAAATTATTTTTCAAAATCTTTTTGGGAAAAGATGTGTAGTACAGTAAAGTTTGATGAGGATATTTTTTTATAATTTTTTTCCAAATAATTTTTTTTATTAATTTTTTATTAGGCCTAATTGCTACGTTTGAAAACCCCTCGTGTACGGCCAACATAATTTGGGCAAAAAAAATCATAAAATTAATTTTTTTTTGCATTGTGTAAAGAATGATGTGTAGATTGATGACATAATTTGTTTTAAAATAAAAATAAAAAAATAAAAAGTTATTAAAAAAATACAAACACCTATCATTTCAAGTTTTTGGACCAGTTTGCTCATAAATTCAATAATAAATAGAAAAACATGTCCAATAACAAAAAAAATTACATATTTAAAAACTAGACACTGTCATCTGTAATGGGTTTTCATTTCGTAAAAAAATTCAGAAAAAAAAGGTCGTCAGCCATATAGGTAAACTCAATCTTTCCTCTTGTTCTGTACTTAGAAAAAACTTGCAGGTCCAAGGCTCAAGGTCGGCTAACCATGCCTATCCTGAGCCTAAAACCCAAGAAAAGGGAAGGGAAAAGGTAGCTGGTGATTTCAAAATTCATAGAACGAGTACCTGTTATATAACGAGTACCCGTTATTTTTAAGAACGGGTACCCATTTCTGTTATATCTATTATATAATGGGTACCCATTTGGTGCAGGAGCACCAAGGGGCTTGGAGTGAGCCCATGTGTATATAACGCATTTTGGTGTAATGCTTTTGTTTTTAAATTAGGAAGGCGCGGGAAGTAATTTATGCATATTTAAAATGGAACCATCAGCGTAAGAAGAGGAAAGTCTAGCCGATGGAGAAGTTTTGTGTTATGCATTTCGGTGTGAGAAGAGCCATCGGGAGAGACTGTGAATGTTATAGTGACGGTCGGAGTCATGGCGACAGAAGGATCATCGGGGTAAGTCTTGCCGAAGGAGAAGTTTAACGTTATGTGGATTTCGGCGTGAGATGGCGGATTGGAGGACAAGCCCAAAGTCAGAGCAATGGAGAGAGTCTCACCGAAGAGCAAGACAAAGAAAGTCACACCGACAGGTTAAGTTCGGCCGATGATTCTATCCATCGGAGAGAGTTGGCGCATCGGAGGAGAGGTTAAAGGTTTCACCGATGTCAAAGGTCACACCGACAAAGGCGAAGGGAAGTTTCCATCAGAGAGATGGTATATCGGTGGCAGAAGTTTGGAGCTTGCCGATGACTGCCAGCAAAGCCGTGACGGTGAAGACAGGGAAAGGTGACCGATCGGTGAGAAAAGTGAGATCGGTGAAAGAAGTTATGAAGTGGCCAATAGCAAATGTCCTGCCAAAGGTAAAGCAAATGAGTATGTCGATAAGACAATAGATTATCTTGCCGATGAAAGAATGCAGGCATATTTTAGTATTTGCGAAGGAGCAATACGAATGGAGGAAACCCTAACCGTCTGATAACGGACAAGGGTAGAAATTATATAAGGTCAGATTCATTTCTGTGAAGAGGTTGGAAGCCTGAGATACGTTGAATGTAATAGAGAAACTTCTAATAATAGAAACATTGACAGTTTGCATCCATTTGTATATTGTCTGTAGAATACTTGTATAATCCGGTTTGCAGTAGAGTAGACAGTTCAATTTCTGTTCTTTTGTTTCTGTTTGTGCAAGATGTCTCTGTCTTGATGCCCCTGCATTTTCCTTGTACAGTCATGGAGGGTTATCAAGCAGAGACCTTGTTTCTTTTGTTTTTGTTTGTGTTAGTGATTGGGCTATCAGAGAGAGGCCATGTGAACTTGTACTAGGCGAGCTGTGCTATAGTCCGGCTAGTATGCAAGTTACAATTTAAGAGACAGGGGTGAAAACAGAGTAGAAGAAGTTGAGTACCAAGCAATTAGAACCCTAGACCCAGAGAGGAGGGCTAATAACGGGCTCAAGAAGGCTATAAGCCTTGGAGTTGAGAATCTTGGAAGCAGTGAGGGAGAAGAAGAATTCCTCACACGAAGATAGTAGTGTCTGTATTGGAAACAATAGACAAATAGATCTTTCACCTCTGTAATAGACTGTTTAGGTTGAATTAGACATTTTGGGGTAGAAAATGTCTATGAGCACTTGAATTGGTAGGGAGACTTGGGATTGACATAGGTCTTGAAGTGTTGTGTCAAGATAGAGTGGCTAAACCCATAGGCCTCCCCATCACCATTTAGGCTTGGGTACCCGTTCCTAAATGGGTACTCGTTTAGCTTCAGGTGCTCGTTCCTAAACGGGTACCCGTTTCTTTGAAAATGGGTACCCGTTCCTGTCAGGAATTTTTTTGCCCGCGTGACTTCCCCTTCCCTTACACGTGGACCGAGTTTCTTGCTTTTACCCATCTAAGTCACCTTACTACAATAAGTTCATCCCATGGGCCTATCAGAAGATATTTCTGCAAAGAGAATGCCTGTGTACATCTGTCTTCGAAACATAAATACAGAAAATATCTTGATCTAATCTGCAACAATAAATATGAAAATATCTCATAATGGAGCAGCTAAAGAAAATATCTGCATTAAATTTTAGCATCTAATTCATCCACCTGCATAATTAAATGCACAACTACCTCCGGCTGGTGTTGATCTGATCTTGCAATAATGGCAGCTGGAGAAGATAGATATTTCAAAATATATTGCTTGGCAAAATCTCCTTCATAAAGCTTTTACAACACTTTAAAATATTTTAAAGCTTTACATTATATTACAAACTTTACTTTCATTGATTTTCACTTTTTTGGCCTTTATTTTGCCTTATCGGCAAAATCTCTCTTTTGCGAACTTGTCCTACTTCTGTCTTCATCTTTCTCTCTTTAGTCGGTGACTTTTGACTTTTTGCAAACTAAGCATGTTTCTTCCTTTGTCAGAAAATTCTGCTTTCATGAACCATCTCTATCTTCTTCCCTTCATTCCTCTCTTTTTGCCCCTTGGTCGGCAAAATTTCAGTTTCGCGAATTACTTTTCTTTTCTGCCTTTGGCTCCTTTCTCCTTTGTCGGCAAATTCACCAATTGGCAAACTTGCTGATAGACGAACTATTTGGTTCACAAAATTGACATTTTTCTGACAAAGGCTTCCTTTCTATCTTTTCCTTTCTTCCTTAGTCATTATTCGGCTTCTCCCTTTCACTTAGTCGACGATTTCGCATCTTGCCGATTGACGAACTTTTGGCTTGTAAATTCTAAAATTCATTGACTAAGGCTTTCCTTTGCCTTAGAATGTTTTGAGAAACTGTCAAAGATCAAGCCTCAGGCCTTCAACCTTACATCTTCCAAAATAAAAGGAAGAAGAGAACCCCGCTTCCAGAGATCCACAAAACTTAGAAAAATATATGAGTTCAATAGACTTCAAGCCTTGGGCCTTCCACCTTTTGTCCTCTACAAGAAAATGAAAAAGGTGAAACCCTCGACCTCCGCTTCCTGAGTGACTTAGTCGATTAAAAAGGGTTTGGCGAAACTCGAGCTGCAGGCCTTCCATCTTTCGCCTTCCAAAAGGAAGGAGGAAGAAGGAATTCCCGACCCCTAGCGCCCAAAACAATCAAATGGATTTCTGAAAGGAATGAAGCGGAGCTTGGACCTTGGGACTTTTTCCTACCACCTTCCGTAAAATAAGAAGGAAGACGAAAACTCCGACCTTTGGCGCTTGAGGTACTTACGCAAATTACAAAGAAACAAAGCAGAGTTCGGAGCCAACAAGGAGGACATGACAAAGAGGGCAAGCCTGAACTCTAAAATTTCGAAAAGGCTGAAAACACAAGAAAAACTTAGGATTTTTAGACTTAGCAATTTTGGGGGGTTTTTCCTTGCATTCCAAAAGGGGAAAACACTTAGAGATTTCATAGATTTTTGGGCTATTTGGCTAGAGGGCAAAATAGGACAACAGTGCCTCAAATTTGAAAATTTTGTGTTGATTGGATTGAGTTAGATCTGAATTGGGTCTTTGATTCGATTATGGAGGCATACATTAGCATTTGTGGTGCAGCTAGGTTGCAAGAACTTGAACAATCAAATGATATATCCCGACTTGTGGTTGCATCTAAATTAGATCCACTTTAGCATGGTGTTCAAGAGGACATTTTTGTTTGAATTCTAATTTGTGTGTGGATCTAGATATCCATTATGCTACCATGGAGTTTGAAAGTAAATATTGTTGTGAGGATCAGCAAGATGATAATTCCTATTATTTGTGGTTTCCACGTCCTGATAACAGTCACTTCCACTTCCTATATGATGACCTAAATATTGAAAGTTTATATGCACATGCTAGAAAAGGATTCCTTTTATTGTTGCTTGGAGATTGATGCATTTCTAGCTTAAGGATGCTTAGTTTCTTTTCCAAGCTTGTATTTGACAAAGGTAACAAATATGAAATAGTTGATTCATGGCCTTGTGCCATGAATTTTCTTTGCAGGGTTTGACCTACATGTGTTCATAAATTTTATTATAGTCATACCTTCATGTTCTTATGCTTACATGTCATTGGTTGTCAGTGTTCATGTACATGCGTTCCTTGTATGATTTTCTTGCCCTCCTCGTCCCTTTTGTAATTTTGGTATGCTTCTGGAGATAGTTGGATCCTCATTGTGATTGTTAGGCACGTATCCCCAACCAGAGCCAATGTTGGCACCCCATTCAAAAATTCTAAAAAAATCCTAATTCATGTGCTTCGTTGTTGTTTTTCTCTTTCCCCATGCCTTCACCATATCCTAAATTTGTTAAAAACCCCAAAAAATCCTAAATGTGGCTTCCCCTTAGCTATTTTCTTTCATTTGCGAGTTTTCAAGTTTTGTAGGGATAGAGGGATGTTTCAGGCCTAGGGAGTTTTCGAGCCCACAACCCTCTTGTCCTCTAGTCCATGGTCCCTTTCGAATTATGTTCCCTAACGATGTTCTTTTTTGGATTCTTGTGGTGGTGTCGGTGACATCAGCACGATATCTGCGTGCATGGTGATAAAACTTTCTAAGTGTTGGGATCTTTTGCGGTATTTTGGTGCCTTAGTGGGTTTTTGAGTTCTCGAGGGTCCTTGGAACCTTGAAATCGTGTCCTCATGTCCCCGCAATACCAATTTTCTCAATTCCCCATGTTTTCCCTTTATCTTTTCAGGTTTTTGAGTTTTGTTGGAACCTCATTCGCAAGTTCTATCATTCCCTGAAACCACAAATACCCATGTTCCCCACCTTCTTCATTTTTGGGTTTTCAATAACCCAGGGGTTCTTGGAACCTTTGCAATTGGTTCCAACATCCTTGAGTTCCATGGAACCTTAATTTCCTGCTCTCGCCACCCTTTGGTCCCAAGGTTCAAAGTTCCTCTGGAACCCCAGTCCTTGTTCCCAATCCTGGACCTGACCCTATTCCTAGTTCCCACCTTTACCTACTCCCCAATCCCCCATCTTTTGTGGACCCCAAATTCCAACCTTCTCCATGTCCATGTTCGCAGATCCCTAGTTCCCTAGAGCCTTGGTACCCAGTCCCCGATCCGCAAGTTCTCTTGAACCTCGAACTTCCACCTTTCCTCTTTTGGTCCCTCCCAACTTAATTTATGCTCCTTTGCTTTTCCCCATTCTCTTTGCAAGTTTTCATATTCCCTTGGAAACTTTGCCCCTATTCCCTGTGTCCCTTGGTTGCCGAGTCCCCTGAAAACTCAAAACCCTAGTAAAGTGCAAAAAATGTGAAGGGACATCTCAACGACTCCCAAGTTTGTCATTAATGGCTAAATTTGACCCCTGTAATTTCTCAAAGGCTAATTTCATGACCAGGTGCATCCTATCTTTCTTAGGCATGATTCCTCATGTATTTCTCACACTGTGGTTGGTGAATATCATGACTTTTGTAGGTTTCCTTCATCCTTGTATTCATGGTGGTGGGTGAGTTTGAAGTTCCTGATGCTCAAGAGTTTCCTACCTGTAGATTAGGGCACACAACTTGGCATGATGTAAATAATAGTTCTCTTCTCATTGCATGGGTTGGTTGTTGAGCAAATTTCCAAATGTCTACAAGTGTTGAGGACCATCTAGGGTTTCACATCATGCCAATCTTGTCCAATTGGAGTAGCACATTTGTAAATCACAAAGAGATTTGTATTGTAAATGGTGTATGTAATAGAATGTGTCCATGTCCATTTGTAGATCTTGAAGGGAGACTTTAAACTTAGTTGATGGTTCTCTTGTCACATTTGCTGGTATGATTGTAACAGAGATTTGATAATTGTCGCAACATTTTAATTCATTGAAAACTTTATAATGGTCATTTCTGCATTTCATATAGATTTATGCAATATGGGAATGGATTACTAAGTATGTTATATTACTTGGTTCCATTTTTGTGATGTATGTTCATGCATAGCTCATATTCTTTTGATTTCAATTTGTTGTTTCCTACTGGCAATTTGAACTCTGTTACCCCATGGATAGGCATTGGTCTTGGAAGTTTATGATCAATCACACTCTTTAAAAACAAAATCATCTTTTTTCAATAATT
This sequence comes from Cunninghamia lanceolata, assembly GCA_027924645.1. Taxonomy (NCBI): domain Eukaryota; kingdom Viridiplantae; phylum Streptophyta; class Pinopsida; order Cupressales; family Cupressaceae; genus Cunninghamia; species Cunninghamia lanceolata. Next base: position 1,031,199 of record BSBN01000940.1, read on the forward strand.
TTAGATTTAGTTTAGACTCATGTCCTATCCACATCCACAATCCATTTTTATCACTTGTGTTATATTTTAGGAGATCAAGTGTCAGATAGATATTGAGAGGAATGTAGTGATGTGGATACAAGATATAAGTGTGTGTGTAATTATAGGGGGATTCAATATTGGTGGTTGAAATTGTTTATCTTTTGATGCACGTATATGCTTGCTTATTATCTGCTATTAATGAGGTCAAATAAGCTTGTCCCTAAATGCCATTAGCGTATGGTAGTCAAAGCTCTGTCTCAATTATTATCGTGTTTTTTGATGTCAAGGGAATACCCCCTAGGTTTTGTAGAGCCTAAAGAAGAGGACCTTCCCTATCCTATATGTTTTACCAAGACTACCCCCTCTTTATTGATATATCACTCTTCCTGCTTGTGATATTTGGTTCCCCTTTATGTCACTCTTGGTGGTGGTGTTAGAAGAGAGGGCATGTATTTTTTAGAGCTAACATCAACTCTACTAGGGAGAATCCTATGTTTAGTCTTATCTTGGGTTACAACAAATTAATGACTTTGTTGGTATCAACCCAAAAATATTTTAATCTTGGTGGTTCTATCTACTCCAAGGATTTCCTCATTCAGTGAGGTGGCAAATCTACAACATAATTCAAAGTTTTTGGTAGTACAACAAGTTTCATTCATTTGGTACAACAAGTTAAAGGTACCTAAAATTGTTTCTTCTTTCCTTTCTTCAAGTAGGATTTGTGGTGCAAGGTCATATTCTTGGAAGAAGGATGTAGTTCTTTTTCAACATGATGTATGTTTTATAATCATGCATCACTTGTTTAAGAAAGTTTCAAAATCAAAGTATTCACTTGAATCGTACTGGATTAGAAACCCTTGTATCTATGCTCATGAGTATGATCTTGATTATTATAGTGATACCCCAGTTGAATGCACAAATGATTGTGCATACAAATTTCTAAGTGATGAACGAGTTGCATTCCTCTGACCCATCCGAACAAGATCTTTTGACTTGGTAAGCCACATAAACATGCTTGACTTAGGCACTGAGAAATCCCACAATCACTCTACATCTACATTTGCACAAGAGGTTACAACAACAGTGTTTGATGATGAACAAGATTATTTTATTGTTGATTTCAATGAGTTAGATGCACATACTATGACCCTGACTCCCTTGCCCAATATTTGGAAAGCCTTAGGAGGTGAGATGGTGAGTCAGTTTCACATTTTCATAATAGATTTGCATCTGCAATTAATAACCATCCAAATGAATGCAGCTAAAAGTGTGTGCATAGACTTGTATTATGATACTTTCTACTTTGGTACAAGTCAGCTTCCCCTTGAACATAAACCAAGAAGTATAAAGGTGGATTTTGAGTGGGCATATGCTACTTAGTCAGCACTTGACATTGTTGTTCCACCTCCCAATACTGAAGGGGACATGCTTGTAGCTCCTATTGTTCAGACTTGTGAGTTAATTCAAATGGATGATGGTATGGATACAACATTGGATTAGTTTGATAGTGTGTTCAGAAGGATTAAAATTGATGATAGCGAGGCGATTTATGATAATAATACAAATGATGAGGCTAGTGCTTGCACTGATTTATGCTTAGATGGGTATGTTCATGGTCTTGAAGATGTCGATCACTATTTATTAGAAGATCTCCCATTATTTGTTCCTGTTATGTATGAAAAAGGGGGATGATGGGATTGATGGCTGATTGAATTAGATCCTCCTTTCACTACACACATTCAAGGACATTTAACTGAGTTGAATCACAACTTCTGCAAGATGTTTCATCTACAAGTTAGTTGTCACTTGGAATTGACTGATTAATGTATTAATTTTAGTTCGATTTAGCTTAAAACCCTAATTATGCAAAATCGTAAATAAATGGATGAAACCTGATAAATCCTGCTATAGAAATAAACTAAATATGGATCAAATACATACCAAATTTTGAGTTCTAGAAAATGGAAAATTTGAGGGCTAAAGAGCAAGCGCCCAAGCCCAAGTTGTTGCTTTTTCGGGGGCTTGGGACCTTTTCTGACACTAACTGTAACCACTTCAGAGATTCTCCGTGACACGAAACTGAGGGGCAAAAGAGTGGGCACCCAAGCCCTTCCTGAGCTATTTCCCCCCTTTTTCTTTAGATCTTGATTCCTTATGCTCTGCAACTCCACTCTTTGAGATCTGACACTTGTCACTTGCAATCATAAGAGAGGGGTTGGGGGTTGTGGTGTTTAGGAGCTTGCCTAGGTCAAGCCCCAGAATGGCATTCAAGCTTTCCAACACTATTGTTAGATAGAGATTGTGTGTCCTTGCAGGACAGAGGTAAAAAAAAATTGATAAATGATTGATTGAAGCATAAATAGATATCACCTCAGAGGTGTATCTCGCAAAGAGCTGAAGATCCTTCACAACATGAGAAGATGAAGTTCCAAATCTGCAATAACAAACACAACAACAACACAATTATGCTCTACCACAATGAATGCCTTGAATGCTCTAAAATCATAAGTTCGCCAAAATATCATAATCATCTTCTAGTTTGCAAATGAAGTCCTAAACATGCTTATATATGCATTCTTGTTTTAATTTCGTAATTCAAACTTAAGATGTTGGCAAGGAACACCTTTAACAGTAACTTTACCGATATTAAAATTTGGGACCCCACCAAAATAGGGCAGGGCAAGGGCGTGGGCGCCCTTGTCCTAAGACCTATTTTGGGATAGGGTTAAGCTCTGCAATGTCCCCTATGTCCCATTTGTCATGGGTTTCAAGGCATTTTGTCTCGAGATTCAATTCTAACATGCATAATAAAAATTAAGGGACCTGGGAGCTAAACTTAGGAGGTAAATTTCCTAGGGGGACATTTTACGACATAACCATTCCTCTTGATCATGATCTTGATGTTGTTGATACAAGTAAGGAAGTTGAAGTGCAACAATTTTATTTTTCATTTGACGTGCTTCCTTGCTTGTTGAATTTATGGATGATGTCCACACCTTCCTTGTTGCAAATGAGAAATAAGAATGTGAGGGTGTGCATGATCGTATTGTTGTTCCAAGTTGTGAGGCCTTGAATCTTGATGAAATTTTAGAACTTGGTTTAGAGCAGTTGTCTCATGTTGATGTGGACTGCATTAAAGACACCTTCTTGGGCTCATTGGTTGAACATTTTGATAATAGTGTTATGTTTTCTCATGAGAATAAAATTTCTTGCTTACGAGAGGGTGAAGAAGATGTTAGGATTAAGGTGTCATCAACTTTGTAAATCCTATGTAATTTATTGTTCCTATTATTGTTTGTTAATCGCCCATAAGGGATGAAAGGTTTCACTGGCAAGTAACAATCTTGTTTTAGCCGCATGTTTGATCCCAGTACTTGATGGATGTTGGTCATGGAGAATATTTCATTATGGGGGGTGCAGGGGGTACCCCCTTCAGGGTCCACTGGGGCCATCCCCTGGATGGGGGGTCCAGTGGCCACGCGCCCTAGTCACTACCCCCGAAGCCAAATTTTATATATATTTTTTCATTGAAAATCTGGACCATTCATCATTAGGTCACATTTCTAGCATTAGAGGTTATATTGGCTTTTCTTTCCCTAGATGGCAACCCCTTTATGAGGATATTATATGACGAATGTGAAAGAGTAGAGTAGAAGAGTTGAGACTAGAAAAATAGATGATGTTGGATTGAAGACTGAGGAGGAGATTAATAGTGTTGTATTGTAAACTCTATTGAAGTTAATACAGACTGGTGCATCTCTTCTTATGTGAAGATTTTTCTTGAAAGGGTTTCTCCACGTAAATAGTGTGTTATACATTTGATCTTCTATTCCATTATTTGTCTGTGTTGATTTTATACTATATCCATTTTGGTTATGCACAGTTAAATATCTATATTACAGTTGTAATCATATTTTAATTTATAGTTGTTTACCTTCATTTCTAACATAAGATAATATTATAGATCAATTTCTTGGCAGTAATTTGTTTGCAGCAGGTTGCTTTGAAGGGCTCAAAACAATGAGGCAAATTAGAGATGGTAAGTCTTCACATGAGGTGCCTCAAATTTGTAATTTCTGTATTGATGGGTTTGAATTGGATCTGAATTGGGTCTTTAATTTAATTATGGAGGTGTACATCAACATTTGTAGTGGAATTGGGTTACAAGAACTTAAACAATCATATGATATAGCCCAACTTTTGGTTGCATCTAAATTAGATCCGCTTCAGCTTGGTGTTCAAGAGGACATTTATGTTCATGCTAATTTACGTGTGGGTCTAGATATCCATTATGCTACCATGGAGTTTGAAATTAAATATTGTTGTGAGGGTCAGCATGATAATTCCTATAATTTGTGGTTTCCATTTCCTAATAATAGTCACTTCCATTTCCAAAATGATGACCTAAAAATTATAATTTGTTTGCAAATGCTAGAAAAGGATTCCTATTTTTGATGCTTGGAGATGGATGAATTTCTAGCCTAAGGATGCTCAGTTCCTTCTTCAAACTTATCTTTGATAGAGGTAAGAAATATGTAGTAGTTGGTTCATGGCCTTGTGCCAAGAATTTTCTTTGCAAGGTTTGACTTGCATGTATTCATAAATTTTGTTACAGACATGCCTTCATGTCCTTGTGTTTCCATGCCATTGGTTGTAGGTGTTCATGTACATATATTCCTTGTGTTCTTTTCTTGCCCTCCTCATCCCTTTTTCAATTTTTTTCTACTCTTAGAGATAGTTGGATCCTTGTTGTGCCTGTTAGGTACACGTCCCCAACCAAAGTCAGTGTTGGCACCCCATTCAAAATTCTAAAACAATCCTAAGTCATGCACCTCCAAAGTAAATCAAACCACCAAAGAAGGCTGGTTCCTTTCTCTGAATATGAAATTCAGAGAAAACTAAACCTAATCTAATCACCACCGAGAAAAGGGGAAGAAGGATAAGCTAAAAGGAAAAGGTGATACACTAGGTTTGAATGAAGAACACCCACAAAGCTAAAATGCATAGAATAATTGAATACAACTGATAAACTCACACAAATCCTATAGATCTTAACATAGGTAAAAGATAAGAAGAGGATTGCAAGGAAATAAACATTCAAAAACAATAACCAGTTCTAGATCTACACAAAGCTAAAAAAGCAACATGAAAAGGTAAAAATAATCAACATGTATTAATCAGAAAGGCACAGTTACAATAGAAGAGGGTTATGTTTGGAGCAAAAGAATAAGTCCTTGTATCCAACCCTTATTAGATTGATTTTTCATCTATTTATACCATCCCATTAAATTGATCTAAGTCACCTTACTACAATAAATTCACCCCATTGGCCTATCAGAAGATATTTCTACAAAGAGAATGTCTGTGTACATCTGTCTTCAAAACATAAATACAAAAAATATCTTGATATGATCTGCAACAATAAATATGAAAATATCTCAGAATGGAGTAGCTAAAGAAAATATCTGCATTAAATTTTAGCATCTAATTCATCCACCTGCATAATTAAATGCACAACTAACTCCGGCTGGTGCTGATCTGATCTTGCAATAATGGCAACTAGAGAAGATAGATATTTCAAAATATATTGCTTGCCAAAATCTCCTTCATAAAGCTTTTACAACACTTTAAAATATTTTAATTTAAAATATTTTAAAGCTTTACATTATATTATAAACTTTACTTTCATTGATTTTCACTTTTTTGGCCTTTATTTTGCCTTATCGGCAAAATCTCTCTTTTGCAAACTTGGCCTGCTTCTATCTTCATCTTTCTCTTTTTAGTCAGTAAATTTTGACTTTTTGCAAACTAAGCTTGTTTCTTCCATTTTTAGAAAATTCTTGCTTTCACGAACCATCTCTATCTTCTTCCCTTCATTCCTCTCTTTCTACCCCTTGGTCAGCAAAATTTCACTTTCATGAACTACTTTACTTTTCTACCTTAGGCTCCTTTCTCCTTTGTCGGCAAATTCACCGATTGGAAAACTTGTTGATCGGTGAACTATTTGGTTCACAAAATTGACATTTTGCTGACAAAGGCTTCCTTTATGTGTTTTCTTATCTCCCTTGGTCATTTTTTGGCTTCTCCCTTTCACTTAGTCGATGATTTCGCATCTTGCAGATCGACGAACTTTTGGTTCACAAATTATGAAATTTGTCAACTAAGGCTTTCCTTTGACTTAGAATATTTTGAGAAACTGTCAGAGATCAGGCCTCTAGCCTTCATCCTTACACCTTCCAAAAGAAAAGAAAGAAGAAGAGAACCCTACTTCCAGAGTCCGCAACACTTAGAAAAATATGAGTTTGACAGATTTCGGACCTTGGGCCTTCCACCTTCGGTCCTCTGCAATAAAATGGAAAAGGTGAAACTCTCGACCTCCGCTTCCTGAGTGACTTAGTCGATTAAAAAGGGTTTGGTGGAACTCAAGCTGCGGGCCTTCCGTCTTTCGCCTTCCATAAGGAAGGAGGAAGAAGGAATTCTCAACCCCTGGTGCCCGAAACACTTAGATGGATTTCTAAAAGAAATGAAGTGGAGCTCAGACCTCGGGACTTTTTCCTACCGCCTTCTATAAAACAAGAAGGAAGACGAAAACTCTGACCTCTGGTGCCCAAGGTACTTAGGCAAATTACAAAGAAACAAAGCGAAATTCAGAGCCAACAAGGAGGGCATGACAACGAGGGCAAGCCCGAACTCTGAAACTTCGAAAAGGCTAAAAACACAAGGAAAACTTAGGATTTTTGGACTTAGCCATTTTGGGGGGTTTTACCTTGAATTCCAAAAGGGGAAACACTTAGAGATTTCATAGATTTTTGGGCTATTTGGCTAGAGGGAAAAATAGGACAACAGTGCCTCAAATTTGAAAATTATGTGTTGATGGGATTGAGTTAGATATGAATTAGGTCTTTGATTCAATTATGGAGGCATACATCAGCATTTGTGGTGCAGCTAGGTTGCAAGACCTTGAACAATCAAATGATATATCCCAACTTGTGGTTGCATCTAATTTGGATCCACTTTAGCTTGGTGTTCAAGAGGACATTTTTGTTTGAATTCTAATTTATGTGTGGATCTGGATATCCATTATGCTACCATGGAGTTTGAAAGTAAATATTGTTGTGAGGGTCAGCAAGATGATAATTCTTATTATTTGTGGTTTCTATGTCCTGATAACAGTCACTTCCACTTCCTGTATGATGACCTAAATATTCAAAGTTTATATGCACATGCTAGAAAAGGATTCCTTTTATTGTTGCTTGGAGATTGATGCATTTCTAGCCTAAGGATACTCAGTTTCTTTTTCAATCTTGTATTTGACAAAGGTAACAAATATGAAATAGTTGATTCATGGCCTTGTGCCATGAATTTTCTTTGTAGGGTTTGACCTACATGTGTTCATAAATTTTATTATAGTCATACCTTCATGTCCTTATGCTTACATGTCATTGGTTGTCGGTGTTCATGTACATGTGTTCCTTGTATGATTTTCTTGCCCTCCTTGTCCCTTTTGTAATTTTGGTATGCTTCTAGAGATAGTTGGATCCTCATTGTGATTGTTAGGCACGTGTCCCCAACTAGAGCCAATGTTGGCACCCCATTCAAAAATTCTAAAAAAATCCTAATTCATGTGCTTCACTGTTGTTTTTCCCTTTCCCCATGCCTTCACCATATCCTAAATTTGTTAAAAACCCCAAAAAATCCTAAATGTGGCTTCCCCTTAGCCATTTTCTTTCATTTGCGAGTTTTCAAGTTTTGTAGGGATAGAGGGATGTTTCAGGCCTAGGGATTTTTTGGGCTCACGACCCTCTTGTCCTCTAGTCCATGGTCCCTTTCGAATTATGTTCCTTAACGATGTTCTTTTTTGGCTTTTCATGGTGGTGTCGGTGACATCAGCATGATATATGTGTGCATGGTGATAAAACTTTCTAAGTATTGGGATCTTTTGCGGTGTTTTTGTGCCTTAGTGGGTTTTTGAGTTCTCAAGGGTCCTTGGAACCTTGAAATCATGTCCTCATGTCCCCTTAATACCAATTTTCTCAATTCCCCATGTTTTCCCTTTATCTTTTGAGGTTTTTGAGTTTTGCTAGAACCTTGGAACCTCATTTGCAAGTTCTATGGTTCCTCGAAACCCTGAGTACCCGTGTTCCCCTCCTTCTTCCATTTTGGGTTTTTAGGAACCCAGGGATTCTTGGAACCTTTGTAATTGGTTCCAACATCCTTGAGTTCCATGGAACCTTAATTTCCCGCTCTCATCACCCTTTGGTCCCAAGGTTCCAAGTTCCTCTAGAAATCCAATCCTCGTTCCCAATCCTAGACCAAACCCTATTCCTAGTTCCCATCTTTCCCTACTCCCCAATCCCCCATCTTTTGTGGACCCTGAATTCCAACCTTCTCCGTGTCCCCATTCACAGATCCCTAGTTCCCTAGAGCCTTGGTACCCAGTCCCTGATCCCCAAGTTCTCTTGAACCTTGGACTTCCACCATTCCTCTTTTGGTCCCTCCCAACTTAATTTATGCTCCTTTGCTTTTCCCCATTCTCTTTGCAGGTCTTCATATTCCCTCGAAAACTTTGCCTATTCCCTGTGTCCCTTGGTTCCCGAGTCCCTTGAAAACCCAAAACCCTAGTAAAGTGCAAAAAATGTGAAGGGACATCTCAGTGACTCCCAAGTTTGCCATTAATGGCTGAATTCAACCCATGCAACTTCCCAAAGGCTAATTTCATGACCAGGTGAATCCAATCTTTCTTAGGCATGATTCCTCATGTATTTCTCATACTGTGGTTGGTGAATATCATGACTTTTGTAGGTTTCCTTCATCCTTGTATTCATGGTGGTGGGTGAGTTTGAAGTTCCCGATGCTCAGGAGTTTCCTACCTATAGATTAGGGCACACAACTTGGCATGATATAAATAATAGTTCTCTTCTCATTGCATGGGTTGGTTGTTGAGCAAATTTACAAATGTCTACAAGTGTCGAGGATCATCTAGGGTTTCACATCATGTCAGTCTTGTCCATTTTGAGTTGCACGTTTGTAAATCACAATGAGATTTGTATTGTAAATTGTGTATGTAATAGAATGTGTCCATGTCCATTTGTAGATCTTGAAGGGAGCCTTTGAACTTAGTTGATGGTTCTCTTGTCACATTTGTTGGTATGATTGTAATGGAGATTTGATAATTGTCGCAACATTTTAATTCATTGAAAACTTTGTAATGGTCATTTCTGCATTTCATATGGATTTATGCAGTATGGGAATGGATTACTAAGTATGTTATATTACTGGGTTCCATTTTTGTGATGTATGTTCATGCATAGCTCATATTCTTTTGATATCAATTTGTTGTTTCCTACTGGCAATTTGAACTCGGTTACTCCATGGATAGGCACCAGTCTTGGAAGTTCATGATCAATCACACTCTTTAAAAACAAAATCATCTTTTTTCAATAATTTTAGATTTAGTTTAGACCCATGTCCTATCCACATCCACAATCCATTGTTATCACTTGTGTTATATTTTGGGAGATCGGGTGTTAGATAGATATTGAGAGGAATGTAGTGATGTGGATACAAGATATAAGTGTGTATGTAATTATAAGGGGATTCAATATTGGTGGTTGAAATTGTTTATCTTTTGATGCACTTATATGCTTGTTGTTTATCTGCTATTAATGAGGTCAAGTAAGCTTGTCCCTAAATGCCATTAGTGTATGGTAGTCAAAGCTCTGTCTCAATTGTTATCATGTGTTTTGACGTCAAGGGAATACCCCCTAGGTTTTGTAGAGCCTAAAGAAGAGGACCTTCCCTATCCTATATGTTTTACCAAGACTACCCCCTCTTTATTGATATATCACTCTTCCTGCTTGTGATATTTGGTTCCCCTTTATGTCACTCTTGGTGGTGGTGTTAGAAGAGAGGGCATGCATTTTTTAGAGCTAAAATTTTAGCAACTCTACTAGGGAGAATCCTAAATTTAGTCTTATCTTGGGTTACAACAAATTAATGACTTTGCTGGTATCGACCCAAAAATATTTTAAGCTGGGTGGTTCTATCTACTCCAAGGATTTTGTCATTCAGTGAGATGGTGAATCTACAACATAATTCAAAGTTTCTAGCGGTGCAACAAGTTCCATTAATCTAGTATAACATGTTAAATGTACTTAAAATTGTTTCTTCTTTCCTTTCTTCAAGCAGGATTTGTGGTGCAAGGTCATATTCTTGGGAGAAAGATGCAGTTCATTTTCAACATGATGTATGTTTTATAATCATCGACGACTTGTTTAAGAAAGTTTCAAAATCAAAGCATTCACTTGAAATGTACTGGATTAGAAACCCTTGTATCTATGCTCATGAGTATGATCCTGATTATTATAGTGATAGCCCAACTGAATGCACAAATTATTGTGCATACAAATTTCTCAGTGATGAACCAACTGCATTCCTCTAACCCATCCAAACAAGAGCTTTTGACTTGGTGAGCCACATAAACATGCTTGACTAAGGCACCGAGCAATCCCACAATCACTCTGCATCTACATGTGCACAAGGGGTTACAACAGCAGTGTTTGATGATGAACAAGATTATTTTATTGTTGATTTCAATGAGTCAGATGCACATACTATGATCCCAACTCCCTTGCCCAATATTTGGAAAGCCTTAGGAGGTGAGATGGTGAGTCAGTTTCACATTTTCATAATAGATTTGCTGCTGCAATTAATAACCATCCAAATGAATGTAGATAAAATTGTGTGTATAGACTTGTATTATGATACTTTCTAATTTGGTGCAGGTCGGCTTCCCCTTGAACATAAACCAAGAAGTATAAAGGTGGATTTTGAGTGGGCATATGCTACTTAGTCAGCACTTGACGTTGTTGTTCCACCTCCCAATACTGAAGGGGACATGCTTGTAAGTCTTATTGTTCAGACTTGTGAGTTAATTCAAATGGATGATGGTATGGATACAACATTGGATTAGTTTGATAGTGTGTTCAGGTGATTGAAATTGATGATAGTGAGGCAATTTATGACAATAATACAAATAATGAGGCTAGTGTTTGCACTGATTTATGCTTAGATGGGTATGTTCATGGTCTTGAAGATGTCGATCACTATTTATTAGATGAGCTCCTATTATTTGTTCCTGTTATGTATGAAAAAGGGGGATGATGGGATTGATGGATGATTGAATTAGATCCTCCTTTCACTACACACATTCAAGGACATTTAATCGAGTTGAATCAAAACTTCTGTAAGAGGTTTCATCTACAGGTTGGTTGTCACTTGGAATGATAGGGAAACTTGGAATTGATTGATTAATGTATTGATTTTAGTCCGATTTAGTGTAAAACCCTAATTATGTAAAATTGTAAACAAACAGATGAAACCCGATAAATTCTTCTATAGAAATAAACTAAATATGGATCATATACATACAAGATTTTGAGTTCTAGAATATGAAAAATTCGGGGGCTAAAGAGCGGGCGCCCAAGCCCATGGTGTTGCTTTTTCTGGGGCTTTGGGACCTTTTCCGACACTAACTGTAACTACTTCAGAGATTCTCCGTGACACGAAACTGAGGGGGAAAAGAGTGGGCACCCAAGCCCTTCCTGAGCTATTTCCCCCCTTTTTCTTTAGATATTGATTCCTTATGCTCTGGAATAGTCCTTTGCAACTCCACTCTTCGAGATCTGGCACCTATCACTTGCAATCACAAGAGAGGGGTTGGGGGTTGTGGTGTTTAGGAGCTTGCCTCGGTCAAGCCCCAGAATGGCATTCAAGCTTTCCAACATTGTTGCTAGATAGAGAGTGTGTGTCCTTGCAGGACAGAGGTAAAAACAAATTGATAAAGGATTGATTGAAACACAAATAGATATCACCTCAGAGGTCTATCTCACAAATAGATGAAGACCCTTCACAACATGAGAAGATGAAGCTCCAAATCTGCAATAAAAAACACAACACAATTTTGCTCTACCACAATGAGTGCCTTGAATGCTCTAAAATCATAAGTTTGCAAAAATATCATAATCATCTTCTAGTTTGTAAATGAAGTCCTAAACATGCTTATATATGCATTCCCGCTTTAATTTCGTAATTCAAACTTAAGATGTTGGCAAGGAACACCTTTAATTGTAACTTTACCGATATTAAAATTTGGGACCCCGCCAAAATAGGACAGGGAAAGGGCGCAGGTACCCTTGTCCTGAGACCTATTTTGGGATAGGGTTAAGCTCTGCAATGTCCCCTATGTCCCATTTGTCATGGGTTTCAGGGCATTTTGTCTCAGGATTCAATTCTAGCATGCATAATAAAAATTAAGGGACCCGGGAGCTAAACTTAGGAGGTAAATTTCCTAGGGGGACATTTTATGACATAACTATTCCTCTTGATCGTGATTTTGATGTTGTTGATACAAGTAAGGAAGTTGAAGTGCAACAATTTTATTTTTCATTTGACGTGCTTCCTTGCTTTGTTGAATTTGTGGATGATGCCCACACCTTCCTTGTTGCAAATGAGAAATAAGAATGTGAGGGTGTGCATGATCGTATTTTTGTTTCAAGTTGTGAGGCCTTGAATCTTGATGAAATGCTAGAACTTGGTTTAAATCAGTTGTCTCATGTTGATGTGGACTGCATTAAAGACACCTTCCTGGGCTCATTGGTTGAACATTTTGATAATAGTGTTATGTTTTCTCATGAGAATAAAATTTATTGCTTCTGAGAGGGTGAACAAGATGTTAGGATTAAGGTGTCATCAACTTTGTAAATCCTATGTAATTTATTATTCCTATTATTGTTTGTAAATCACCCATAAGGGATGAAAGGTTTCACCGGCAAGTAACGATCTTGTTTTAGTTGTATGTTTGATCCCAGTACCTAATGGATGTTGGTCATGGAGAATATTTCTTTTCGGGGGGTGTAGGAGGTACCCCCTATAGGGTCCAAGGGGGCATCCTCTGGATGGGGGGTCCAGGGGCCACACGCCCCAGTCGCTGCCCCGAAGCCAAGTTTTATATATATATTTTCACTGAAAATCTAGACCATTCATCATTAGGTCACAGGTCTAACAATAGAGGTTATATTGGCTTTTCTTTCCCTAGATGGCAACCCCTTTATGAGGATATTGTATGACAAATGTGAAAGAGTAGAGTACAAGAGTTGAGACTAGAAAATAGATGATGTTGGATTGAAGACTGAGGAGGAGATTGATAGTGTTGTATTGTAAACTCTATTGATGTTAATACAGACTGGTGCATCTCTTCTTGTGTGGAGTTTTTTTCTCGAAAGGGTTTCTCCACGTAAACACTATGTTATGTGTTTGATCTTCTATTCCATTATTTATTTGTGTTGATTTTATACTATATCCATTTTGGTTATGCATAGTTAAATATCTATATTACAATTGTAATCATATTTTAATTGACAGTTGTTTACATTCATTTCTAACATAAGATCATAATATAGATAAATTTCTTGGCAGTAATTTATTTGCAGCGGGTTGCTTTGAAGGGATCAAAACAATGAGGAAAATTAGAGATGGTAAGTCTTCACATGAGGTGCCTCAAATTTGTAATTTCTATATTGATGGGTTTGACTTGGATCTGAATCAGGTCTTTGATTTAATTATGGAGGTGTACATCAACATTTGTGGTGGAACTGGGTTGCAAGAACTTAAACAATCATATGATATAGCCCAACTTGTGGTTACATCTAAATTAGATCCACTTCAGCTTGGTGTTCAAGAGGACATTTGTGCTCATGCTAATTTGTGTGTGCGTCTAGATATCCATTATGCTACCATGGAGTTGGAAATTAAATATTGTTGTGAGGGTCAGCATGATGATAATTCCTATAATTTGTGGTTTCCATTTCCTTATAACAGTCACTTCCATTACCAACATGATGACCTGAAAAATTATAGTTTGTTTGCACATGCTAGAAAAGGATTCCTATTTTTTATGCTTGGAGATGGATGAAGTTCTAGCCTAAGGATGCTCAGTTCCTTCTTCAAGCTTATCTTTGATAGAGGTAAGAAATATGTAGTAGTTGGTTCATGGCATGTGCCATGAATTTTCTTTGCAGGGTTTGACTTGCATGTTTTCATAAATTTTGTTACAGACATGCCTTCATGTCCTTGTGATTACATGTCATTAGTTTTAGGTTTCATGTACATATATTCCTTGTGTTCTTTTCTTGCCCTCCTTGTCCCTTTTGCAATTTTCGTCTGCTCTTAGAGATAGTTGGATCCTTGTTGTGCCTGTTAGGCACACGTCCTCGACCAGAGTCAGTGTTGGAACTCCATTCAAAATTCTAAAACAATCCTAAGTCATGCTCTTCGTTGTTGTTTTGTCCTTTCCTCATTCCTTCACCATATCCTAAAGTTGCTAAAAACCCAAAAAAATCTAAGTGTGGCTTCCCCTTAGCCATTTTCTTTCATTTGTGGTTTTTTAGGTTTTGCATGGACAAAGGGATTTTCCAGGCATGGGGATTTTCCCAGTCCACAACCCTCTTATCCTCTAATCCCTAGTTCCTCCTAAATTCCATTCTCCATTGATTTGCTTCTTCGGCTTGTTGTGGTGGTGTTGGTGATGTCAGCATGACGTTTGTGTGCGAGGAGATGAAATTTCCAAGGGTTGGGATTTTTTGTGGTGTTTTGGTGCCTTTGCAATTTTTGAGTTCCCAGGGGTCCACCTCAAAATCATGTCCTCATGTTCCCCACTTTCTTGATTCCCAACATTTTTCCTTTGTCTTTTTGGGTTTTACCGAAACCTTGGAACCTCATCCGCATGTTCCCCGATTCCTTAAAACCTTGAGTGCCCACATTCCTTGCCTTCTTCCTTTTGGGGTTTTTAGGAACCTAAAAGTTCTTGGAACCTTTGCACTTGGTTCCAAGACCCTTGAGTTCCCTGGTTCCCTGAAACCCCAATTTCCCACTCCCTTCACCCTTTGGTCTCGAGGTTCCAAGTTCCTCCAACCGTGATCCCCATTTGCAATCTTGGACTTGACCCTATTCCCAGTTCCCATCTTTCTGCGGTCCCCCATCCTTCCCAAACCCTAAATTTTGACCTTCTCCACATCCTCATCCACAAATCCTTGGTTCCCCTAGAGCCTTGGTCCCTGATTCCCAAGTTCTCCCAGATCTCAAACTTTTGCCATTCCTCTTCCTAGTCCCTCCTGACTCCTGGTTTATGTTCCTTTGCTTTTCCTCATTTCCCTTGTAGGTTTTTGGATTCCCTTGGAACCTTTGCCCCTAGTCCCTACATCCCTTAGTTTCATGGAAGCCTGAAACCCTAGCAAAGTGCAGAAAATGTGAAGTGATGCCTTAGCGACTTCCAGGTTCACCATTAATGGCCTGATTTGATCCCTACAACTTCTCAAAGGCCAATTTCATGACCAGGTGCATCAAATATTTTTTCATGCCATGGTTGGTGAAAATCATGGATTTCACGAGTTTCCTTCATCCCTGCATTCATGGTGATGGGTGAGTTTGAATTCCCTAATGCTCAGGAGTCTCCTGCCCATAAATTAGGCCACACAACCTAGAATGATATAAATAACATTTCTCTTCTCATTACACAGGTTGGTCATTGAGCCAATTTCCAGACTCCTGCAAGTGTCGAGGATCATCTAAGGTTTCAAATCATACCAGTCCAGTCTAGTTAGAGCATCATATTTGTAAATCACAAAGAGATTTTCATTGTAAATGGTGTATGTAATGTAATTTCTCCATGTCCATTTGTAGTTCTTCATGGGAGCCTTTGAACCTATTTGTTGGTGAACTCTCTTGCCACATTTGTTGGTATGATTATAATGGAGATTTGATAACTGCCGCAACATTTTAAGTCATCACAAGCTTTGTAATGATGATTTCTACATTTCATATGGATTTATGTAGTATGGGAATGGATTAATAAGTATGCTCTATTACATGGTGTCATATTTGTGATGTATGTTCATGCATAGTTCATATTCTTTTGATTTCAATTTGTTGTTTCCTACTGGCAACCTAGACTCTGTTACCCCATGGATAGGCACCGGTCTTGGAAGTTCATGATCAATCACACTCTTTAAAAACAAAAGCATCCTTTTTTAGTAGTTTAGATTTAGTTTAGACCCCTATCCTACCCGCATCTATAGTCCATTGTTAGCACTTGTGTTATATTTTGGGAGATCATGTGTCAAATAGATATTGAGAGGACTGCAGTGATGTGGATACAAGATTTAAGTGTGTATGTAATTATAAGGGGATTATCATTGGTGGTTGAAATTGTTTATCTTTTTGTGCACTTATATGCTTGTTTATTATCTACTATTAATGAGGTCAAGGGTAAAAGCACAAAGTTGTGTCACACTTTCAGCTGACTTATCATCACAAGTGAATTTAAGTATTTCTAACTAAAAATCAATTTTGGTCAAACATATGATCTTGTAAGATTCATTCTAGCTAAGTTAGATATGTTCACAACTTTTCCAACTAAAATTGTTGGCTAAATGCATATGTAGCACCACTATGAGGCCAATTTACCAAAAAAAAAAATTATTTGAAAAACTTGATATTTCAACAACTTCTAGTCGTGTAAATAATATTTTTAAAAAAATATAAAAATACCCTTTTGTAGATCTATAGGTTTAGTTTTCAAATATATATATATATTTTAATAGTTTAATTATTATTTATATTTTCCTTTCTATTTTTACTAAAAGTAGGTTATCAGCACAAAACATTAGGTTGATTACCATGTCATGGAAAAAAAAAGTAAAACTTATTAAAAAAAATTGAAAAAAATATGATGCACTAGATAAAAGAATCTATATCAAAATGGTATTTTTTTTTTCTATTTTAGATAAATATATAATATGAAAGTTGACGTTGAATGGAAACAACTACGTTTTAATACATGCATATTTTATTATTTATTTAAATATATATATTTATCAAAATTGGGAAAAAATATATCCATGCACTAAAGTTTCAAGTTATAAATACACACAAAAAAATTGAAGAAAATAAAATAAAATTTACTATATAAAGATTGACGTCTCATGTATCTTCATTTTTCAACATTTTATCAACGACTAAATTATAGTGTCAATTTATTAAAAACTATACTCAAATATTTTTTTTAATTTTTTTCAAAAAATACAAACATAAAATATACTAAAAAATAAATATTTTATTATTTTACATCATTTCAAAATTTAAAACATATATGTCACTTTTTAGTGATTCAAGTTTAAAAGTTGGATCAATGTTGGTCGTTTCCTTTATAAAAGTGTGACACAACTTTGTGCTTTTACCCTCAAGTAAGCTTGTCCCTGACTACCATTAGAGCATGGTATTCAAAACTCTATCCCAATTTTTATCATGTGTTTTGACCTCAAGGGAATACCCCCTAGGTTTTGTAGCTCGCCTAAAGAAGAAGATGAACTGCCCTATCCTATATGTTGGACCAAGACCACCCCCTCAAGTTGTTGATATATCACTCTCCCTTCTTGTGATACTTGTTTCCCCTTTGTGTAACTCTTGGTGGTGTTGTTAGAAAAGAGAGCTTGTATTTTTACTACCAACAGATCATATTGCAATGAAGGACACGCACAATTCTACAGGTCTCCATTAAAACATAGAGGCAACCATTAAGCCCTTAACTACCTATGATAAATAATCACCGTATATCGTGGATTTAGTTACTCAAATAGAGGGTCCATCATGCTATGCTAATTGCTAACCATAGGAAGTGTTGAGCAGATTGATGAAGATCTACAGATTTGAGATCTATAGCTAGTGCAAGCATGTAGCCAAGGTGCACACTCATAAGGTTTAGTCGTTAAGGCCTTTCCATGTACTATCAATTAGGATACACCATGAGTTGGGTAAGCCGCAAGGCATCCATTTGAGATCCATGTGGCATATGTAGATAAACCACCACACTTGAGATCATACCACATCAATAAATCCTTGGGCCCACTACTACTAAAGGTACCATGTGGTAGGCAATACTATGCTAAGGGGTCCAAGTAAAGTAGCATGAGTTCATGTGTAAACCTTACATTGATAATACAAAAACCAAAAAGTTTCTCAATCTCTCCATTTCATTTGGATTCATTCATTGTGTCAAATATAAGTAAGTTTGAATGTCAAATTTAAGCTAAAAAGTAACAATGGAAGAGATTCTAAAGTGCACATAACTAGAAACTTGAGTGAATGACCCGTGCAACAATGGAGAAGTTTTAAAAATAACACGAGTCCATTTTTTTGCAAAAAAGTTTATCCTACAAGATAAAATCACTTAAAGCCTCTCAATTTTGTTTTAAGGAAATCTTAAAGCAATGCAAGCAATTAGGCAAGTACAGTAGAAATTTAGTAAAGATGCACCTTCTTTTCAAAAGAACAAGTTGGATCTACTTTCATGGCCACTGCTTGCCTATGATTTGCTTTGATATCACTAATTTGTAATATGTGTACACCGTGCATTTATTAAAAAGATAACTCTTCTTCAAATACATATCTATTTAGATGTCAATGAACTAAAATTGGGAAAATCAAGTCTCCCCAATGCATTGCAATGTTTTGTGAAGAGTGGCATTTCTTGCTTCCTTCTTATTGAATATACTTCATCCATCAAATTCTACTTCCTTTTCCTACTAATTGGATGTGTTTCATCATCCATTAGCATCGACATGGTTAAAATCCATCTTGTTGGTCAAACATAACCTAAAGAAATATGGTCTCATGGATTGCATGATATGCACAAAATGGAGGTTTAATATCATGAGCCAAATTAACTTCCCCACACTTAATTTTCCCACAATCATTTTTTCATTGTGGATTATCTCTCAATAGATGATATGCTTAAATATAGGACCCATTGACCAATTTGAAATTTTCACAACTTACTAAACCTATTAGGGCTCAATAGTTGTAGAAAGAGGTCTACTTTGTGCTCCTTGTTCAATCATCCTTAAGGTAGTCCAGACCATCATTTGGATTACATTGAAAGGTAATGCTTGAATACATATCCCATTTGTCGCTTTGATCCCAATGGTGCAATAGATTAGGAGCTACCAAGTGTCCAAATGGACTACATTGGAAAATGTCAACTTATTAATGTTGTAGACCTATTTGTTTAAGTTTTCCAGTACTTTTCTAGTGAAATTTTGAACACAAAATGATGTAATATTTAGTAGTAGAAACAGATCTATAGCTAAGGTCAAATTTAGTTGGATAGATCTATGTATCTTCCCTAGAATTAGCTACCATTGGCCTAGCTATATGCAACATAATGCTTTCTAGTGATGAACAACACCATAGAGTCTTAGGTAAGACATTTTCAAGGACAAATGATCCATAGGATTTATAGTTTAAGTTGTTCCTTCGACATATAATATAAAATAAAAAAAACTTTTTACATTGGGCCTTAAAATCAATCAGTTAATAAATTTGTTCACCTAGATAGTTGTAAAAATATTTTCCAAATAACTCAAGAACAAACCATGTCGTAACACACACAAAAGTTAGCATTAGAAATATAAAACATAGATGGGAAACAAACATGCACCTCAAGGCATTTTTGGGCCTTAAATTATAATCTCCAATGATGAGAATATAGACAAAAAATTCCTTCTCAATGCTTTATCACCAAGCTATTCTCATGCATGTGAAATAAACAAAATCTATTTTGTGCATATCCTACAATTATGGTATTCCATGAAACAACATTTCTCTAAGTCATTTTATCAAACACTTCCCTATGGACCAACACCACAAACTCTCTGTGTCACAAAAAAAATAGAGCTCTAATACCAAAAAAATTACAAAATGTGTTTCAACAAGTGACTGGTAGTATTGCATGTGGCTTTGTGCAATATAAGCATGGGATTGTCAAATGCATACTAACCCAACAGTCAAACTCTTTCCAAAAGGTAATGATGCAATTACACACTAAGAATACAAACCTGCCAAATATCCATGGGAAGTTTCATTGGGTGCATCATGTCGTACACATTATGGCTTGGCAATTGACCTTAAAGACCTTTCTAGTGTACCCATTGCACGCTAAAGTGTGATTGCTAGTTTATATTTCCATAGTGTAAGACAAGATTGGCAAGAGGGACTGGATAAGGAAAAGATAATAAAAATTTAAGATGTTTGCAATTGGACTTTTCATAGAAATATGAGAAGATAAATATACACCTATTCTATTGAGTAGACTTGCCATGTAAAATTAGAGAACACTAGTCATAGTCTTGGATGGACATGATTTATTGTTATTTTTCCATTCTATTGAGTATGGGAGAGGGTCCGATAGGGATGTGAAGTCCTATAGTTGGTAGAGAAACTAAAAAAATGGGACCCAACACTAATTATTTAGAAAAATAAAAATATTTAAAATATCATATATGTTTATTAATTATTCAATTAGAAGTTGAACTATAAAGTTCATATTTATGTTGAAGGCATTCCCTTTATGAAAGGGAGTGATCTAAATTTGGCATCAACAATTGAGAATGTCTAGAACATGTAAGACAATTAAAACAAGAGACGCAATGCGTCATGTTCCTGCCTTTATGCATTTAATGTTGGTGTAGTATATTGTGAGAAAGGAAAACTTGATGGGATGAGAAAAGGTCATGTGAGTAATGATTTCATATGTCAAATTTAGTCTTGAGACCATCAAATAGAAGATTGAGAACAGAGGAAAAAGCATTAGATGAAAAATGTGCAATGAAATCTTGGATACAAGATAGTCTGAACAGATTATTTCATTATGTATTAAGGACCATAGTTCTTTTTTCTAAATACTTCGTGTGTACAGACTGTCTTGATAATTAAAGCAATGGAAATTGTTTAGGATTGCTATAGCAGTACTAATGATTATTGTAAAATAAATGTATATATTGTGCCTTTAATTCCAATTTTTTAAAATCAATTTTCGTTGAAAGTAAACATATACTGGTCAAGTATATGTTAAGAAGCTGTTGTGATGTTCACAACATGCCCCATTATGCTCCTTAGCAAAATGGGGACCCCTGCTGATGTTTGCTTTTTGCTTCTGCTTGTGTTTTTTTTGTTTTCTGGCGGTTTGGTAAAAATGAAGGTCAGGTGCATCATCATCATGATATTGGATAAGGTAGGTCATTATCATGAGGTCAGTTTGTCAAAGTTCATATTTTGTTTCTATGACCTCATATTTAGAAAGAGCTTGAAATTCCATGCAGGTTTGCGTTTTACTTCACTCGAAAATTCTTGCTTATGTGAAAGTTATGCACGGTCAAAGTTTTTGTCAAACTTGATATTCGCAGGAGGATCATCATATTTTTATATCCTAAGTCATGTTGTCAAGATCATCATGATCTTGGTCTATCACCTGATAAAAATCATGCAGTCGCAATATTCGGACGTTAATCTTAGGTGGTAGTGCTCTTTACCCGTCAAATGGCCTTAGGCGCATTGTCAGCATCATGATTTCTTTTAGGATGGTCATATGTTATAAACTCGGTTTTGGTTACATGAAGATGATCATCATCATCATATTTGAACCCCCCCTGATAATATCCTGAGGTTCAAATATCATGATGATATCAACTTTAGGTCAGGGTAAGTTTCCCTGTCGAGTGGTCTTTGTATAGTGAGCATCATCATGATATTTCAACATTACCTAATCTTATCATATCATGCTGATCACCCTTAGAAAATCCACCGTCGGCATATTTGCATGTGCATGTTATAATCCTATCGCAAGGTCATCATCATGATATTTGCTGAAGTTCAAAATATGATGATGACAACTTCATATTCTCCTGATCCCCTTTTGCATAATTATGATCATCATCCTGGTCTTTGACGAGGGTCATTCGCTGAAATTCGCTAAGTGATGGAGACATCATCATCATAAATCGATAAAGGGGATTATTATCTTCATATCCTCCTGATCGCCTTTTTTGCAATATCATGATGATAGGTCATCATCATGATATTTGCTGAAGTTCGAAATATGATGATGACAACTTCATATCCTCCTGATCTCCTTTTGCATAATTATGATCATCATCCTGATCTTTCACGAGGGTCATTCGCTGAAATTCGCTAAGTGATGGAGACATCATCATCATAAATCGATAAAGGGGATCATCATCTTCATATCCTCCTGATCGCCTTTTTTGCAATATCATGATGATCACCCTATCTATTCAGAAGAAGGCGATATTTCATTCCTTAAACAGCATGATCATTTTTTTACAATATCACCCTAGTGCAATATCATGATGACCTCAACTCATCCTTGTGGTTCGAAGACAAAATATCATGATGACATCATCATGATAATTCGATGAGGAGGGTCATCATCATATTGTTTTATCCTGTTATGTTGTCAAGATCATCATGATCTTGTTTGTTTACCCGATATTTCGTAAAGTCCTCCTGCCGATGAAATACAACCTTTTGAAAATATCCTGATGGTTATCATCGTTACATTTTCTCTTGGGCAGGATATTTCCCAAACATGATCCGGTTGGCGAAATATCATGATGACGTCATGTTCTAAGTTTAACAAAGGCTCGAAATATCATGATGACATCATCCCGATGTAATAAACGAAGAAGCAAATATCCTGATCATCATCATCATTCCATTTTTCCTTCAACAGGATATTTTTCAAGCAGGATCTGGTTCGCGAAATATGATGATGATGTCTTATTCTAAGTTCGACGAAGAAGCAAATATCCCGATGCTCATCATTATTCTGATCTTTTGAGAGGGTTGCCTTGGCCGCAAAGGGGTCATATTACATTCATCATCCTGATCATGCTCCTTAGGTGACCCGATATTACATTTATCCCCTGATGTTAACGAAGATGACGATGACGTCATCGTTAGCATTTCAATGAAGCCCGAGTATCATG
Organism: Cunninghamia lanceolata; assembly: GCA_027924645.1. Taxonomy (NCBI): domain Eukaryota; kingdom Viridiplantae; phylum Streptophyta; class Pinopsida; order Cupressales; family Cupressaceae; genus Cunninghamia; species Cunninghamia lanceolata. The sequence continues at coordinate 1,054,118 of BSBN01000940.1, forward strand.
ATGACGTTACCATCATTTTCCTTTCCTCGGCAACATGATCATATTCCATATTCTCCTTTTATTGTTCAACAATATGATGATGATGATGTTGTTCTTTTCCGCAATATGAAGAAGCGAAATATCATGATGATGAAGTAAATATTGACCAACACGTTTTTTTTGACATGCCGATGGCGATGATCATGTCGATGGGCGGGAAATGAAGCGGTGGAATTTTAAATTTTTTTTTTTTTGGGCACCTGTGGCATTTTCCTGGTTAGTGATGATTGACCCAGTGAATTTTGAGTGGTTTGAACGCATTTTGGGCGTGTTTGAGAGTATTTTGGATCTGATTTCCACGATTTTGCACTGTCACGTGGATTTAAACGATTATTTTAATTTCCTGCTGTTTATGTGATAAATGAAATACTTATTGCTTGTGTTGTCTTTATATTGTGCCTCTCTACACTGTAATACTTGAGAACATGGATTTTTAGGGCTTACACACAGGGATTCTAGGAAAACACAGCAAGTTAGCTTAGCATAGTTTAGAAGTAGAAGATGGAGGTCGCCTGTTTGTCTGCAGTAAGGTGCGCGTGGAATGTCTGGTTGCCTTACTGTATCTGTAAAGGTTGTAAGTTCTTTGTAGTATGATCAATGAAACTAAGAGTCATTCCTGCATTGTAAATCATGTATGACTATTCGTTTCTAATACAATAGAATGTAGAGTTCTGCATTTGTCTTCTGAGTGTTCTCCTGCCCTTCTTTGTATTTTGAAATATCTTCTCTGAGAGCTTGCAATTTTAAATGTATGTTTGTGAAAATGCCCAGAACTTACATTTAGGGTTTTTACTGTGGATTTGATCAAATTACTGTGGTATTTACATAGTGCATGACAGAAACAATTAGATCATTCGGTAGATTAAATGAGGTATAGAGTAGATCTTTCTAACTTTTCCGAACCCATCTGAAATATTTAGCTGAAAATGTAGAAATCCGAAGGAAATTGTCTCAAATTTGAAGAAGCATGTACAACAGAGCTATAAGTAGACAGTCTTCATAAACAGATAAAAAAGAAAGCTGCAAAAAATCCAAGAAAACCCTTTGAAACTTGTAGCACAGTATCATCTCTATGCAAATGAACAGAATACTTGTTGAAATCTATGACCTTTTTGCATATTCTTAGGCCAGTAAACCACAAAACAAACCTAAACTACGTAAGGCCCCTTGAACATTATAGCTTCACATTGACCAACTGAACTTGACCAACCGAACCATTGTAGACTTGGGATTAGTTGAATCTCAAATGATTCCTTCTTATCTTTCAAGTATAGTTTCAGTTCATTATATGGGAATTTTAACTTATTGTTATGATTGCATCAAAACAGTTATTAGCAGTTTTCTGGCGCTAGAAGGAGGGCCAAAAGGTTGTATATTGTAATCATCAATAGTTTTCTGGCGCTAGAGGGAGGGGCAGAAGGCTATATTTTGTAATCATCAATAGTTTTTGGCGCTAGAAGGAGGGCCTGATTTGGTTTAGGGTCAAAATTTTGAGTTTTGAATGTTGTATTCTGAGATATGTTAGATCTCATAAAATTTCAAAAGCCTAAAGGGTTGAAAGAAGGTGCCATTTTCAATGGACTCACATAGGGATAGTTTTCAAGTTGACATTCCTTGATTTCAGAAAGTTTTGAATAACCAGCTTTATCCTAAAAATCTATATAGCTATGGTTTATTTGGAAGGTGTAGGATACATTAGTCCGCAGAGCATGGTGAGCTTAATTGTCTATCTTTTGTCACAAAATTAGATTTATATTTGAAAGGACTAATTTGTCTGTCAGATGTGTATAAGGCTGAAAGTTGGCAGGAAAACGAGGAGATTATTGAGCGACAGGAGGATGCAGCATCAACGGTCGTCAAATGTGCAGAGGATACAAAGATGGAACTAATGCTAAGAATAAAGGATAGTAAGATCTCTGTCCAGGAATCATGTGATGGTAAGAAAAAAAATTTGTCTTTTTATCAGGATCTAGTTGTGATTAAGGTTAGTGAAAAGTATAAATATTCTAAAAAATGCAGAGAAGAAATCACAGCTCATGCCTCTTTTCTGGATAATAAGCAAAAAGGATTTAATCAAAAAGAAAAGGAAAGTGAGGTTTGTCTTGATATATTTGATAAATATATGGAATTACTAAGGAATATTTGTCAAGAGGAAACCTCTGGGTCTAAGCTGAAAAGTTTTAATGAACATGATTTGGTAAAGAAGTGTAAACAAGCATTGGCAAAATTAAAATGCACTAAAACTGATAAGATCCCTACTGTAGAAACTAGTGAAGTCATAGAAAAGAAAGAAAATCCTAGTGTTACGACTGAGTTCTTTAAATTAAATGATCAAAATCAAGATTGTTGCAGGTCAATAAAATTAGAGTCTTCACTGAATGATAGTTGTGAGTCATCTGGTGAACAATTCTTGAAAAAAGAGGATATAGAGGATCATGGAGCTGCTGTACACAATCAGACATTCCCCCCATGCTATGTTGAAAATAAAACAGGGGAGTATTCCTATCAATCTAAAGATGTTGTCCTACCTTTACTCTCAAGTGATTTAGAAATGATTAATTTCTGTATGTCAGATTATGATGATGAAGATACTTACTTAAGTGCTGATGTGCAAGAAACTAATGAGAACATTGAGAGGTTTGCTAAATTTGAGGATAAATTGAACATCCAGAATGAAGAAACAAAGCTGGATGAAGATGAATAAATGATACATCTAGAGTCATTCACCTTTCAACTTGAAAAAGGACTAGACATAGAGCTGGGCAATGAAAATGTAGAGTTAAATGAAAAGCCAGCTATTAATAAACAAGTGTGTTCCACAGAGCTAAAGGCACATCAGGTTGTCTCTTTCCTTTGCTTAGTAAACAATGATAAATGCTATTTTGATTATGGAAATTCAAGAGATAGGACCTGCATATGGATTAATCATAAACTTGATGAGTAGCCTCAGTTACTAGTTAAGAGCTATTCTGATAAACACAATGAATCTAGAATATCAGAATTTTTTTCAGAATTCAAAGATAAATCTGCTAGAATGAGAACCATAACTAGTACGCTGTTAGTCCTGTACAACCTAAAGAAATATGCAAGTAGGGGTGTTCTTGGGTCTTGTTCCTGGGTTTCTAATTGCCTTGTAGAGGCTTGTATATAGTTTGGTAGGGTAGTTGTTTTTGTTTTTGTGTTCTTCTTTTGCTGTTTTCCTTTTAGGTTAGTTATTTGTATAGCTTGTCTTTTGTTTGTTTTTGCTTTTTGTTTCTGTTTGTACAGCTTGTTTGTTTGGTTTGTTTGTTGTGTCCTCAGCAGGGATCTTTATTTTACTGTAGAGTATTAAGGAGCAAAACTAGCAAGCATTCAAAATAGTATATAATTTAGGATATTCAGGTTAAGCATTTGCAATTTACACATAAGCTGTGACTGTCATGAATGCAGAGAGTTGTTCATCTTCTGAAGTTTTGTATTCAATAGATGTGATTGAGGATTTGAACCAGGTTTCTCACGATGACACACCTAAAATCCTTGGGTTTGTTGAACATACCAGTGTAGATATTAGGTGAAAAATTAGAGGTCACCGTTGCTACCATTACAATTCTCAGCTTAATTTTAGCAAGTATCCACTCCTTGCATCATGAAGTTACAAATTGCTATATCTTATGAAATCTTTCAAAATTAGAAAATAAAGAAAATAAAAAAAAAATAATAATAATAAATAAATAAATAAATAAAGCGGATTATACTGAAAATCCAGATTAAGCCATCTAAGTAACTCTATCGGGACTATGGACGCTCGCTGGCAGTGGGGCTCTACTTAGGAGAATTGTAATGATAACTTTGCCAGGGCTATAGACGCTCGCTGGCAGCAAGGGTCTATCCGGTCGGCTATGAGGGAATATCCTCACCTACGTAGGTTAATGTTAGTCACTGGTTTGTTCAATCGATCTTCAAGATGAGGATAATTAATCACATGCACACAAGTAAACTGAAGATGGAAATTCATGCATCTTTATTGAATAGTTTAAGTCTCAAGCTGAATAGTAATTTGCAGGAAAACATAGTTGGAAGTTATCAGTTCATTTCATCTAGTTTCCTTGAACACTTTGAATTTAATTGTTTTGTTTTGGTTGCTAGTTGTTGTGATGTTCACAACACGCCCCATTATGCTGCTTAGCAAAATGGGGACCCTTGCTGATGTTTGCTTTTTGCTTGTGCTTGTGTTTTTTCTGTTTTCTGGCGGTTTGGTAAAAATGAAGGTCAGGTGCATCATCATCATGATATTGGATAAGGTAGGTCATTATCATGAGGTCAGTTTGTCAAAGTTCATATTTTGTTTCTATGAGCTCATATTTAGAAAGAGCTTGAAATTCCATGCAGGTTTGCCTTTTACTTCACTCGAAAATTCTTCCATATGTGAAAGGTCGGGTGCATCATCATCATGTTGCCAAGATCATCATGATCTTGGTCTATCACCCGATAAAAATCATGCAGTCGCAATATCCGGACGTCAATCTTAGGTGGTAGTGCCCTTTACCCGTCAAATGGCCTTACGTGCATTGTCAGCATCATGATTTCTTTTAGGAGGGTCATATGTTATAAACTCGGTTTTGGTTACATGAAGATGATCATCATCATCATATTTGAACCTCCCCCGATAATATCCTGAGGTTCAAATATCATGATGATATCAACTTTAGGTCAGGGTAAGCTTCCCCGTGGAGCGGTGTTTGTATAGCGAGCATCATCATGATATTTCAACATTACCTAATCTTATCATATCATGCGGATCACCCTTAGAAAATCCACTTTCGGCATATTTGCATGCGCATGTTATAATCGTATCGCAAGGTCATCATCATGATATTTGCTGAAGTTCGAAATATGATGATGACAACTTCATATCCTCCTGATCTCCTTTTGCATAATCATGATCATCATCCTGATCTTTCATGAGGGTCATTCACTGAAATTTGCTGAGTGATGGAGACATCATTATCATAAATCGATAAAGGGGATCATCATCTTCATATCCTGCTGATCACCTTTTTTGCAATGTCATGATGATCACCCTATCTATTCAGAAGAAGGCGATATTCCATTCCTTAAACAGCATGATCATTTTTTTACAATATCACCCTAGCGCAATATCATGATGACCTGAACTCATCCTTGTGCTTCGAAGACAAAATATCATGATGACGCCATCATGATAATTCGATGAGGAGGGTCATCATCATATTGTTTTATCCTGTCATGTTGTCAAGATCATCATGATCTTGTTTGTTCACCCGATATTTCGTAAAGTCCTCCTGCCGATGAAATACTACCTTTTGAAAATATCCTGATGATCATCATCGTCACATTTTCGCTTTGGCAGGATATTTCACAAACATGATCCAGTTGGCGAAATATCATGATGACGTCATGTTCTAAGTTTAACAAAGGCTCGGAATATCATGATGACGTCATCCCGATCTAATAAATGAAGAAGCAAATATCCTGATCATCATCATCATCACATTTTTCCTTCAACAGGATATTTTTCAAGCACGATCTGGTTCGCGAAATATGATGATGACGTCTTATTCTAAGTTCGACGAAGAAGCAAATATGCCGATGCTCATCATCATCCTGATCTTTCGAGAGGGTTGCCTTGGCCGCAAAGGGGTCATATTACATTCATCATCCTGATCATGCTCCTTAGGTGACCCGATATTACATTTATCCCCTTATCTTAACGAAAATGACGATGACGTCATCCTTAGCATTTCAATGAAGCCCGAATATCATGATGACGTCACCATCATTTTCCTTTCCTCGGCAACATGATCATATTCCATATCCTCCTTTTCTTCTTCAACAATATGATGATGATGATGTTGTTCTTTTCCCCAATATGCAGAAGAAAAATATCATGATGATGAACTAAATATTGACCAACACGTTTTTTTTGACACGGCGATGGCGATGATCATGCCGATGGGCGGGAAATGAAGCGGTGAAATTTTAAAGTGTTTTTTTGGGCACCTGTGGCATTTTCCCAGTCAGCGATGGTTGACCTAGTGAATTTTGAGCGGTCTGAACGCATTTTGGGTGCGTTTGAGAGTATTTTGGATCCGATTTCCACAATTTTGCACAGTCACCTGGATTTAAACGATTATTTTAATTTCCTGCTGTTTATGTGATAAATGAAATAGTTATTGCTTGTCTTGTCTTGTAGGCTTGTAGTTGAGGAAGCAGCTGGAAAGTCAACACAGTGACCTCATGGAGGAAGGAAATCCAATCTCAGGAGCAAGAAGATAAGGATAAAGTGCGAAAAGTCAAGGCCATTCAAGTGAAAGATAGAGTTGCAGCTGGAGGTATTACTACAACAGACAAACAGAAGTTATTGCTGAGCTGCCGGAACTTCTTAGAAGGGGCAATATTTTGCCCAGATTTGACACTGGTCAGAGATATTTTGAAGAGCTGGTTCATCTATATTTATTGCTGTAACCAGGGGTTTGAACCAGGGGTTCAGTTAGGTTTTTGCTGTAGTGAGGACAATTAGAATGTTTTTATATTGTGCCTGTCTACACTGTAATACTTGACAACAGGGATTTTTAGGGCCTACACACAGGGATTCTAGGAAAACACAGCAAGTTAGCTTAGCATAGTTTAGAAGTAGAAGAAAGAGGTCGCTTGTTTGTCTGCAGTAAGGTGCGTGTGGAATGTCTGGCTGCCTTACTGTATCTGTAAAGCTTGTAAGTTCTCTGTAGTATGATCAGTGAAACTAAGAGTCATTCCTACATTGTAAATCATGTATGACTATTCGTTTCTAATACAGTAGAATCTGGAGTTCTGCATCTATCTTCTGAGTGTTCTCTTGCCCTTCTTTGTATTTTAAAATATCTTCTCTGAGAGCTTGGAATTTTAAATGTCTGTTTGTGAAAATGCTCAGAACTTACATTTAGGGTTTTTACTGTGGTTTGATCAAATTACTGTGGTATTTACATAGTGCATGACAGAAACAATTAGATCCTTCGGTAGATCAAATTAGATCCTTGTCTGAAATAGCCATGACATAAATTTCTGTATTACAAAATTCTGTAACATAATATTTATAGTTTTTTGAATCATGGACTGTGAATAAGAGATTGTACAAACATTTTGTTGCAAATTACATATACGTTATATTTGAAATAGGTCTTGACCTATTTGTAAATTCAAGATAGATAGAATGTTGTGTTCACCAAATTGGGGCTTGGTGTATGTCATATAGCACAACTGAGATGCTCAAAATGCTAAGGCTGATAGGCGATTCAACATTTTGTGACTAGGTCGGTCTCTAGAAGGGATCTGACCTAGCTATGAAAATCAATAAGACGCACACACATATATATGCTGCTTTGATGTTCGCTGTGCTGGTGGAATCGTTGAACGTGTTGAACTGTGTAACCTGTTGGACCCTTGTACCTGTTGAACCGTGGAACCTGTTGGACTGTTGAACCTGCTGAACGATTGAACGATTGAACGGTTAAACATTTGAACCTATTGAATTGTCGAAACGTTTAGACACTAAAGATAGATAATTCGCATAATACTCAAGTGCATTGGAATCATAAATTTACCAAGGACCATTAGTCCTAGCCTAAACAAATGATTTGCAAATAATTTTGGTAAGCATTAGAATAATTAAAATATCTTTGCATCTGAAAAAGCATTGGCCATCTATAATATACAGATGTAATAGAGTGAATTATGTACACATACAGGAAGAGAAGGTTCCAAATTAAAAGTTTGAAATATATTTTATATTACAGAATAGGTGATTGGAATTTGTTCAATTGGCAACTTGACCCATAATGATCGTTGCCTCTTCAAATTAGAACAGAATTGCATGATAGTATCTAAGCAGATAGTATTGCTTGGCTGCAAAGGTTTAATCTCATCAACACTTTTTGACAGTAAACTTTTGTATCTTTCAAGCAATTCATAAAAAGGACAGTAGTCAGTTTTCATTACATAATTAGACTAATCCATAATTTAGGGTTGTGTTCATTGCTTTACACACATCTGATTTAAGCTTTTCTATATACATATTGGATCAAAGCTATAGGTTACATATTCACAGTCAAAATGTGCATGCACAGTCATAGTGCTTTTGTATATACATATTGGATCAAAGCTACAGGTTACATATTCACAGCCAAAATGTGCATGGACAGTCACAGTCTATCAAATTACTTAAAAAACAGTTAATTTGATAGACTGTGACTGTGACTTAAAAAATAGTTAATAACATAGTGTGACTACTAAACAGTATTGGTAGTAGAGTATTTACTAAATCAAGGTATAATAAAGTGCATAACTAAAAGATGCTCATTGTTTAACAATTTTGACAACTGGGAGAAAAATATGGCTTTTAACAGTCCAGCAATCGAAATAGATTGGACTTATGACCATTTTTCAGATCTTAATAAAGCTAAGAGACTTTTTACAACACTATGAAGTGTTTGACTGGCCCTCAGTTGCACTTAATTAGTTTTCCATTGAATTTACCCTAGTGCACTTCTTCAGACCCAAAATTATACTGCACGATGGCCATTTTGTCATAAACAGTTCAATTGGGATTTTTGTGAAGCTGCGGCCCATTGGAGGTCTGAGAAGAACTCTTTTATTTTGAGAAGAAAATGAAAGATACACTGGCTCCAGTCATGTCTAGCATTGTGTCATGTATAGGTCCAGTCAGTGAAAGGTATAGAGAATACGATACATCAAAATGCTAAGGTCCTGAAAGAGGTAAGGTAAGGAAAAGAGTTCAGTTAGGTAGGGTAAAATTCTATGTGCAACATTTACATTCATGTGCAAGATATCTTGAGTGGATGTGTTGATTTGTTCATTACGTTTGCAACATTAATACCTAGTCAATTGACAACAATGCTATGTTGCAAGAAATGCAACCAACTCTCTACTTTTTGCCTTTTATTAGACAACCCATCTGCAATGCTGAACAACTGTTGTAGATGGAAAATATGTTATTTCATTTTGAATGGTAATGCAGTGGCCATGGAACAGCAACGGTTCTATTTATGGAGTGTTGTGTTCCATCTAATGGTGTCCTGTTCCAGATGCAAATGCCTAAACTTGTAAAAAAATAAAAAACACTTTAAAATCCTAAAACCATTGTTGAACTTTTATAAAATTTGTACCATGTTTATGTTAATATGTATCAATTTTAGAAGTCAGCTGTACCATGAATCTTAAAACCATCACAACAAAAAAAATTTGAAAATTTATGTCTAGAAAACAGACAACATAAACCATATGTATGATAACAGCTATTCACACTTTTAGAAGTGTATAAAAGTCGAGACAACTTGGTGAAATGTGAGTAGTCATTCTCTTTGACAGTTTAGTACACGGTTGGTTGACACGTGAATGGATTCTTCTCCACGACTAAATAGCTGTTGCTTAAATAGAATCAATGCTTTATAGTGTTTAGACACTTGCATATATAGAATTAGATTTTATAGATACCGGAGAGAGAAATGAATATTTTTTAACAATGTGTCATCATATATATACAACTGCCACTACCAGTAAGATCATGCAAAACCAGACACAAAAGTTGACGCCTTCGTGAGGTAAATCAATGAAGCAAGAAAGTTGAAGACGATTTTAGTGCAGATTATCATAGTATGCATAATGAGAGAGAGGTTTACAGCATTCTTATTTTGGTTGAGAGAATTTAAGAAGCTTTCCAATATTTGCTTATAATGAAAACAAAATTTAAGACATATTTGATTAAGGGGTTTGATTTTGTACTCAAAAATACCAATTACATATAAAATTAGGTAAAATGATAGAGTAATGTGTAGTTCAGAGAGTAAAGAGAGTATTAAAGAGGTATCGTGTATAAGATATATTTAACAAAAATGTAGTTTCGTATGCTTTGTGTTCATTCTTCAGGACAACATGCATCAATGATGACATTGGACTTATTCAATGTAAACTGTCCTTTTCTGCTGAAGTCTCGTAACATGAAGATGACTGCTGATTTATCCTTGAGGTATTCGTCATAGCTGATTTGTTGCAGGTCTGGCAGTAGCATTTGGATGATATTGTTGGCGCATGAGCAATGTATTGTCTGTTTGTTGTCTGTTGTCAAAATAGTCTTGAGATAGTGCGAGTAGATATAGGCGACCTGTTCCTTGCATCTATCACACTGGGCAGTTTCATTGTCAAGTGCTCCATAGGTATCAAATTTATAATCGCATTTTGAGCAAAATGCGTGGAAAGGACTGGAAAATGCATTAGCTATTTTCAATGTTCCTTGTACCTGCAATACATATGAAAGTATTGTTTGGTTAGGAAGATTTTTTTTTGTTAATTTTGTTTTAGATTTGCCAGGGAGAAGATTGGAGATTTCAAGAGTTGTTACCTCAAATGTTGAGTGCAGCAAACTGTTTAAGTGATCCAAGGTCCTTTTGTCATTTAATACATCGATATATGTTGACTGGCAAGTGTGAAGCATGTTGTCTTTTGCATTGATCCGTTTGACAATATTTTTGAAAAGGATAAGTGGAAATTCATTGCTTCGGAGCTGTTGTTCGATTTTTACAAAATGGTCCTCAAAATTCCGGTGCATCTGCAGCTGTAGGTGTAAATAGTGTAAGTAAGAAATGAAACTGCAAAAGAGTAATGTATGTTAATTGAAAAGTAGGTTCAAGAACTAGAAACAATTTAAACAAGAAAGGAGACAGTCAAAGCATAAACAAGTACATGTACCTCTTGCATTTGGAACATGTTGTCCACTTTAAATTCCTAATTTTTGCTTTATTTTGAAGCTTTACCGAGACAAACAGCTTTTATTTTTGCATTTGTATTTGATGAAAAAATCGATTTGAAGTAGTCGCCTATTTATGAAGAGATACATTACTCTATGTTCTAAAAAGTATCGAACTGAGTGAATTGTTGACTTATGTGCAATTAACCGGTGTTATGAAATGTTTAGAATTTTACTTAGAGACGTGACATCAGACCGTTGTTCATTCCTGCAGATAGCAGCTCTGTGTTGAGGCTTGAATGCATTTCTGTGAATTTAGTTGCTGTTTTTTGTGGCTTATATGCATTTTTTTTTGGCCTTTGAGATATAGCTAGATTAGTGATTCTCAATTGTAGGGTTTGTATCTGATGAAGGATGAGCATTTGTTTTTAGGGTTTGTTCTGGCTAAGGGCGAGCTTGACGTGCACGAGAGGGGAGATAATTAGGATTTGCGTTTACAATTTTCTGTAGTCAACATGTTTATTTAGGTGGCTAAAAACTAAAAGACAATCTTTTGTAGTCACCCTGTCTTCTTTTTGCGGGGTAGAATTTGAAACTATGTATGTTGGCACTATTTTGTCAACAGTTACTATGTAGAACTACTTTTTTTTTGGACTGATAAAAGGCGCAGAGTCTCATTTTCCCTGTTTTGTGTATTGTGTTTTTATTTTGCTAGTTTGTACACAATGTGTTACACGATTGGTAGAGATGAATTTTAATTATTCCACATATTTTCTCGGACTTTTATTTTTTACGAAGCTGTTATATGTATGTCGTACTGTCAGTTCTTATTGTCAATATTGTTTTATTGTTGTGTATGTGGTTGGTTTTACATTTCCTTTCTGTACTGTCATTGTTGTCAGTAGATTCATACTTGTTCATAACACTTTAGATCAAGTGATTTAGTGTTTACTTTTTTTCCCTGGATTTCTCCTGAAATCTGAATCATTGCAGAGTCCAGACCAAGTATCTAAGGAGAAGAGGGGCACACTGTATTCCACATGGAAAGCAGATTAAAATAATACTTACTTGAGTCTTTAATCAATAATGATCAAACAGTAATCTAATAGCAATGGGACTGAATCTGGATGCTTAATTTTGAACTGGCGAGGCTTAAGGTTGAAAGACAAGTGTCCGCTTATTAGCAGTCTGAGTTCGAAACTTGGATGTTCTAGATGAGCTGCCACAGGGTTTTTCTCCAACTCGTAACTAGTTGGAGCTTTTATGTGAAAACCTCTATTCAGTTGGTGGAATCTTCATAGAAGAGCTTAGGAATTGTTATTGATAAGATAGATGAAGGAATAGGATTAGTTATGGAGGATAATTACATGTGTTTGCGTGAGCCTGTTAACTAAAAGATGATGTTAATTAGGCAAAAGGCTTTTATAAGTGAACTTGAAACAAGAAATCGTTGTCAGGAAACAAGTTTTATTAGTGTGTAAACATTTTTAATTAGCCGATAGGCTTTAGTGTGAGCATTGGTGCCAAAATGGCCGAAAATGTTGTCTGATGCTAGGTAAAAAATCGTGTGAGAAAAAGTCTGATGTGGTTTAGATGCGCCCGTCCGGATATCATGCGATTGCTATAATTATTTTTGAAAGGGAAGGGAAGGGAAAACGGTCGAAAGCAAATAACTGAGGCGAGCATATCAAATTGCAAGACCTGAGGTGACCTGTACGGCAGCGCGAACAGAATATAGTAGAATATGGGATTTTATTGCCGTGGGTTCTGTTAGAATGTTTTTGATAGTTTGTGTTACGATGCTTAATGCAAGTGTCTATTTCTTTGAGATTATTCTATGTTTGTAGTTAAGTGGATTTATTAGCTACAGGTTCATACAATGGAGTTTCAATTGAGTGGTTGCTTTATATGATTTCTCTTAATGGTCACCTTTTGTCTTATAGTAGACTATCTGCAAGCACAGAAGAATAAGAGATCTTTTGCCATGGGTTGTTTAGGATCTTCTAGGTCACAATTGTGTTACTACGCTTAATGCAGCTATTTATTTCCTTAAGGTTAATCTGTGTTTGTAGTTAAGTGGGGTTATTGGTTATACATATTAATGCAATGTGAATGGAGTTTGAGTTAAGTTGGGGTTCTTATATATGATTGGTGTTAATGAACCACTTTGGTCTTATCGTTATGTTTAACTTTTGCACTAGGATTTTGCAATATGACATATATTACTAGGTTATGTGCCCTATAGGTGACAGTGGTTGGTAAAAATCATTATGTTCGTTGTTACAGAAGATTTTTTTTTTAATATTGAGATGATGAGGTTCAGGGCACAAAGGAAACCCACACTTATTAGAATTTCTGAGCTCAAAGCTTGGCTGCAGAGAAATTCTTTAGAGGGCTATTTGTACTGGTCTCTGAAGACAAGCAATCCATGTTACCTAGGAATTGCAGCTAATTACTAGAGAAATCAATCCGCTATTGTTGACAATAAATTGTCAAACAGGGTGTGCCCTATAGCGATGAGATATTGGGTGGAAGCTTACATTATTACAGTGTCTTCTAAAAGTATTTTAGAGAGCATTTATTTATCTCAAGTAGCTATACATTAATGTTGATTGGAGAGGCACTTAAGTTTCCTGTCTGAGTTTGAAACTATAGTAATTAAGTCAATGCAACTGTTATGTATGAGACAGACCGAGATTATTCAATACAGATACACCATATGACTTGGGGTGAGTAAGAAAAGTTTGGCTAAAATTCAGCAACAATGGACTTGACCACTCGAAGTGAGATTGGCTAGATGTCCGTCGTAAGCTCACATTATTACGGTGCTTTTTAAAAGTATAGAGGGAACATATATTTCTAAAGTAATTATAGAATAATGTGGATTGGATAGACACTTATGTTTTCAATCTCAGCATGAAATCACTGCAGAAGTCATTACAATTTCTTTTGCACTAGAGAGGTCTGGACTCCACAACATGGGTGCACCAAAATAACTTAGTGTAGGCAATTGTTTTCCCAAGAATGTAGCAATATACCGGGCCACTCCAAAATGGGGTAGTTGACCTGCAAATGAGGGCTCTATTTCTCTATTTTTTAATAATCAAAGTCTCATGCTCAGACTTGGAGAGTCTTTACAATTTGATCCATTTTGCACATTATGGTTGCAAGAAATTACAAGAAATTACAAGAATCCAAAAGGGCTTAAAGTTTAACTTTAGATAACCATTGTTTGCAAATAATGAGAGGAGAAAAATGAATATTATTACAGTGTAGCATGCAGGCAGACTTTTGAGAGAACTTATACAGCGGATCATGAGGGGTTGTGGTCTCAAGTTAACTGAAACATTGTTTTGTTCGAGCTGGGAAGATATGATAAAGAGTTGGAAGAGATAAGCATGTTAAAATATAGTGCAGTTACCATATAAAATAAAATTTTCAAAATGATTTAAAGTTAAAACTAGTATGTGGAACCTTGAAAAGTGTACCTGGGCTTTGTCGAACTCTGAATCTCCATCTTGCACATCGACAATATATTGGAGGCCTATTTTTTTTGCTCTTGTGACCAATACACCTATGGTGCCTGTAGCATATTGTTCGGTACTTGCCAACAATTGTTTTATGGCTGTGCTGGGGATGAATTTATAGTCAATACAAAGTCGTGGAATGATTTCCACTATTGAGGACTTTGTTAGAACCAGTATGCAGTCGCAATCTCCACGATCATAATCTGTTCTAGGTGCAATCTGGAAGTTGGATATGGATAGTCCCGAACCTGGAATTATTTTGTCTTCATAGTGAGCAACGAGATCAGCAGTTACATTTAGCGTAATAGTCATTTCACCTTTTGTGTCTGTGAGGTCTGCGCGTAGTACTTCACGTGTCTTGTTTGTCTTATCCAGTATAGCTTTATACTTCACAATGACATCGCCTTGGAAAATGTTGCCTGCTTTACGTGCATTCAAGTCTTCAATTGAAACTTGATTTTGACTCTTTACTTGTGATCTGGAAAGAACAAAACAAAATTAGTTGAAATCTAGAATCTTGACAAGGTACAGTGTACATGTAACCAAAGAATATTGTTTACCTTTTCAATTGTTGTTGGTTAATAGTGTCCATTTGCTCTTCTGCTCTTTTGGCATTGTCCATTGTAACCTGTATTTTTTTATCAATTTGTCATTTGCATAAATTTCTGCAGGCAAAATGAAAATATGTTGTTGTTCTAATGTTATATCAGAATATGTAGAATTGGTACTATGGAATAAAAGAATAAGACAATTTGTAGACAGAAGAAAATGAAATTGTATTGAAATGATGAAGCTATGTAATACATATGTCTTTTCTTCATGGACATTAGGGATTGTTTTATTTATTCATTTGATTGACAAGATTTTGAGGGTGTTGGTTTAGATGCTTTTGAACTAAAACAAATGGCATATTTAAGAATATTTAGTTTTTTGAAAGGATTAAAATTAGGGAAAATCAGTGAGGTTGTTGCTGTAATATGCTTTTTATTTGTAAATTTGGATTTTTTGTGTTAGTAAATTGGATGATACATAATTGAACAGTAGTTTGTATATAGATTGGATTTGTCAAAATATGTTTTTTGTTGATTTAGATGTTATTGAACAAAAATAGTTGAGATATTTAAGAACATTGAGTGTTCTGAGAGGGTTGAAATCTTAAAAAAGTAGCAAGATGGTCACTCCAATATGCTTCCGATTTGTAAACTTCAATTTTTTTTCTTAGTGCATTGGTCCATAGATGATCGATCAATGGTCTAGATAGAGCATGACACCTACTTAATAAGAAATGCATATTGTGGTTTTGCATATGATTCAGGAGCTGTTTTTTTTTGTAGTTTTCTGTACACATGTCAATGTTGAAATCTCCCACTAGGTACAAGGTTTTATTTCCATCAATACATGAGAATACTTGCTTGGTGATTGCTATAATATCTGCAAATGGAGCATTGGGCTTGGGATATAAGTTACATATGTTAATTTGATTGTTCATAGAGCTTATTGTTAATGTTATTGCTTCTGTATATGATGTTGAATGTTGCATTGTTTTAGAGACTAATATGTTTTTCTTGGTTATAGACATTAGTCCGTGTATATGGTATGTTGAGTAACAATTGAAATCTTTGAAAAGATTATTTGTATGGTAGTCTTGGATATATGTTTCTTGAAGGCATAAGATATCAGATGCCATGATATCAGTGTCATTAATCATGTCTTCAATATGTAGGTGTAGATTGCGAGTGTTTAATGTGCACAATAGTAGTTCTGAATTAGTCTTATGTTTGATATCTCCATTTTCAAATTGCCAGTGTGCTGTTGATTTTAGACGAGACATTTCAAGGACTATTTTTTCTTTTATTTTGAAATTTTGCTTGGTAAGAGGCTTTAACAAGAATAATGTCTGGATTGTTTTTGTCCGCGAAAGTGCTGTATATGTTAATCCATGTTGCCTTATGGCCGTAGGATCAAATGCCAAGCCTTGCATTGTGAGTCCTTGAGATCTATGTATTGTTCTAGCACAAGCAAGTTGAATTGGAAATTGTTTTCTAATAGTTATTTTCTTGTTGTTTGAGATTTTTTGTATTGGCCTTGTGGTGCGAAGTACAGGTGTCCATTGTTTATCAATGTCATTGTTATAACATTGTGTTAATTTAACACGTTGATGGTGGCCAATGTTTGGGTCATTGAATTCTATCCAAACAATGTCAAAAGCATTGGATATGGTATATGCTTTAAATGTTCCATCTGACCCATTGACTAGACCGTCTTGCGTATCATAATTACCAGCATAAATTTCTACAAGCATGTTTGGTTTCAAAAGTATTTGAGATGGTAAAGACATTGTGTGATTATACAGATGTATTTCATTGTAGTTTTCGTCATTTTCATCAATTGCATTCAGTACAATTAGCTCTCCTGGAACTATTGACAACATATTTTGATTATGTGCATTAACATCTTTCCTTCTGTAAAATAGATAGGGGAATGTTGGGTCGATGGGTGGTGAGCGTAAACAAGTCTGATTCAAGTACTGTATATCATTATCTGTTTGTGAACCTACACGTATTCTATTGAGTATTGCAATAAACTTCTCATCTGTTTGCCGCATAGTTGATTGTAGCTCATAGTATTTTATGTTGTGTTTCCAAAAGTTGTATGGCATTAATTCAGTCAGTGTTGGTGTATTATCAAATACAACTGAATCTAGTACAGGTTGTGCTTGATATAAATCACCACAAAAAATTGTATCAAGATTTCCAAAGTATGTGGTTGGCATTTGCATTATATCTCTTAATCGCTTGTCGATGCAACGTAAAAAAGTTGCACCTACCAATGAAATCTCATCTACTAATAGCACACGCAGCTGCTGATAATGCTTTGACATTGTATCTAAGATTTCAATATTCAATGGAACGAATTCTGATTTGTTGAAAGGTATTCGAAATGCTGAGTGTAATGTTACTCCACCTATATTGTAAGCTGCTTTTCCTGTATAAGCAACTACTAGGCCTTTTGGTTTGTCCGGATCACTATCAATGGAGTTATTATATATGCGAAGGAGAGATTGAAATATTGCTTTTGCAGTAAAAGTTTTGCCAGTGCCTGCTCCACCTGTTAGAAACAAGTGTAGTGGAGTTTTAATATTTTTTAATTTCTTCAACACAATGTCCTTTACAATTGCTTGTTGTTCACTGTTTAACATTCGTCTCAAATTGAAGTATTCAACATTGTCCATAATATGTGGATGTTTTCCAATTTCAAATGCATTAGAGAATTGAGTTTTTGATTTGTTATGCTTTAGTGTTTGAATATCGTCTTCTATGTTGTATGTTTCTTTCTGTGGATTTTGATTTGAAATGATCAATTCATTTGGTATGTGACTGTTTTCAGAATAGATTTCATCTATAGCTTTGTCAATATCGCCCCATTTAGAGTTTATGTGGTAATTGTATTTGATACGATTAGTATTAATTGTGTTTTCATGATATGAATAAGCATGCTGCCATGAATGGAAACCATGCTTCAATGTTTTTTCATTTATTGTGAAGGGTACATAAAGCAATAAATGCTCTCTGTAATAATTTTCCAAGTCAACATGTTTGTTAAAATTGGTAAAACGTATAATATTTGGTTTAGCTTTGCGGTGCATTGGTTTCCCATCTTTTCTATATTCTGATACGAATTGTGCAAGGCAAATATGTGTGAGTGTTTCAGGTCGTGCTAAATAGTAATCTATTAAAGATCTACAGGCCACATTTTCTGATTCATCTGGTTCACTGTTCAATTGTTTTGCAGACTTTAGAACAAAAGTTCGATCACTATCAGCTCTTGTATCAATGAATATACACTTTCTTGAACTATAGTTTAGTGGAAGTGATAGTACGATGTGAATAGCCTGTTGTGTAGACATTTGTTGCAGATTTAGCAATGCATTTCCAAGTCTACTTATCATTTTTATAGCATCGATATTATTTTGTTGATGGTCCCTACGAATTCTTTTAAATGCATTTGTCATTGTTTTATCCACTTTTGTCATGTATGAGCTGCAATACATTGCTGCAGCATATGCATTAAGCACAAATTGTGCATCTGTATTTGCTTTCCATAGCTCTGGTATTTTTTTTGAAAAGCTGTTATTCCATATCTGCGAAGGGTTTCGTTTTAAGAAAATTGTAGGCCTATGGATTGTTGATTTTATAGCTGTGATGTAATCATGCTCATTCAAGTTGATGTCTTGTAGAAACATTTGAAAGGAGAATAATTGGTCATAATTAGATTGTTCTAATACGGAAAAGATTTTTGTTGCCATTGGAACAATAATTTCATTATTGTCTTTCAGCGGTTCGAGAACCATAGTTTTTTTCATTGGTGGAAATAGGAAATTGTATTTACAACAGTGCTGTTTTGATTTTCTGCATCGTTTTGTATGATGGTGCCTATGTAGGATAGCTATTTGAGGAGTCAAATCATCAGTGTTACAAGTGATGTATTTGTCAATAAATTGTTCAATATTTGCAAGTTCATCTTTTCCATAAATTGGAGCATCTTTAATCCATAAAAGAAAGTGGTCATGTTCATTGCCACGATTTTGGAATTCAATTACAGAGAAATAATCCAAGAGCTCTCCGAAGAAAGAGCTATCTGTAAATATCAATTGTTTTAGTGCATTGATTCTATGTTTATAATAGCGTACACATGTTACAGGATCTTTTTTTATGAGATAGAAAATATTTTTCTCATTTTGTATGTCGTATTTTTGTTGTGAAGATGCACAATATGTATTATGCAGGGCTTCAAGTGCTTTTGAAAGGTGTTCCCAATGTTGTTCAGCACTAGTAAATGTAAGGAAAAATGTAGGCGGTCCAAGTTGCCGAATCATTGCAAAGACATTTTTTTTAATTGATGTAAATAATCCGGAGATATTCTTATTCTTTTAAAGTCAACATATCCAATGTCTGATTTGAGAATCTTCTCTAGGTCAGGTTTGCATTTGACATCTTTTGCTATTAGTTTTCTTCCTTTTAACTGACCTTTTCGTACTCTTATCCACATTGTAGATAAAACTTGATGTATCAATATCTTGACTGTTTTGAAAAATAGATTAGTTGTATGATATGCAAATTGTCTATTGGAATGAAGTAGTTCCCATTGTGCAATTTTTTGATAGGAAAAATTCTTGACAATGTCGTCATTACGTGGGTTTCCAAAGAATAGTGTGGGAAAGTTCATTTCTTCTGCATATTTGTCTTTAAAGATTCCAATAGGATAATGGTTTTCTGCTGGTGCAACTTCTATGATTTTGTCTTGCATTTCATGTATACATTTAGATTCTGTGTATCCATGGACCAAGGTCTCACAAGGATTTTGCTCATCTGTATCAGATTCTGAACCTGTTTCATTTGTGCAAGGGTCGTCTACTATGCCACTTTCATCGTCTATTTCAAGAGATTGTCTCCAGTGCTTATTTAATTGGAATTTCTCATTTTTGTATAGAGTTGTTTTGCTCAATTGGTTCAAAGCTTTCATTATAATAGTCGATCGCACCATCCCCTTCTGATATGCATTTTTATATTGTAGCCGTCTTTTTAGCGGAACTGCAATAGTGTATGTATCATCGGCAGAGCGTGGCAATGCATTTTGTATAATGTTCATGTTGACTGGGACATTAATGATAGACCCAGTCAATCCAATTTGGGGTCTTTTGTAACCTAATTCCCATATTTGTGCGAATGCAATTCTCAGTGAAACAAGGCGCTCTTCTAGTTGCGTAAGCATTTTTACGTATTGTAAAGCTATATTCATTTGAATATGGTGTGGTGTTGCATATTTTGGAAGCTTGCATTGTTTCAATGTTTCATGGCATATGCGACAAATACAATTCATCAATACATTGTTATTTTGATTTGTCAGTTTATAATATGTTTGCTTTTCTTTCTCTCTAAAAGCCATAATGTTTTTCTTAAAATGCAATGTCTGACAAATGCACAAGTATGTATCGGTGTATCTTGAATTTTTTTTTGAAATAATTCTATTGGTGATGCTGACTGTCTAGTTTTCTTGGTTGTATTTTCCATTTGATTATTAGCACGTATTTGTTGTTTGATCTTGCGAAGTGATGTAGTGTTGCTATTTGCAATTTTTTGTTTTCTAATAAAATCACCATCATGATGTTGTTGATTACTGCTTTGAAATTGTTTTAGTTGTCTAGATGTGATACATGGGCTAGCATTGTTTGCTTGTACTAGATAAGGCACAAGCGGCTCAAAATGTCCTTGGATGGGATTTGTATCATGAAATAAGATAGAATACGATTGTCCTTGGGATGACGGATTGAAGTGCAAGTATTTTTTTCCTGAAGTAGTTGACCAAAGGCATATTTGTATGTCTAGCCACTTTGACAACCAACGGATGCAAAACAAGTCACCCCATAGGCCAACTTCATTATTATTTGTAGAATGCATTGCAGAAATACGCATTCTACGCAAGTACTCTTCAACATTTTGTACACCGTGCAATTCATGCAATGTACGAGTATCCAGTTCATAATTATATGAGGTGATTGCTTCTGGATCACCTTGTGTGAGGCAACTCAAGAAGTGGTCTATAGCTCCATTCCGTAATTGACTTGATGTGTATTGAGAATGAAGAAGTAACTCCAATGAGTCAAATAAGCAATCCCCTACATTGTATTTAAATACTTGAATTCTACACAATCCTTCATTTCTCAATGCATAGTCAATGTTTAGAATTTCAGTCTGAATTGCTAATTTGTATTTCTCTACATCTATGATCTATTTTTGTTTATCAACTACTGGCACTCTTGTTCTCTTCATTTTTTTTGCAAACAAGGACAATTTTGTTGATCCCAGAATATCAAAAAAATGGTGTACCTGTAATATATTCATAACCATTGGTTAGATAGTTTTGATGATTGATAATTACAAAAGGCATATTACAAATGGAAATTAGAAGCAGGCTGTTTCCTAAAAGCAATGTCGATATGCAATTTTGAAATGCATTTAGTATTTGGTTTCCTTATTTCAAATCACAAATAAATTCAATGCTAAAATTCTAAGTAGTCAAGGCATTGTTTAAATGTAATGAAAATAATTGTTATTTTTGGATTGTACAAGAAAATAAGGCATTATAATGAAGAAGAGAATTTTGAATGATTTAAAACTAGTGGCAATGGCAATGTCAGATCCATTCACTTGCATTATTTTCTTCAGAAAATAAAGAAATAGAAATCACCATTTGGTAGATAGTTCTGATCATTGATAGCCACAAAAGGTTTATTAAAATTCAAAATAAGAAGCAAGTTTTGATTTGAAAACAGTGTAGACCTGTGACTTTGAAATTCATTTTGTACTCGGTTTTGATATTTCAAATCAGAGGTTTACATTTAAAAATAAATAAATACAGTGTTAAAATACTAAATAGCCAAGCCATTGTTTAAATATTGCAAAAATAATTGTTACGTAGTTGTGTAAATAGTGTAGGAACAATCCTTGGACAACTCTAATGACATCACATATTCTCTGAGCCATAGGCTTCAAATAATTAGCAATTTGCATATATGAATAATATATTGAACATATAAATTAAACAATGGAAGAAACAAACAAACAAGAGATATGAAGGAGCAAATGAACTTGAATAGATGACAATAACATTTTCTAGAGTTGACTATGACTTGGAAATAAAGGTTTTAGTACCTTTTGATAAGCTTGTGCTTGGATTGTAGATGCAGGTGAAGGATTAGAATGATCTGCAAAAGTCTAAAGGATTGTAAACTAGTTGCAATTGCAATACTATATTGATGGGATTGTGTTAATTTCTTTACAAAGTGAAAAGGTATTGTGCATTGTTAAACAGTATATGCCTTCAAGTGGTTTTGTCACTTATATAATCATTAATAGAATTTTGCTACTTACAACTTGCAAACTATGTTATCTATTTATATTTTGATATTGAATTTAACTATAACACGTAAAAATAACAAATACAGTAGACATGGATAGACTGTAACAAGATCCAAAGCTAGGACACCAAACATGTAACATCAAGATTTCTTCAATGCTGGCCTATACACAAAAAAAGATATTATAACTAGTTGTTGAATCTTGCAAATCATATAACTATTACGGGAATATAATTCCAATATTAGTTTTCTTGTTATCAAGTCTTATAGAAATCTACACAAAAAAATATTGAAAACTATTAGAAGCACTTTTTGCAATTTACTATTGTTATATGTCTTTGCATTCATACTCAATAATAGCTAACTAGCACCAAAGAAGTACAGTAAGACCAATACATAAAATATAAGTGACATGCAAAAGTGTACAGTGTTTTTCACAAATTGCAAATAACTGCCCACATCACTGTTATTACAACTTACATAGTTTTCTAGAACATCGAAGAGATGGCTGCATCTATTTATGATGATTTCATGTTGGAATCATTTGTTATTCTAAAAAAAAAAACACTTTAAAATTCCACTGCTTCATTTCCCGCCCATCGGCATGATCATCGCCATCGGCGTGTCAAAAAAAACGTGTTGGTCAATATTTACTTCATCATCATGATATTTCGCTTCTGCATATTGTGGAAAAGAACAACATCATCATCATCATATTGTTGAAGAAGAAAAGGAGGATATGGAATATGATCATGTTGCCGAGGAAAGGAAAATGATGGCAACGTCATCATGATATTCGGGCTTCATTGAAATGCTAAGGATGACGTCATCGTCATTTTCGTTAAGATCAGGGGATAAATGTAATATCGGGTCACCTAAGGAGCATGATCAGGATGATGAATGTAATATGACCCCTTTGCGGCCAAGGCAACCCTCTCGAAAGATCAGGATGATGATGAGCATCGGGATATTTGCTTCTTCGTCGAACTTAGAATAAGACGTCATCATCATATTTCGCGAACCAGATCGCGCCTGTTGAAGGAAAAATGTGATGATGATGATGATCAGGATATTTGCTTCTCCGTTTATTAGATCGGGGTGACGTCATCATGATATTCGGAGCCTTTGTTAAACTTAGAACATGACGCCATCATGATATTTCGCCAACCGGATCATGTTTGGGAAATATCCTGCCGAAGGGAAAATGTGACGATGATGATCATCAGGATATTTTCAAAAGGTTGTATTTCATCGGCAGGAGGACTTTACGAAAATATCGGGTGAACAAACAAGATCATGATGATCTTGACAACATGACAGGATAAAACAATATGATGATGACCCTCCTCATCGAATTATCATGATGACGTCATCATGATATTTTGTCTTCGAAGCACAAGGATGAGTTGAGGTCATCATGATATTGCGCTAGGGTGATATTGTAAAAAAATGATCATGCTGTTTAAGGAATGAAATATCGCCTTCTTCTGAATAGATAGGGTGATCATCATGATATTGCAAAAAAGGCGATCAGGAGGATATGAAGACGATGATCCCCTTTATCGATTTATGATGATGATGTCTCCATCACTTAGTGAATTTCAGCGAATGACCCTCGTGAAAGATCAGGATGATGATCATAATTATGCAAAAGGAGATCAGGAGGATATGAAGTTATCATCATATTTTGAACTTCAGCAAATATCATGATGATGACCTTGCGATAGGATTATAACATGCGCATGCAAATATGCCGAAGGTGGATTTTCTAAGGGTGATCACCATGATATGATAAGATTAGGTAATGTTGAAATATCATGATGATGCTCGCTATACAAAGACTGCTCGACGGGGAAACTTACCCTGACCTAAAGTTGATATCATCATGATATTTGAACCTCAGGATATTATCAGGGGGGGGGGTTCAAATATGATGATGATGATCATCTTCATGTAACCAAAACTGAGTTTATAACATATGACCCTCCTAAAAGAAATCATGATGCTGACAATGCGCCTAAGGCTATTTGACGGGTAAAGGGCACTACCACCTAAGATTGACGTCCGGATATTGGGACTGCATGATTTTTATTGGGTGATAGACCAAGATCATGATGATCTTGACAACATGACTCAGGATATAAAAATATGATGATCCTCCTGCGAATATCAGGTTTGACCAAAACTTTGACCGTGCATAACTTTCACATATGGAAGAATTTTCGAGTGAAGTAAAAGGCAAACCTGCATGGAATTTCAAGCTCTTTTTAAATATGAGGTCATAGAAACAAAATTGCCCACATAAATTTAAATGTGAATCTCTAAATAATCTTTTGAATTCCCTTTTAGAAAAGGAGTTTATATATCGGAAAACCCTAGCTCAAAATGATTGTTCTGGAAAAAGAAAACTTTAGCTTGGATTCAAGAGATATCCGCTACTTTATTATTCATGAAAAACCGCACCTCAAATTTGGAATTCCTGCATACTCCTCCATCTCGCAGTCAAACCGTAGGAATAAACCAAGGGTTTCCCATAAAACTATCCACCCACGAGATGAAATTTAAAGACCAGATCGTATAAATGCGAATCTGAAATTGTCTTTTAAATTTTAAAATAAACTAAAAAGTCAGTGCATAGGAAAACAATAATGCTAGGGTTCCTTTACCCTTGAAACTAAAATTAAACTGGCCTAAAATCTAAATCGTGACAAAAGCAAATGCAATCGCCACCTGTAAACACAATCGCCACCTGTCTCAGAGGTGCACAGCTGTAGCCCTAACAATTTTATCAACACATGCATCTTTTAAGGTTCTCAAATGTGGAACGGAGGTTAGTAGCTTTCAGACGATCTTCAAATGCAACCACATAGAAACAGCTTCAGAGAGGTGATTTGGAATTGGCATCGTTGAGATCAAACAGTTCTAAGAAAATGGATTTTTAGACTTCCTCATTGAGATGAGACAGGTTTAAAGAGGAAGCAGCTGCGCTCAAAGTACAGAAAGTTTATAAAAGCTACCATCTTCATCAGGATATTTTCAAAAGGTTGTATTTCATCGGCAGGAGGACTTTACGAAATATCGGGTGAACAAACAAGATCATGATGATCTTGACAACATGACAGGATAAAACAATATGATGATGACCCTCCTCATCGAATTATCATGATGACGTCATCATGATATTTTGTCTTCGAAGCACAAGGATGAGTTGAGGTCATCATGATATTGCGCTAGGGTGATATTGTAAAAAAATGATCATGCTGTTTAAGGAATGAAATATCGCCTTCTTCTGAATAGATAGGGTGATCATCATGATATTGCAAAAAAGGCGATCAGGAGGATATGAAGACGATGATCCCCTTTATCGATTTATGATGATGACGTCTCCATCACTTAGTGAATTTCAGCGAATGACCCTCGTGAAAGATCAGGATGATGATCATAATTATGCAAAAGGAGATCAGGAGGATATGAAGTTATCATCATATTTCGAACTTCAGCAAATATCATGATGATGACCTTGCGATAGGATTATAACATGCGCATGCAAATATGCCGAAGGTGGATTTTCTAAGGGTGATCACCATGATATGATAAGATTAGGTAATGTTGAAATATCATGATGATGCTCGCTATACAAAGACCGCTCAACGGGGAAACTTACCCTGACCTAAAGTTGATATCATCATGATATTTGAACCTCAGGATATTATCGGGGGGGGGGGTTCAAATACGATGATGATGATCATCTTCATGTAACCAAAACCGAGTTTATAACATATGACCCTCCTAAAAGAAATCATGATGCTGACAATGCGCCTAAGGCCATTTGACGGGTAAAGGGCACTACCACCTAAGATTGACGTCCGGATATTGGGACTGCATGATTTTTATCGGGCGATAGACCAAGATCATGATGATCTTGACAACATGACTCAGGATATAAAAATATGATGATCCTCCTGCGAATATCAGGTTTGACCAAAACTTTGACCGTGCATAACTTTCACATATGGAAGAATTTTCGAGTGAAGTAAAAGGCAAACCTGCATGGAATTTCAAGCTCTTTCTAAATATGAGGTCATAGAAACAAAATTGCCCACATAAATTTAAATGTGAATCTCTAAATAATCTTTTGAATTCCCTTTTAGAAAAGGAGTTTATATATCGGAAAACCCTAGCTCAAAATGATTGTTCTGGAAAAAGAAAACTTTAGCTTGGATTCAAGAGATATCCGCTACTTTATTATTCATGAAAAACCGCACCTCAAATTTGGAATTCCTGCATACTCCTCCATCTCGCAGTCAAACCGTAGGAATAAACCAAGGGTTTCCCATAAAACTATCCACCCACGAGATGAAATTTAAAGACCAGATCGTATAAATGCGGATCTGAAATTGTCTTTTAAATTTTAAAATAAACTAAAAAGTCAGTGCATAGGAAAACAATAATGCTAGGGTTCCTTTACCCTTGAAACTAAAATTAAACTGGCTTAAAATCTAAATCGTGACAAAAGCAAATGCAATCGCCACCTGTAAACACAATCGCCACCTGTCTCAGAGGTGCACAGCTGTAGCCCTAACAATTTTATCAACACATGCATCTTTTAAGGTTCTCAAATGTGGAACGGAGGTTAGTAGCTTTCAGACGATCTTCAAATGCAACCACATAGAAACAGCTTCAGAGAGGTGATTTGGAATTGGCATCGTTGAGATCAAACAGTTCTAAGAAAATGGATTTTTAGACTTCCTCATTGAGATGAGACAGGTTTAAAGAGGAAGCAGCTGCGCTCAAAGTACAGAAAGTTTATAAAAGCTACCATAGAAGATGGAATCTTGCAGATTGTGCTCTATACATTCATGTCTACATTGACGAACTCTGGTTCTATACTGTGCCATGCCCAAATTTTTTTCAGTTTTGAAAGTCGAGATCCAACTAATTGGTTGCATGGGCTCGCCGTCTTCACCTCCTTTCTAATGATTTTGCTAATGCCAGTTGTTAAGATTCATTTTTATTTCATCTGTGTCTTGCAAACAAAAATTGGCAATTTTTTGTTCTGATTAGCAGAACTGTCTTTGTTATTAACCTACATTGACCTCTCCCTTCTTTCCCCAATTTTACCTCAGTGTTTTCTTGCTTATAATTTAATTTTGTAGCAACGCCCCTCATTTGGAATATATTTGGCTATTGTTGTTTAGATATTCAGATGGAAACAGTCTATTTTATTTTAACTCTTCATGTCCAGCATTAACCTCTTCTACAGAATTTCACAAAATAGTATTCCAATGTGTGGAGAAGGGTACCAACTAATGTTCTTCTGTCATGAATTCTCTTTCACATATAAATTTGCATTTTCCTTCACAAGATTGGAGCACTTTTTTTGTGGGTATTTTCCTTGTCTGACCATAATCTGTGCCATTGAACATTACAGGGACAGGATAACATATCCTTATTCTTTCTTTCAAAACAGAATATTTGGTAGAGGACCAAACAAGAGGGTGAGCCTCTGTTCCAAATTGGGATTACTAGCAAATTACCTAAATTCGTTAATACTCTCTGCTTCAAGGTATGAAATTCACACCCTTGCTATGTATAAGTAAGGTCTATAGCACCGTCGCCATAAAATTCCAGCATATTATATGATGGGTACTGAGCGAACTCCGAGCCTCAATCATTCAAACGTAAATTAAACAGTGAACACATGCATGAAATCACTTAAAAGGAACTGTAAGTTGTACCAAAGAAATTGAAGAGTAGAAAGTTGCAACAGAATATAAGTAGATGCTTTACAGCTTGAATATATACAATGTATCTGGAAATGAAACAAGTAATACTGCATATAGCATGAGCACTTGTATAGTTAGTTCTTCCTGCAACCTTCTTTGTTATTTAGTGACACAGTTGCATAGCTACTTTTATGCTCCCAAATCATGAATTTGTCAATATATTGAAACTTGGCAATTCATACCTCAATGTCTGGGAATTCTATAATTGATATCCGAGTTTCTAAAATAGAAAACTTAAGTTCTAGAAAGAGATATCTGAACTCTAACAGAAATTTGAGAAAACTGTAAAATTTCTATAACTGAGAGTGCTCTACAATCTAAAACTCATATAATATCTGAAATCTTGAAATTTCTGTGAACAGCAGCACTGGTTTTCTACACGGATTACGAAATAGAAGTCCATATAGAGGCTTACCACAGATGCAGCTTCACAGGCCTCCGGATGCCCACCTTCACTACTCTCTGAGTGCAAACAAATTGAGAAACAACAATCCAAAGCGCATACAAATTGAAAACCTCCGATCAAGACATGACCTGTCATCTTGTAAGGATGATTAAAAATCATTAATTAACATTGCAAATGAAATAAAAATCATTAATTAACATTGCAAACGAAATAAATTCAACAAGCTCAGCGGCGCCGTCACTTTGCACGACTTGTACTTAACTGTATTTTTGTTTATTGGCATCGTTCGAAAATTCAATAATTTTTTAAATCATTATTTCATTTTTTACCCTTACTGTTCACACCATAGACCAATCAGAGAATAGATAAATGGTATTTTTTAAATGATTAAATTAAAAAAAAATAATGAACTATAGCATTGTGGTTGCAAATTTTTAGTTCTTTCACATGATTGGATGAATAATTTGAGAAATTGCATCTAGCCGATGCAGTAGTATACCTGCCGAAGGCAGGAACTAATAATATCAGTCGGACACATTTCTAATTACTTTTCTTTTTAATGAGAAGTCGATTTTATGTTAGATCAACTTGATCCACTTCGTGTAATAAACCACATCTGATGATCATTGTTGTTCCCCTAAGCTATGCTTAGAGTTGTCTTTCTGATTCTTCTCCTTAAAAATAGCTATCCTCCCTACGTTTGGGTGTTGAGGTTTGATGCATGGGCAATTGGTTAGACAAGTTTTTTTTTAATTATTGTATACAGTGAAAAAAGTGCACAAGTAGGACATAAACTATGATGAAATCATGAAATACCTTTTTCGGGTGTTTTTATCATGATATAATAGCAAATTTTAGGAGATAAAGCTCCCCGACTCCCCAAGATTTGTTTGTTGTCATGACTTGGAAGCCTATTTCCACCTCATTGATGTTTTTTTAGCTCCTCAATTCCCTTCTAGATGAGTGTCAAGAGAGATATTCTTCAATTGCTCATCAATAAAAATCCAAAGTTCTACTCAAAGTGGCCACAGAGAAAACATCACGAGGAAACAAACAAGAAAGCTCGTTATGATGTGGATTACCTTCCTTTCTAATATGAATTGTTCTTGTTTGTTTTACTTTTTAAAAATTGTGTTATATATATAGAATCTAAATAAAATTATATTTATTATTATATATTAAATTATATATAGTATATATTATTAAATATAATAGAATAGAATATATAATATATATTTTTAAATATAATACTAGTTAAATTAACTTATAAGAAATCTAACAACTTAACTAACCTTTCATAGGTTGTGTGTGTGTGTGTGTGAGAGAGAGAGAGAGAGAGAGTCTTCTTGCTATTGCTACAAAAAAGACACTGTTTAATTAATATAATCATTTTTGAAGATAATTGTGAACTAAAATCAATTTTTTAAGTCATACATGTTTACCTCATTCATATGGCCTCCAAGATTAGTGATTTTATTTCACTTTTGTTTATCACTATGACCTCTAATATTTAATGTTTGTAGACATCCAAATCATTTGTTGATTGCATTTTTTCTGTCTAATGAACTTCCTATGACTCAAATATGGATTTGTATGCCTCCAAATGTCTCCACGTTCCTTGTGAAAGAAACTATGCCACCAATTTTTCTTGAATCAATTTACACTTCTAAATGGTCACTTTTCCTCCACATTAGAAGGTTTTTAGTTTATTTTATGGAATTATGTATTTAATGTTTCAAAAAGTGTATGAAAATCACTAAGCAATTTTTTTTGGATAATTTTTTAAGGGAAAAACAAGAAATTTCATTGCTTCCTACAAAAAAAATCCTCCTAGATAGCCTTATCTGTAACTATCTCATTTCTTTGACCACAAGTACCTTATTGTTTTTATATAACTTATTATCTAGTTTTTGGGCGTAATGAGCATTCCAAGTTGGAGTTATCCATATCAAAATTTCAAACTATCAATTGTAATTTAGTACTACATTCATGTGGCATTTGTGTTTGTAAAAGAAAGAAATTGAAGTTGACACTTGTATATGGAGATGCACACAAAATGTCACTTGCTTAACGAACTCACAATTGACCTCATGCATTGCACCATTGTATGCTAAAAATTATTAACTCAACGAATGTAATTATTGTCAGCATACCCATTACACAACAAGGTGCAATCACTAGTTTTATCACAAGGGATGCAATCATTTTTTGGATTTAAAATGTTCAATAAATAGAATATGTTTAATCAAAATAGGTGGTAGAGAGTTCACATATATAAAACTTATTGTCAATATTGTGATATAACATAAATTATACACATTGTTTATCTACAAATTATGACATGACATATGCTAATATAAAGTGTATATAAAATAGTTGCATATGGATTGACTTGCTAACATTACTAGAATGCACTTCACACAAACTTCAACCATTTGATCTGAGTGTGTTTTATACATTCAATTCATATTTCAAAACTAAAATAGTAGCATGGATAGCTAAATTTCTAAATATAGAAATTAAGAGGGCAAAATTAACATAACTTGATAGCAAAACATTTCAAAAAGTATTGACTATTGCAAACATAAGTAGGATTCAAGAGGAAAGGAACATGGTCACTTAATCCTAATGTACATATGTACAATGTGCATCCTAGTGACATATTTCAATTGAGTCTTGTGTGGTGAAAAAAATTCCAAGTCTTTTAGGAGTTAATGTCTCAAAAGTAGAAGTTACAAACAACTTGCTATCACGTTTTGAAAGGGAAGAAATACCCGAAACACTTCAACCAATGGTAGAGGAAATCAATGATGCAACATAAACTACTTCTTTGGAGGGTCAATAATGTGTCGGCATGGACAAAACTCAACATGATCAGTAACAAGATGGACTTACTCTTCCCGCTCAACCAAGACAACCATCATGGTTAATGGAGGAGGCTATGAATTTGGGAAGTAACTTAAGTTCTTATGAAGAAGAACAAAAAATTTCCTTGCCATCTCCACCAACAACATTTAATTGTCTAAAATGGCACATTACTATGTTGATTATGGAGGTCGAAAGCCAAACATAATGCTATAGACTTGGGAACAATTCAAGATTATGGTGGAAATTCTAGCTAAATTCAACATGCTAGACAAGCATAATCAAATTAGTAAAATTAGGAGGCCAAAGTAACTCAAACATTAACCAATTCATTAAACTTCATATTCACATTATGAAGGAAAAACTAAGGAATGTAGGGGAAAATGGAATTTGATTGAATCAACAATATCAACTTCTAACAACACATGACTACATGAACCTCTTGATGGATCAAGAGAAAAGGAAGAAATAAATTGAAGAGTTGCAAATAAGAAAGAGAGAAGAATAGAAGAGAGAAAGACAACAAGAATTGTTGCAAGAGAAAGGAAGGAGCAAGAAAAGTTAGATAGAGAACTTCAATGACAAGCAAGAGCACAACAAAACATTATACAAATGCAGAAGAAGGAACAAAAAAAGGAGTGAGATAGGATCTAAAGGTAGCAAGAAAAAAAGGAAAAAGAGCTTGAGATGGTAAAGAGGGTGTTAGAGAGCCAGAGGCATTTGAGCAATCTATTGAACTCTTTACCTAAACAACATGCATTGTTAGGGAGATGATGAACATTCATTTCCCTTAGTATTCTAATGCAATGAATTATGCTAGCCCATCTCATATAGGTAGTAGTCCAATTTCACCAACAAAGGAGGAGAACATAGGTGGCATAACTTTGTCAAGAAACTAGACAACACCATTTGTCTGTAGCTTGCCAATATCAAAAACATAATCTTTGTCATCCTTTCCCTATGGTTTTATTGAAACTAGTTCAATAGTTTTGGAGGCATGTATGTCATTTTCACACTAAATAGCTAGAGGATCAATTATAATGTATGCCATTTGGTAGACAAGGATCACATGGAGTGTAATAGAATCATAGCATAAAATACCATGTCTGGTTGATGTCCTTTGGGAATTTCATAATCTTTGTATTAGGTATGAAGATAACAATTTTAGGTTAATGTGAGACAATCTTGTATGTTATTTTTTCCTATAATGATTGTACACAAACAAGTTTATTGTACTAGCTTTGGGAGGCATGTTTTACATTTTCTTTGTCAAGAGTAAGAATATCTACTATATTTTTTTGTCATTTGGGTTACAAGTATGCCGATATATCCAATTAGTAGAAATTAATTTAACTCTAGTTTTTTAATGCCAATGAATATCATGTTTGATATATGTATTATGGAAAATATTTATTGTAATTATCTATAGTGAATATGAAGAATATAATTTTAGTTTTATGTGTGTCATTCGTGAATGCCAAATTTTGTAATTTATAGGAAGAAAATCATTTCATAATTATGCAAGTCATTTGTCAATCCCAAAACTAGTACATAATACTTGTTTGTGTACAATCACAGGGGAGAGGGCCCAATAGTGGTGCACCCTAACTTTAGGGGTTGACATGGCCTTGTACGTGTCATGTTGGCACTAAATTATTAAATAGACAAGTTAAATATTTTATTTTCAACATCATTCTGACATGACATACACATGGATGAGGCAGATTTATCATAACAACTTTTTTTAGGTAAAAAAATATATATTGACAAGAGGTGGTGCACATGCCCACTCTCTTCTTGAACAACATCTTCCCACTATGTGTTTTCATTAAGTTATTTTCACCATGCAAATCAACATGTCTTAATCAAATGTAAAGACATTTAACTAGCATGACTCCACACTCAACTCCCACACAACCATATTTACTAAGTGAACCTCCATACTTGTCTATATTAGATGGAGTGGGATATGAGATGATAGTGCCATCAACAATGCAATCCTCTATATTAAACAATACACAAGGGTCCATCAACCATTATAATTTCCAATTGTACCATGGTCTTGAGATTTCTATGATGATGGAATGTGCACAATAATAATCTATTCTAATTTTACCAAGTAGTTAGTTGCATGTCAAGAACTATCATTATTGCTTCACCGTCCATCAATTAATGAGGCTTTTCCATGGGATGTTTTCTATGTTGATGTCTTAAGTAATGACCAGTCCTTATGCTACTGTGTTGTACTCAATTCCATCACTTAGATCCCTTCACTTCACTTCCAATCCTAGAGGTTGTTTTAGGTTCTTATTTAAGGTGTTGTAGAAACTACTCTCTCTACCCATCAATGATGGTAAGGATTAAAAATGATAGCAT
Organism: Cunninghamia lanceolata; assembly: GCA_027924645.1. Lineage (NCBI taxonomy): Eukaryota > Viridiplantae > Streptophyta > Pinopsida > Cupressales > Cupressaceae > Cunninghamia > Cunninghamia lanceolata. Next base: position 1,087,791 of record BSBN01000940.1, read on the forward strand.
GATACTAGTCATTTTCACAACTATTAACCTTGTTTGTCCCACCAATGAATTTATCCCAAGTTGTTCATGTATGACAAACTAAATTCTATATTGAACACTAACTCTTCCTTGTTTTACATGGGTTTAGAAGATTTAAGAAAATGTTAGATGTATTGGTAGAATGAAAAGACTTCAACACTTTGGACACCCATCTCCCAAGTGTCTTACATTAAAATTTTCTTGAATCCTTCAAACATGTGTTCCTCATTTTCTCTAGAAAATGATGATTGACAATAGATTGTTTCTCTTCTAAAACCTATTTGTCTAAGCTACTTGGAAAAACTTTCTTGAATTCTTCAAACATGTGTTCTACATTTTCTCTAGAAAATTGACAATGGATTGTCTCTTACAAACTCTTTTGGGCTAATCTACTTGGAAAAATAAATTCCTTGACAATTTTAGTCAAATGGTATAAAAAATTGCAGAGCTTTAGCAAATTATCATAATAGATTTTTTTTCCATTGCTAGAAAGATAGAAATGTGTTATTTTCAACAATAGTCATCAAGACATAATTTCTTGACACAATTACAAGGTAACTCTTTTTCAAATGCTTTTTTGTAAATTCAAACAAAGAGTAATAAAATTCCTATTGAGGTGAAGGACATTTGGAGGTCAATGGATTTTGGGACAACATCCCATGTGGAGTCAACAAGGTGGTAGTTCAATAAATACTTAGTTAGGCCTCACAATAACCCTCACTAGCAAAGCTCACACTAGTCATTCCAAGAGTAGATTTTATTCTCTTCATTATTGTTCTAGTGGCCACTCTAGATGGAGTCCCTCCCATTATAGGTGTTGCCCAACAATATATAGATCAAATAACAAGATATATAAACCACTAATAGAAGAAAAGTTTTGAAATCAAGAACTAGTAATGTTTTTTGCTAAAGGATAATGAAACAATATTGTAGGTCCAGAGTGGCATTGAACTCAACAATATAGCAGCCATTATTAGGCTTTCAAGATAATCAAGAGTGAATCCAACTTTAATATATTTCACAAACATTCAAAATTTTGATTACGCATTAGGAGAAAATGAGCCAATATAATTTACTAATTAATAGATCTCAATATTTCAATTTAGAACTTAAGTTTGCAAGTCGTGATGATGGTTAAACAGAAGATTTAAATTTTCATAAGTAATGAATATGTTATAAAACACAAAAGAGAGTACATACAATTATGTTCATAAACACAACGAATGGACGGGAAACTTTCATAATATTCCTATTCTTGGAGATGTACCCTGTTATAAATAGTAAAAGAAATATTCCAATAAGAAAATAAAAGATTGCAAACTCAAGAGTTCATCATGTTTTTAGGTAAATGCTAAAGATATAGTCATTCAAATCAACAATGTAGCAACCATTGTTATGACTTTCAAAATAACGGATAGTCAATCCAACCTTACAATGTATTTTAAAAACATTAAAACTTATGATAACCCATTAGGGCTTTCTAGATAATCAACAATATAATTTTGATAATTATAACCCTGTTTAGGTGCAACAAACCTTCTCCATCACAAATAGTTAATAATAAGTATTATTAGTAGACTAAATAATGCACAACACATAAGCAAAAAAGAATAGAACAAAATAGTGTGGGTCATTACCTTAGAGAGGTATGAGGACCTCAACTTCCTTTTTGATGTAGGAGCATCCAGTGGTGTAAGGGCAATCTTGCATCACCCAAAAAGAAGTTAATTCAAAATCATTGTAGTTGTTTTCATTTCTTTCCATAATTAGTGTTTCTGGTTCCATAATATCTTGAATAATGATGTAGGACTTTCAATTTTTCCAAAACTGTTAAAAATAGCAAACTGCTAGTTTTGGAAAGTTTACCTGCCATTTTAGGAAAGTTTGCATTTGGATAGGGATTGAGGCAAAAACTTGCAGAAAGCTTCATAATGGAAATATAAGACCTTTGGCGAAGGAATCAGGCAAAGATCATTTGTGAGCTGAAAGATATTAAAGTTTTTGTTTTCTGAAAAGCCCCTGAAATTTTTTGAAACGAGATATGAGGCACTAAAACATCCCATAACATCTTAAAAAGTTGACATAAATCCATTTACAAATTTCTGGTGTGATAGTTCACATCGTGAGCTTTCCAACTCTTAAAACAGTTTGTCAATCGGACACCCGGATCAAAAGTTATGCTTCTCGAAAGTTGACCTACTTTTGGAGGGAGTTGCAAATTTTGAAATTTAGCTGGAGGCCGCCAAAAAGTGCTATTTATGACTATTTTGGGAACCCTGGGCAGTAGGAGAGTTAAGGGGGAAAAGTGTAGAGTCAAGAATAGGTGGTAAAATAGAAACCTAGCTGATTTGAGGTTACAGAAGCCTGAAGATTCCAGAGTCTTGAGGTTGGGAAAGTTGTAATGTGTTGTAGCCAATAGAGGATTCATCCTCTGATTGTACTAAGCTTCTATAATGTAATGTGTTGTCCAAATCAATAAAATAACATCTCTATTTTCTGTGTGCAATTTTTGTTGTTGTGTGTTTTATGATTTACCCTCTTCATCAAGTGGTATTAGAGCAAGGGTTCCTGAGTGTGTAGACAGATCACCGACCATGAGGTAGTTTGCACCAAGACCTGAGGTTGTGGGTTTGTTGCGGAGATCAAGATGCCTCCACGAAGAAATCGTATTGGGAGGAATGCTTTGACGGAAGAGGGTTTTAGAGCCCTGCAAAGGGAGATCGATGCACTACAAGAGGAGCTACGAAGAGGGTTTGATCTGAGAACAAGAGAAGAAAGTGAGGATGAAGCTAAAGAAGAGCTATCCGAGGAAGAACAAGAAGTTGTAGGAGATCCTAGAGAAGTTAGGTTGTTGAAGGTCATTTCTAAGATTGGAAAGAGACCCAGGATCAAAGTTTCTACATATTCTGGAGATTTAAATCTAGAACAACTCATTGATTGGATCAATGACATGGAGGAGTATTTTGAGTATGAAGATGTGGAGGACCCAGATCAGGTCAAGTTTACAAAAACAAAGTTGAAGGGCCTCGCCAATATTTGGTGGAAGGAGGTTTAATTATAGAGAAACAGAAGAGGAAAAGGAAAGATCACCAGATGGGATCAGATGGTGGAGAAACTGAAGAAGCAGTTCATTCCTATGGACTATGAGATGGAGTTGTTGAAGAAGCTGCAAGGACTGAAGCAAGGTAACAAGTTTGTTAAAGAGTATACATAAGAGTTTTATAAGATTACTATTAGGACAGGCCATGCAGAGGCCAATAAGGAGAAGGTAGCCCATTACATTAATGGGTTGAGGCGAAGTATTCAAGAGGAGTTGAGCCTGGTCAGAATGACCACCATAGAAGATGCATACCAGTTTTCCCTTAAGGTGGAAGAGAAGCTGAATAAAAGATTTGACAGCAAACAAAGGGGAAGAGGTCAAGGCAGAAGGACTGGTGGAAGACCCTATGGGAGCTGAAATGAAGATGCAAAGAAAAGTGAAGAAGTAGGCACCGGTCGAAATCAGAGAGGAGATAATACCTACCGCCCTCGTGACCAGAACAATGGTGAGCAAAGAGGAAGAGGCAGACCTGGAAGAGGAGGTTTCAGAGGAACCTGTTTCCAATGTGGAGAAGAAGGGCATCGAGCATATGAGTGTCTGCAACATCAAGGAAGGACAAATAGAAGACTTGAAGGTAATGTACGAGTTACACATGTAGATGAAGATGCGCAATCTAAGCATTCTGAAGATGCTGAAAGGGGAGAAACCCTAATTGTTAGAAGAACTTTACTGAATGAGGAGAAGGAACCCAATCTGAGGAAGAGCTTATTCCGCACAAGGTGCAAATGTGAAGGTAAGTGTTGTGATATTATTATTGGCAATGGTAGTACTGACAATCTTGTTTCAGAGGAGATGGTTGACAAGTTGAAGTTGACAAGAAGAAGGCATCCACATCCATATCGGATTGCATGGTTGCAGAAGGACCACAGAGCTTTGGTCAATGAGCAGTGTTTAGCAAAGTTCAAAATTGGGGACTACTATGATGAGGTGTTGTGTGATATCATACCAATGGATGCACGTCATATGTTGTTGGGGAGGTCGTGGCAGCATGATAGGAGCATTGTCCATGATGGTCGTGCAAACACATATTCCCTAACAAAGGATGGAGTTCGTCATAAGTTGAAGCCCTTGAAGGAGGTGGAAGAAAAGGTATGTAGTACTGCCAGAATTTGCTTGGTAGATGGTAGGAAATTTTTGGAAGGTATGAAGCATGAGCGTCATTTCTTTGCATTGATTCCTAAGATCAGTCAAGAGAAATGTGAAGATGTACCAGCAGAAGTCTGAGAAATGTTGGAAGAATTTTAGGATATTATCTCTGATAATGTACCAGAAGGCTTACCACCAGTAAGGAAGATAAATCATCAACTGGATTTGATACCAGAAGCCAGCTTGTCGAATAAGGCAGCCCATAGAATGACTCCAGCCGAGAGTGAAGAGTTGAATAGACAAGTTCAGGAGTTGTTGGGGAAGGGATTGATAAGAGAGAGCCTAAGTTCCTATGTGGTACCTGCAGTACTAGCACCAAAGAAAGATGGAGAGTAGAGAATGTGTACAAACTTTTGAGCCATCAATAAGATCACGATCAAGTACAGATTTCCATTGCCCAGAATGGATGACATAATGGACTGTTTGAGTGGAGCCAAGTACTTCACGAAGATTGACCTGAAGAGTGGGTACCACCAAATTTGTATCAGAGAAGGAGACGAGTGGAAGACATCCTTCAAAACCAAAGAAGGTTTGTATGAGTGGTTAGTCATGCCATTTGGGCTAACCAATGCATCAAGCACATTCATGTGGCTCATGAACGAGGTATTGAAAGAATTTTTGGGAAGTTTTGTTATTGTTTATTTAGATGATATTTTGATTTTCAGTAAGACTTGAGATGAGCATATGATGCATATCAGAAAAGTTTTGGAGAAGTTGAGGGGGGAGAAGTTGTTGATCAATCTAAAGAAATGTAGCTTTGCAAAGAAGGAGTTGGTATACCTAGGATTTTTTGTCTTAGAGGAAGGTCTTAAGATGGACCCAAAAAAAGTAAGGGCTATCATTGAATGGCCTATGCCGAGAAGTGCTACAGAGGTAAGATCTTTTCATAGTTTGGCAAGTTTTTACAGAAAGTTTATCAAAAATTTTAGTAGCATTTGTGCACCCCTAACTGAGACAATGAGAGTGGATAGAAAAGAGTTTAGATGGACTAAAGAAGCAGACAAAAGCTTTGCTACATTAAAGCATAAAGTCACAGAGCAACCTATTTTGGCACGTCCAGATTTCAATAAGGTATTTTAGGTAGATTGTATGCTAGCAGTAGTGCTATAGGAGCAGTTTTGAGTCAAGAAGGTAAGCCCCATTGCCTATTTTAGTGAGAAGCTTAATGATGCCAAGAAAAAGTATTATGTTTATGATCAAGAATTTTATGCTATAGTTCAGGCTTTGAAGAAATGGAGACATTATTTGTTGCCAAAAGAGTTTGTTTTATATACTGATCATCAGGCTTTACAGTATCTTAATAGTCAAGGGAAGTTGAATCAAAGGCACTTAAAATGGGTTGAGTTTTTGCAGAGTTATACTTTTGTTTTGAAGCACAGGAGTGGAAAATCCAACAGAGTTGCAGATACCTTGAGCAGAAGGCAGAATTTGTTGACAGAAATGAAGATAGAGGTTGTTGGGTTCGATGAACTCAAAAGTTTGTATCCTGAAGATCCAAATTTTGTAGAGGCCTGGAAAGCTTGTCTGGAACCTGTTACTTTGGATAGGACAAAATGGTTGGATTTCATAATCCAAGATGGCATGTTGTCTAAAGGAAGCTAGTTGTGTATTCCGAGGAGTTCCATGAGAGAGAACCTAATTAAGGAGAAGTATAGTGGAGGATTGGCCAGACACTTTGGTTGAGATAAGACCATTGCTATTATTGGTGAAAATTATTATTGGCCACAATTGTAGTAGGATGTGAGGAAATTTGTACAGAGTTGCAGAGTATGTCAAATGGTGAAAGGATCAAGTCAGAATACAGATCTATATCAGCCACTACCTGTACCAGAGAAGCCATGGGATGATATTAGTATGGATTTTGTGCTTGGTTTACCAAGGACACAAAGAGGACATGATTCCATTTTTGTGGTGGTGGACAGATTCTCAAAGATGGCACATTTTATTCCTTGCAAGAAGACTAATGATGTTGTTCATATTGCTGAATTATTTTTCAGAGAGATGGTGAGATTACACGGTCTACCAAAGTGCATAGTCTCAAATCGAGATACCAAGTTTGTTGGTTATTTCTGGAGGACATTGTGGAAGAAGTTGAAGATAGATTTGAAGTTCAGTTCTGCACACCATCCACAGACTGATGGACAAATAGAAGTGGTGAATAGGAGTTTGGGTAACCTGTTACGATGCTTAGTCAGAGATAAGCCCAAGGGATGGGATTTGATTTTACCACAGGCAGAATTTGCTTACAACAATTTTATCAATAGGAGTATTGGTAAATCACCATTCCAGATTGTATATGGAAATAGCCCAAGAAATGGTTCTGAGTTAAGGAAGTTGGATAAAGGAGAAAAGACAAGTGTTGAAGCTGAAGACTTTGCAGAACATCTGAAGAATTTGCATGAAGAGGTGAGAAAGCACATTAATAAGATGAATATTCAGTACAAGGCTAAGGCAGATCAAAAGAGGAGATATAAGGAGTTTTAGGAAGGAGATGAAGTCATGGTTCACTTGAGAAAAGAAAGGTTCCCAATTGGAACATACAATAAGCTGAAAATGAAGAAATTTGGACCATGCAGAATCCTGAAGAAGCATGATTCAGGAAATATATATAAGGTAGAGCTGTCGAGTGGGATCAATATTTCCCCTATTTTCAACATTGCTAATTTATCAGAATATCATGAAGGTGGAATAGAGGATGGACTAATAGAAGAACAGTGGAGTATTCTGGCATCTACTTCAACAGAGGAAATAGAAGAGATCTTGGATAGCTGTGTGGGAAGAAGTACTCAGAATAGCCAATATGAAGAATATCTAGTGAAATGGAAGGGAAGGCCTATTGAAGATTCTTCTTGGTTGTCTAAGGTAGAGGTTGACCGTTTGGGTTTTCCTCAAACAAACACCTGAGACGTGACAGGGTCACTTCTCAAATTACCCTAAGTGTCTGATGCAGGAGCATCTAGTGGTGTAAGGGCAATCTTGCATCACCCAAAAAGAAGTTAATTCAAAATCATTGTAGTTGTTTTCATTTATTTCCATAATTAGTGTTTTTGGTTCCATAATATCCTGAATAATGATGTAGGACTTTCAGTTTTTCCAAAACTGCTAAAAATAGCAAACTGCCAGTTTTGGAAAGTTTGCATTTGGACACGGATTAAGGTGAAAAATTGAAAAAAGCTTCATAATATAAATATAAGACCTTTGAAGAAGGAATCAGGCAAAGATCATTTGTGAGCTGAAATATATTAAAGTTTTTGTTTTCTAAAAAGCCCCTAAATTTTTTTGAAACGAGATATGAAGCACTAAAACATCCCATAACATCCCAAAAAGTTGACAGAAATCTATTTATGCATTTTCGATGTGATAGTTCACATCGCCAGCTTTGTGACACTTAAAACGGTTCGTCAATCGGACACCCGGATCAAAAGTTATGCTTCCCAAAAGTTGACCTACTTTCAGAGGGAGTTGCAAATTTATAAATTTAGCTGGAGGCCGCCAAAAAGTGCTATTTATGACTATTTTGGGAACCTTGGGTAGTAGGAGAGTTAAGGGGGAAAGTGTAGAGTCAAGAATAGGCAGGAAAATAGAAACCCTAGCTGATTTGGGTTATAGAAGGCTGAAGATTCCAGAGTCTTGAGGTTGAGAAAGTTGTAATGTGTTGCGGCCAATAGAGGATTCATCCCCTAATTGTACTGAGCTTTTGTAATGTAATGTGTTGTCCAAATCAATAAAATAACATCTCTATTTTTTGTGTGCATTTTTTGTTGTTGTGTGTTTATGATTTACCCCCTTCATCACTTTTCAAGCTAGACAAATGACTGAAATAAAGATAACCACTAAATAAACCTCTACATTCTCTCCACACATACCTCACTAGTGTTTTTGTAGTGATGTCAAGTATATGGTTAATGTAAGGTCTAGTGGTCTACATTGTAACCCTCTTCATCACCCACTGCTTCAATTTCTTGAGAAGGATTATTCAAACCCATCTACAAGTAAGTCATGAAACAACCAGTACAAAAGTGAACAACTTCCAATTGAAAATGCAATATGTTTTGGGGAAGAAGATCATCGTTGGTGATTCCTTGCATATTGTTGAATGACGTATATTTCATTATTGAATCTTCTATCATTTTATATCTCCACTACATCTAATACACACAAGTATGGAGGAGTGAAGAGTAAATGCAATGGTGTGGGATTTTCATGTGGATTCATGCTAGTTGAATATCTTTATATTTGAATAAAATGTGTCCATTTGCGTGGATAAGAGAAGTCAATGGGAACACATAATGGGTATATGTTTCTCAAGAACAAGGGGTCCACATGCACCATCTCCAAAAATTATTTTGTGACCCCAAAAAGAGTCATTCGGATAAATATGGCTTGTCCATGTGTTTGATGTGTCAAAAGGATGGCAAAAATAAAATGTTTAAAATTTCCATATCCTTGTTTGTGTGACTAGATTTTTTTAGTGTCAATATGGCACATACAAAGCCATGTCAACACCTAAAGTTAGGGTACACCACTATCAGTCCCTCTCCCCTAAACTAGACTATTCTTTGACTAGATTTTATTTTTATTTTTATTTTTATCTATTGACTAGACTTGCCACACTTATTGCATGAAATCAGATAACATTATTTATAGTCTTGGATGGGCATAATTTATCATAAATGTTATCTTTCCATGCTTCTATATAAATAGAGGAAGATATATTTTTCTATTGATAGGATTTTTATAAAAAAAAATAGAAGACTATTCACTTGTCAAATCACATAAAGTGTTACATGAAATTGGTTGTAAATGTTAGTCTATATTTCTATAAAAATACAATAAGATACTTATTTATTGATTAAATTCCTACAAAATAGTAATTGCATGGGCACTTCAATAGGGATTTATAAGTTAGCTTGATCAAATTAATTGTTTCAGTCTTATAAAATTATCTATAAAATAAATATATTTTTATAAACTCAAAAAATTTAAAATCAATTAATGTGGCCTTGAGTGGGTGTCTTGTAATAAGGCATCTTGGCATCTTGAAGAATTTTTTGAGTTTTTTAAGTTATAACAATGAATATATCTTTGTGTAAATATTCTTAAGCACTGAGATGAGCTTTTTCAACATTGTATCTTCCATATTTCTATGTCTTAATAGATGTTAAACTTAGATTAGGATTGAACGAGTATTCTAACTCTAAACAACTTGCATGATCGAACATATTTCTACATAATAAATAGTTGAGATGATGTGTAATCTCAATCCTAATAGATTAGTTCTTTGATAGAACATTCTAGCCTAAAGCATTATTAATTTCATGTTGCTAATATAATGGTATTTATGTATAATATTATAATAAGGATATGATATTTGTAAGATTTGGCTATGAAGATAGCCACCCAAGATCGAGTAACTTCAATGAAAGCCCAAGAGAGACCCAAAATGAGAAAACAATTATATTCTATCAAAGGATGCAAATATATAAATGAGAGATTATTTACAGGATTGCATGAGGTGGGTTTATAGAATACAACACCAAGAGATGTGAATGTACAACTAATGTGGGATAAAGAAGATGTATTCACATGTATGTAGTATAACTCCAAACAAGAAAAGTACAATTCACATGTGAAAATGCAACCTACCTAAGTAGATACCTACCTAGGCAAGCTTATCCTATCCATGTGCAAATATGCAATAAAGTAACTAAATACATGAAAATAAATATGCACTAACAAACCCCCATAAGCTTAGCTTGGGTGGGTAAAAAATATAGATGAATGGGTCTCGACAAATGTGTAGCCATGTTAGGTACCCATGTACAAAATGACACCCCTCAAAAGATGAGAAGGAGAAAACCTATAGGACAAAACTCTTGTCAAAGAGAGGAAAAAGAAGAAGAGAGACCATGCATCCCCCACAAAAGTGTAGTCTCCTATGCCAATGGTAGATCCTAAACACTAAATGTTGAAGATGATCCAAGAATGTCAAATAACATTCCTCCCCTTATGGAGAAAGAAACACAAAGGTGTATGCATGATATCTTCCAATTCCTAAAAGGAATGTGAGGGAAGATAAAAATGTATGATATCTTTGGAAAGTGTTCAAATGTTGCCATGTCAATGTTGACAGGTGCCATAATCCAATCAAGAGTCCCATGCATGATTAAAGAAAGTGATAATCCATAACCTTGTGGAAACAGATGTAGAACAAGATCTGAAGATGATGAGGCAATAGCTATGATGGAGTTTTCATCAAAGAGGATATGAATGTTTGTAAGTGTGTCCTCAAAATCTACAAGATGGGACTCACAAAATAAATCTTATATATCTATCGAGTACTCATCCTAAGAATATATATCTAGAAGACAATGAATATGATCCTATTGTGTCAAATCATTGGAAGCTCCATTAGAAGCAACACTAAAATTTGAAGAAGCCAGAGATTAAGGAGATGGAATGTCAACAAATGTCTTTGGAACCACATTTGATGAAAGGATAGTAAGGTTCAAATGACTATATTATATCTCTTCAAAAGTATCCACACTAGATTCTTGAGTGTGAACATCAACTAAAGGAACATTAGGAGAAAAATGTGAGGTATATAATCTAGAGTGATCATCTACCTCCCCAATTGCAACAATATCTCTATTGTGTAAATCTTGAATGACCATAAAATTTGGTGTGAACTCAACACTCTTCCAAGTCCCACTAAGAGTGATCTGATAGATAGAAAGGAGATTAGTTGATAATGAAGGTACATAAATGACATCATTGAATAATCCTTCACCCATGTTAATAGACCCTCTCCCACAAACACACATATATGTATTGTTACCCATCAAGAGATGTGATGATGAACAAGACTTAATTGAAGAGAACATACCTTGTGATGAAGAGATATGATGTGAAGTGTGAGGCCCACCCTTGTGCAATAGGTTTAGTTGTACTATTAAAGCTAATTGTATTGCTTCACCCAGACTTATGATATGGTCTATGGTATTGTGACCTTGTCCAATAAATGATATGGTATTATTGCGGATCTAATTATAAGGTATTTGTGTACGATTCGAGTAAGGGTAGGAGACGTATGCCTTAATTCAAATTGATTGAATATCACTCAATTGTTCTTGTAAATGATCCTTAGTGATTGTTGTGATACCAACTTTGTTACACCTCTTGATTTGACTTATTAGACTTGTTACCTATGGATTTATATTTTGACACTAGATATTATTGGGGACTGTTGATCCCATTCATTAGACTTTTGGTGGCATTATTTTGTGATTGGAGTAAGTAGATATGTTATTATATTATTGATGATGTATCTATACATGCTTAGGTTATATTCTATTTTTCTATGAAAATGAATGTCTTGAAATTACATGATGCAATTGAATTTAAAGAATGAGCTAAATTGAGTTAATGGATTAGTGTATTGATTTACGATTACATGATCAGGACTATGTTGATTTGAGAGAGAATTGACTTGAAAATATAGTAAATTATACCATGTCTTATGGAATTGACCTAATTGAAATATATGAACTTGTGTGACTCCGTGTGTGTGTAAATTGACTTTCTTAGGCTATGATATAAATTGGACTATTCATGTGTGTAAGTGTGTAGGTTAATTCCATGGCCAATGGAAATCAGAGGTCTCACAAGTAACCCCAGTTAAAAATCCTCATGATGCCTACCTAGTCCCTAAGGTGGACTAAGGTTATATGTTATTTAAGAATGAATGTATTGTGTTTATAAATTGTTTTAGTTTTATTTGAGTCTCCTAAGAATAACTTAGGATGAGGTGGATGATGAGTGTCATCCAAGTGTCCATTTTTGTTCATGGGTTTTAGGGGCTACTTAAATGTTGATTTTTGAGTTTTTTATGTTTATTTCATGTGTTTAAGGTTCCTAAGTCAAGTAGCTATGGGTTAGGTACTTTATAGGCCTCAAATTATGAGTTTAATTCATATTTGACCACTCTATTTGACCATGGGAGTTGAGTGACCAATTAGGGTTTTGGGATGAGAGTTGGGTGACTCAACACATCCCAATCCCACTACCCTAGGTTCATGTAAGGGCTTGGAGGAATCTCAAGGGCCTCACATGTGTGAGCACACATTGTAAGAGCCTTTCGAAGAGAACCCCAAGTACTCCCCTTTCCCCCATGTCTCACACATGTGTGAGGACAAGTGTGGGGAGGTGTGCTCTTGAGGAGGAATGAAAGGATGACAAGTGTCACCTCTCTACTCAATATCTCACACGTGTGAGAGCACATGTGGGGAGATGTGATTGAGAGAGTGAATGAAAAGGTGACAAGTGTCACATCCTCATTCATTGGGATGTTTCTTAGACCTATTTAACTCCCTCTTGTTGAGGTGAGGAGGGTTCTTTTCTTTTTGTTTTTGGGAGTTGGATTTTGGAAGGGTTTTTGAGCTTGGAAATGAGATTTAAGCTATGGAGATTTGGAGTAGGCTCTTGGGAGGCTTCTTCAACCATATTCATTCACTTGAAAACTTGAGAGGTAGGCTCTAAAGGCTTCAGACTCTCTTGCTTTTGCATTTTTACTTCATATATGTTTTTAGGCATGTTTATGTGTTTTTTGTGTGTTGTGAAGGGTTTATGGGATGTTGGTATGAGCTCTCCATGTGAGAGATCTTACCTTGTATAGGGTGAGAGAGGAGTGAACCTCCTCAGGGAAAGTCACTCCTTGATAAGGAGATTTGGTAGGCATTGGTCTTGTTTTTGGTGATCTTGGTATAAGTTTGGATGGCATGAGTGCCTTGGGTTTTTTGGAGCCATAAGTTTGATTATTTGATAGCAAGAGGCTATAATGTTTTGAGAAATGAGTTTTGGTTATTATGATTCTTGATGGTCTTTCCCCTTGAGTGAGTGATGTCCACTCTCTCCCTTTGGAATCCATAGTCATGGATTTAGTTATGTTAAGATCCCTTAGGTTGGATGTAAATGTGTTTATTGTGAGTATGATTGAATCTTTTGTGTATGAGCATGAAACCAGGTTACTTGTAGGCCTCCTAGCTTGGGGGTGGATTGCAAGCAAGTATAAGGTTGGGAGGTGAGCTTCCCTTCATGGGAAGAGATTTATTGTCTTGCATGAATTCTTCGCACTATGGAGAAAGGCTATGGGAGTGGTCTTCTTGAAGTGGTTTTTGAGCAAGTTATAGTTGTATGGCAATGTAAATGTCTTGGTTCATTGAGCTTGTAAATGGGTTGGTTATTTGAGAGAGAAAGTCTCTCTCTTGGGGATTCCCTTGCATTGTGTTGTTTCCCTTGTTAAAATGGATTATTTTGCAAAAAAAAAATTACAGAAAGAATATATTTATCCTATAGTTGTTTGCTTGTCATTTTAAATATTTTTGATAAATAAATAGTTAAATCTCTCTCTCTCATGGTGTATTTACATTCAAAATGAGTATGGCTTCCATCTTGTAAAATAAATAAATTGGTTGCAAAGGTTAAAAGAAATTATTTTTTCCCTTACTTGTTTAGTAGTTGGACTAATATTTAAAAAGAAATATTCTCTACCCTTCCCTTTCTTTTTTTTGCATTTGTTATGATAAAATAAAATACATTGAGTTGGTGACTTAAACCCCTAATACATCGAGTTGGTTAATTAAACCCCTTTTTGTTTATTTAAACATGTAAACATATATATATATTTAAGTTCTCTAATGTTGATATATAAATATATATATATATATATCTATACATGCATATATATATATATATATATGAACATATATATAAAAGAAATTATTTCCTTTTTAGCATTCTATTTTTTATTTATTTTATATATATAACTGTGTTTTAAAAAAAAGAAAACAGATCTCTCTCTCTCTCTCTCTCTCTCTCTCTCTCTCTCTCTCTCTCTCTCTCTCTCTCTCTCTCTCTCTCTCTCTCTCTCTCTCTCTCTCTCTCTCTCTCTCTCTCTCTCTCTCTCTCTCTCTCTCTCTCTCTCTCTCTCTCTCTCTCTCTCTCTCTCTCTATATATATATATATATATATTTGAATCTTTTTAAACAATTTGTATTTTTGTTGGGTCAATGTATTTATAGCTTACCAAAAATTTTAATAAAAGTGTTTTTTGTTTTTGAAAGAAGAAATAAAGAGTTCGCAGAAATTATTTTAGGGTTTGGAGGGGACGACAGGGTTGAGCCAGGTTGGTAGATGTACAATATATATATCAACAATAATAAATATAATAAGAAAATAGGTGACTGTGTTAGAAATGAAGGTGTAAACCACACAATGAAAATCTGATTCAAACCTTATTATCCTCTAAATAATGTAGAATCAATAGAGATTGCCATAGAAATAAAACCCATTGCACATAAATAACATGCATCAAGAACAAAACACATAACACAATATGTAACATGGAGAAAACCCTTTCGGGTAAAAAAAAAACTCCACCGAGAAAAGAGGCTCCAAGTTGTATTATCTCCAAATATGAGATTACAATACATGCACTTCCTTTGTTTCTTCAGTCCTTCAATCTAGTAGCATCTGTAATACCTAATGTAGACACTTAAATTTGTCCATGTCTTGCAACATCATCTTGTGAGACATCTTGTAACATTTTGCCCTAGGTCTTGGCATAATCCCACTTATAATCCAACTTAATCACCTAACCAATTAATTAAATAAATCTTATTTATTTAATTAATCCCCCTTTCACATGTCTCAAATAATTCAAATAAAATACTTGAATTATTCCCTCAACACTTCACATGCACAACTAATTTAAATAAACTTTTATTTAAATTAGACTTATCCAACACATGTCACATGACTACAACCCCTCACTTAATGGAACAAGCCCCTTTTCACATGCGTTACCTCAATAAATCAAATAAATTGGGCAAATTTATTTGATTTTACACCTCATCATATCCTCAAATTTAAAATTCCCTCTTATCTTGTAGTGGAGAGAAACCCTAGTCGATCTCAACCGTCCACATAGCACAAATCAACTTGCAATCACAACCGTTCATTCAAATCAACCTTTCTTATAAATCAAACGTCTCGCAAGCCATTTGCATATGGAGCATTTCAATATTGTTATGTTGTTGCAACGGTGAGCAACCAACATTCCTCCATCAGCAACCTTCGAAATCTTGCATTCTTATGTGAGGTTGAGAAGAGCAATGGAGATAAATTGGGTTTAGCATGGATTCGATTTGCATTTGAGTTTATTGTTTTGATTTCCATGTTATCTTGTGCTCTATAATGCTAGTTAAACGATTACTTGTTTTAGTTTTAAACCTGATTTTTGCCCTGACGACATTTGTGAACCTGATGTGAAATCATGCAAATCTAAAGTTTTTGGTCAATTTTAGGAACTCAATTTTTTAGGTGACCTCCAGGCCTAAAATAGACCTCACAATTGCATCCAGGAGGCCTCGCAAGCAAAAAACGACATATAACACCCTATATTTCACTATCAGATGAAAAAAAATTGATTTTTTTAAGTTTTGGCCCCCACGCAGTGCCAAATCCGTACGGACCCATACAACACTTGCGCAGTAGCCTCGGGATCAACATTTTTGATTTTTGTCTTTGGTTACAGGCTTTTTTTTTTAGGGTTTGCAGAGTATATTGTTTGTTTGATGTGGTGTTGCAGGGAAAATGTGTTTGTAGGTTTAAAAAATAGCAAACCCTGTTCCAATCGCCACTGCTGAGAAACCCTACACTGTCGCCTTTCATCACTGTCTCCAAACCCTTTGCCTTTCAACCACCTGCCCTTTACCCCGTTACCACCTAAGATCTCCTCCATCTGTCACTTCCTCCTAAACTCTGTCTCGTCAAATGCTGAGTCGCCACCCTCCTCTGCAGAGTCAACACTGAAGCCTAGCCATTCTATCACCTCTACCTTCTCCATCGCCTCCAGTCCACACTCGGTTGCTTCCCTTTTAAAATAGTCGGCACCTTTTCGGTGCCGTCCTCCATCAAATGCTTCACGGCCTTCATGCTTCATCGACCACCCTTTAGTGCCTTATTGCCACCGCACTTGGTTTCAAGTCAGTGTTCCTTGAAACTCAGCCAACCCTAAACTCTGCGGTGACCATAACATTTGCAAGAGCTAAAACATTAGTCAGCAGTGTATATCGTGGACTGTTCGGATTGGGTTGGTGACTCGTAGGGCACGGTCATATCGATGACCGGCAGATTTTTTTTTTTCACCCTCCTCGGCCCCTAGTCATATGGGCGACCAAGGGTGTCATTGGAACTTAACCACCAGAACAAACTGCCAGTTTGTTAACCATGCCATGTGACCACTCAGGACTTGACTACTAGCAGTTAACTATTAAACTGCCAGGGTTGCTCTTTTCTTCTACATGCCCTAATAGGGCATTTTTTTCTTTTGATCATAACTTTGCCATACGACGTTGAAATTTCATGAATAAGGGCTTGTTGGAGAGTTGTTTCAGTCAACTACGCAACGGTATAGGTTTCTTTAGGTAACAAGATTATTTTATCAAGTATTTTCACAGTCAAAGTCAAACATGCATGTAGATTTCAAATGCTTACAACTTTTGCAAATTTGTTCCATTTTTTGCGAAACTTTTTTTCAAAGTGCTTAGAATTTCGTCTAGTTTTTGATGTTGCTATTAGTTTTTCTATGACTGATCAAATTATTTAGATATTTTTCAAATTCATTTTCTTGGCTCTTTGGTCTTAGTGGCTTGCAAAAAGGAGGTGTTCACTTGATGTTTCATGTTTTGCACATTATCATAGAGATTTTATTCTATTGATATTTGATTTAAAGCTTTGTGGCACTTGTTGGGAAAAGAATTCTAGTTGAAACTACTAACAAATTTGGTGCAGGGTTTCTTCCTTTCATGTGTGTGTGATTTACTATCATAGGAACACTTCGATTTGGTGCATCTAAAATGAACTTGTTTGCACAAAATTAGGAACATTTTGATTTGGGAACTAAAAAGAACTTAGATTGTTTGACGTGTTTAGTGCGCTTGCACGCTTTTTCAAGTAGATCTCAAGGGATGCAACCAAAGTATCCTCTTCCCTCACCTTCATAAGGATCTTAGGTGAAGAGAAATGGTTATATTCTCTTCTTTTTCATTTTTGTAGAAAGGGCCTGCCTTGGTGGGAAAAGAGGTACTAACCCTAAAGGATGACCCTAAGCGATACTTTCGTTTGGTCCGCTATATAAAAAAGAATAAGGTGAAATCCAAGTCTAACTGGTATTAGCGCTTATCGTACAGTGCTAGTTTGAATGGAGGCGTACCTTGTGTATATTAGACTCCTAGTAAGACTAGTTAAAGCCTTAAATGGCTTGCTGGATGCTTGTAACGTGTCAGTCCCCTAAATATCCCCCACTAAACACCTTAAGGTAGAGGCCTACCCCTTTTTGACCTTGTGACGGTTTGTTCAAGGAAAGAGGACACATAATCCTCTCAAGATTCTCACCATATGGCTCCCTTGAGATGAGATGGGAATCCTCGGCTTAGCATAAGCTATGCATAGATTTCTGGGGAAAGGGTGATTACATCATCCTTCTAGTGCAGGAGGCCCCTATCCATCCTCTCTCGAAAGACAATATAGTGTGCACACCCATCCTAGGTGTGTTGACATTTGCGTCAGAGATTCCAAGTTGTCAGCTTGACAAGTCACCATTCACCTTAACCTTAGGTAGATTAAGAATTGTCTTCAAGTGTCTTCGTATTGTGCTAAACCCGTGGAAATTTGGGGTGGATAACGCTTGGACATACACATACGTTTAATTGATTGCCAAGTGTCTTCTGTGTTTGCTAAACATCCTAGTCAACATATTCATTCCAAGTCATCCAAATCACCTTATATCCTAATCAATCCCAGTCATCCAATCTTGTCATTCCTCAACATCCTAATCATCCTCTTTCTCATCCAATCCATTTCATCCTAATCTTGGCATTCCACATCATCATTATCCTAATCCATCCAAGTCACCTAACCTCATAATTACACATCATCGCCTTAATTCTAGTCCAATGAATTTTATCCTAATCATATCCCAAATTAATTTCATTCCTAATCACATCAAAACCCTCATCATATCCTACTCCTTCCATATATTCAATCACTTTCATCCTATCTATCCTAGTCATTCCACCTTATCATTACCCTAATCCTAGTAAAGCACTTGTCAACATGGTCCTAATCCTTAGTGATCCTATGTCTAAACCAAATCCCAAGCTTGTACTTCAAGGAGCCCCTCCTCCTAATCCCAATCATGAAGACAAACCAAATCCCAAGCTTATACTTAGAGGAGGCCCTCCCTCTAGTCCTAATCACGAAGACAAACAAAGCCCAAGCTCATACTTCGAGGAGCCCCTTATCCTATTCCTAATGATGAGAATAAACCAAGACCTAAACTTGTCCTTTGATGGGCCCCTCCTCCAAATTCTAATGTTGACAAGACACATATTGCATGCCTTGAAACACAAGATGACATACAACGACATGAAGACATGTGTCATTCCATGCTAATACTAGAAAACAAGGTTCTAGCACCCCAAGCCTATCCACAACATTATCCAAGTCCACCTTGGCAACAAGATAAAGAGCCTTTAAATTATCATGCTTCCCTTGACATGGGGAACATAAGTCTACCTTATCCATCCTATAAGTACCTTCTACCATCAACTCCTCATCCTAAAATAAAACATTACAAAAGTAAACCTTTGGAGTTACCCAAATCCACCAATCCATTCAACCCCTTTGACCCCCCATCTAGTCAAAGTCCAAACCCTAATCCTACAACACCATCCATCCCTCTTATCCCTCCACCATGAGAACTTTCAACTCCTAATCTTGATCACATGTCTGCATCATCTACCCTCATTATCCATCCTCTATATTGTCCTTCCACACATGCACTTGCAAAGGATGTGATCCAATGGCTACTAGCTAGGGATAAACCCTCCTCATGTCAAGCATTTATCCCTAGTCCTATCAAAGACCCTTCAAATGCCATGTTTAATTCCCCAATCCCATCATGTAGTCCACACACCATGGAACCTATTGGAAAACCTTCAACCCCATCATGTGGTCAACAACTCATCAAGCCTCTCCTAGAGCTATCCAATTCCACTTCCATTCAAGCAAGTCAAGAGACATGTCAAGAGCAATATCCTAAGCATAAGGAAACATTAATGCCTCATCCAAATTAAGATCTAAGTCCTCCTAATGATCCTACCAATAGCACACTTGATCCTATCCATGATCAAGCTCTCATATATGATCAAGATCCTTCTTATGATCAAGAATACCATGATGATCCCCTTAGTCCACTTTATGCATTCCATGGTCAAGAGATTGTCACTACACATATCCATCCTCCATCCAACCCTATCCATGATCCACTTACATCCACTTGTCATGATGAGACACATGCCTCCCAAGAAAACATAAGAGATCAAACCAATATATTGGATCCTAATGAGCAAAATCAAGATCTTAATGATCCTTCTTCATCCACCATCGATCCCATTTCAAATCCACCATCATATCCCCTTGGTCTATCCACTTTCATTCATGAATGTTCCTCGTTAGGACAATAGCAACCATTGTCTTCTACTTCACCTCCTCCATCCAATAATGAGCTCAAGTCTAGTTCCCAAACTACACCTAGTCCCATAGTCCATCGAATACTCCAAAACATGAACTACCAAGGTAAAGGCTTAGGCCCTTATGAACAAGGTATTTTGGGGCCCATCCATGTCAAAGTCCCTCCACACTCCTATGGCCTTGGATATACACCCCAAGGTAAGCAATCTAAAGATGTTGGTACTTCCTCCATTCCTCCTAAGTCCACTTCTTTCAATTATAAACCCCATCATGTACCCAAAACATATGTTGTCATTCCACCTCCAACATCCTACAAATGTTTAAAGTATGTGACCATACACCTTCCACCATCTAATTTACCTCCACTTCTTCCAACTCCTAACATCCCTCCATCCACTTTACCACCATTGCTCCCAAAACCTAATATCCCTATCATCCAATCCAATTTTAATTCCTCCATCCATAAGTCCCCTAAAATCCCTAATCATGACCAATAAATGCACATATCGTCTAAACAAAAAGATACCACCAAACCCAAGGGATTCAAAAATAAAAATTTGGATGCCTCTACCCATAAAGTTAAAAATCCTAAGGATCCTCATGCCCTAGGACATCAATGCAAAAATTCAAAGCCAAATACATCAAAAAGGCTACCCAAACCCATACCTTCACAAGCAAAGTCTAAAAATAAAATGGTATGGGTACCTAAGAAAAAAGAAAGCAAGTCAAATGAGGCATCCACATCTCAAAAATCCCAACCATCCTCTTCCATCCAAAAATCCCATTGCATTCAAAAATCCCACAAGCAAAATAAAAATCATTAAAAATACTAATTCTATGTGGGTACCTAAATTCCTACATCACCCATCTCCTGAGCAAACATCACCATTGCTTCCTACACCTCCTCCGAATCAAAAGGTTCAATGTTTATCATGGTGTGTGCAACCATTAGTCATGGTTCCCTTCCATTCCACAACAATCCTGCATACATCCATTTCCCCATCATTCATCCACTATCCTACATATTTCACCCATCACCTTCCTATGGTCCATGCTTTTGGATAAGTCATTCATCCATCCTTACATGAACCTTCCATAATCCACATCATAATCCACTATTGTTCCCATCATAATTCACTATCCACCTAATCCATCTCACTCTCATGTAATCCCCTACCAACATCCATGAGCATAATGACTTGACATGGTCCATGCGATGACATCTTTCTCCAATGGGACTATCACCTTTCATGGTGCTAGACACTTGAGTCCCTCTCGTCCATATCCACCTTCTCCTATCAAAAAGTCAAAAAAGTCAAAAAAAGAAAAGAAAAAAAAAAGAATTTTTTTAAAAAAAAGTAAAGAGAAATCCCTTCATCCAATGGTGAAAACCACCCTTAGTGGCGCCTTGGATAAGTACCATGATGAAAACCTAGAAAACAGGTGTCATGTGTAGGTTGATATTCTATGTCACTTACACTTGGGGGCACCTTGTCTCATCCCACCTATCATTTTCCATACCATTTCATATCCTATCTTACCATCCTTATCCATTACACCTACATACATATACCTATTCTATTGAGTCCATTCATCATCCCTTCCTCTTTTGATCTTGATAAAAATTGAGGGCAAAATGTTGAAACATGCTTTGGTTATCTCTTGATATACCTTATCCTTTCCATTCATCCATCCAATCATCCTATTGTCATAGGCTTTGTCATGAAAAATCCTAAGAATTACACCTAGAATGGGGCATGTTATTCTTATGCGGCATAGCCTTTTGAGATCACATCCTTGCTCTCTTACACATACATCCTTTCCATCCACTATCACCTATCCGTTTATCTATTCATCCTACATTCATCCTTGCACCTAGACTTGGTTTTCCCTTTGTTAGGGTTAGCTATCAGAAGATATCAATTAAATGCAAATAAAG
This sequence comes from Cunninghamia lanceolata, assembly GCA_027924645.1. Taxonomy (NCBI): domain Eukaryota; kingdom Viridiplantae; phylum Streptophyta; class Pinopsida; order Cupressales; family Cupressaceae; genus Cunninghamia; species Cunninghamia lanceolata. Next base: position 1,109,588 of record BSBN01000940.1, read on the forward strand.
ATTAAACAGAGGAATGGAAATACACAGAAATAATAACAGCGAGAGACAAGTTTTAACGTGGTTCACCCAAACTCGGGCTACATCCACCAAACAGAGAGTCCAATATTATTATCTAGTAAATCAAACTGATTACAACCAACAATCCCTGCAACTCAATACTGCTGCAAATGCTACAATACAATATCAACGGAAACCCTAACCCTTATCCGCTTTTATCAAGCTTATGTCAATTACAAAATAGGGTTTTTTTATGTCGGCCGATAGAAAAATAACTCCTGACGCCTTAATAAAATAATAGGTAATTTTTTCTTTGGGGGCGCTGCCCCTAGCAGCCCCCAAACCCCCACCGTGGGCTCTGCCCCCGGGCCCCCACCGGGGGGATAAGCCTCCCTGGGCCCCGCAAGAGGGGCTCTGCCCCCCTGCACTCCCTTGTTAAATAATTTGGGGGGAAACCACACTGATAAAAGTGGGGTAAATTTAACCTCTAAGTCTAATTAGGCTCCATATAACAACAATCTCCCACTTGGAGACTAATCAGACTCCACATCATATCATCTCCCACTTGGAGATTGATCATAACACCGCTGACCCTGTAGCTCCCACTGGAAAGAAGCACCATGGATTCTGCTATTTTGTTTTTGTTGTTTTTAGTCTAGAAGACCAACCGAAGCTGAAGAGAAGCTCAGTTTCTCCCTTGTCACTACCTTTGTAAACATATCCGCTAGATTTTCATCTGTATCTATCTTTTCTAGCCGTAACTATCCATCATCCAACACCAACTGAATAAAGTGATACCTCAATTGTATGTTTTTGGTCTTTGAATGCAAGGCAGAATTCTTTGCAAGATGTATGGCACTCTGGCTATCCGTAAACAAATAACCGTTAACCTGTTGTTTGCCCAATTCTTCCATGAAAGATTGCAACCATGTCATCTCCTTGCTTTCCTCTGTTGCAACTACATATTCTACCTCTGTGGTGGATAAAGCAACCACCTTTTACAACCTAGAAATCCAACTCACTGCTGTCCCACCTACAATAAAGACATAACATGTAGTACTCTGCCTAGTATCAATATCCCCTACCAAATCTGAGTCTACATAACCTGCTAAATCAGTGTTAGAGCCTCCAAAACATAAATGTTTATTAGATGTACCTCTCAAATATCTGAAAATCTATTTTACTGCATTCCAGTGCTCCAATCCAGGATGAATCATATACCTGCTTACGACTCCTACAACATGTGCAATATCTGGTCTCGTGCATACCATGGCATACATTAAACTTCCTACAGCTGAAGCATATGGTACCTTGGACATTTTGTCTTCCTCCTCTCGTGTCTTTGGACACGTCTCCTTAGTCAATTTTAAATGACTAGGCAAAGGTGTGTTGACAACTTTTGCATTTTCCATATGAAATCTCTGCAACACCTTTTCAACATAATCAACCTGAGATAGAATTAATTTTCTGTTCTTCCTATCTCTGCAAAATTTCATACCAAGGATTTGTTTTGCTGCCCTCAAATCCTTCATAGCAAATGACTGTGTTAATTGTTGTTTTAACTCTCTTATGTGATCCATGTTAGTCCCCGATACAAGCATGTCATCAACATATAAACATAAAATAATGTAGCTATCATTATCCAACCTCTTAAAATAGACACAATGGTCAGAATTACACCGGTTGTAGCCTTGCTCAGCCATAAAACTATCAAATTTCAAATACCATTGTCGAGGTGCTTGTTTTAGGCCATACAAACTCTTCTTCAATCTGCACACCAGTTTCTCCATACCTTTGACCTCAAATCCTTGGAGCTAGTCCATATATATCTCCTTCTCCAAATCACCATGGAGAAAGGCATTTTTCACATCTAGTTCTTCCAAATGCAAATCTTCAGTAGCCACAATACTTAAAACAGTACGAATAGAAGTCATCATAACAACTGGAGAAAATATCTCATCAAAATCAATGCCCTTTTTCTGTGCAAATCCTTTTACAATTAACTTGGCTTTAAATCTTTTCTTACCTCCATTTTCCTCTTTTAGCCTATAAACCCATTTGTTTGGTAAAGTCTTTTTACCTGCAGACAACTTACATAATTCCCAAGTCTGATTTTTCAGCAAGGAGTCCATTTCTTCTTTCATTGCAAGCTCCCACTAAACCTATGTATCCACCTGCATAGCTTCATCGTACCCTTCCGGTTCACCAGCATATGTTAACAAAATAGAATACAAAGAGGGAGAAAACCTTTCAGGAGGTCTACTTAGCCTTGTTGACCATCTAACATTCACTGGAGTTTGTGGTATTTCTTGTTGCTGTTGCAGAACATGAGGAGCCATTGGAACATCACTATTTGGAGTATCATCCAGCACCACATAATCCTTTTCTTTCTTCTCATGCCACTGCAACTGATCTTTGTACAACACCTCATTAAATATAACATCCCTGCTTCTCACAATTTCCTGATTTTTAAAATCCCAAAGCCTATAACCAAATTCATCAACGCCATATCCAACAAAAGTACATTTTTTAAAATTTTGCATCTAGCTTGGTTCTATTTTCAGAATCTACATGTGCAAATGCTTCACATCTAAAGGTTTTGAGAAAATAATACCTCACCTTCTTACCCGTCCATGCTTCCTCTGGAATACCACAGCCCAAAGGAACTGAAGGACCTCTATTAATTAAATATACAACAGTGTTGATAGCCTCTGCCCACATGTTTAAAGGCAGCCCAACATGCAATCTCTTGGTCCTTGCACGCTCCATTATTGTCCTATTCATGCGTTCAGCCACTCCATTTTCCTGTGGAGTCCCTGGAACCATTTTTTGCCTACGAATTCCATTAAAGGAACAATAATCCTCAAATTCTTTGCTGCAATACTCACCACCATTATCAGATCTGAGACATTTTAATCTTTTACCCGTCTCATTCTCAACCAAGCTTCTCCATTTCTTAAATATTTCAAATACATCAGATTTATGCCTAAGGAAATAAATCTATACCTTCCTAGTTGCATCATCTATGAATGTAACATAATACCGAGAGCCACCGAGAGAAGATTGTTGCAAGTATGGGCCTAATTGATGTTGTCATTGATGTCAACTTACTCCTGTTGCATTAATAATAAGGATTGGATGATCTGTTTGCTGAGAATATTGAGAAAATTGGTCATATTAGGAATAGTGAAGAACAGTGAAGACAGTAAGGTAAAAGTCCAAGTTAAGATAAGGATCAGAGGATGCGGTTTAAAGGGTTTGTAGATATGTGTCTTAAGATGATCCAGTAAAGATTTCAGAGGTCCGCATGAAGATCTGAAGTTGTGGTCGCTTAAGTAAAACTAGTTCTAGCAGGTGTTCAGAGGTGGCAGAGTGATACAGACAGGTCCGGTGAGATCCAGAAATGCATTATCCTATTTTGCAGATTTGAGGGAGTGTTTAGGAAGTCTTTGTGAAGTGTCACCTCATTTGGTTCGTGGTTTGAAGGTCCGCAAGCATCTATTCCTTTGTGACAGTGATGACAGACTGTGTTCTTGAGGTTCTGGATGAAGGAGAGAAGGATTTCAGTAAGCAGATGAAGTGTGGATGTTCTCGGTGATTCAGGCAAGCTTGTGGAGGTCTTTGGATTGTGTCCAGTTTGTGTTGGTGGTCCGCATTAAAGTTTAAGCTCGCATTTGAAGAATTACTTCCGGATGAAGGTGTTCTTCCTTAGACTGGCCGATCGGATGAGTTACTCATCCTACGGATGTTCTTGTAGATGTTGCCGACTTAGATGATTATTCCTAAGCCGATGTCTTGTATAAATAAGAAATTGTGAAGTCATTTCAAAGTGTATCTTGTGGAGATGAGAGTGTGGTAGAGAAGAGGAGAGCGAAAGGCAGAGCAGAAGTATTGGGCTTAAATGGAACTGATTCAAGCATAGTGAAGATGCTATTCTCCAGTTCATGTATGTGATATTTATCATTTTGTAGATAGTGTGTCTCTTGTAGGCAGTGAGCCTCTTGTACGCAGTGTGCTCGGGCAGTGAGCCCTAATTGGCATGTGCGATTTTGTTCTTTATATTCTTCTAACAGAGAATACAATCTTGGGTTAATCACCCTGTGGTTTTTCCCTTAACCAGGTTTTCCACGTCAAAATCTTGGTGTCTTATGCATTGATGTGTTTTTGCTCTTGGTTTAATGCATTGTTCTTTCATGATTGCATTGTTATTATGCTACTGAATTAAAAAGTGAATTTAAGTGCGTAAATTGGAAGAAAGTTTTGGACAACTGATTCACCTCCCTCTCAGTTGTCTGTTCTGAATCTAACAAAGATAACTAAGTTGGTCCCCATACATCTGTATGCACAAACTTCAACTTTTTATCTTTCTTTTGCTTCCCATCCTTGAGAAAACTGGCTCTCTTTTGTTTTCCATACACACAACTTTCACATAAATCTATATTAATACATTTTACACCTGGTAAAACTTTCTTAGAATGAAGTACCTTCATACCTTTTTCACTCATATGCCCAAGTCTGTTATGCCACAGTGTTGTCTCAGAATCTATAGCAACTGTTTCAGTCTCTTCTTGCGAACCGGCAGTAATTGTTCCTGAACCTATTTGTTTTTTCTCTGTAATAGCTAAAGTAGAAGGAACAGTATGACCTGTACAAAGATATAAGGTGCCTACTTTCACACCTTTTTCTACTATTAAGGCACCTTTTGAAACCTTCCAATTTTTATCAGTAAATGTAACAATGCAACCTTCTTCAGCTAGTTGCCTTGCTAAAATTAAATTCATACTGAGCCTTGGAACGTGCCTTACCTCTTGTAGTAGCCAATGATTCCCATTCTGCAACTTAATCTTAATTCTTCCCTTTCCAACAATCTGACAGGGTTCGTTATCTCCCAAATAAACCAGCCCAAAATCCCCTTGGACATAATCAAGAAAATAACTTCTATGGGGCGTAGCATGAAATGAGGCCCCTGAATCTAAAACCCATGAATCATTAACATTATATAGGGAAAGAATCAAAGCATCATCTTCAGATTTATTACTTACCACATTTGCCTCATTATTGCCCTCTTGTTTGTCTCCTTCTTTATTCTTCCGAGACCAGCAATCTTTCTTCAGATGACCTGGTTTCCCACAGTACTAGTAATCATTCTGTCCTCTAGATTGGGATCTCTTGTCCTTTGATTTTTCTCATGACTTCCCATGATCTCTAGAACTTTTTTCTCTCTCATTTGATCTGCCCCTACTTTCTGCATTCAAAACACTTCCTGATGTGGATCCACCTGAGCTTTTCCTACGAATTTCCTCACTCAGAATAACACCAACAATATCATCAAATTTTAGGGTATTTGAGCCAGAAACAGAGTTACTAACCACCATTACCAAACTATTCCAGCTTTTAGGCAAAGAACATAATATTATGAGAGCTCTAACTTCTTCATCAAATTTTACATTTACAGAAGTCAATTGACTGGTAATCGTATTAAATTCATTTAAATGATATGTCACAGATCCACCTTCAATCATTTTTAGATTAAATAAATGCTTCATGAGAAATACCTTATTTGAGGCTGAGGGTTTTTCATACAATTTAGCCAAAGCTTTCATCAAACCATCTGTTGTCTTCGCTTCCGTTATATTAAATGCCACCGATGGTGCCAGGCACAACCGAATGGTTCCCAGTGTCTTTCTATCCAGAAGATTCTAATCCTCATCAGTCATTACCTGTCAGTTTCTTGGCTACTCCTTCCAACGACCTCTATAAATCCTTTTGATAGAGATAATCCTCCATCTGCATCTTCCATAATTGATAGTTCTGCCCATTGAATTTGTCTACCTTTAATTTACCTTCATCTGCCATTTCTCCCACTCAACCGTGAGACCTTCCTGCAAATGATAATCGAACACAACCCGCTCTTATACCACTTGTTAGGGTTAGCCAACAAAAGATATCAATTAAATGCAAATAAAGATTAAATAGAGGAATGGAAATACACAGAAATAATAACAACGAGAGACAAGTTTTAACATGGTTCACCCAAACTCGGGCTACATCCACCAAACAGAGAGTCCAATATTATTATCCAGTAAATCAAACCGATTACAACTAGCAATCCCTGTAACTCAATACCCCTGCAAATGCTACAATACAATATTAACGAAAACCCTAACCCTTAGCTACTTTTATCAAGCTTATGTTAGTTACAAAATTAGGGTTTTTTTTATGTCGGCCAATAAAAAAAAACTCCCGATGCCTTAATAAAATAATAGGCAATTTTTGCTTCAGGGGCACTGCCCTCGGCCCCCACCGTGGGCTCCACCCCCGGGCCCCGCAGGAGGGGCTCTGCCCCCTGCACTCCCCTATTAAATAATTTGGGGGGAAACCGCGCCGATAAATTGGGGTAAATTTAACCTCTGAGTCTGATTAGGCTCCATATAACAACACCCTTGTCATTGGTATCTAGCACAAAGGCTACCCAAATTGTCATCCATTGACATCCCAAAACATCTCAAAAATACAAAAAAAAATCAAAACATTGCAAAAATACAAAAAAATCAAAACATGCAAAAATACAAAAAAATCAAAACATTGCAAAAATACAAAAAAATGAAAACATTGCAAAAATTCAAAAAAATCAAAACATTTCCAAAAATACTAAAAAAAAAATCCAACAAAAATTCAAGCAATAAAGTCAATCAAATCACTTCTTCTAATCAATCCAATCATCATTCTTCAAATCCATCATTCCAATCAACTCTTTAATCATTCAAATCAAGTCAATTCAATCAAATCACTCCTTCAAATCATCACATCAATTCAAATCAATCATTCCAATCAAAATCATTCATCCAAGTCAATTCACTCAATCAATTCTTCCAATCCAATCAATCAATTCATTTCTTCAAATCAATTCTTCAATCGAATCATCCTATATCAAATCACTCCAAGTAATAAATTCAAATTCAAATCATCTTTAATCCATACCAATCAAGCCAATCAATCTTGTCAAATTATCCAATTACATTAATGGTCTTGATCCTAGCCTTGTTGTAAACCAAATTAATCAATTAATCCATCAATCATCAATCAAATCCTTATGTTTCTCGCATGGCCAACAACACTAGTGTCAATCAATCAATCAATCATATCAATTGTCTTATACAAGATGTTGCATCGTCGAAACCAGACTAGGCGTCTTATACGACATGTTTATTTTCCTGAAACCAGACATTATCATTATCATCATCATCAATCAAATTAATCAATCAATCACTTAATCATCAGTTTACAACTTGACAGGGGCAATACCTTGTTTGTTTTTGTATAATTTGTTCATGCTTGCTTGCTTTCTTGTGTGTTATCATTTTTTCTTGCATTTGTATCCGAATCATTCCTAACTAATATTCATATCTTGTATCTAGACAAGGTTGTATTATGCTAGGGCACGAGACACATCGTCACCTTGGTCCTTATACCTTGGTGCATAATGTCTAGTGCTATATCAAACATCATGGTTGCTCACCTTCATTGCAGCATAACACATCCTTCACTTTTTCTATCCATTCCCTTATCTTTCTTCCTTGACCAATCCCTTTCATTTCGAGAGCATACCCGTGTTTGTCCAACCCACCTATCCTCTCGAGGGGGGATCATCAATTTATCCTTACATCATCATCCTATCATTTTCCTCTATCTGTACCTTATCTTCTTTGAAATGATGTTACTTAGTCGCAACATCATTTCAAAGAGGGGCAAAATGTAGACACCTAAATTTCTCCATGTCTCGCAACATCATCTTGTGAGACATCTTGCAATGTTTTGCCCTAGGTCCTTGCATAATCCCACTTATAATCCAACTTAATCACCTAACCAATTAATTAAATAAATCTTATTTATTTAATTAATCCCCCTTTCACATGTCTCAAATAATTCAAATAAAATATTTGAATTATTCCCTCAACACTTCACATACACAACTAATTTAAATAAACTTTTATTTAAATTAGACTTATCCAACACATGTCACATGACTACAACCCCTCACTTAATGGAAAAAACCCCTTTTCACATGCATTACCTCAATAAATCAAATAAATTGGGCAAATTTATTTGATTTTACACCTCATCATATCCTCAAATTTAAAATTCCCTCTTATCTTGTAGTGGAGGGAAACCCTAGTTGATCTCAACCGTCCACATAGCACAATTCAACTTGCAATCACAACCCTTCATTCAAATCAGCCTTTCCTATCAATCAAACCTCTCGCAGGCCATTTGCATATGGAGATTTTCAATATTGTTATGATGTTGCAACGGTGAGCAACCAACATTCCTCCATCAGCAACCTTCGAAATCTTGCATTCTTATGTGAGGTTGAGAAGAGCAATGGAGATAAATCAGGTTTAGCGTGCATTCGGTTTGCATTTGAGTTTATTGTTTTGATTTCCATGTTATCTCATGCTCTATTGTGCTAGTTAGGGTTTGATTACTTGTTGTTTTAGTTTTAAACTCGATTTTTGCCCTGACGACACCTAATACACAGTCATAATACCATATCCTTATAAAACGGGTTGCTTCTAGGGCAAGATAAACCAACAAAATCTCCACCGTCAAATCTATGACCTAATGATGAATGGTCCAAATTTAGCGTCGAGGACCGGATATAAACATGTAGCTAAAACAAGACTGTTGCTGGTGAAACCTTTCATCCCTTATGGGTGATTTACAAACAATATTAGGAGTAATTAATTTCATAGGATTTACAAGGTTGATGGCACCTAATCTTAATAGACTATTGTTATTTTATGGCAGAGAATTATATTTATTATTGCTGATATATATATATATAGTTATGTGTATATACACAGTTCTGTGTATATACATAGTTTTGTGTATATACACAATGGCCCCTTACTAAACTTTTCTTTATATATATATATATATATATATATATATATATATATATATATATATATATATATATATATATATATATATATATATATATATATATATATAAGCCTCTTCCTTATTTAGGTTACACATAGGGTATAAATACTGAAAATATATATACCCTTATGTAAGTACAGCGATAGAAAACCCAAATGCCTATTTAATATTATTGTATTTCAAAATAAGTTTGGAGGGAAACTAGTTTAAATTTTAGTAAACTAAAGCATTAAAAAATTTAAAACTTAGAAACTTAGCAGACTAGAACTTTTGAACTTTTAGAAAATATTGAGATTGGAAAATTTAGAAAACTAATTAAGCCATGTTGAGAAATAATCTTCCAATGAGGGAAGAGATTTCTCTCTTTCTTCTCCTCCAACCCAACCTACAAAACCAAACAAGATTTGAGAGTGAAATGAGAAATATAGTGCTTTTATAAACCTAATTTAGGTTTGAAAGTGTTGCCCTAATTATTAGGGAATGTTAATTAGTTTTTAAACCCTTTTTTACTATTTAAACCCACTTAAGTAAAAATTAGATTTATTTGTTTAGTTCTATAGTTGAGTTTTAATTTATTGCACCTTTGATTTAATTAGACCCCTAGATTACTTTTGTAATGTTATGTTGTTGAAATTTCTAGGGAATTAGACGCTTGGGTAATGTTATGCTATTGAATTTTTTAGAGACTGAATATTCGACTTAGGGATTTTGATGGGCATTTGAGTTAGTTATTTTTATGAAAAATTATTTATCAGGTTAGATTAATTTAAATGTTCTTGAGTTTCGATTTAAAAGTTCCTCATTTAATTTATTATTGTGAGACTTTTGAAAGGAATTTAATTTAATTTATATCATTGTGTTAGGTTAGTGATGTTGAAATAGTTTAAATTATAGTTTTATTTTTACTTTCGCATTATATTTGGAATTAGTTGGTCATTAATTTTTAGGGTTAGGGTTTTGACTTAGGTCGAAACCGATTTCTTAGTTTCATTTAGGAAACCCTAGGGTCGGTTCCTCGATGGAGACCATCCCTCTTGGCGATGCAAGATGCGATGCTTTCCCTCTTAGTTTACTTCCATCTTTGAAGGGTTGCGAAGGTAGTTTTGCATTTCCAACATCTTGATTTACTTCCTCGCCTTAGTGTGGTGTGCCTAATGTGTGTTGCGAATACAACAACGTTACGTGCGTATGTTATTTAAGTGTACATTTGATGCATGAATGAGTTAGTGTCTTGTGTTATTTTTTTTTATTTTTCAATTTTCATGTCCACGTGTAAAAGTGGGCATGACATTTGGTATTAGAGCCCAAGTTTCCAACATTGGGAACTCTGGGTGTGTACAAGTGTTTGTGTTGGGCCACTTGTTGGTCGCGCGTACCTGAGTCACATGTCTAACTCTAGCTTTCTTAGCAATGAGTTCATAAGATACCTTACATGGGAACAACTAGTTTCCCTTGATTTTACTTTCCGCTAATCCCCATGGACGACTTAGTGTCATAGGTACTTAGGGAGTGCAATCACAACGAATAGAGTGATTGAGGGACCTTGCAAGTCCTAAATTCTAAAGTTTAGCCAACTTCTTGATAATGTTATCCTAGGAGGTTATTTGATTAAGTTTGCTCAGTGATTTATTTTAGTAAGTTCTCACTCCTTTTCCTAGTTAATGGTGTAATTTGATCCTTCGATATAGATCATTAACAACCTTTTGTACCGCACCCTTAGAAAGGTGTTATTGTGGTAAAAAAATTATCTTTTAGAAACCTTGAAGGTTTGCCTTGGTGAATGGTTGAGTGGCACATTGCAAGTTGTGAGTTCTATCACATCTTGTAAGACTCACCTAAATGTGAGTGTTGAATTGTGTATGTCCTACCATGTAGGAGGAATAATTATATTAAGTGGTATACTAACCTTGGACAAAGACTTATGTACCCTATCATGTTTATCCCCCACCTTGTTTTTGTTAGATAACCTATGTATTATGGGGTATGTTTCCATGTAATTTAGTAGACTCCTGGTTGAGATGCGAAGAAGTTGAAGATCTATAGGTGTCCATTGACTTAATATATAGGGTTAAGTACCTTGATGGACTATTGTCAGTCGAAGAGTGAAAAGAAGAGAATGATGATTGATTCCCTTGTGGAATGTGTTTAAGGTACCCCATCTTGAGGATGGTGTAGTGGACGTTATAAGAGTATGGTGTGTAAGGCCTTTTATAACTATAATCATATGTATGCTTTGGTTAAGTGGAAGGATAGTAGTGGCATCAAGAACCACTTCCTTGTTGTGAATCTTGTGGCAGTTGTTGTGCCACGTCAAGATAATCTCCTTGTAACATATTGGTGTCTAGTGTTATTAAAGGTTATGCACTGCTCATAAGCATTATTTTGTAATGTGTTAGGTTTTCTTAAAGAAAGATACCTCATTTAATTGATGGTATAAAGGTGGTGTATTTGCATGGTGCTTGAACCATGTTATGATAATCGAGGAGTAAGATCTAGTTGTGTGTGTAATTTTATAGTTACTTATTAAATAAGAATGTAAGAGGGACTTCATCCATACCTTGCCACCCTTGTTTCATTGGTTTTTGCATACCTTTATGTCTGGTTGGGGTGACAAATGACACTTGGGAGCAAGTTATGTCTATGTGCATAGAAGGCTATAGTGAAGCCTTGTGATGGAGAGATAGGTTATAGTAAAGAAAGTTAAGTTTTGGTAAATGCTTGTCCTTTTGGGTTGTTGTGAAATCCCTCTAGTAGAACCTCATTTTTTTTTTGTGGAAGAACGCATGAGATGCTTAAGGCGATTAAGTAGTTGATGTGACGAGAAAGATGTAGTGTCAACCCTTCTATCTTGAACCATTAGGTTTGATGGCTTTTTGAAAGGTCTCAGGATGAGTCCCCTTGTGCAATCAGTTGCATGATTCCATGATGATACTAGTCATAATGAAATTGAAAGATATTATGTTATAGAATGCAATAATTCCAGGTGTTGAATTGAATAGGGATTCACACACCTTGCTTTAGGGTAATGATTGTGAATAGTCACTTGAATTGTTATCTTGGAAGTGTTTGGGATTGAAAGTATGTGTTGGAAAGTTGAGTTCAATTTGTAAGTAATGGTAAGCTTGGCAATTATACCTATTAGTATTTAGTGGAGAAGTGTTGTAGATGGCATGTGTGATCAACATAGATGTTTCTGTTGGAATGCTTTTTTGGGGGTGATACGAAGGATAACATATTGAGATCCCTACATGCCTTTAAATTCTTATTCGTGTACCTAATTCTCCATGGGTACTAGGTTGTACTTTTATCTTCATTTGATCCTTAGCATCACATGATGTTATGGGCATTAATAAGACAATGGTTCTGAACTTTGAGTTTAAATTATGGACACTTTGGTTGGATGTTTTCCGACTTCGTCACATGGAATTTATGCTAGGATGATTGACGTGATGTTAGTCACGACTAGGGTTGGTATGGAATGGGTCCCACTCTAGTATCTTGGTATCTTGAGTGAGGTTAGTTGTTGTATGTATGAACTGCTTTGTGTGTTTGTAAGTTATGGAAGTAAGTTGGAGATTTTAAGATGGTGTTTGGTAGTATCCATGAAGGAGTTGGTATGTGTTCCTTGCTAGGAGGAACTGAAGGCACCTTTGCGAATGTGACTTTTGGCAAACTTTTCCAAGCATGTCCTGGTTTGCATAAAACATGTGGGTGTTCGTTTAGTTGAGATGTTTCATGACCTTAGTATAGAAGGTGACCACTATTCCTATTCTCCCTTTTTTTGACTATGTTATATACGCAAGATGTGTAATGTGCAATTTTGGAAAAATTGTTGAAGATAATTATTTATTTATTGATGAAAATTGATTGATTGTAAAACCAAGAGTATTGAAATTATTTTCTTGGGCTACTTAGCCGATTTACCTTCTTATATTCCTCTTACCTCAAGGACTTGTTTAATCGTATTTCAATTTAAATCTTGAACATTGAATTGTGGCGCCACTTTGAATTTGATTTATCTATTAAATTTTATTCTTTTGAATTTTATTCGTTAAATTTGATTCAAAATCTTATCTTTTGCAAGCTTATTATTTTGAAGATTTTCTCATTGTTGCTACTATTAGTACATGTGTAGTGATGTGACTTATGTGATCTACCCTATCCATAAGGGGTATTTGGTGAGAGGAAAATGGGAATAGTTGGTCATGGTTATGATATCATAAGGTTGAGAATTGTAAATTGAGTCGGTAAAGGTTGGTCAGAATTCCTTTTTGTCCTTGAGTCTAGTCGAGTATTCCTCTTGAACTTTCCTTTTCAGGCAGCTAAATCTTATAATCTAACAAGAGAAGAGTGCTAGAAAAGTCCAAAGGGGTGGTCATGATGGGAAACCCAAAGTGTTGCAAGGATGGGTCTAACCGGTGTTGTCATTGATGTCAACATACTCATGTTGCATTAATGAGAAGGATTGGATGAGCTGTGTGCTGAGGATATTGAGAAAATTAGTCTTAATCAGGAACAGTGAAGAATAGTGATGACAATAAGGTAAAAGTCCAAGATAGGTTGAGGATCAGAGGATGCAGTTTAAAGGGTTTGTAGATATAAGTCTTGAAATGCTCCAGTCAAGTTTTTAGAGGTCCACATGAAGATCTGAAGAAGTTATGGCCGCTCAAGTAGAACCGGTTCTGGTAGGAGTTCAAAGGTGACAGAGTGACACAGATAGGTTCGGTGAGATCCAGTAATGCATTATCCCATTCTACAGATTTGAGGGAGTGTTGAGGACATCCGTGTGAAGTGTCAACTCGATTGGTTCATGGTTGGAAGGTCCGGAAGCACCTATTCCTTTGCGACAGTGATGATAGACTGTGTTCTTGAAGTTCTGGATGAAGGAGAGAAGAATTCTAGCAAACAGATGAAGTGTGGATGTTCTTGGTGATTCAGGAAAGGTTGCGGTGATTTTTGGATCATGTCCAGTTTATGTTGGTGGTTCGCATTGAATTTAGAGTTTGCATTTCAAGAATAACCACCGGATGATGGTGTTCTTCCTAAGACTGGTCGACCGGATGTATTACATGTCTTGCGGATGTTCTTGTAGATGTTTGCCGACTTAGATGATTATTCCTAAGTCGATGCCTTGTATAAATGAGGGATTGTGAAGTCTTTCCAAAGGGTATCTTGTGGAGATGAGAGTGTGGTAGCGAAGAAGAGAGCGAAAGGCAAAGCAGAAGTTTTGGACCTAAATGGAACTGATCCAAGCATGGTAAAGATGCTATTCTCTAGTTCAAGTTTGTAATACTTGTTACTTTGTAGATAGTGTGTCTCTTGTAGGCAGTGAGCCTCTTGTGAGCAGTGTACTCAGGCAGTGAGCCCGAATTGGCATGTGCCATTTTGTTCTTTCTATTCTTCTAACAGAGAATACAATCTTGGGTTAATCACCCCGTGGTTTTCCCCTTAACCAGGTTTTCCACCTCAAAATCTTGGTGTCTTATGTGTTGATAAGTTTCTGCTTAATTGCATTATGTTTCATGATTGATATACTACTAATCACTAAGAAGATTTAAGTGTGAAATTGGAGAAAGTTTTGGACAACTGATTCACCCCCCCTCTCAGTTGTGTGCCCTAAGTCTAACAATTGGTATCAGAGCCAAGTTCCTCTAAAAGGAGCTTAACCGCTTGAGGAGATCTAGGATGTCATCTTACAAGAAGGACAGCCCGAAGTTTGATGGAACAAACTTTAATCTATGGAAAGGTCGCATGAAGTGTCACTTGCAATGCATGGGTATGGCATACTGGACCATGGTTACAACACAGTATGTACCTCCACAGGGTGGTCCAAAAGCTGCAAATGAAATCACAGATGTTGAAAACAATCTGCGGATTATAGAAGCTCTTCTAAGCGCATTATCTGATTCAGAGCTCTCAAATGTTATTGACCTACCAACTGCTTTTGAGATTTAGAAAAAATTGAAACTTTTACATGAAGGAGACTAGTATGTTAAATGTGCAAGGTTACAGAGTCTGAAAGGAAAATTTGAAAACCTGGAGATGAGAGATGATGAAAATATTACTACTTTTATGCCAAGAGTAAATGAGCTTGTTTGTGGAATTAGAAATGTTGGTGGAGTCTTGGATGAAAATGAGATTGTTGGCATAATTCTCAGATCCCTTTTTGCTTCTTACAAAATCAAGGTTGCTGCCATTGATGAATTCAAAGCCCATACAACTGTCACAAGAGATCAATTGGTTGGCAAATTGGCTACATTTGAAATGACCGAGTTTGGAGATGATCCCCCCAAGACTGAATTTGCATTCAAAGCCAATGCCTCTGTAAAAGGTAAACAAAGGTTTGATCCAGAAGAGAACTCATCAAGGAAACTGTCATGGTATGAAAAAGCAAGAAAAGACCTAGAAGAAGAAGTAGAAACTACTCAACTTGAAGCCCTCATTGCAAAGAGACTGCCAAGAGGATCTGGTAAGTATGAAGGAAAATTGCCTTTAAGTGTTTTAACTGCGATAAGATTGGTCATTTTGCCTCAAAATGTCTGGAAATATTTTCAAGGCAAAATCCTAACAGATCAAGGTTCCAAAAGAATTGTTACTATGTTCATGAAGAAGATGATAATGAAGGAGTAATAGATGATGAATCAGAGACAGGAAACAAATCCGGAAGTGAATGGGTGTTTATTGCCATCAAGGAAGAAGAACCAATATCCTCTGTATCTATCAATCATAAAGTTATAGAAAGAGCTCTGGCTACCCTAGTTGAAGAAAAGGATGATTGGGTCATTGACAATGGTTGCTCTCACCATATGACAGGTGACAAAAATAAGTTCATAGATTTGGAAAGGTATGAAGGAGGAGTGGTGAAGTTTGGTGATAATTCTGCTGGTAGAATCAGATGAAGAGGAACTATTTCTTTTGATGGAAGGAACAAAACCGGTAATGTTCTATATGTTGAAGGCTTGAAGCACAATCTTCTCAGTGTTGGACAGTTGGTGGACAAAGGCTATGATCTCCGGTTCAAGAATGGAAAATGCAAGATCTTTGAAAGCTCAGGAAAAGAGATTGCATTTGGTACCCAAACTAAAGCTAATATCTTCCACTTGGTTGGCACTGGTAAAAGTTGCTTATTTTTTCAAGTTGATCAGAGTTGGTTGTGGCATAAGAGAATGTGTCATGTGAATTTTGATAATATCATCAAGATATGCAATACTCAGGCTGTAAGAGATCTTCCAAAATTGGTGAAACCTACTAATAGCTTGTGCAAAGAATGTCAGTTGGGTAAGCTGAGTAGAATCACATTCAAGAGTAAGGATCAATCTTCTACCGGATTATTGGACTTAGTTCATACTGATCTATGTGGTCCGACAAGAATCAAGAGTGTACAAGGTGATAGATATTTCATGCTATTAATTGATGACCATTCCTGGATGATGTGGGTTACCTTTCTAAAAGAGAAATCAGAAGCTTTTGAGAAGTTCAAAATTTTCAAGGCTATGGTAGAAAATGAAACCGGATTAAAATTGAAATGTCTGAGATCTGATAGAGGTGGTGAATTCACATCCAGAGAGTTCATAGGTTTTTGTGAGAAGCATGGTATAAAGAGACAGTTGTATGCTCCTAGGACTCCATAGCAGAATGGAGTAGTGGAGAGAAAGAACCAGACCATCCAGGAAGCATCTAGGACAATGATGATGGAAGCAAATGTTCCTCAGATGTTTTGGAGAGAAGCTGTCAGCACTGCAGTCTATACTCTCAATCGAGTTCAAATCAGAAGCAATACCAGTAAGACTCCTTATGAACTTTGGTTTGGCATCACTCCTACTGTGAGGTATTTTAGAGTGTTTGGTAGCAAATGTTACATTAAAAGAGATGAAGATCTAGGCAAGTTTGATGCTAGAAGTGATGAAGGAATTTTATTGGGTTACTCCACTCAAAGCAAAGCATACCGGTGTTACAATAAGAGACTGAGAAAGATGATAGAAAGTACAAATGTGAAGGTTGATGAAGGAATTGAGAAACCTTCAAGGTTTTATGAATATGATGAAGATGATCAGAATGGTGTTCTGATTCAAGGAGCCCAAACTCCTTCCGGTACTCATAATCAAACAGATCCGGTAATTCAGGGAGAAGAGATGAGTCATAATGAGCCTGATCAAGAATTAGAAGTGCAGGAAACTCCCAAATTTCCCAGGTATGTAAGACTGAACCACTCTAAAGATTAGATCATAGGTGATAAAATCAAAGGAGTTCTAACAAGAAGGAGAATTGCTCAAGATTCAGAAGAGTATTGTTTGATTTCAAAGATTGAACCTAAGACAGTGAATGAAGCTTGCAATGATGAAAATTGGACTAAAGCAATGGAGGAAGAGCTGGTGCAAATAGAGAAAAATCACACTTGGGATCTTGTTCCCAGACCTAGAAACAAGAATGTGATTGGAACCAAATGGGTCTTCCGGAACAAACTAAATGAAGCTGGTGAAGTAATTAGAAATAAAGCCAGATTGGTCTGCAAAGGCTACTCTCAAATAGAAGGAATTGATTTTGAAGAAACTTTTGCTCTGGTAAAAACAAGAATTGAAGTAGTCAGATTATTTCTTGCCTTTGCTACCTTCAAGGATTTCAAGGTATATCAAATGGATGTCAAGTCTACCTTTCTAAATGGTGACTTGGAAGAAGAAGTGTATATAGAGCAACCGGATGGATTTCAATTGTCTGATCATGGTGATATGGTCTGCAAGTTGAAGAAGGCACTGTATGGATTGAAGCAAGCCCCAAGTGCTTGGTATGAAAGATTGGATAAGCATCTTTTGAAGATTGGTTTCAACAAAGGTACTGCTGACAGTAACTTATATTTCAAAATTGATCATGAAAACATCTTGATTGTTGAAGTATTTGTTGATGATATCATCTTTGGAGGAAGAGATAGTATGTGTAAAACTTTTGCAAATTAAATAAAAAGTGAGTTTGAGATGTCTATGCTTGGTGAAATGAATTTCTTCTTGGGTCTGCAAATTACTCAAACAAAGAAAGGAATCTTCATTTCTCAGAACAAATATGTGAAAGAATTGTTGAGGAAATTTGGGATGGAAGATTCAAAGCCAATGAATACTCCCATGGCAACCGGATGTAAGTTGAGCAAAGATGATGACTCTCCTAAGGCAGACCAGACAAAGTACAGGTCAATGATTGGAGGATTGTTGTATCTCACTCAAACTAGACCAGATATAATGCAGGTTGTTGGTCTTGTTGCTAGATTCCAGGCTGATCCCAGAGAATCTCATATCATGGCAATCAAGAGGATTTTTAGATATCTAAAAGGGATAGTTGAGTATGGTTTGTGGTATCCTAGAGATCATGATTTCTCTCTTCATGCATATACAGATGCAGATTGGGCAGGAGATATGGATGACCAGAAGAGTACCAGTGGTGGAGCATTCTTTTTGGGAAAAAGATCAGTTTCTTGGCTAAGCAAGAAACAAGAGGCAATATCTCTGTCCACAACTGAAGTAGAATACATTGCAGCAGCAGGTAGTTGCACTCAAGTTTTGTGGATGAAACAGATGCTAAGAGATATCAAAGTAGAGTATGAGGAGCCTATCACAATCTTCTGTGATAATTCAAGTGTAATAAATATATCTAAGAATCCGGTGTTGCATTCTAAGACTAAGCATATATTTATCAAGTTTCACTTTCTGAGAGAGCAAGTGAACAAGAATGAAGTCAGACTGGAGTTTGTGCCTTCCAAGGATCAGATTGTAGACATCTTTACTAAACCTCTTCCTAGGGACTCTTTTGAGTATCTCAGGGAGAAGTTAGGGGTTATTGCCCCTCCGGTGATAAACTAAGGTGCACTGTTGTGCATCAGTCCGGTGGATATCACAGTCATATCTTGTGATCCAGATTGATGATGGGGAGCTGCTACTCAAGGGGAGCAGCTGGTATGTTCTGAAGTGTTGGAGTTGCAAGTATGAGCCCTTTGCCATTGATGTCAAAGGGGGAGAGAAGACATGTGAAAAATAAGTGGTTGATGATCAAAGGGGGAGCAGTAAAAGGAAAAGAAGACATGTGAATGGTTGTTGCTGATAGGGGGAGTTGTGATAGTAAGGAGAAGTTCGTGTCTTGATAGTTTTTCACATCGTATGTTGCCATCAATGACAAAAGGGGAGATTGTTGCAAGTATGGGTCTAACCGGTGTTGTCATTGATGTCAACATACTCATGTTGCATTAATGAGAAGGATTGGATGAGCTGTGTGCTGAGGATATTGAGAAAATTAGTCTCAATCAAGAACAGTGAAGAACAGTGATGACAATAAGGTAAAAGTCCAAGATAGGTTGAGGATCAGAGGATACAGTTTAAAGGGTTTGTAGATATAAGTCTTGAAATGCTCCAGTCAAGTTTTTAGAGGTCCACATGAAGATCTGAAGAAGTTATGGCCGCTCAAGTAGAACCGGTTCCGGCAGGAGTTTAAAGGTGACAGAGTGACACAGATAGGTCCGGTAGGATCCAGTAATGCATTATCCCATTCTACAGATTTGAGGGAGTGTTGAGGACGTCCGTGTGAAGTGTCAACTCAATTGGTTCATGGTTTGAAGGTCCGAAAGCACCTATTCCTTTGCGACAGTGATGACAGACTGTGTTCTTGAAGTTTCAAATGAAGGAGAGAAGAATTCCAGCAAGCAGATGAAGTGTGGATGTTCTTGGTGATTCAGGAAAGGTTGTGGTGATCTTTGGATCATGTCCAGTTCATGTTGGTGGTCCGCATTGAAGTTAGATTTTGCATTTCAAGAATAACCACCGGATGATGGTGTTCTTCCTGAGACTGGTCGACCAAATGTATTACACGTCTTGCGGATGTTCTTGTAGATGTTTGCCGACTTAGATGATTATTCCTAAGTCGATGCCTTGTATAAATGAGGGATTGTGAAGTCTTTCCAAAGGGTATCTTGTGGAGATAAGAGTGTGGTAGCGAAGAAAAGAGCGAAAGGCAGAGCATAAGTTTTGGGCCTAAATGGAACTGATTCAAGCATGGTAAAGATGCTATTCTCCAGTTCAAGTTTGTAATACTTGTTACTTTGTAGACAATGTGTCTCTCGTAGGCAGTGAGCCTCTTGTGAGCAGTGTGCTCGGGCAGTGAGCCCTAATTGGCATGTGCCATTTTGTTCTTTCTATTCTTCTAACAGAGAATACAATCTTGGGTTAATCACCCTGTGGTTTTTCCCTTAACCGGGTTTTCCACGTCAAAATCTTGGTGTCTTATGTGTTGATAAGTTTCTGCTTAATTGCATTATGTTTCATGATTGATATACTGCTAATCACTAAGAAGATTTAAGTGTGAAATTGGAGAAAGTTTTGGACAACTGATTCACCCCCCCCTCTCAGTTGTGTGCCCTAAGTCTAACACAGAGATCATCATATTGTTGTGTGGATGCACTATCCTCGTGATATTGGCTCCCTTGTGTTAAAGGCTTTTTGAATTCTTTGATCGATTGGAAGTTGACTCTTAAGTTTTGTAGTGACGTGGGTGTTGAGAATTTCATTCGTTGACGCTAGGGACACATAGATGTGTTATGGTTCTTATCTATCCCACAAGTTCCAACTTGACAGTCTATTGAAGACATGTCGATAGAAGAGACAGTCGAGACTTGTGAGTCTCATGCATAGTGCATGAAATCTAAAGAGTTTTAGCTTAGCATTAGTGGTATAATGAGTCAAATGTGTGTTTGGGGCTACGATCAGTTTGATAATTGTGACTAGTTTGATTGCCCAAACTTTTCATTGGCTATATATACTTTAGTCTAAGTTCATTTCAGATGGCTAAGAGAGGATAGGAGTCTGGTAAAGTTAGTTAGTGATAACAGAAAGGCCTCTAGTGGTGCTAACCTTCTTGGTGTGACTTCATCTTTTTTGACCTTGTAATATTTGGTGATCTATCTTAGGGCATCTAATGCCCTTTGTGTTTTGTAATGGGAGTAAAGTTTTTGGTGAATGTGTTGTTTTTAGATACTTGGCTTCTCTTAATTGGAGGAGCTTATCATCTAGATTGATTGTTAAGTGCTTAGTTTATTAAGTGCCTAATTGCTTTTCTTACCATTGATTAAGAAATCATTTTGAGTTCATCGCCATGTTGGCATGGCTTGAAGGTGCGTTTCTCTACCTTACCTCTGTGTTAACTTCTAAGAGGAAGTTTAGCTCTAGGAAGGAGGATGTGAGTCCCACCCTTGTGCGACAGGTTGAGTTGCACTATTAAACCTAATTGTATTGCATCACCCAAACTTAGGATATGGTATATGGTATTATGACCTTGTCCAAAAGACGATATGGTATTGTTGTGGATCTGATTATAAGGCAGTTGTGTATGATTCAAGTTTGGGTAGGAGATGTATACCTTAATTCAAATTGATTGAATATCACTCAATTGTGCTTGTAAATGATCCTTAGTAAATTGTTGTGAGGCCACCTTTGTTACACCTCTTTATTCAAATTATTGGACTTGTTATATATGGATTTATATTTTGACACTAGATATTATTGGGGATTGTTGATCACATCCATTAGACTTTTGATGGCATTATTTTGTGATTGGAGTAGATAGATATATTGTTATATTAGTGATCAATGTATCTATACATGATTAGGCTATATTCTACTTTTCTTTGATAATGAATGTCTTGAAATTACATGATGCAATTGAATTTAAAGAATGAGCTAAATTGAGTTAATGTATTCTAGTACATTGATTTACGATTGCATGATCAGGACTATGTTGATTTGAGAGAGAATTGATTTGAAAATATAGTAAATTATACCATGTCTTATAGAATTGACCTAATTGAAATATATGAACTTGTGCAACTTCGTGTGGGTGTAAATTGAGTTGATTCGGGTATGATATACATTGGACTATTTATGTGTATAAGTGTGTAGGTTAATTCCATGGACAATGGAAATTAAAGGTCTCACAAGTAACCACAGTTAATAATCTTCGTGATACCTACCTAGTCCCTAAGGTGGACTAAGGTTATATGTTGTTTGAGAATGAATGTATTGTGCTTATAAATTATTTTGGTTTTATTTGAGTCTCCTAAGGTTGATTTAGGGTGAGGTGGATGATGAGTGTCATCCAAGTGTCCATTTTCGTTCATGGGTTTTTGGGGCTACTTAAATGTTGATTTTTGAGTTTTTTATGTTTATTTCATGTGTTTAAGGGCCCTAGGTCAAGTATCTATGGGTTATGTGCCTTATAGACCTCAAATCATGAGTTTTAACTCATATTTGACCACTCTATTTGACCATGGGAGTTAAGTGACGAATAGGGTTTTGGGATGAGGATTGAGTGACTTGTCACATCTCAATCCCACTACCCTAGGTTCATGTAAGGGCTTGGGGGAATCCCAAGGGCCTCACATGTGTGAGCACATATTGTAAGAGCCTTTGGGAAGAGAACCCCAAGTACTCCCATCTCCCCCATGTCTCACACATGTGTGAGGACAAGTGTGGGGAGGTGTGCTCTTGAGGAGGAATGAAAGGATAACAAGTGTCACCTCCATGCTCCTCAATATATCAACATGTGTGAAAGCACATGTGGGAATATGTGCTTGAGAGAGTGAATGAGAAGGTGACAAGTGTCACCTCCTCATTCATTGGGATGTTTTTTGAGACCTATTTATCTCCCTCTTGTTGAGGTGAGGAGGGTTCTTTTCTTTTATTTTTGGGAGTTAGATTTTGGAAAGGTTTTTAAGCTTGGAAAGGAGATTTGAGCTATGAAGATTTGGAGTAGGCTCTTGGGAGGCTTCTTCAACCATCTTCATTCACTTGAAAACTTGGGAGGTAGGCTCTCGAGGCTTCAAGATTCTCTTGCTTTTGCATTTTTACTTCATATATGTTTTTAGGCATGTTTATGTGTTTTGATTTATGTGTTTTTGTATGTTGTGAAGGGTTTATGGAATGTTGGTATGCGCTCTCCATGTGAGAGAACTTACCTTGTGTAGGGTGAGGGAGGAGTGAACCTCCTCAGGGAAAGTCACTCCTTGATAAGGAGATTTGGTAGGCATTGGTCTTGTTTTTGGTGATCTTGGTATAAGTTTGGATGGCATGAGTGCCTTGGATTTTTTTGAGCCATAAGTTTGATTATTTGATAGCAAGAGGCTATGATGTTTTGAGAAATGAGTTTTGGTTATTATGATTCTTGATGGTCTTTCCCCTTGAGTGAGTGATGTGCACTCTCTCTCCCTTTGGAATCCATATTCATGGATTTAGCTATGTTAAGATCCATTGGGTTGGGTGTAAATGTGTTTGTTGTGATTATGCTTGAATTCTTTGTGTATTCAAGTATGAAACTAGGTTACTTGTAGGCCTCCTAGCTTAGGGGTGCCTTACAAGCACGTCTAAGGTTGGGTGGTGAGCTTCCCTTGGCCATGGGAAGATATTTATTGTCTTGTAGGAATTCTTGGCACTATGGAGAAAGGCTATGGGAGTGGTCTTCTTGAAGTGGTTTTTGAGCGAGTTATAATTGTATGGAAATTTAAATGCCTTGGCTCATTGAGCTTGTAAATGGGTTGGTTATTTGAGAGAGAAAATATGTCTCTCGGGGATTCCCTTCCATTATATTGTTTCCCTTGTTAAAATAGATTATTTGGAAAAAAAAAATTATAGAAAGAATGTATTTATCCTATAGTTGTTTGCTTATCATTTTAAATATTGTTGATAAATAAATAGTTAAATCTCTCTCTCTCTCTCTCTCTCTCTCTCTCTCTCTCTCTCTCTCTCACACACACACACACACACACACACACATGGTGTATTTACATTCAAAATGAGTATGGCTTCCATCTTGCAAAATTAATAAATTAGTGGCAATGGTTAAAAGAAATATTTGTTTTCCTTCCTTGTTTAGTAGTTGGACTAATATTTAAAAAGAAATATTCTCTACCCTTCCCTTTAATTTTTTTCCATTTGTTATGATAAAATAAAATACATCGAGTGGGGGAAATCTATAGTTTCAACAGACGAATTGCGGATCCTATTCTAGCTTTACCAGAGGCACCTATGGAGTCTGCGGTGGAAATCGAAGCTAGTAGGATTGAAGGCATGGAGCTAGTGATTCAGGATAATTGATATTTGCTATATTATTTGTGCTTGGCCTAAGGCCAATTTTGTTATCTTTTAGGTTTGGTCTGACTGTTTGTTCTACAGTCTAGTTTTTGTTAGTTCCAGGTATGCCCCCCTAGTGCCATTTTGATGTATCCAAAAAAAAATACATCGAGTGGGTGAATTAAACCTCTTTTTGTTTAATATATATATATATATATATATGAACATATATGTAAAAGAAATTATTTCTGTTTTAGCATTCTGTTTTTTTTTATATACATATAATTGTATTTTTAAAAAAAGAAAACAAAGTTGTTTTTCTATATATATATTTGAATGTTATTAAACAAATTGTATTTTTGTTGGGTCACTGTATTTATAGCTTACAAAATTTTTTTAATAAAAGTGTTGTTTGTTTTTTAAAGAAGAAATAAAGAGTTCGTAGAAATTGTTTTAGGGTTTGGAGGGGATGGCAAGGTTGAGCCTTGTACACCCCCCCACATAGGCCTTTGGGGGTGGGGGGCGGAAGTCCTACCCCCAAACCACCACATGTAAGTGGTCGCACAGGCCGACTAACCTGTGGCGATCCGCGGCCCCCTGTAGCTTACTCAAAATCCTCCACCATAAAATAACAACAATCACCTATTTTCTTATTATATTTATTATTGTTGATATATATACGTGTGTGTGTACACACGTGCACACATACACACACACATGTACATATATATGTACACACACACACCTATATATATATGTACATATGTACATATATGTACATATATGTATATGTACATATGTACATATATGTGTACATATATGTATATGTACATATGTACATATATATACACATATATATGTACATATGTACACACATATATATATGTACACATATATATGTGTACATATATATACACATATATATGTGCATATGTACATATATATACATATATGTATATGTACATATGTACATATATGTATATATACATATATGTATATATGTACATATATATGTACATATGTACACACATATATATATATGTATGTATGTGTGTGTATGTGTGCACGTGTGTACACACACACGTATATATATCAACAATAATAAATATAATAAGAAAATAGGTGATTGTTGTTATTTTATGGTGGAGGATTTTGAGTAAGCTACAGGGGGCCGCGGATCGCCACAGGTTAGTCGGCCTGTGCGACCACTTACATGTGGTGGCTTGGGGGTAGGACTTCCGCCCCCCACCCCCAAAGCCCTGTGTAGGGGGGGTGTACAAGGCTCAACCTTGCCATCCCCTCCAAACCCTAAAATAATTTCTACGAACTCTTTATTTCTTCTTTCAAAAACAAACAACACTTTTATATATATGTACATATATATATGTACATAGATATATATATCTATGTACATCTATATATGTACATATATATATATACATACATACATGTTGGCAAGAGACACTATATGGATTCATGGTTGTTGTCATTGATGGCAACAAAGGTCATCCCACATATCCGCAAGACATGATATGTCTCTACCGGAAGTCAGAACAAAGAATGTTGTGGTCCGGTGAAGAAGAACAGAGCATGTGGCAAGGTCCGACAGATTGGTCCGGACCTCTCAGAGGAAGTGTCTTGGTGCAGTGCGGATTTGGGGAAGTCAAGAGGACTACCTTGAGTGGTATATTCCAAGGATTTAGCCTCCGGTGATGGACAAGGAAAAAGATATGAATGGTTGAGTACCGGATTCCTGAGAGACAGTGAAAACAGAGGAAGAACTGACCGGCAGAGTATCAGACTGCTTTCCGGATGGGTTACTGTTGATGACAGAGGTTGTGAAGGCATGAATCATGTTTGGCCGACATGATTAATGATATCTACAAGTATATGCTTGATCCGCATTGCTTGGTGAGGAAGGATTCAGCCGACAGAATGAGAGTTTGTAAGAAACTAGACTGTTCCGGATGCCGACTAGAAAGGTGATGAAATTACTTGTGCGGATATATATAGAGGATGGATTTAGTTGTGAAATGTGTGTTGTGATGTGGAGAGATATGCGAAGAAGTCCAAAGAAAGAGTAGAGGTAGCAAAAAGGATCCGGTATGTGGAAGATAGCAGAATAAAGAACAGAGGAAAGATGAAGTGCAGCAGATCAGTGTACTGAGCCTAACCGGAACTGAACTCCAGCATATGCAGATGCTTCCAATCAGTTCAAGACTGTGATTCTCATCACTTTGTAGACAGTGTGTCTTCTTGTAGGCAGTGGGCCTCTTGTGAGCAGTGTGCTCGGGCAGTGAGCCCTAATTGGCAAGTGCCATTTTTGTAATTTCCTATTCTTCTAACAGAGAATAATTCTTGGGTTAATCACCCCGTGGTTTTCTCCCTTAACAGGGTTTCCACGTCAAAAATACTGTGTCATGTGTTTCTTATTTCATGGTTAATGTTTTGTGTTTGATTTTATGCTGCTTCAATTAAAAGGAAAGTTCAATAAGGGAAATAATTAGGATAACTGATTCACCCCCCCTCTCAGTTATCAACAATTGGTATCAGAGCTAAGTTCCTCCTAATAGAGCCTAACAGCTTGAGGAAGATCTGGGATTTCAAATGGATGCATATGGTTTAAGGGAGCAACTCAAGACTGCCCTTGAGGATCTTGAACAGTCAAATTCTGAAGTCAGTGAATTAAAGGAAAGACTCAAACAGGCTGATGAATTCATGAGAGAATTAAAAGACAAATTAAGTCTCTCTATGAAAAAGAGAAAGGAGCTGCTTCAACAGTTGGCAAGACAAAGTGAAGAAAGCAATACAAATGAAGAATTGACTGAGCAAACCAAGTTATGTGAAAAGTTATCAAAAGAAGTCATTATGTTAAGACATGAAATGGAATCAGGAACTATAAAGTTTACTCAAGAGATTGAAGAAAAAAGAAAGGCTGAAGACAATCTAAAACAATCTCTTAAAGAAAAATCAGAAGAATGCCACCAGATGGACAGGATTATCAGACACCTTGAATCTGATCTTGAAGATGCCAAAGATAATGAAGGAAAACTTGAGGATCAAATTGCCTCTCTCAAAAGAGACCTTCAAACAGCAAATGAATATAACGAGAAATTCAAGATAAGTTCTGCTCAACTTGAAGTTCTTCTTGGAAGTCAAAAGAGGACAGATGACAAGTATGGCTTGGGATATGAGAAAGGAGAAAGCTCCGGATCCGGTCAGAAGAATCTTGGATCAGAAAATCCAAGGAGCAGGCCTAGAAGACCTCCGGTAAGACAGCCAAATGCTCAAAGATATCCATCCTTCAATGGATACTGCCACAACTGCAACCACTTTGGTCACAAAGCTAATCAGTGCAGAATGAGAATGAATCAGAATAATTCATCCTTCTCCGGACAGTGCTTCAACTGCAAAAGGTATGGACACAAATCCCATGAATGCAGAATTATGCAAGTAAACAAATCATTCAAAGGTAGATGCTTCACATGCAATAGAATAGGTCATATGGCAAATCAATGCAGATCAAGAGGATATCAGTCAAATATGCAAAGAAATGTTATTTGCCAAATCTGCAATAGGTCCGGTCATAATGCTAAAGTCTGCAGAAACAAGAATCAGGACAAAAGAGGTCCGGTGTATAATCAGAATCAAGACAAGGGTAAACAAAAGATGAATGCGGATGAGGTTAGGAATCAGATGAGCAAGATTTGGGTGAAGAAAAGTTCAGAGAATGTAGAGGTTGGATCCGCACCAGACTCTGGTGCTGATATTTCTTCCGAAAATTAAAAGTGAGCTCAGGCTCAGGGGGAGACTCAAAGAAAATCTTGTTCCCCCAGCCAAACAAGTGGTGCCGGATGTGGCACAAGATGCGGATCAAAGGGTTTGTAGATATGAATCTTGAGATACTTCAGTCAAGTTTTCAGAGGTCCGCATGAAGTTATGAAGAAGCTGTGATCGATCAAATAAGACCTATTCAGGGAGATGCTCCGGTATGATAAAGGATTACAAAAAGGTCTGGAAAGATCCGGAAATGCACTATCTTGTTCTGCGGATTGGACAGAGTGTTTGAGATGATCTTGTAATATGCTACCTCGATTTATTCATGATTGAAAGATCCGGATGATATCCACAGATCAGGACTAATCCGGGATACTCCAAGCTATCCAGACAAGGCAAACCGGAATGATGTAGGTGAAGCATTTATTGCAGACAGGTATTAGGGTTCGCGGAGCAATTTAAGAGATTTCTCAAAGGTCATTTGCTCATTCTGCACTCGAGAAGAAGCGAAAAGTGGAGCTCTGCAACAAGGTTCTTCAAGCACACCAAGGATCTCCTGCCGAAGCTATTGGATAAAGAAATCAATCCAACCACTCCGTGCAAACCGAAGGCGCATAAGGTATTCTCCGTTTTTCATTACCTCACTGCAAATCTTTGAAGAATGGCTACTCCAAACATAGTTAAGATCTCCGATAGACCTCGCCCCTCATTCAAGAAACATCCCTACAAATCATTGGAGGTTGACCCACTAG
This sequence comes from Cunninghamia lanceolata, assembly GCA_027924645.1. Taxonomy (NCBI): domain Eukaryota; kingdom Viridiplantae; phylum Streptophyta; class Pinopsida; order Cupressales; family Cupressaceae; genus Cunninghamia; species Cunninghamia lanceolata. Next base: position 1,138,152 of record BSBN01000940.1, read on the forward strand.
GAGCCTTCTCTAGTGTTCCTCACGGAGTTTTACACACCGAAGACATTAGGGTTTACATACATGCAAACATTGAGGAATTTGGGGAATTCAAATTAAGAGACCTCTATCACAAGCAGCTGATTGACAATGCTTTTGAGCTTAAACCAGAGTATAAGGATATTCAGAAGAAACAATTTGAGCAATTTATTCATTTCCCCTGTTTTGAAGAGGATGAATGGGTCCGGTATGTACTGAGCAGGATGCATGACAACTTTCTATGGCTAGATAGACCCTGCAAGATCACAAAAGAGGCAATTAGAGCAGTAACTGGCCTATACTCCTCCGGAGGAGTACCTATCCTCAAATCTGTCAAGAACAACATTGTAACTGAGGCCACCGGATCAAAATTTGACAAAAGGGCAATGACCATTGAAGACATCTCCGATCCGGATATCAAATATGCATCAATGATAATAGGATACAAGATCTACCACTCCAGCAGGGAGAATTCAGTATCCGGAACTGCAATATACACTGCTTATGAAATGTTAAGAAAGAATGCAGAATATGATCTCTGCGAACTACTACTAAGCCAATTAATGGAAAACATACAGAAAATCAAGAAGGATAAGAAGAATTCCTTTAAGTATGGTACTCTTATTGTATGTCTATTCTTCTATTTCATGAATGAGCTACCCGGAACAAGTGGATGGGTATGGCAGAATGACAAACCTGTTGCAGTCCAGATAAGAGATTACTTGCATGGACTTGGGGATGCAAAAGCGAGAAATTCAGCTCTATGGGGATACTTCAAAAACTTTCAGAGCATGATGCAAGCAAGAGAGAGAATTCCCCAGTCTCTCATTGAGAAATACAAGGACTCAGTGTGCTTTATGGTTGACACTGATCAGTGCCTAATGGAGGCAGTGGAGCCAAGGACTGTCTGGATCATGCCCATGGGGTATGAAGTTGATGAACAGATAGTGGAGCTGCATGTTCAACACATGCTAAGTCAGCCCAAAGATCCTAAGGCAGAAAGGTTTGGAACCTTTGAGGAGCTGAGTGTAAAAATACATGTAGAACTCAGGGAACCTAAGATTAAAAGAAAGGTAAGAAAAGAAGTAGAGCACATTGCTCAAGGCCTAGGTATCTCAAAGGAGGCACTTGATGCCAGCCGGGAAAAGAGGAGGAAGGCCGAGGAAGAAGAGAAAAGCAAAGAAAGTGCTCCGGTTGGAGCTCCCACCCGGACCAGATCAACAAAGAGATCTGCACCTCCCTCAACCAAAAGTTCAAAACCGGAAGTCCAGGCATCCGGTAAGAGATCCAAGACAAAAGCCACAAGGGCTTATGGAAGCCAAAAGGATGAAGAGGAAACAGAATCAGATGAGGGAGTAAGAGAAGTAAAGAAACAGAAGAAGAAAGGATCCGGTAAGCCCTCCACAGGCCAAGACAAGGATGAAATGGCAGAGGTAACTGTTGAAAAGCCCACTCTGTCACTAGAGAGCATAATCAAGTCGGTCACGGTGGATGGAAACCTTCAACCAATGACTGAATCCTATGATGACTTCAGTGAGGCAGACCAAAAGACTCTGCAGGAAGCCACAGTTAAATATCTGAACATATACAATAAGGCTTTCATTGAGATCATATCTCTCATTCCTAAAAGCCTAGAGAAGGAAATGGAAGTAAGAAAGAATAATGCTCATGCCAAAGATCTTGAGATCCGGGAGCAGATAGCTATTCAGCTATATCCTCAAATTGATCCCAAGACAATGAACATTATCTTCAAGGACTGCAAAGATGAGTTCAGAAGCAAAGCCAGGATGAATCAACTCATGCTTGGTGAGACTGACAAAGTGGCCCAAGAAACAGAAGAGATCCTTCGGAAGGCCTTCAAAAGGTTCAATCTTCCTGTTGTAGAGGACTTAGGTGCAGAAACAGCTGCTGATTTGGAATCTTCTGTTCCAGAAGAAGTGAGCCCTGAACAGACAAGTGAGGACTTGGGACCCTCTGCTCCAGAAGAAGTGGCACATGAACAAGTTAGCATCTCTCCTCCGGTTTCCCCTACAGTCTCCGGATCCAAAGAAGAAGAGCAATTACAGGAGAAGGAAGCAGTGGTGAAAGACAAAGAGGTTGACAGTTCTAAGACTGCAGAAGAGAAGAAACATCTGTCTCCGGCAAGAGACACTGCACAAACTGTTCAACAATTTTTGAGCAAAGAAACTCTAGAGATTGATGAACCGGAGCTTCTAAAAGGCCCATTTGATTTTGACTCTTTCTCTCCGGTACAAACAATGAAGATAGCTTCATTTGCAAATGCCAAGGCAAATGAAAAGCTCCTGAAGTCTCATATGGAAGACTGTGAGTTGATAGAGGCTGCCTCCGGAGTACTTGTGAAGATCATGCCATCAATCCAGATAGATCCGACAGCCTCCTCTTCCGGTAATCTAAAAACCTTAGTCAGCAGTGTTGAGACACATTTTGATTCTCTAGAAAAATCAGCTGAAGAAAAGGTCCGGAAGGAATTTTTGGATAAGAGATTTTCAGAGATATTAGAATTAATTTCTAAAGATAGGAAGATTGTAAGCATTGGAATAAAGAGCTTAGAGAATGCTCTTAAGGATGGCGGTGATATCTATAAATTTTGTATATCCTGGTCAAAGGCAACAGCAGCATTTGACAAGAAAATAAAAGAGGAACAGGATAAGCTACAAAGCTTATCTCAAAGTTTTGATCCTCTCTCTTCCTCTATAATAAATCAAGAATGTCAGACTATTGCAGTCTTGAACGAAATAAAGAATCTTGAGAAGGAAAGGAAGAACATCACCAACCGGATGGGAGAACTTAGAAGGATTATAATCCCTAAGTTGGAAACCATGCATGAGGCCATCAGTGATGCTAGGACCACCGCCCAAACAAAAGATCCGACAGATCTCAAGCGGGCAGAAGCGTTTGCATTTTTGTTAAGTGGTCACATTTCAATTTTGGACAGAATGAAGCAAAGTTGGGCTACCGAAATGATTCAATTACAGACATCCTTTGCAGACATTCTTCAATATATGTGAGTATGTAAATATGCGGCTAAGTATAAGAAATTTTTGAAAATTTTGATATGCGGACCCTACCCTTTGCCATTGATGTCAAAGGGGGAGTGAGGAGCAGTGAAAAATGAGAAATCCAACTAAGGGGGAGTTCCGGAAATTGTATATAAAGACAGAGCATCAGCAAAGGGGGAGCACAGTGAAAACACTTAGTCATTTTTCACTAAGTGTTGCCATCAATGCCAAAGGGGGAGATTGTTGGCAAGAGACACTATATGGATTCATGGTTGTTGTCATTGATGGCAACAAAGGTCATCCCACATATCTGCAAGACATGATATGTCTCTACCGGAAGTCAGAACAAAGAATGTTGTGGTCCGGTGAAGAAGAACAGAGCATGTGGCAAGGTCCGACAGATTGGTCCGGACCTCTCAGAGGAAGTGTCTTGGTGCAGTGCGGATTTGGGGAAGTCAAGAGGACTACCTTGAGTGGTATATTCCAAGGATTTAGCCTCCGGTGATGGACAAGGAAAAAGATATGAATGGTTGAGTACCGGATTCCTGAGAGACAGTGAAAACAGAGGAAGAACTGACCGGCAGAGTATCAGACTGCTTTCCGGATGGGTTACTGTTGATGACAGAGGTTGTGAAGGCATGAATCATGTTTGGCCGACATGATTAATGATATCTACAAGTATATGCTTGATCCGCATTGCTTGGTGAGGAAGGATTCAGCCGACAGAATGAGAGTTTGTAAGAAACTAGACTGTTCCGGATGCCGACTAGAAAGGTGATGAAATTACTTGTGCGGATATATATAGAGGATGGATTTAGTTGTGAAATGTGTGTTGTGATGTGGAGAGATATGCGAAGAAGTCCAAAGAAAGAGCAGAGGTAGCAAAAAGGATCCGGTATGTGGAAGATAGCAGAATAAAGAACAGAGGAAAGATGAAGTGCAGCAGATCAGTGTACTGAGCCTAACCGGAACTGAACTCCAGCATATGCAGATGCTTCCAATCAGTTCAAGACTGTGATTCTCATCACTTTGTAGACAGTGTGTCTTCTTGTAGGCAGTGGGCCTCTTGTGAGCAGTGTGCTCGGGCAGTGAGCCCTAATTGGCAAGTGCCATTTTTGTAATTTCCTATTCTTCTAACAGAGAATAATTCTTGGGTTAATCACCCCGTGGTTTTCTCCCTTAACAGGGTTTCCACGTCAAAAATACTGTGTCATGTGTTTCTTATTTCATGGTTAATGTTTTGTGTTTGATTTTATGCTGCTTCAATTAAAAGGAAAGTTCAATAAGGGAAATAATTAGGATAACTGATTCACCCCCCCCTCTCAGTTATCAACAATACATACATACATACATATATGTATATATATATATGTACATACATATACACATATGTGTATATACATACATATACACATATATATGTGTATATATATGTACATATACATATATATATGTACATATATAGATATATATGTATATATGTACATATAAATGTGTGTATATATGTATATATACATATATATTTATATATTCTACATCTTTGTATATACACAGAGGCCCCTTACTAAACTTTTATATATATATATATGCCTCTTATTTATTTTTTTCTTATACATACACATAGGGTATAAATAATGAAAATATATATACCATTACGTTAGTAAAGCCATAGAAAATCCAAATGCCTATTTAAATATTATTTTATTTCAAAATAAGTTTGGAGGGAAACTAATTTAAATTTTAGTAAACTAAAGCATTGAAATTTTTAAAACTTAGAAACCTAGCAAACTAGAACTTTTGAACTTTTAGAAAATATTGAGATTGAAAAATTTAGAAAACTAATTAAGCCATGTTGAGAAATAATCTTCCCATAAGGGAAGATATTTCTCTCTATTTCTTCTCCTCAACCCAAGCTGCAAAACCAAACAACATTTGTGAGTGAAATGAGAAATGTAGTGATTTTATAAACCTATTTTAGGTTTGAAAGTGTTGCCCTAATGATTAGGGAATGTTAATCAATTTTTAAACCCTTTTTTTACTATTCAAACCTACTTAAGTGAAAATTAGATTTATTTGTTTAGTTCTATAGTTAATTTTTAATTTATTGCACCTTTGATTTAATTAGACCCCTAGATTACTTTTGTAATGTTATGCTGTCAAAATTTATGGGTAATTAGATCCCTGGGTAATGTTCTACTGCCGAATTTTTCAGAGACCGAATATTCAAATTAGGGATTTTGATGGGCATTTGAGTTAGTTATTTTTATGGAAAATTATTTATCAGGTTAGATTAATTTAAATGTTGTTTAGTTTTGATTTAAAAGTTCCCCATTTAATTTATTATTGTGAGACTTTGGAAAGGCATTTAATTTAATTTATATCATTGTGTTAGGTTAGTGATGTTGAAATAGTTTAGATTATATTTTTATTTTTACTTTTGCATTATAGTTGGAATTAGTTGGTCATTAAGTTTTAGTGTTAGAAACCAATTTCTCAGTTTTATCTAGGAAACCCTAGGGTCGGTTCCTCAATGGAGACCATCCCTCTTGGCAATGCAAGATGTGACACTTTCCCTCTTAGTTTACTTCCATCTTCAAAAGGGTGCGAAGGGAGTTTCACATTTTCTGCATATTGATTGACTTCTCCGCTTTAGTGCGGCATGCCTAATGTATGTTGTGCATGCAACAACATTACATGCATATGTTATTTAAGCGCACATTTGATGCACGAGTGAGTTAGTGTCTTGTATTATTAATTTTTTTTATTTTTTCAGTTTTCATGTCCATGTGCAAAATGTGGGCATGACATGACACTCCAAAATCAAGGATCCACCTTCTTGAATTAGAATCTACAACTATGACAAGTTAATTGCCCTTCTATTTTTTACTATGAATAAGAAGATGATGATGAACCTCTTGACATAGTTTAAGACAATTTGATTTGGTTCTTCATTAGAATATGCTTCAACTCATCAATTTGTTTTGAATAAGATGATCTTTGTCATGCCCAACTTTCTTGCAAAATGAATATTTGGGCTTCTCCTTCTTCAATGACTCCCCTTTGAAAGAGGAATTTTTATGTTCCTCTATGGATGTGGATGTGGATTGTTGTTGTGTATACTTTTTAGGCTTGTTCTTTTTTCTTCTCTTTGCCACTAGAAGCCTTCTTATCTTTTGCAAATAAATCATGCGAGTGTAAAGACTTCAAGGTGCCCATTTGAATAAGATTATATTGCTCCCTAGTGAGTGACATTAAAAAATCTTCGAAGGAAGGCATTTTAAAATAACCCTCAAAAGCACTCTTTGTAGCATAGAAGGTAGACACAAACACTAAATAGTTAGGTCCTATCTTAGAGAAAACACTTAATATCAATTGTGTATCTAATTTTTTAGTTGTACAAACTTTCATTTGTGCCCTTAGTGACTTGAACTTGGTGATGAAGTCCTCCATGTTATCAAAATTACATGGATTGAGACTTATTAGTTCATTTTCCAACATATGTCCTTGGATTTCATCTATTTTCCTGAACAAGTTTGACAATCTAGTCCACATAGCCATAGGTGTAGCAAGGTGCTCAATGTAAAACAACTTAGGAGATACATACAAGCATAGATAGCCAATAGATTCTTCACAATTATTCAACCACTTAGTATTTTCATGCTCATCTTTTGGTTCATCATCAAGCTCATGAGCTATCATGTACAACCTCTTAACTCTTAGCAATTTGTTCATTTCAAATTTCTATGTAGAATAGTTATAGGGTGTTAAAAATGGAATTGAATCACTCCTCATGATGAAGCAAGAAAGATAAAGCACAAATCAAGAATAATGCAAGCACAACCACAAGAAGACCCCCCAAATTCACTCAATCAATGATCCCCCTAGCACAATATGACTAGGCACTTTGTATCTAGTACAAATACAATTATCACTAACAAATATCACCAAGTGAACTTAATCTCAATGCCTTTACAAATATAAAAAAGAGGCTCAAAACAAAAAAAAAATATAGGTTAGGAGCAAAATTAGAATTAACCAATAGCACCGCTACATATAGCTCAAATAATTATGTTATTTAAAAAAATTACAACTAAAAAGGAGCTCGTATGAGCCCAAATGAGGCCTTGGAAGGTCCCAAAATGGGGACTATGTAATAACACCTATGAGAATCTACAAATTTTGAAAAATCGTGCATCAAAATTAGAAATACCTACACCACGACAAAGTACATAGAAAAATAGCCCAAATAAAAAAAAGGATTGGTGAAGGCCTTTGTATGCTCGAGAAAAAGCTACTTGAAAATGGCCTCCTTTGCTGAAAAATTCAATATTGACGGGATACAAATTTTGGGAGGAAATGACATAAATATGATGTCACCTATCAAAATATTCTTAAAATTCTAGAATATTCCCAAATGCTCAAAATACACCAAAATTGTTGCTAGATTTGCCTGAAACTACTTTTTTTAATCTCGAAACTGATATTTGAAAGCAAAAACATCATGCAAAACCACTAGGTGTATAAAAAATTGGGTTTCACTATTAAGGTTTTAGAACTAGTGGCAAAAGGGGTAGAGTTGGTTAGCACTACTGACTATGGTAGTGGTCAAATGACATAGGTTGAAGATGATGCTAGGGAAGCACATAAGTAGAGTAGAGGTGGTGATCAAGCATTGTGGGAGGCAATAGGTTTAGTCATGTGGTAGTTGTTGTGTTGGCCACATGGTGGTAGCTATGCTAGCAATGGATGTACCATGTTGCATAGTGATTGTATTAGATGGAAGATATTTTAATTTTAAAAATAATTTTAAAAATAGAATATTTTTACCTCCAATACCATGCTTGCACCAACACCTGCGCAAAAAAAGATTTTGTAGAATATTCCTTGGTACAATTCATAGGATGAGGGAGGGAAAAAATTATCCTTAAGGGCTCAATGCAAATTTCTTAGATTTCAACAATCTGATAATCGATTCATAGTATTTTAGGCCTTCTGGACGTAATGATAGGGTTGATTTTCCCCCAAAATGCTCCAAATGATGAGCGATCTACAAATGCCCAACAAAAAACTTTTCCTTTAAATCCTTTTACATCTAGCCACCTATGTCTGATTTGAATGCAATGAAAGGAAAAAATAACTTTCCTAGATGCTTTGGACTTAATGGTATGCTCATGTTTGCTCCATCGAGCTCTAAAATACACCTATAATACAAAGCCACAAAGAAGAACCCCCAAAATCTGGTCTGTCTATCAAGTTTTTATAATTTTCTAGCTCATCTGATGCAGGAGCATCTAGGTCCACACACAATTCTTCTCATCCAAAAATAATGGTTCATCAAATTTTAGTTTTCTTTTCTAACTTTTTTGTGTTTACAAGTTCTTTTTTCTTTTTTCTTTTTTCTGTTGAATAATTTTTCTATCAAGTGTGGGGCCCACATGTTGACTTGGCAATTGAGATTCCCTTGAAGGTTTAATGCTCATCACTGGTTCAACTTTATTTTGTCATTGGGAACCACCCCTTCTCTACTATGATTATCTTTTGTCGGGGCATTACTATTGATGTGGGGTTCGCCTCTAGACTATGGGTCCAACTAGCTCATTCACCCACGTAATATTATTTCAAACCTTGTGACTACTTGTTGGTGCCCACACACTTTTGTCTTTAGTATGGATAAGATATTATCCTACTGAGGTATCCCCTTGGGACCCACATAACTTCCAATTTATGAGTTCTACATGGAAAATATTTGACCTAGGTGTTACATCCTTTAATGTTGGTGCTCCCAAGTATGGTTGTGGGTAATCATTGTTGGAGAAGCAATAAGTCAAGATCACTTGCAAAATCAAATAACTCTTTCACAAATGAATATGAGCAAAATAACAAAGCCAATAACTATAAATAAGCATATGAATGTGGACCATAAACATATATTAACCTCACTTAGTAAATTACATAGAAATACCTTATTATATAAACATGGATGAGGCAATCCACCTTTCGTGCGGATTGACAAGTATCCCATGATGTGGCACATGCATGAAGACAAGTGTCCTATAGGTGTCAACCTTTGGATCACTTGGAATGTGCAAACCAACAACCTTGTGTGACAAGTGTTGGAAGACTACAAAGTTCCTTTTGAGGTGAGATGGAAAGTCTTCCAACCTCAAAATGTATGCACATGAGGTTTACCAAACAACTAGGTAACCTCTAACCTCTAAAATGTTGCACATTCAATTAGACAAGATGTTGCCTAACCTCATCAACCTAAGTACACTTAAGCTATAGTGAATAGATAATTTATTCACTCTAACACCCCCCTTAAGTGATACTTGGGGAGATCACAAAAGTGCAAGAGATAAATAAATATGGGTCCCAGCAACTAGGTCTGATGAGGTACCCATGTATAATAAAGTCTCTCACAAATGGAGAAAAAGGAGAAAACCCAATGGGAAATAAAACTCCTCTACAAAAGAGAATGAGAAGAAAATAAGTCCCCTCAAAGATGTCCCTAAAAGATAGGAACATGAAGAACTCCTAAAACATGTTGAAGCTGTAAACTCTGCCGAAGAACTGGTGTCTGCTGGAATCAATAAACCCTCCAAGAATGTAGGTCAAGTTGAGAGAGACAAAACTCTGCACGAGTGCCCTCAAAAACACACCTCAACTATATAGCACATATGGCAACAAAGGCAAAACAATATGTGAAGCTAAAACTACAAATGGTACAATGATCAAAGAGGCAAAAATAACACCACACGAGTGACCTCAAATGACACTGCTCAATGTGCAAGTGGTGCTCTACAAAGATACCAAAGTCTCGCAATTACTAATCAACTGAAAAGTAGAAGGATGTGTCCAATACTTCAATGAAAAAGAAGTATTAACAAAACCATGTGTTACCCCCCATAATGTTGATAAGAAGAGGTATTGGCAAAACAACTGAAATGTGTGTAGGTGGATGGCGATGCAACATCAGGTCCCATACGATGTACAAGCAACTAGAAAAGGTGAAGCATGTACAAAAACAAGGCACACTCGCATGAGGTTGGAATGTTGTCATGGAGGTACACGCTCACCATACAAGATTGTGATGTCAAATAACAAGGCACTAACACAAATCTCCACAACACTTTATAAATTAGTGCATGTACAAAAGAGACACACTATGATGTACAAAAATCCCCCCAAAAAAGTAACATAAGATTAGTTGTGATACTTTATTTCAGTGCATTTACAAAGCAAATAGTTCTTACATAATAGTATTTGGAGTTCTTATAAATGTCCAAAAAAGGACCACATGTTGAAAATACAATTATTTGATATAAAAATGAATAAATTGATGGTACCATGGCAAAGTACATGAAAAATCGTGCACTTTCAAATAAAATGGGACCAAAAAAGGAGCCCATATGCCCAAAATATGGTTGTCGAAGTTCTTGAAATGAGAACTACACAGCAACAACACTGAGAAAAGAGGAATCTAGAAAAAATTAGAATCTCAAACAAAAAACTATATGCACCACTATTAATATCATGAAATTCTACCCTTTTTCAAAAAAATTGCACTAAAAAATATGTTTTTATGACCAAGATATCGCCATTTGAAAATCAGGTGCAAAAGTGAATCTGCCAATGGTGAGGGCTAAAAAATTCATCTCCACCAAATTTAGCAAAACTCCCACTAACTTTACAGGCATGCCAAAAACAGAGACTCGCCTGATGATTTGGAGGTTCACCAAGTATAGAAGGGGCCCAAATAAATTAAGTGGTCTGCTAAACTAAAAAACCCACCAAATATAAAGCCAAATTTAGCACTAAGACCAAATATCTAGCATAGTTGCCATGGACAGAAGTATAGGGGCATGTGTTTTTTTTTTAAATTAAAAAAATAAAAAACTATTGAAAAATTGGCATAGAGGTCGAGAAAGGACACATTAGTATAGGGTCTTATTTTTTTTAAATAAAAAAACATAAAAAATATATTAAAAAGTTAAAAAATATATATTTATACACAGGGGTGTGGGGGTTGAAGCCCACCCATAGCCCCATTAATGTGGTTCCGTGGCCCTGAAAAGGGGTCTATGGGCCCCTTATGGGACTACAGCCCCAAAGGGGGTGCGGGGCCTTAGGGTACCCACAGGTACCCTCGGGTACTCTATGGTACCCTGTTCTACAGGGGCCTATGCAGTATGGTACTACGCAAGTACCCAAAATGATTTTTTTCCTTGTAAACTCTTTTCTTTTTTTGTAAAAAAAATTCACAACAAAAAGAAATGACAATAAAAATGCCTGTGAGATTTTTGAAGACAAGAAAAAAATATTATTTTTAAATCACCTTGTACTGTGTGTTGGGGAGGTCATATAGCGTCCCTGGCAAAAAAAATTTGCCCCAAAAACACCCAACTTCAATTTTGGTGATTTGACAGCCATTCTTAATTGATTTGGGCCTTCTAAACGTGATGGTGAGGCCCATTTGGCGCCACACTGCTCTAGTGATAGGGCTGAGTGCTGGATTCACCAAAAAATGAAAAGGGACTTGGAAGCTCGCTATTATACCATGTTGGAGCAGCAATAAGCCAAGACCACTTGGAAAATCAAATAACTCTTTCACAAATGAATATGAGCAAAATAACAAAGCCAATAACTATCAATAAGCATATGAATGTGGAGCATAAACATATATTAAGCTCACTTAGTAAATTACATAGAAATGCCTTATTATATAGGCATGGATGAGGCAATCCACTTTTCATGCGGATTGACAAGTGCCCCATGATGTGGCACATGCATGAAGACATGTGTGCTATAGGTGTCAACCTTTGGATCACTTGGAATGTGCAAACCAACAACCTTGTGTGACAAGTGCTGGATGACTACAAAGTGCCTTTTGAGGTGAGATGGAAAGTCTTCCAACCTCAAAAGGTATGAACACAAGGTTTACTAGACAACCAGGTAACCTCTAACCTCTAAAAGGTTGCACATTCAGTTAGAGAAGATGTTGTCTAACCTCATCAACCTAAGTACACTTAAGCTATAGTGAATAGATAAATTATTCACTCTAACAATCATTACCTACAATAATAATTATCTTGTTGGGCATTCCATTTCCAATTGACATTTGGGCCCACATCGTTCTATTATCTAGCTTCAATTTAAGTCATGGGTATTGCCTTATTATTTGGTAGCATCTCCATACACTAAGCTATCATTACTCATCCTTTATGCTAGCGAATTAAAGGAGATCATGGGTAGTTATCTACCTGCAACTCTAACAAGGTAAAATATATTTTAGGCCATGAACATTATTATTTCCTACACCATGTTTTGACTAGAATTTCATACATGCCTATTCTAAATTGAGCCTATTTTTAGGCTAATAGTGGCTTGTCCAAATTTGGTGTTGGTATTTCATATAAAAGCCAGCATGAATTGGTGGTTCATGAGGGAGGGGTCAGTGGAGATAAAAAGAGATGAGTTTTATATGTTTGTTACATACATAGGGATTGTCTAGGTAGAAAGAGAAGAAAGATATGAATGATTGTAACCCCTTAGCTAGCTAAGTTCCTATATGTGTGAAGTTGAAACTTAAATTCTTAGACACAACTTTAAGTGCTATTATTGTATGTTGATTTTGGTTGTTAGAATAAAATATAAGTTTTTGAGTGTTGTCGTTCTTTATTGATTTTTTTATTAGAAGCTTATGGGATTGGTAGCCTTTACTTGGGCTCTCAATCCTTGAGTATCAAATGGTATCAGAGCTAGTAAGCTCATTGGGTTATTGAAGTAGGAATCAACCTTGGAAACCTCTAAGAATTTTATTGCAAGTGTGAGAAGCCTGCAACTACAGAGACTTGAAGGAGAAGACATGGCTTATAGAGGCAAACCAAGAGGTTATATAAATTTTAATGTAGCAAAAATGTTAAGAGTAATGATAGCTAGATTGGATGTAGAAGAGGAAACATAGAAAAGAGGTGTACATTTTGGAGATATGAGTGAAGACGAAGAAGAAAAAGTAGTAGGCCAAGGAGGAATGAGAGACTACATGAATGATTTGTTCTTGAGAGCTATGTTGCACATAGGAAACAAAGCATAAATGGATACTCCATGTTATAATGGGAGCTTGAATCGTGAGGATCTCATAGACTAGATTTCAGAAATGGAAAAGTATTTTGATTTTGAGTCAATAGAAGACCTGAAGAGGGTAAAATTTGTGAATACTAAGTTGAAGGGTCATCCCTTTGGTGAGACCATGTGATGGATAGATGAAGAAGAGGAAGAATAAAATCCAATCATGGAAATGGATGGTTATAAAATTGAAGGCAAAATTCTTATCGATAGACTACAAGTTTAATCTATTAAAGCACTTAAAAAATTTGAAATAGAAAGAGAGAGAGAGATGAAGGTCAAAGAGTACATGAAGGAATTCTTAAAGCTCAACATCTACGCTCATCATGTAGATGAAATTGAGGAACATGTTGCAAGGTACATCAATGGACATTGAATATCAATCCAAGATGAGATGAGTATGGTCCTAGTAAGGATAGTTAGGGAGGCCTATCAATATGCCTTTAAGGTAGAATAAAATTTGATGAGAAAGTAGCAAAATAACTCTAAAGGGAGAGGAAGAGGATGAGTTGAGAACATAAAAGAGCAATATAAAGAAGTTGACACTCCCCAAATTAGTAAGTCAAGACAAAACTTAAAGGGAGAGGAGCATATTTCAAGAGGAAGTGAATATTATGGAAGAGGAAGAGACAGAGGATTCACCTATTATAAATGTGGAGAGGCTACTCATAGAGCCTTTGAATGCCTACAACTATAGCAGGACAACACTAGAAGAGATGTGACTAGAAATCATATTACTCAAGTAGGCAAACAGAGCATTGCTTCACCTAAATATGTGAAGGAACTAGAACATAACAAGGCTCTTATGATTAAAAGAGTGATATTAAAACCCAAAAAGGAGGAGAGATAGCCCTTTTAAAGAAGGGGTCTTTTCAAAACCTTATGCAAATTTGAAGGAAAATGTTACAAATTCACTATTGATAGCGAAGCACAAACAATTTGGTATCCAAAGAGATGGTAGAAAAACTCAAGCTAAAGAGGATCAAGCATTCTAATCCATACAAAGTCTCATGGTTGTAGAAGGAACATTAACTCCTAGTAAGTGAATGATGTTTGGTCAATTAAATTAGATTGGTGCTTACAAAGATGAAATCCTATGCAATGTTATGGCTGTGGATGATTGCCATGTTTTGCTAGGAAGAGACTAACAGTTTGATCAAGAGGTTGTATATCATGGAAGAAAGAATACTTGTGCCATTGTGAAAGATGGGAGCAAGTTTAGTCTTGACTTTGTTAAAATAAAAAGATGAGGTAGGCAACAATTCCACAATATGTTTAAATTTTGGATAATAGTTTCTAGACAAAGTATCAAGAGATGGAACAATAATTAAGATAGATGAAGTCCACATAAGGTGGTGAATTTGTTGGAGACACATGGTAAACATGATTTCAAGGAAATGCAAAAAGGGTGTAAACTGAAGGAAATAGGTCATGGACATATGCAATAATTTGAGTTGGTCTTTGCTTGAGAAAGAAAGGAAAAGAAAATGTCAGAACTGTATAAGGTCTTGAAGAAGTTCCCAGTACAAGACCAAGAGATAGAGCTCCCTAAGGAAATAGATATCTCGTTGATTTTCAACAAGGTAGATTTGCATCCTTACCATAAGGGGTGATCAAACATAGTAGTGGATGAAGATTCAAGTTTACAAAAAGAATAGGATGATATAGAAATGGTGGTAGATTTCCAACGGGGTAAGAAGATAAATGGTGAATGTCTATTAGAGAGGGAGAATGAAGTAGACAAATAGACACTTTAGATCAAAAACAAGCATGGGATCTCAATTTTGAGGTTCACAAAATGTTCGTGAGCCTCAAGATTATGTGACATTTTCCACTTACCTAGTGTTTAATGTAGGAGCATCCAAGACTACGTGTAATCCTGCTCATCTAAAAATAATGGTCAATCAAATTTTAGTTTTTGTTCTAACTTTTTTTTGTGTTTGTGGGTTCTTTTTGTCTTTTTTGTGGGATTATTTTTCTATTGTGGGTGCCACATGCTAACTTGGAAACTAGGATTCTCTTGTAAGTTTAATCCTCATCATTGTTTTAGCTCTCTTGTGTCATAAAGAATCATCCTTTCTTTTCTATGGTTATCTTTTGTTGGGGCTATACTGTTAATGTGGGTTTTGTCTATAGAATGTGGGCCCAACCAACTAATTCACCTACATAATATTATTTGAAACCTTATGATTTTTTGCTAGGGTCCACACACTATTATCTTTTGGGATGGATAAGATTCCATATTGTTGAGTTGTCTCCTTAGGACACACATAACTTCTAATTTATGAGTGCTACATGGAGAATCTTTGACGCGGGCATTACATCCTTTAATGTTGAAGCTCCCAAGTATGGTCGTGGGCAATCATTACCTGTATTAAAAATTATCTTGCTAGGCATTTCACTTCTAGTTGATGCTAGGGCTTGCATGGATTTGTTGTGCAACTTTAATTTAGGTCATGGGTACTACCTTGTTGTCTAGTGGCAATTTGATATATTGGGTGGTGATTACTCATCCTTTATGTTGGTGGCTTAGAGATCATAGGTAGTTATTTTCTTGTGAATCTAATAGGCTTGCATCTATTTCAAGCCATGAACATTATTGATAACTATGCCATGTTATAATTGGCATTTCATATCTTCCTATTCTTTATTGAGCCTATTTTTAGGCTGGCACTGACCTATCTATATTTGGTACTTGTATTTCCTATAAAAACTAGCATTTGCTAGTGGTTCATGAGGGAGGGATCATTGGAGATTAAAAAAAGAGTTGATGTTTATTTGTTTGCTTCATGTGCAGGGATTATCCAGATAGAAAGAGAAGGAAATTTTGAATTCTCGTGACCCCTTATGCTAGTTGAGTTCCTATATGTGTGAAATTTTAATTTGAATTAGGAGACACAACTCTGAGTATTTTTATTGTATGCTAATTTTGGTTGTTAGAATAAAACATATACATTTTTGAGTGATGTCATTCTTTACTAATTTTATTGTTAGAAGCTAGGATTGGTGGCATTTACATGGGCTCCCAACCCTTGACTACATCATCATCATTTGATTCCAGAGAAGAACATAGTCAACTTTTCAAGAAAACATAAGATCTACAACCTAAATCTCAAAAAAAGGCTAACAAGAGCTAATCCCACAAGCTCTGGTACCATGTAAGATTTGGCTATGGAGATAGCCACCCAAGATCAAGGAGCTTCAATGAAACCACAAGAGAGACCCAAAATGAGAGAACAATTCCATTCTATCAAAGGATGCAAATACAAAAATGAGATTATTTATAAGATTTCATGATGTGGGTATATAGGATACACCACCAAGAGATGTGAATGTAAAACTAATGTGGGATAAAGGAGATGTACTCACATGTGTGTAGTACAACTCCACCAAACAATGAAAGTACAGGTTACATGTGCAAATGTAACCTACCTAAGAAACTTTATCCTATCCTGGGTGCAAATATGTAATAAAGTAATTAACTAAATGCAAGAAAATATATATGCACCAACAATATTTATCTCTCTTGGTAAAGAATAATGTACTTAAGTACCCTATGAGGATTGGCATTACCTAGAAGCTTAACCTAAATTATCCAGTTATAATAAGCATGACAAATCTACAAGAATAGCACCAAGTATTTCATTTCATTTCAAAAGTATCTATAATCCCCAAGTAGAGACATCTTTAACCAGTAACTAAAGGCACTTGGTGAGCACATGCATGCCTAAAGCATTGTTCATTACATGTTGAAAATAGAATAGTAATTGTGTACAAGTTTAATAAGGATATGATACTTAGTTTCTTATTGAGCAAAAAATAATGTATTGTGTACTTAATTGCCTTGTGAAAGTTAACTTTGTCTAGAAGTTCACCCTAATTTCTCCAACTATAATAAGCACAATAAATCTACATTTTTTGAATCATTTAATTATTAGAATAATACAAACATTACATTCATCAAAGGGAAAAATAAACATTATATTCCCATTCTAGTCCCAATTATGTACAATGTCTAATTAAGCGTTGAAGCCAAAAAAATAATAACCATGCTTATTTTACATTTTTTTTTTGACTTACTACAAGTTACTATTCTACTGCAAACATTATTTTCATCAAGGGAAAAACAACTACTATCATGCTCTCCTTCAATACCTTCTCCTTAAATACCTAGTGGTACGTAATGTTAATTAAGCTTTTAAGCCAAAAACCCACAACTATTTTGCACATTTTCTCTCTTGTTTCACCAAAACTATGGCACGAGTACATAAAAAACATAGTTGTATGTGTCTAAAGAATATTAGGAGGGAAAATGTGATTTTGAGCTAGTGAGGTGTGCGGATCAAATGCTAAACTATACATGCAAGGCTGCCTAAACTAAAATCTAGAAAATCTCCAATTGGGAATAGTTGACTAAACTTAACTAGCACATGAACCCGCAATGCTTGTGAAAACCATGTGAAACAGTTGTAATGGCTCCCACTAAATTTTTCTTTGTCTCCATTGTTTCAATCCAAACATCATTTCGTACACAAGACCATGATAGTTAACAGACCCTTCATGTATTCAAAACATTACCTAAGCTCACCAAAATTCAAGTGTTTCTTGACCCAACTCTGTTATAGCTAAAGTATTTCTTAACCTACCTAGGCATTTATCATAGTATGTGCCACTACTACCTCCTTAATCCACAGTACAACAAACCTATGTACAAAACATTCAACATTATATTAGAAAGAGTGCAATTAAATATGTGTAGTAATGAGCTTTGTTGATATACAAATAACACCGCCCATTTTCCACTCATTCTTCATAGATTTGGTTGAAACTAAGTTTGGGAAGGAGCAACAAAGAGATATAATCATTCAATATCATTGCAACTTGCTAGTGAGTATACCTCCTAATCATTTAGTACTATCAATTTCAAAAATGTGGGAGATGTGAGAAAAGGTTATGAGAGATGATTGGAAAAGGTTATGGGATGGTATGGGCAAAGGTTGTCAATTTAAAAAATAACACTCTTAATAGGGTTTTGCATAGTTTCTTTCAAAATACCACTATGAATTTCCTTGGTTGTTTTAGGACCTCAATTCCTACAACTTTATTTGTATCTTGCGGCTCACTAACATTTTCAAGAGGAATATTATTTTTGTATTTACCTACAAAGAATTATGTTGCTATAACCCTACACTTTGATTAGCAATTTTTGTATCATGTTAATTAAGTTCAAATCTTTCATGATGTCAAATAATCTTTTGGTTGAAGAAGACCTAGAAATTTGTTAACTATATGCATTTATATAATTTACTATGGATTTTCAGATAATTTTATGGGGCTTTTTAAAGAACATGGTCGTAGGTTTGTGAATGATCTCTCATATAAAAAAAATTATAGGTTAAATGATTGTTGACAAAAAACCCTTGTGAATGCCTATTTTCTTCCATTGTAGGGTTTCCTATAGTTTCTTTCAAAAGCTTAGTATTGTTAAATTCATTGGTTGTTTTAAGACCTCGATTCCCATAACCTTCATTGTGTCTTGTGGTTCACAGATAATTTTAGGAGGAATAGTTCTCTTAGTGTAAGAAGGTCACGGGCCTTGGATCTTGTACTTGATTTATTTCATGGTTCCTATGGATGTGATTGTAATATATAATATCAAGTGGGAGAATGTTAGGAAAGTGCGATATTTAATTGCAATACTAATGTGCTAATGTTACATCTCCAATAATCTTGGACTAACAACTTAGATGCTCGTGTTGTTGAGAGATATTATTATTTTATTATTATTAATTCTCCTAATCGACTGGGAATATTAGTTGTAGTGGCATTCATGAAGGAGGTGAAGCATAATGGTGGCGGTTACAAACTCATTCAAGGTCATTTATTGTATTTTTCCAATCCTAGGCATTCATAAGGAGTTATGGAGCATCTTGCATTTATCAAGTAGGTCCCATGTATGTTGGTGGAGGAAGATGGATGCCATTCTTGGGAGGTGTGCCCATGTGGGGTAGTTATGGGTCAAAGATGTTATCCATTGTCATGATTTACTATTCTTGGAAGATGCTCTTCATGTGGTGAGTGGCTTTTTGCATGAAATCGTGGTTTTGGTTTACATTATTTTGGGAAACCATTTGTGGTTTTCCTCTCCCATTGTTCTATAAATTGGAAGCATGAGATGGTAGTTTCATAGATTGTTTTATAGGTTCAAAGGTGCTACTAGAATGCTATTGGATTGAAGAAAGAAGCATGTTGTTTGTGTATTAGCGTTCATTAAATATTAGTACATATTCAAGCCTCTTTATGATAGTGGAGTTTTTCTCCAAAAGGGTTTCTCCATGTACATTTGGTGTTACATGATAAAATATTATGGTTTGTTGATTTTATGCTCTCCCCATTTCCATTTACATATTGGTTAATACATCAACACCAATAATTTCTATACACATAGTTTGATGTTATTGTTACAATAGTTCACTCAGTTTTCAGTAGCAGATAGGCAAACAATGAGTTTTTATATCCTAATATATTTGTCTGGTTATTCCTAATTTTTTTGCATAGTGATCAATCGATTTCAATCTTCCATCACAATATATATATACACTAGGTTTATAGCTAAGTAACTTTATTTTTTATATAATTTCCACACTTATTTCACTACATTACTCCCTGTGTTTTTTTATATTTCTAGACTAATTATTATTGTTTAATTAATTTTACCCTAGGGTTTTATGTAAATTCAATTTTATTCTTTCATTTT
Organism: Cunninghamia lanceolata; assembly: GCA_027924645.1. Taxonomy (NCBI): domain Eukaryota; kingdom Viridiplantae; phylum Streptophyta; class Pinopsida; order Cupressales; family Cupressaceae; genus Cunninghamia; species Cunninghamia lanceolata. Next base: position 1,158,069 of record BSBN01000940.1, read on the forward strand.
CAAACATCAAAATATGAGTGGGTTGTAATTGTATGAATTCAACATTTGTAAGAATTGTGAGACAAGTGTGGCTTATAAGATGCTACATGTTCTTAAACTTTGCAAATGAAATAAGGCTAAAGGGTGAAAACTTCAAAGTGATGTTTCAGACCCTACTAACAAATACGTATTGTACTTCTATACTAAGTGAGTCTCCTTGCATGATAGGTAAGATCTGTTGCAATAATAAAATATCTAATTATATAACAATTTCTAAATACCAACATAACATATTACATGTATTTTTAAGCTTGTGTAAATAGAACGAGCATTCACGAGGACACCTTGAGTTAAGGATAAATTTATAGTAATACATAGACTTAAACATGTCTTTATGTGTCACAATAGGGGCGCCTCGAGGCACTAATAACAAGTAACCTAGCTAAATGAGCACCTAAATACATATGTTTTAAGTTGTTTTCCAAATCCATAAACCAATTCCTTTTTCTATGAGCAATATGGAGCCACCCATTTCATAATTGTATTTAATCCATCATTAATGTCAATTTATATTGCATCAAAATGATATTTTATTTACAATGAGAGGTATTCTATAATGGGAATTGGGGGAGGTGAATGTTGTAATGGTGTCATTCTATGGGGTGGATAAACATTTTTGTGTTGTGAGGTTGATAAACATTTGTGTTCATTCTAGTAAATAAACATTTGTTTTGTGAGATGGATAAACATTTGTGTTCTTTGAGGTTGATAATCATTTTTATTTTGTGAGGTAGATAAACATTTGTGTTCAGAGGTGGATAACCATTTTTATTTTGTGAGGTGGAGAAACGGTTATCCACACGGAGGAGCCTTATTTAGATCTATGGAGCCACCCACTTCATAGTTGTATTTAAGCCATCATTAATGTCAATTTATTTTGCATCAAAATATTATTTTATTTACAATGGGAGGTATTCTATAGTGGGAGTTGGGGGAGGGTGAATGTTGCGATGGTGTCATTATATGAGGTGGATAAACATTTTTGTGTTGTGAGGTTGATAACCATTTGTGTTCTTTCTAGTAAATAAACATTTATTTTGTTAGGTGGATACATTTGTGTTCTTTAAGGTGGATAACCATTTTTATTTTGTGAGGTGGATAAACAATTATCCACATAGAGGACCCTTATTTAGATCTAATATTATTTGAAAGTGAATATTAGAAAAAAGTGTAAATAAAAAATGATAAGAATATTTAGTAATTAAGTAATTACGACAAAACACACAATCTAATTGATATTTATATTTAATATTTGTTGACCTTTGTGGATTTTTTATTTTTATGTCAATAATGATTACTAAATTAAAAACATCATTAAAATAGAAATATTTTTTTTTTAAATATGAAGCAAATTATATTATTAAAATAATTTAAACAAATATCTTGTAACATTACATTCTTTAACAAATATTTCTATTTGTAGATATAATATTTATATTTACATTCAATCAAAATAATGCATAGTAATCTAAGTTAGTGACACATCATTTTATCCCAAAACACATTAAATCCTCCTTCATTTTGTCTTATTTAAAATTAAATAACCATTCTATCATTTTTATTTCACTATAAATAACCATTTTGTCATTGAAGAACATGGGAACTCTCACATAATACAAATTAGAATATGTGACTATGCATATAAAGAATGAAATCAATTATAAGATGCAATAATATTATCTTTAAAGAAGATTTGAATTGCAAGAGAAGTGGGAATGCAAGTGATATATCCCACATAGAAATCTCAACAAGTGAAGTTGGTTGTATTATCACAAACATTTTCACCTCCTAATTGTTTAGACAAGCCAATATCTTATCTTTGATGTAGAGATCAATTCTATTTATTTTCTACATAATCTCATGAGAAACAATATCCAAGAAAAGTGAAATTAGATTAATAATGTTAAGCAAAAAATATATCACATAATTATTAGTTCCTGCATAGGAATACTGATGTAACCATTGGATGTAATTTTTTTCACTTATTTAGTCTGTAATTAACTTTCTTATCCAATAATTTAGAAAATCTCATTTATCTACTTTCCTATTGGTTCATGTTGTGAACAGTTAATGCATAAAGAAAATTATCATTTAAATTTTATTAGATTTTCAATGCATTAAATTCTTGTAATAAATTTTTAACTATATTAATAATGTAAGTTTTTTTAAATAAGGAGGTAAACATTTATTAATCAAGAAAACCAAAGTACAAACCAAGAATTACAAAGGCCTAGCAGAGAGCCAAAACAAATCCACCAAGCAAAAACCAACCTCACCAAAGCAAGAGAACACCCAACCATAAGAGAATCCCACCCAAGGCCTTTGATTAACCAACCATATCTTCCAGGACCAACTTCTCTAAATTTTTGGAATGTTTCGGGGTCAAATGTTCCCAGTCACCAACATTCCACTCCCCCATTTGCTTAGAAGCCCATTTAACCAAGCAGACAGCCACTCTATTCCACTCCCTGGGGATGTGAAAAAAAAGAAAAATACTCTAGTGAACAACTTAGATGAAGAATATGTCTGGCCACCGAAGCCAACTACCAATTCATTCCATCCAATTTTTACTCATTCAACATATTAATGACGATCTAAGAATCTGATTCACAGATGACCTTTCACTAGTCAAGGGCACAACCTCTTTCCAAAGCACAGAGAACAATAAGGGCTTCCATAAAGTTGTTAGTATGCTGCCCCTTGTAAGTAGAAAAGAAGAACATAACATCACCATACCTATCTCTATTGACTTCTTCAATCCTAGCATGCCCAAGATTCCCCCTGGAGGAGCCATCAATATTAATCTTGAGAAAACCTTGAGGTGGGAGAGACTAACAACCTTCTCTCAGGATCTTCCTTTTGGTGAGCTGAATCTTCCCTGTCAAGGAAGTTCTCATGCCACTACCAAGTCCAGATTCTGAAGCACCGTTAAATCACCAAGCTCCACCTGAATAGAAAGATCACATTTTGCAAATAAGGTCTCCTGAAGCATACTAGTGATTCTTTGCCATAATTGTTGAACCACCATTTTCTTACCCTGGGAAATCCTGTGATTCCTTTCCAACCAGATCTGCCAAAGGATGAAAGAGGGACCAATACCCCAAGCTACCTGAAGAAATGATGCCTTAGTTGGGGGGCTCCCCAAACATCTCCAAAACTCAACCAGAGAAAGAGCATGAAAATATATGTCTGATTCCAAGCCCCCACCATAAGTGCCAAATCTCTCTAGAAAAAGGAACATTGAAATAGCAAATGAGGGGAACATTCCTCACCATTGTTGCAGAGGATGCAGATAGACAAACTCTAAAATCCTCTCTTCCATAGGTTTTCCCAAGTGAGGCACATATTTTGGGCAACTAGCCACAGGAAAAATTGCATTTAGTCCAAGAGAACTTATTCCACACATTTTTACACTAAGGAACACCAATCCCCCCATATTTGTGATGATCCAACTCCTAATATCCTGAGACAACCAAATAAAGGCCCTTCGGATCAGGGCTCCAAGCAAGAACATCACTCCCCATCAAAGAATTGCACACCCTACCTGCAAGAATCCATACTAACTCTTTAAGATCCTCAACTAAGCCCCCCAATGGCCACTCATGAGGGTCTTTCCATCTAAACACATCCACTTGGCTCAAGTGTTGGATTGCTTTGAAGCCTCAATCTTGCTCCACCCGGCTTCATTAAAGCTATTGCAGAGGACTATAATGTGGATACATAGACATGATACAAGGGTAATCATTCTAAGAATCATACCAGAACAAAGTCTTATAGCCCCTATTACAAATCCAAAAAAGCCCCTGCTTAACTAATTTTGCCCCCCTTTTAAGAGTGTCCCAGATAAAAGAACCCTTACCTAAGAGGGAGATCCGAGGAATGTCTTTGTTCTTCACCCACCTTAGGTACTTGGAAGGAACAATCTTAGCCCAATCTTGATCCTGATTAATGCACCATTGTCAATTAAGCTTAGCAGCCAAGGCTTGACCACTAAGACTTACCTGTCGAATACCAAGACCACCCTCCTATTTCAACCTACATATGGATTCCCACTTAACCAAAATCCACTTCGACGAGTGTAAATTACTAGCACATAAAATTGTTTAGAAAGAGCATCAAATTCCTTCGTGAAGCTTGAGGGGGCAACTTGCACAAAGCACCTGTACATGGGGAGAGCTTGTACCACATACTTCAATAAGGTTACTCTCCCAGTAGTCGAAAGCCACCTACAAGTCCAACGACTAACCCACATGCAAAACTTATCCAAAACATCGTGCTAAAACCCCTTGGGCAAATATCCCATAGCAAGGGGAATGCCAAGGTAAACAAAAGGAAGGGATCCAATCTAGAATCTGAGAATCCAAGCGATACTAAGTTGAATAAGCTAAGGAGTATTAAAGAAGAAGATGGAGGACTTGTCTTCATTAATCCTTTGCCACGAGGCAACAAAGTAAATATCTAAGGTCCATCTAACATTAACTGCCTCATTGACTCTAGCTAATCCCATCAAAGCAGTATCATCCACAAACTATAAATGAGAGTGAGGAGGCAAACCATTGCTCCAACTCCACCCTTGGATCAAACCCTACCTCACATGGGATTTAATAACTCTCCCCAATCCTTCAACCATTAAAATAAACAAGTAGGGTGACAGGTGGTCACCTTGTTGAAGGCCCCTAGAATTGCCAAACAACTCTGAAGTTTCACTATGGATAAGCACAAAGAAAGAAGTAGAAGTAACACAACTCATGACCCACTTCACCCACTCACACCCAAACCCAAAGGCTAAAAGGACTTTTTCCACGAATGCCCATTTGACACGGTCATAAGCTTTATCCATGTCTAGTTTAATGAACATTGCCTTCTCTTTTGAAGTTGTCATAGAGTGAATAGCCTCGGTCATAACAACCACCCCATCCAAAATTTGCCTATCTGCAACAAAACCACCCTCCTCCTTTGAAATTCACCTGTCAAGCCATGACTTAAGGCTCTCCGCAATCAACTTAGTAATGATTTTATAAAATACATTGCAAAGAGCAATAGGCCTAAAAAGATACAGTGAATTTGCCCCTTCTCTTTTGGGGATAAGAGTAAGGAACGCATCATTCATAGCTCTTGACATTTGTTTGTTTCTTTGTGACTCCTGCACAGCCTCTGGTAAGTCAATTTTGATAATCTCCTGAATTCTTGATAAAATTCTATTGGGAATCCATCAAGACCAGGAGATTTCCCTTTCTTCATCTGAAACACAATCTCCTCCAATTAAGCTAGAGAAATGGGTCTAATAAGAAACTCATTCATCTCATTAGAGACCAAAGAGGGATCATACAATCTAGAATAATCTTTTCTTCATCCAACGCAAGGGGAGAGTCCTCCATGAACAAGGTAGAATAGAACCAAGAAGCCTCCCTTGAAATCTCACAGTAAGAAGATAATTGAATCCCCTCGAAAGTCATAAGAGAAGTGATCATGTTCCCCTACCTTCTATCTTTGATAAAGTTGTGGAAAAAAGTAGCGTTTCTATCTCCTTCCTGAAGCCATTTGATACGCGACTTTTGCTTCCAGAAGATTTCCTCTCACAATTCCCATTCCTCTAGCTCCTTCACAACTTCAAATTTATCCCTAAGATTCACCTCAGTGTGACCATGATCTCTAATATGGTAGGTAATGGCATCTAAATGGGATTGGGCAGCCATTTTAGCCAAAAATAAATTATCGAAACACTACCTATTCCACTTCTTAAGCTTGAACTTCACAGACTATAATCTCTTGACAAATGAGTACATTGTCGTACCACAAGTAGGCTCCCCTTTACATTGCCACTCTGTCATAAGCTCAAACAGAGATGGATCCTAAAGCCACATAAGATGAAACCTAAAAGAAGGATTCTTTATGACTCCAAAAAAGGTAGTTGATAATTTGATCGTCCAATGGTCTGACCCCCTCCAATCCAAGATCTCTGAGCTGGTAGCCCAACTGTCGCTGACCCAATAGCTAGAGACCAAAAACCTATCCAACCTCTCAGAGATAGAATCCTCCCCATATCTCCTATTACTCTAGGTATACACACCATTGCTAGGCTTTATGTCCACCAAATTTATGTGGATGATATTATCTTTGAGAAGCATGGAAGAAGGCTCTAGCTTGTCCACACCTCCCCTCTTCTCCTCTAGGATTGAAACAACATTAAAGTCCCTATCCAGGATCCAAGGATACAATGGGGCTAAGGACCGAACATACTGAACACGAGACCAAAGCAGGGTTTTACCTGAAAGATCAATCGGGGAATAAACATTAGTGAAAAGAATAACTTCTCTTGATTCCAAACTCAAAGCAACCACTGAGATAGATGATCTACTAGAGATCCACCAAAATGGAGAAACTTTGCATAGGTCCTATAAGCAAGCTACACCACCTGAACTGCCTAGATCCCCAATACACTGGCAATGGCCTCTCACCCAAAGTCTAAAGGCAATGTTGTGTATACCTTCCACTAATAATTTAGACTCTTGAATGAAAACTATATCAGATGAATGAACTTGAATCAGATCATGAATGGCCTTTTGTTTAGGGATGTTATTCAAACCCCTTAATACCAAGAAAGAACAATCATCTTTGGGAAGGAGAGAAATGGAAATCAATGGTTTTAACTGATCCTGATTCCACCAACATCTCACCTATTAATTTCACTTTCTCTTGATCTTTCTTATGCCCCACCTTGGAGGGCTTCTTCAGAGCACCCTTTTTGAGGGTCTTTTGTTGAATCCCTAAAGAAGGTTGATTTTTGCTATCATTCTTGCAAGGGGAACCTGCTTCTTGAGAGGAAGGACTGGAGGAGCCAAACCCATGTCATCCATTGCCCCCATGCTACCTATTGCTTCCAAACCACTAGAGGCCACTGGAACCAAATTTGTTTCCATCTGAGCCTCGAAAGGCTCATCCTATTAGTTATCAACCACCCCTATTCTTTCCTGGTCAGCACCCACATGTTATAATTCAAAATGAAACCCTTCTTGTAGCATCACCTACTAATCTTCCAAAGCATCGAAATGGTTGAAAAATCCATCAACTTGTCTATCCTTGAGAGTCTTCTTCAACCCTCTTCCCTTAGTGCAGGCTTTTACTAAGATATAGCCATCTTTATCAGTTGCCTCCTCTAAAATTAGAGTTTTCCCCTTATCCAACTTTGGAGTTGGTCGAGGAGGCTTATTAGCCTGAGTCCCTGTAGGATTAATCCTAGGACACTTTCTCTGCAAATGCCCATACTTATGTCATACTCGACACTAAAATGGAAGAACTTCCTAATCAAGTTGTTGAGTCCATGACAAAGATACTAGCCAAATCTCTATATAATCCAGTAAAGTGCTATTTAAATAAATTTCAATACAGATACGAGCATAAGAAATTACCTTTTTATCCAACATCTATTGCGAAAGGCCCAATGGCTTCCCTAACAGCAATGCCACCATATGCAGAATATCATTTCTTTAGAATTCTAGTGGAAACTAGGGGAGCCATACCTAGGTAGGAATTCTAGACGAAAGCTCCTCAGCTGGATTAAAGCCTACATGTCAAGGCTTGATAAACATGCCAACTTGGTTGTAAAAATATGGCCTCCTTGAAGGCCTTATTACGATCCACTAGATTAGAAAATACCACCAAAAAGTAATTATTAGCCACCAACATCACCTCCATATCCCCCTCATGGTTCTAAGTATGCCTTGCCCAACATTCAAGAAAGAGCAGAGACACAAATCCCCATAAATTTGTAGATTAAAGCATAATTGACCAAGTAAGATACATCTTCCTCCACAGAGTCCAGTTGGATCACTAGAATCAATCTCTCTTGGCTCCTCTCAATGCACCCATTCACTTTTGAAATTTAAGGGCCTCCAAATGGAGCAACACGCTTCCTAACCAAACTTTGACTACGATTTGAAGAAGAGGGGTTATCTCTATTGAGAGCCTCCCGAAAAGAAATCTTATAGCCATACACTGGCCCTATAGCATTCCCCATGGCTAGAAGAGGCAACAAAGGCCAAACCCTACACCAGAAAAAGGAGAACACAACAAGCAAAACACAAAACTCACTACTCGAGAGCTTGCGAAAATAAAACAACCGACACCAAACCCCTGAAAAGAAACTCCAAGCACCCATGATCAACAGAAAAAAAAAAGCCCCAAATAAAAAATACCCTCGCAAAAATCCCAAAACCCCCATGCATAAACCAGGAATTGACCACACTACAACAAAAACACACAAAAAAGGAGAATCAATGACCAAACAGGTGCTAGTGTCGAGCCCTAGGCAGTCAAACCCTACTGACTCCCGAGCATGCCATCCTAGGTTTGTTTGTTAATGTAAGTCTTATTCAAACATTAATGCAAGGATCAGATTTCAACTATATTAATATTTTTTCGTTGCTTGAATAACATTAAACACTATTATATGTTGGTGTAATTAAATATTTAATTACACTTTAATAAGTTTACTTTGGGCTTATTTTTAGTCTTAGGTTAATATTAAGTTATATTAGGGTTTTTCTTTAACTTGCAAATATAAAATCAAGTTCTCACATGTAAGTCTCAATACATTTCATTAATTCATCCTTATTGTGCAAATTATTCCTCTTTGTTTTTTTCTCTTGTGGAAGGTAAATCTTAGGTTTTGCAGGCGATCCTGGTGTTTCAAGTTTATCATAAACTTCAACATGGTATCAGGGCAGATCTACAAGCCCCTTCTCAGATTTGGAGAAAATTTTTAGCAAGAGCCATTTGCTAGGTGTATTTCTGTGTAAAACTGAGTATTCCATTAGATTCAGAGCAATTGAAAAGGTAGTTTTGTCTTTTGTTTGGCTGAATTTGGTCTTGGGAGGCCAGATTTGTGAGGGTTTCAGTGGGTGCTTTTTTTTTTTTTTGGGATCCAGAGGAAAGCTATTTTTAGAGTGTTTTAGGCCCAAACGGACCTCACCATCGCGCTCAAAAGGCCCAAAAACCCTAGAATCACTTGTTATTTCACAAAAATCAGAGATTGAAAAAAATCTCTGTGATTTTTTGAGGGTGCATCATTTTATCCAGCGGTCCAAAGGGTGCTTCCGCGTCCTTTTATTCAGCAGTCCGCGCAGGGTGCATCAATTTATCTGGTGGTCCGAAGGGTGCTTCCGCAAGGTGCATCATTTTATCTAGTGGTCTGAAGGGTGCTTCCATAGGGTGCATCGTTTTATCCATCAATCCTCCATTCTGCCCTCTTCTACATGCCCTAATGGAGCAATTTCATGAAAAATGTCGTAACTTTCACATTCGGAGTCAGTTTTTCGCAAACAAAATATTACCGGAAAGCTAGTTCTGTACACTTTCTGGTGGTATGATTAGTTTTTTCTGATTTTGTTTTTTGGCACCTATTTTTTCTGTTTGAAGTCAAGGCATCTTTTTTGGCTTTCAAGCTCCATTCTTGCGCCTAGAATCTCCATTTTTTGAAAATGAATAGGCATTGGAAAGGTTTTAGTGAGCTCTACCCAACCACCTATATAATTTTTTCAGATTCAGCCCTGGGTATATTTTAATCAGTTTGTCGATATTATGGCTTATGTTGAATATCCTAGACATGCTACCTCCTGGAATGGTTCTGTTTGCTTTGATAGGCTTATGTTATCAGCATAAATCTATTTGCATGTTTTGATCTCTAATCATCTACAAAGATGGGATTCTACCATCAACATAAATCTAATTGCAGATATTGTGGAAGTAATCAACATGAGAAAGAGATGTGTCCTCATTTCTCACATCATCTTTTAGAAATGCTTGCTTCAATCGCTTCTCCTCCTGATGAGATCATTGCTCCACCATCACCTACTGCTACTTCAGAGTTCTGTGTTGCATCATCATTGGCTTCTAGTAATTATGTGCAATGGGTCAATATCAGTCTTTTAGATCCACCTCATTGGGATTCCTATCTTGTAGACATATCATCTCTGTTTGTGAAGTCTCACATTGCTGATTTGGAGGACACATTTGAGGGTTTATCTCTCTTGTTTGATGATATCTCAGGTGGCTTTGCATCACCACCTTCATCTTCTGTGTTTCCAAATGCAGTTCATATCATATCCTCTCCTGGTTCTTCTTCTCTAATTCTGCAGATAGTTTCTATTTTGGAGAAGACATATTTTCACAGTATGAGGTCACTTGAGTTGCATTCAGAGGCACACATTTTGATATGGATTCCCTATTCATCTAAGATGTGGGAATGGCTTCTACATTCACCAGTGGATCTATTTCTTCCGAAAGGGAGAAATGTTGTTTGTACGCAGTGGATTGGATTTTATCTTCAAGATCTCTTCATTGGTTTTGGAGCTTCTTCTTAGAGGGGATTCATATTCTCTTTTCGCTCTCTCTTATGAGGGGGCAGTCATGATTGTACTTTTGTGATGGATTTAGTTCTTGGGGGTCTTAGTGTTAGTCCTTCTTCCATCACATGTTCATGTTCTTGTTATATTTTCTCTCTTTTGGAGAGGAGTTTTCTCTCACTGGGTTTTTCTCCTTTCTCTACACTTTATGAGAGATTCTTGTTGTTCATGGGTACCTAACATGGCCTTGTAGCCGGGACCCATTCATGAATTAGTTGCATGGTGATAGTTTGTCATTGATGTCAAAAGGTATTGAGAGAGTTGTGTAGGTGTGCATCTTCACAATATATCATCTTCACAAGAATGCATCTTCACTTTTGACATAGGTTGTTTTGGATCATGTTTTTCATAGTTGAACATCAATTAGGAGTTGTATAAGTGTGTTGATATTGTTCATAAAAAAGTTCACATGATTCATATGTCTGATGTATGTTCTTGATCAAGTGATAATGCTGCAGGATTGTTGTTACAAATCAAAAGATCTTCTTTGGGATGTCATTGTTCTTACAGTTGACAGTTGTTGCTTATCTTTGTAATATATTCTTGTATCATGGCAGTTGTGACACATACAGTGGCATGGTCTTCATTTGATCTTGGTTCTAGTTGTGGCAGTTGTGATGTTGGATATCATGGTCTCTTGTAAAGTTTTCATATGATGTTCATCTCTGTTTCTTGACTGTTTCAGTTGACAAAACTCTTCTTACAGTGGCATATGACAATTACTGGCATGTGACACATTTAGTGACAGTTAGCTCTTCATTGTATCACATTTGAGGTGATTTGGTTTCCTAGCTTGTTCAAGATCTTGGTGATGGTTTAGCATTCAAGAGCCTTTTGATGAGGTCTGATACTCTAGTTGCCATATGTAATGTCTTTGAACCAAAATGTCCTATTAGGGTTTTATCAAGGGTCATGAGTTGGATAAAGTATATTCTATAGCCAAACTCTAAAGTCTTCTATGCCCATAATCTATATCATACACTTTATGTCATAAATTGTTGTTGACTTATAATAGCAGGTAGATTCACTTACTGATACCTGCTAAAGGGGTTTTTGAGCATCTATTGACCGGCTCTTTTCTTTAACTCACCTTATGCAACGGTCATCATATAAGCGGTCTCCATATAATGTTTGTGAGTGCCAATGTGTAAAGTCTTGGTTTTAAAACTTTATCGGCCTCCTTGGTTTTAAATTCCATGCTCATATTGTTATCGGCTTTGAAGATTTCCATTAAGCTTTTTATGGCTTTTTCTAAATATTTAACCTCATCTTTATCGGCCCCTATGTCATATTTTTATGACATCAAAATAAAAGTTTTTTTTTTGGAAATTTGTTAAATTTCTATTTTATTTAAAAGGCATGAATTCATTATAGAATGTATATGAGTTTTTCAAGGAGCCTTTATAGGAGTTGGTTGGTATTTTTAAAAGCAATATTTTTTGGAAAACTATTTCTAAATTCTATCCCATGCCATTGAAGAATTTAGTGAAGATTTTCTGTGAGAAGATTGATTTATTTTTTTGTAGGATCATTTTGCACAGAAGATGAACAAATTTTTGTAAAGAGATTGTGAAGAAGATGAAAGGTTTGACGAAGATATTATTGAATATTAATTTTTTATTCGAGAAGACAAAGAGAATTCAAGATGAAATAAAAGAATTTGAAGAATATTTGTTGTTTTTGTTTTGCAATCACGGAATGTGTTTTTGTAGAGAAGATCAAGAATTTTGGAATGTGTTTTTGTAGAGAAGATCAAGAGTTTGGAAATGTGTTTTTGCAGAGAAGATCAAGAGTTTTGAAAAGATGATGTTTGAAATGAAGGATTTGAAAAGTTTTTTTTTTACAGATCCCAAGACTTTGAAGAGACAAGGATATTATCTTATTTACAGAGTCAATGCAATATAAAAGGTTTTTTTATTGAGAACAAAATGGAAATTTGATATTATTGTTTGTGTAAAGTCTTGAAAAAGAATTTGCAGGTGTTTTGAAAAGAGTCAGAGGAATATGAAGAGTTTTTTGGAACTATTTTTTTGTGGAGATATAATTTTTTTATGCAGGGATAATTAAAAGACATAAGTGCTCAGATTGAAAAGGTTAAATATGAGAAGGTGAATGGTCATATGTAATTCAATGGTTTTTCAGGTACATTGATGTAACTTCATAAATAGACAGAGATGAAACATATAGAAGATGAAGAACATAAAGGTTGTATATATAGTGTGAGATGAAACATTTTGTAGAGGTTTTATTTTAAAAGAAAAGATGAGAGGATTTATGTGTATATGCAAAGATGATTTAAATTGTGTTGAAGATTTGTGTTAATATTTGCAAACACATGTTTGTACAAAGAAGCCAAATAAACTTGCAGAGACATCATTGAATTTGTGCAGAGATTTTTGTGTAAGAATAAAGAGCAGAAAGGATGACCTCCTTGTGCAACAAACTTAAGAAGACAATATGCAGTTGATTGAGGTGAATTGATAATGAGATTGATATTCAGATTGTAATTGAATAGAAATTTGCAAAAGAGAAGACACGTTATATAATGGTGCAAATCAGATTGAGTGGCAATCACTTCTTGCACACTTTGCAGTTTGTTCTGTATTAGGGGTTGGTGCTCCTTGAAGTTGGTGCTTCTAAATGAATTAGGGGTTGGTGCTCCTTCAAGTTGGTGCTTCTAAACATTGTAATCAGTGAGATTTTTGATAAAGCCAGTGAGGCAGTTTTGGAGTGGTTTTTCTACCCCTAGAGGGTTTTCCACTCGTGTAGATCTTGTGTCATAATGTATATTGATCTTCTCTATGTGTGTATGATTTACTTATCAGGTTTTGTTCTCTTTCTTCATTTTCAGTCATGTGCATATGTGTTTGACAAATCAATGATATCTTTCTCTCCTTGTGTGTTTTGAAAGTTAAAGTTTGCAAAAAGGTTTGAAAATTCATACAACATTGATTCACCCCCCCTCTTAGTGTTGTCCTTACTCCTACATTTTTCATTTCTCCCTAAGTTGTACTTATGGGGGGGTGTTGGTGTAATTAAATATTTAATTACACTTCAATAAATTTACTTAGGGCTTATTTTTAGTCTTAGGTTAATATTAAGTCATATTAGGGTTTTTCTCTAACTTGCAAATAGAAAAGCAAGTTCTCACATGTAATTCTCAATCCATTTCATTAATTCATCCTTATTGTGCAAATTATTCCTCTTTGCTTTTTTTCTCTTATGGAAGGTAAATCTTAGGTTTTGCAAGTGATCCTGATGTTTCAAGTTTATCATAAACTTCAACATTATATTTATCATAATAGTCCTTCTATATCGTGAGGTGGTAGAGTAAATTAATGAAAATTAATTGTACCTTCAACATATTTTTTGACAAAAATTTAAATCAATACCGTGGGTATTTTATTGACTAATGTGCCAAGGGTCTAGTTTGGTTAGTGCATGTATATCACAAATTACACTTTCAATTCAGAGCTTAGCAATTCCTATACCTAATTTAATTAATGAGAGATTACAAATTAAATAGAGTAGGAGTTCAAAAATTACATAAATTGCAAGTCAACTGGTGGATTTCATGCTTATTACACCAATTTGAGACCTTTTTATTACAATTCTAGTGGCATCCCCTATCTAGACACATGCCCCACTGATAAGAATGCAACCATGGTACTTTTTATTATTATTTTTTTGAAAATGCTTTTATATGATGAATCATTTAGAAAAAGTTATGAACCTATCTTAGATATTTAAATATTGTTCTACCAAATTTGTTGATGTTTATCACAAAGGCTTATCTCATATCTCTATAAGGAGAGACAACTTTCAATGTTGGGTCCGATTGGAAGCCATATGATTTGGCACCTATTGCTGCTGGTAGGAATCTAGTGGACTCAGTGCCTTTTGAATCTAGTCAAAAGTTTGACAAACTAGCTCTTATAGGTGCACATTGATGAGATGTTTTTGTCCATAAGATAGACCCATATTTTTGTGCATCTTTAGTGGCATTTGGAGTGCATTGTGCATCATGAGAGTTATTTAAGATCTCCACTTGTGGTTTCTATAGTAGTCTGAAACATGAGAGTTTCAAAATGGTTGATTTTTGCAGCATGTTTAAAGGCATCTTACAATCAAACCCTTTGGTGGAAGTAGGAGAAGGTATTTGGTGTTTGTTGATTTGGCCCAATGCATATATATCTAATGCTCTAGATATGAGATTTTGGGATACTAGAATACTTTTATCGTATCTAATTCTATACAATTTTGGATTGCTAAGTTTGCATTTTAATGCAATAAGGATAGGGGTTTATTGATTATCTACATTGTTGACCTACCTTCTTTTTTGTGCAGGGGTCATTGAGATCAATTTATGAAAAAATGAATTACCAAAGGTCTTAAAGAACTCATCTTTTCAATTTTTTTTTGTTTCTTAAGCATTGGAGGTCACAAGGGGAACCTCCTCCCCATCAACATATCTAGTTAATCAACTTAGAAGCCACATAGAAACCACATGTTACTTGGGGGATTCAAACTTGGATCTCCATCGTGAGAACGTTTGGCCTTTGCCATTCAAGCACAACCCCATTCACAACTCATCTTTTCAATTTTGGATCAACATTGGTGGTCTATATTTTAATTTTGGATCAATGTTGGTGGTCTATTTTTTCTTATTGTTTTAATTTCATGTAATTGAACATGAAAGGATTTTCCTAAATAATTTTGATAAGATTTTCATCACTAGTATGTCATATGGCATAATAATGAAAAATAATATGTAACTCCAAATCTTCTCTTTCATTAAATAAAACAAATGGAAGGTTTCTATACCAGTCAAATTTCACATGTTTTTATTACATCATTTTACTTCCTTTAAATCTCTACGTGGAAGATAATTCCATCTAGAATATTTTGAATATGGTGTTGAACTATAATTTTTTGGTGCACTTGTCAATTGGGTTATAGTTCACTTGTAAAGTTGTTTATGCTGTTATCATCGAAAATATTTTGAAGATCTGGTAAAAAGAAAAAATACATAAGACACACTTGTCAATTGATGTACTGTTAAAGTTATGTTATTCAGAATTTCAATGGTCCAATTTAATAGAATGCAGATATCTTTTAGAGGTGGTGCTACCACTAAGTAAATTTCTTATAAGACAATTACTCTAGGTAAGCATCCTTTTAGTGACACCTTGCGCTTTGTACAACAATCCAAAAAACTCCACCTCATTTGAATTTTTGAAATGAAGGAGAAAGACATGATGTAGAAGCTAGTAAGCAAATCAACCAAATATTATATACAAGAGGATTTTTTCTAGGTCTAATCTTATCCAAGCGTTATAAAACCATTGTATAGTAAAATTAATCTGGGGGTGCTACATGGAGAGAAACAATGTGCACTATCATTAAATAACTACATAAATTCATGCTACACAAAAAGTTTGATATTTTATGTGCAAGTTCCAACTTTTGTGGGCTTCATGTCTCAAAAACATGTCATGAACTTAAACTACTCTAAGACCTCCAAGAAACTCCTAAAGTTATGCAGAAACCTCACCATTGATTAAAATCTAAAAAATTGTGTGCACAATATTCTTTTCTTTTTCATTTATTGACTTCAAAAAAATTTCTAAAGTTATTTAAACTTCACAAAAAGCTCCTTGCCCATTAAAATCTAAAAATTTGTGTGCACAATTTTCTTTTCTATAGGTTGATTTCATTTATTTTTATATTTAAAGATGCCCTTGGCTTTGAATTACTCAACCAATGATTTTGTTCTCACTAATTTTGCATTTTATCCTAAACTTCAATTTTATATGTTAATTTTAATATGAATTATTTGTTTTAATTAATAACTTACAAGTACCAATTTATATGTATTTTTAATAATTTAATTTTGGTGTTAAGTGACTTTTTTGAATATTGGGATATTGGTAGATAGTAGTATATTCACAAGGATTACTGTAGAAAGACAAGTTTTCACATAATCAAGGAACCTAATTTGACACATTCTTTTCTCCAACAAAACAATAATAAATTTAACCAAGTGTTACCTTGGTTACATGACATTTAAATTGTGTATGTGATTTATATTATACAAGAACTAGTCAAAGTCATGCTTATTTGACATTCACTAAAGTTATACAAACTTCCAAACATGAAAATGTGTAGATTTAATCCACAAAGCTTGGAGTGCATTTGATAGAGCTTAGATTGCATGTATATTGTCCTATACGATATTTTTGAATCATATCTAATAATTCCACTTAATTTATTGATTTTTTGGAAAAAAAAAGAATTAACTAAATATAGTTATGCACAATTAATACAACCCAATTATTGCTATCATCACCTCAAATGTAATTTCAACTACCAACTCACCAACAAGTAATTATATGTCTACAAAAATGATTCACACACGTGGCGATGTTATATTTACTATCTAATCTTGCTTTGTCACTTTTGTTTTAAAATAACTAGCAATAATTGAAGTTGTATATGATTAATAACTCACACTTATTGACAATATCATTTCATTACTTTAGTGCAAAAAATGACTACTAATAATTTAAGTCATCAACAATTAATGACTCAAAATTACTACAATAGTGCACCTATTATGCAATCCAATAGCTACTAACCTTCACTCCAAATATAATTTCAACTACCAAATCACCAGTATGAACCAAATACAATGTCATCATTACACATTGTCAATCCAAAAATCATGGTACCGTACCTGTAATTTGGGGCTATTTAAATTCTCAACTAGACATATTCCAACAACTTTGTTGTCTTGTTTGAAAAAAAACATTTCACAATCTTTATCTCCACTAAATGTACAAACTAATTAGTGACAAGAACCAGACACAATGCATCTCTTGCTTAATTTTGATCTTTGCTAGATTGAAATTGTATTACATATATTATTTTGTATCCATTGGGTCACATTTCAATACAATATATAATATACATGATTTCAATTGAGGGTTTTTAATTGTCCAAGACTAAATAGGAATAAGGGGAAGTAACTTAGTATATTCTAAAAAGGGAAATATTTACTTTCTATGCTCTCACATGTATTGCACTTGGTTAATTAAGCAACTAGTTGAATATTTTAATTATAAAATTGAAATGGATTGGGAATTACTATGCATAAATTATCAAGGTTATAATTTCAAGGTGCCATTGAGTGTGATCATATTAAGGATCTAAGCCCACCCCATGTTCTCTATGAGCTTCATCTTAATGTTTAACCTAACATTAAGTCAAAAGATAAGCTTAAATTATAAATCACGAGGGCTTTGAAAATTGAGACATGTCACATGCTTAAAATGTATAAATATTGGATGTTGGATTAGGTAAGTTATCACATCCAATTTTAGACTTGTGATGTGTTCCAACAAATAAGATAAAATATATAAACATTGAATGTTAAATGTAGCAATTTATACCACATTTCATTATATAGGAAGTCAAATACAAGTCCTAAATAATTTTGATGAAAGAGACATCGACCCATATTTCATGGGTAATTAGTTCACAAGAACCTAGCCCTCAAAAGCATGAATGACCCACTTAACACTCATGGCATCTAGGTGATGCTCATATGAATGAAGTATTTGGACCTTTAAGGAGGACATCCATTCTAGTACCACTCCCACTCAAGTGCACTTAACCATGGAGTTTCTTCCAAAATCAAATCCACTCATCTTGCTACCATTCATTATAGAGCTCCCTGAAGTCCCAATGCTCCACCCTTATGAGCATCACTTAGATGCAATGGGTGCTAAGTGGACCATTCATGCTCATGAGATATGGGTTCTTGTGAATCACTACTCATGAAATATGGGTTGATAAAAATTGACTCAAAACTGACAAACATCATATAATTTGGTTCATTGTGAAAATGCCACGTAAATGTAAAAGGAAGAGACACCTCTCTAGCTTATAAGTCGAACGTCAAGGAGTATATAGACCCCCAAAAAATAGAATGAGTGCTTATGCACTAGAGTATTGCAGTGAAAATAGGTGAAGTCCTAATGTCCATTACAAGTGTAAATATATAGGCCTAAACAACAATATAGCAATTAATGTAAATCAAACCTAAATAAATACAATAGTTGATTCTAAAAAAACCAACAAAGAAAATGAAAGGTTAAAATTTCTTGTAGGTTGTCGTTGATTTGGGCTATGTTGAAGTGTTCAATGATTAATCCTAGGTTTGGGATATCAAATTTGGAATGCAAATTTATAATTGATGTGTGTCTATTATTTGTTTCATCATCAGATGAGATCACATGTGATTATACGTTATTTGTCACAATTCTATTTGCTATTGTCATTCACCTTTGAAATTCATGTTCCTTTTTTGATATTTGTTTATGCACCGAGGCGGTTTTAATGAACAACATTAGGAGTGTGTTGTGTTGGAATTCAAGCTTTGAACTTCTTTAAGCCTTGGTTAGACCTCTTTTGTTGTTTTCTGCAAGAGTTTGAAAATATCAAAGACACACAAGATGCAAGATGCCTAGTGTAGCATCTACTAATGCAATTGCAAAGTGCTCTCTATGATTTGATGCTCTTTAATGATAATCAAATGATGATATGATGATCTTGGATGAACTCTAAGATGATGTGATCTAGTACCCTCAGACTTGTCTTTAAATATGACATCCTATGTGTTAAATTCAAATACTTTTACATGTAGGCTGACAGAGAGCAGTTCACTTTTTGGAAGGAGTCGATTCAAGATGAGTGAAAGTTAAATTTAGATAAGATGGACGTAATTATGAACATGATTTTATCTATGGGATGAAACCACACCTATGATACACTACTAAGAATTAGATTAGGTCTGGACCATTAAAACTAAATTAATTAAAATCATATGCTATTAAATAACTATTATTATTAATTTATTCATAAAAATATTTTAAATTAAACTTCAAAATAACACATTTAAAACAAGATGAAAATAAATATTTAAAAAACAAAAAAGAGATGTACTTTTCCCTTCTACTAATATCTTCATTAACATTACATTAATATAAATGCATCCAACCAGTCTCCCCTGCCCACGTGGTACGGAGGGCTGTCGCGCTAGCGCCACCAGTCATGTTAAAAAGTTTACCTAGTGCACTATAGGGGGCTACAGTCTTTAAAATATATATATGGAACATTTTTATTGACTCCAAAAAAAAATAATTTTCACCTTTTTGCGTGGTCACATGGAAGAAGGCGCGGGCGTTAAAAGTTTGCGGAAAGCCGATTTGTTATCGTCCTCCCGAGCTGCAGAAAAAAACACCCAAAATTTCTAACATTACAAAATCTGATAGCAGCCATGGAATCACCAGCGTAACACCGTCGAAAGCCTCAGGTCAGTATATACACATCGTATATCCATCGATAGAAACTCTTCCACTTGTATGCATTTTCCCTGCGTAGCTTGAAAAGCTTGTATGAAAATTATTTGTTTTATATCTTGCTTAAATTTGAAATTTCATTTCACTGGAAATCTCAGTAGAAACTCTTATTTTTCTCACCATCAGGGAAATAAACTTGTTTATTTTATCGCTTGAAACTCAAAATTCACGACACATTTTTTTGTTGAAACCCTAATTTCGCTATCCATTTTACAGGAAAATGAATTTGTTTTAATATTTCTATAACCTGCAAATTTCAGGACACTGCCCGTTTAACTTTATTTTGTTGGGCCGAAACCCTTAATCTGACATCAATTTGGAGGGATTAAACTTAGTTTTATTCATTTCTAAAATCTGGAATTCTTTCTACAATTTGAATTATTTAAAAAATTTCACGATTGCCATCTCTTTATCGTTGTGCTTAAATCTGCAAATTCACGGACAATGCATACTTTTGGTGAAACCCTATATATTTTCGCAATTTAAATTTGTTATATATGTTGTCTAAACTTTAAAGTTTCTGGTTCCCCGTCTTTAGAAATCCTGTCCCAAGGGAATAACTTTGTTCTGTCTGGTATTATTTATTTTGCTTATGTTTGGAATCCCTCGAGAGTGAAAATATTTGGAGGAACCTCAAGTCAGTTTACACGGGGAAACAATTTGTTGCATTGATTGCTTAAATTTGTAAATTCCATGTCAATGATTTTTTTGGGAGCAACCCTAAGTTTGATATGTTTTTACGGCGGGATTAGTTATGTCCTGTTTTTTTGTCCTTAGATTTGTAAATCTTATAATAGTGATTTTTTTGGAGAAACCCCGAGACATCTGTGCTCTTTCAAGGGTTTGTTGCCCTTTTTTGCTTAAATCTTAAAATATGTTTGACACTGAAAAGTAAAACCTTGGAGAAACCCTAAGTCTGCTATCGTTTTTCCAGGAGATTAAATTTGTTATATTTTATTTACTCATGTTTGCAAAATCTATGACACTGAAAATATTTGGATTAACTCCGAGTCAGTTATCCTTATGCTTTTTTTAGTGGAATACATTTATTCTAGTTTTTGCTTGAGTTTTGCAAATTACCTGACACTGAAAATATTTGGGTAAACCCCAAGCCTGATATCTTTGGATGTTAACCTATTTCCAGGTAAATAAATTTGTTGAAATTCTTTCTTGAATCTGCAAATATAATGAGACTTGAAGTATTTGAAAAACGCTGTTTTCTATCCTCTTTCCAGGGGACTTTGGTGCGATGGACATCTCTGAGTCCAGCACCCGCCATTATGAAAAGCGGCGCACTACTGTGGAGAGCCCAGAGTCACCGCGGGATCGGGATAGGGATGGGGAGGATGAGGACTGGGATGTTTCTGAGCGCCGAAGGGATAGGCATCGGTCAAGCAAGTCTCGGAAACGGGGCAATCCTGATGAATATTCCGAGGATTGGCAGCAGACAGGAAGTAGGAGGAAGAGTGGCAGTGGCAAAAAGAAATTGGTTACAGCCAGCTCAGGAAGAGCAGGAAGTGGCGAGGAGGATGAGTATGATGACAAAGGTGTAATTGGCCCAAGATCAGATGATTATGGGACCAGGGGCAGTAATGCAGATAATAAACGTGACAGGGATAAATTGGAGAAGAAATCTAGCAGTGGTTACCAGGATGCAACGAGGAAAATGAAAGAAGAGAATGCTGGAGCCAAACCGGAGGATGATAGATCTAGACAGCACTCTTTTACTGATTACGACAGAAATCAGGCAAGGAAGGCCAGTGGTTCTATCAGGGCTGGAAAAACGGAAACTACTGCAGTGAAAGCAGCATCTGGTTATGAGACATCTCAAAGCAGGAACAGGGGCAAAACTAGTGATTTCTATAGGGAAAATGACGCTGAGAACACGCTGCAAGAAAGGGGGATTGCTAGACAAGGTTCAGATGATACTGCAAGGTATACAGAAAGGAAAGGAAGTGGAAAAGAGAAGGGTCAAGGAGGCAAAGGCAGCAGCAAATATGAAAAGGAAGACAATGGAAGGAGATGGGATGAAACAGATTACTCAAGGTCTACCCAAAAGGTTGTTAATGAAGAAATGGATTTAGATAAAGGTGATAGGAGGGTAGGTAGGGGTAGGGATAAACTTGGAGGTGGGAGAGAGAGGGACAATGAAACAGGTGATTTTTCTTCGAAAAACAAGAGCAGGTTTGGAGAAGCATTGACATTCCATAATGAAGGGAAACCTGCAAGAGCAAGTGACCGTGATGAAAGGAGAACAGAAGAAGCTGAAAGGAGGACTAAGGGTAAGGGTAGGTTAGAAATGCATGTAGATGATGAGGATGCAAACAAAGCAAGTAATATGGATAAGTTGGATGATAAGCAGCAGCGTAGAAATCGAGAGACATTTGATAGCATGGCTGAAGATTTTGAGAGCTGGGAAAAGTCTGGAGGTCAAAGACAATCCTTCAAGTTACAGGAAGAGAAAAGTGAAAGGCATAAGAACTTCAGGGAGTACGGACATGGTAGATGGGATGAGGCAGAAAGTTGGGATATGCAAGACAATGAGGATGAGCATGTTGAGAGAGGAAGAATCAAGGAAAAAAGAGACATGGGTTGGGAAGACATAGAAGATAGAGGTAGATCTGGTCGGGGTCGGAGTGGAAGGGGAGTAAGGCACATGAAAAGGTCTTGGAGTCCTGAAGGTAGAAAAAGAGCTCGCCGAGATTCTGAGGAGTTTGATAGAGAGTTTTCTGATGACAGAGGTGATTCGGACACAGAAAGAAGCATCAGTCTGAAAGGAAAGGACAGAGAGCGAGATGCATATCGAGAGGAGAGGCCTAGAGACAAGGATTCTGATTGGATGGAAAGATCAAGAGATTGGGAAGGCTCCAAAGATCATTGGAAAAGTCGATATTATGATAGACATGATAAGGATCTCAAGGGCGAGGAAGGGGATTATGAATTTGACAGGGATTGGGAATTTCATGGACGTGAAAGGGAGAGGTTAGAAAGAGAGAAAATACAGAGGGTAGTCACAGATAGAAAGGACAGGGGGAGGCTGGAAGGTGTTAAAAGCATACCAAGTTTTGGCAGTAGCAATGATGCTTTGGATAGAAGAGCTGGTTCTCTTGATTATGGAAGGGGTGACTCTGGCTCTGCATTTGGTTCAAATAGAAGAAACGATGCAGGGGGCCCTTCTGATTTTATAGCAGATGGTGACTGGGGGTTTCCTCCAGACGAGAGAGGAAGGATGGGAGATGTTTATGCTGCTGGCGTTGATTCACGTGAACGGTATGATGATGATGCCCCTCCGGGCCTTGATCAAAATTTTGGCATGAATCCAGGAAGGATTACTCCAGATGGATCAAACATGCATGGTGGAAGAGGTAGAGGACATAAAGGATCTTTGAACAACCGTGGTCGTGGAGCAGGGCAAATGGGCAATGGAGGACAGTCTTCTTTTGGAAGCAACCAAGGGTCTGGTTCCTTCACAAGGATGATGCAGCAAGGAGGGAAGGGTGGACGAGGTGGTAGAGGACGGGGCAGGGTTCAAGGAAGGGATACACAACGAGGTGGGATTCCATTGCCCATGATGGGTCCGGGCCCTGGACCTGGTGTTCCTGCCATGGGACCCCCATTTGGCCCTCTTGGGTTGCCCCCTGGGGCCTTACAAGCAATGGGTCCTGGCATGGGTCCTGCTCCTGGTCCTCCCATGGGGCCTGGTGGTTTTCTGCCTCCTCCCTATGCAGCAGGTCACATGGTCTGGGGTGGTGGTCGTGGTGGTGGTGAGATGAACATCTTAGCTGTTCCTCCTGGTTTATCTCCAGTCCCTCCACCAGGCCCTTCTGGTCCCAGATTTGTGCCAAATATGGGACCTGGTCCAAATCAAGGTGTATATTTTAATCAGCCTGGGCCTGTTAGAGGTGCCTCTCCAAATATGTCAGGGGCAGGATATGGTAGTGTTAATCCAATGGGTCGAGGTATGGTTAATGAAAAGGCAAATGTGGGAAGAGTTCCTCCAAGGATTACAGGGCCTCCTGGTAAAGCACCTTCAAGGGGCGAGCAAAATGATTATTCACAAAATTTTGTTGATACAGGCATGCGACCCCAGAATTTTATCAGAGAACTAGAACTCACAAATGTGGTTGAAGACTATCCTAAACTGAGGGAGCTAATCCAGAAGAAAGATGAAATTGTTGCGAAAAGTGCTTGCCCTCCTATGTATCTGAAATGTGATTTGCGCGAAACTGTACTTTCTCCTGAATTATTTGGAACAAAGTTTGATGTCATCCTGGTTGATCCACCCTGGGAGGAATATGTGCATAGGGCTCCTGGTGTTGGGGATCATATGGAATACTGGACATTTGAAGAAATTCAGAATATTAAGATAGAGGTATGCTTTTGTTTTCTTATTCTATTATAGTAGTAAGAAACACTTCTATGTTGATTGTATGTAATACAGTCTGAAACAAGCTTGAAGCACCTGCTGATAGTTCTCATTCAAAGTGCAAGGTGGATTTATACTCTGGCCAAGGCGTCTGGTCTACTCATGAAATACAGATGGTCAATCTACCCAAAGATATTATTTGAACATTTTCTATACTGTTTAAGATTCTTTCATTTAGGTATTACTTTCAAGTTTCAGGAGCTTCAATCAGACATTTTAAGATAGAGATGTTCAATCTACACAGAGGTAGTTTTTAAAACATTTTCAGTATTGTGGACCTGACAAAGCCTTAAATTTTAGTGTTTAAGATCCTTCCATTTAGGTGTTATTTTCATGAAATTCAACCAGAATTGTTCCCATTGCTATTAATAGTAGTGCGATCATAACTACCTTAATTCTTGTTTACTCTTTATTTTCAGTTCTGCTTGCCATTATTATCACAATGTACAAGTGTTCTATTTGGTTATCTACCGCTATGCAAAATCTGCAATAGCTGTCCTTGCATCACTGGTCATTGATTCTGTCAACTGTCATTGTAAATGCATTGGTCATCAGTTCATTTAAAGCACATTTACTTTTTTTTTTCTCCAAATTGCTCATCTTCAATAAATTCAATTTGTTCTAATTGTAAATAATCTACATTATGTTTTTTTGCTTCTTTTTCAAATTTGTTGTTGAAGTTTGTAGGCAAGTTATTGAACTTATTGAAATTGCAGGCAATAGCAGATACTCCGTCATTCATTTTTCTTTGGGTTGGCGATGGTGTGGGACTTGAACAGGGGCGTCTTTGTCTCAAAAAGGTATTTTTATATGGCTTCAAAAAACTGCAGACATTTTTTTTTTCTTAAGCTTTAAGTCTCCTGAAAATATCTTGAAAGTTCTTATATTCCTTAAATTTGATCTCTCTTCACCAAAATCTTATATGATTTAGCAGAAGGCGAAGTCTTTCACACCGCATGATTTGCCCATGGTATTCCCCAACTCATGTAATTGATTTTCAATGGAGTTCAACATAGTACTACAGGATGCTTGTCTTAACATTAAAAAGTGGAATTGATCTTACGCTGTTAATAAGGAAGATGATATTCTATTTTACCTTTAGAATCTTTATATGAATCACCTTTACATGCCAAAAATGTTCCAAGTTTCAAAGATGATTCTAAGCCAGTCAAATTTGAATATCTTAATTATCTTAGCCCTTCACAAACAACGGATCTTTTTGGAAGATCAAGGTTTACCAACCATTATTATGTAGACAGGTGTAATTTGTAATGTCCCCTTGTTACAAATCAAAATCCTTTTACCTTGTTCACAAATTTCAACTTGCAACAAAAGAACATTAGTACATTTTTAATTTAAAGCCATTCACATAAGAACATTGTTTTTATCATTTCTATGATCAAATGCCAATTCATAACTTTAGTTCATCATTGATTACTTTCATCATACATTACTATTATCAATCTATGATTACTTTCAATGCATATCATTATTATGAATCTATAATTACTTTCAATGCATATCACTATTGCTAGTCTTATGATTGCTTCAATGCACATTATCTTTCATTCTTATTTCACAAGTTGATCTTATGATCACTATTCATATGCCTTGCATATCATTAACATTTCACATGTTACTCTTATGATCATTATCGATATGCCTTGCATATTCTCTATCATGACATTTCACATGATTTATGATCTTTATCAATATATATTGCAAACTTACTATCTCTTCATATGTCATTTATTAACAGCCTATAAGAGATGAGAGGAGAGTTGCCGTTATCCACCATGGGGCTCTAATGTCTCCTATCCTTAGACTCAAGTGGTATCCTTAATACTTTTAAAGTCAAGGCCTCTATGAGACTCCTTGGTACTCTTATGATGCCTTACATCAAAGTAACCAAGGCCATTACATCACCATCCTTGCACTATGGGTACCTTATACCTCATGTGACAAGGCCTCTATGTGATACACATTCTTTGCACTATGGGTACCTTATACTTCATGTGACAAAGGCTTCCAAATACCTATGAATGGCCTCTTGACACTTTTCTTTCATTCTCTCATATGAAGTTAATAATCACATAACATTATGAATAATTGCTTACAAGATATATCATTATGAATAATTGCATACAAGATACATTATTATGAATAATTATATATGATTGTCTACACATTCGTTATTAGTGATGACTATATATAAGTCATAAGGATACATTTATGAATGAATGACAAACAAGGAAATATAAACAACATCCATACCTATATAATTATGACAGCCGATCAAAAATAAAGTATAAATGATAATGTAAAAGATGCTTACTTGCTGTTGCAGCTTTTGGATTGTGATTTCTGCAATATTTTTGATCAGATGTAATCCTTTATATTGTCAAAACTGATAATTATAAATGCTATGCCTTGTAAGGCTTGTATCTGCTGTGAGAATATTGTTTGATATAGATATTGCAGACAGGAGTATTCTTATTTAGACGAATGGAAATGATGATTCGATGATGGATTCCTTTCTTTTGATACCAAATCGATCCTTCTTAAACATTTTTCCTTCCTTTGAAGGATCGTGACTTTTTGCATGGATGCCTCTCTTGGATCGGTGCTCAATCATCATATTATTACTAATAGTTTAATATAATTATTACTTGTCTTTTGTGCCTCTTCTTATCTGTTTGTCTTTCTTTTTATTTGACATCATTATGATGATCCACCCATGAATTGTTCCCTTAATTTAACATGTATTAAATGTTTTGTTATTTAATTAGAATCTACCAATATATTCGCTGCTGTTAGATTCTCCTTTTGGCCAGCGATTACCTCTCTTAATACTTATTGTTATTCTCCCTTCCAAATATTTTGAGGGGCCCGCTGTCTACTATCTTCTTTTTTTATGAATTTCAAATGTACTAGAGATTCACGTATTTGCTGATCCTCATATTTAAAACACTTTCAAATAAAATCTAAACTCTTAGTGGATTCGGGACCTACCAGATTTTTCTTATGCTTCATGTATGGTCATAGGATTTATTAAAATTTACTGACTGAAACTTGTCAGACTATGTTCCCCTTTGAGCCAACAATTCAAAAATCACAAAAATATATTAGGGGATGCTGGGGTAATGAATATCTATATTGACCATAAATGTTTATAATAATATTTAGTCTTTATTGATAATTATATTTAATGCTATTTATAATAATATTTACTATTTATATTTATTTATATATAATATGTTATGAATTATATTATATTATTATTATAATGATATCTAAATTATATTAAGATTATTGTAATGTAATCATAATATTATTTATAGATAAGTTATAATAAGTATTGTCATTATAATAATAATATTTAATTATTTATATTATATCTATATTAATTTATGATATAAGATTCTATATTCATTCATATCTTTAATTCGAACAAAACCGATTTGACTAATAGCGGGACATGACATAATTACAGTGGCAGCAAGGAGGTTATGATAGCTTGAGCATGTTCACAAAAACCCCTTCATTACCACATACTAAAAATTTAAATATATTCCTTCCCTTCATTATAGCTGATCAGTAGAGTGGTTTTGTCCATGGTAGACAAATCCTTGACTCTGTTATAACTGTTCATGAAGTGATACATTCTATGGATAGAAGTAAGAAAGCTAGTCTCTTCTTAAGTTGGACATGAACAAGGCTTATGATAAGGTCACTTGGTTGTTCTTGGATAGAGTGGTGGAAAAAATTGGATTCCAACACAATTTCAAAAGATTGATTCTATCGTGTATCTCCCATCTTATGTTCTCGGTTTTCGTTAATTGATCCCTTGCTGAATTTTTTGCTGGTAGCAGAGGGTTGAGATAGGGAGATCCTCTCTCCCCCTTCCTCTTTATTATCATGGCTCAATTTTTAGGAAGGAGCTTTGTGGCTGAGCTAAACAGAAGAAGGATAAAAGGTTTTAAACCTTCGTCATTTGTCAATCCTATATCTTATCAACAATTTGTTGATGATACTATTGTTTTGGGTGAAGCTTTAGTTAAAGAAATCAAGGATGTTAAAAGTTTGCTTGAGAATTATGAGAAGGTTTCTAGGCAAATGGTCAATGTGGATAAGAGTTCTTTTCTTTTTCAACACGCCTCTTGATAGATTAAGAAGGATTGCTCGAATTTTTGGTTATCAGTTTAAGGACCTCCCCTTTGTTTATCTTGGTCTTCATTTGTTTAAAGGCAAAATGCCTTAGAGTTTCTGGAATTTCTTGTGGACAGATTTCAGAGGAAGTTGGCTGGTTGGAAAGGCCATCATCTGCTCAGCCAAGCGAGTAAGTTGTAACTCTTGAAAAGTACTCTTCAAAGTCTCCCTATTTACTTCACGTCTATTTTTAGGATTCCCTTCAAGATTGTTGAAAAGTTGGAGTAAATTCAAAGAAGATTTTTTTGGGTGAGCATTGAAGACAAAAAAAGATTTTCCTTGATCTTGTGGAAAAAGTTTGTCTCCCAAAGAAGTTGGTAGGCTTGGGTAATAGGAAGCTGAAACCTTTAAATAAGGCTCTTTCTGCTAAAACAGGATGGAGATTACCGAAGGATAAGGTCCAATGGGCTGAAATCATGAAGACGAAGTACTTGGACAATAATGAGTCTCTTAGCATTCTCTCAACTGATTCCTTCGTGTTTGGTTCTAATTGCTTGAATGATTTGGTTAAGGAAAGAAAACTTCTTTTGAAGGGGACAAAGTGGAGTGTAAGGTTAGGAAGTCGTGCTCTCTTTTGTGATGATGCTTGGCTGCTTAACTATCGCTTAGCCTATTTGGATAGTTTACTGTCTCTAAGTCCTTAAATGTTCCATGGGGGAATGTGTTGTTTGTTATATTGAAAGAAGAGGTTTGTTAAAAGTCTAGAAATATATTAAGCCAAATACTTCCAATGAGGTTATCTCACAACAGGTCAGCTTTTTGAAGGGGTATCATTTATGTCAAATATATAGAGAAGATGAGTTAGTTTGGTCAGCTATGGTAGATGGTTCTTATAGTGTTTCCACAAGTTTTTCTTTGCTCCTTGATCCATAGTTGGACGGTTTTCCTTGGTCATAGGTGTGGATTAAAAATCTTACCCCCAGGTCAAATTGTTCTTTTGGTTAGTTGTCCAGAATAAGATCCTTACCCATGATAATCTAGTTAAATGATGTACCTTACTCCCTAGCAGATGTGGTTTATGTGAGGACTTTGAATCTATTTATCATTTGTTGCTAGATCGCCCTTTTGCTTGGTTTATTTGTAGCTTCTCTCTTAGCAAGTTTGGAGTTAAATGAGTTCAACTGGCTTCAATTTTGAATTTGGTTTTCTTACGGACTCCTCCTTTCTCTAATAATCAATTAAAAACTATTTGGAAGTCAACTTTACCTCATATCCTATGGGGCCTATGGATTGAATGAAACTCAAGAATCTTCAAAGATAGGAAAAATATTGCCAATAGAGTGGGAGCTAAGATTTTGCAAGCTATAAGGGAGAACTTCTTTGTGATTAAGTGGAGTGAAGATGCTAATAAGGAGAATGGTACCTTTTTGAAAAAAGAATTGAATGTTGTTGCGAGTTGGAACACTAAGGTAGTGTTCAAAGATTAAAAAAGAGAAATCTGGTTAAATGGTCTTATCCTTCCCCTTTTCGACACAAATTCAATTTCGATGGGGCTTCAAAAGTGAATCCAGGTCAAGCCGGAGGTGGGGGTATTATAAGAGATCACAATGGTACTTAGTTGGTGCTTTTGCTATTGGTTTTGGAGTCAAACTAACTATTATGCCAAACCCTTGGTTGCCTTTTGGGGTATCCATTTGGCTAAGGAGTTGAATATCTCTAAATTTGCTATTGAGAGTGATTCCTTGAATATTATCAAGTGCTTGACCAAGGAGAAAACCCTTAGTTGGACAATAAGAAATATTGTTGTTGTCGCTATACGTTTACTTGATTCTTTTGGTGAGGTGAGTATGGGTCACATTTATAGAGAAGGAAACTGAGTTGTGGACTGATTTGCAAACAAAGGTGTGGCTAGTGAAGGTCATGATAAGTGCTTTGAAGTGGATCCTTTGCCTAAGTTAGTGGTGTTAGAACACAATGATATACTGAGAGGGGGGGTGAATCAGTATAAGACAAAACTTAATCCAAATTTAACTTTATCAACCAAATCTATTTACTGCCTTAAACAAATGATAAAGCAAATTAAGCAGTTCAAAGTACAACACTAAAGCACACAACCATAACACTAGATTTATGTGGAAAACCCTAGAAGGGAAAAACCATGGTGAGCAAGCTGCTTGGATCTATTGTCCAAATCC
Organism: Cunninghamia lanceolata; assembly: GCA_027924645.1. Classification (NCBI taxonomy): domain Eukaryota; kingdom Viridiplantae; phylum Streptophyta; class Pinopsida; order Cupressales; family Cupressaceae; genus Cunninghamia; species Cunninghamia lanceolata. The sequence goes on from BSBN01000940.1 coordinate 1,188,703, forward strand.
AACCTCACAAATAATAAAAACAGATTTACAATAGGTTTTATGGGCTACAACCCAAAGAAAGCTACAACTCCTTGAAAATATAATGCTACAACACTTACAGAAAGAGGCTACAACCTCAGTACAACACAAATGATGAACTCTGCTGAACAATCACCTTCGCAACATCAACTCCTTCAACCTGACACAAAACTTCAACACCTCTGCTTACACAAACACTGCAACCTTCATCACACTTCCACACACACACAACTTCACATCCACACTCGCACATACACCTTTGCACTCTCTCCCTCACTCATCCTGTTCACACCAAACAAGATATTTTATTTATATCCTTCGCAGGCTTCAAAAACTTTCTCCTTTGTCGGCCAAGATGAAACGTGTAACATGAATCGTGCAACGACAATACAAAGTCGGCTCCCAAATGATGTAGAAACTCAAAGTGGTTCAAACCAAGTGGTAACCAGGACCTATTCTTCCTTAGCACACTCTTCCATGCTGGCGCACACTTCTAAACATCAGACGCAATCATCAAAACACAACAAGTTGGACCAACAACACTTATCCTTCCACAAAATAGCTCTAGACCTGAAGCGGTACCGGAGAGACCAATTAGCATCATGGGAATCACTTCACAAACATTATGACTTGTAAGAACCTTCTCAAACAATCCTTTCACAGCTTCAAGCAACTTCATGCTGGCACAAACCAACAGACACTGAACCTGGCATCACTGGCAAACACTAAACCCACAGTCTTGAGATAGAGCATTAAAAAACAGATTTGTGGTGCACTTCAACACCTGAAACCTGAAACTAACAAACATGCATACCATATGAACACATCCTCCAAACATCAAAGCCAAATAATGTAATGCGGTGAAATGCGGTGGCTTTCTCTTTCTCCTTACCCTAATCAACAATATGATATATCTTTACTTTGTTGACTCCGGAGAACCTCTGCGGTACATCAAATCATTTGAAACTTGAAGGTATCATACTTCTCATTTGTATCTGCTTTGCCTCCATGCTGCAAGATCCCATCTTCAAAAGCAGAGAAATGTGGAGCAGTTCTCTGACCCTTCCTGCCTGCAACAACACAGAATCACTGTTTTCATTTTGCAAGCTCCAGAATCTTCTACGGTAACTTTCAAGCTTTGAAATTAGGAACATACAAACTTCACACTTGTCTTTGACTACCTTCCAAACCGCAAGGCCACAACTTCAAATGCGGAGGAATGCAGAGCATTCTACTAAGCTTCTTCAGTGCAACTCCCAGAGCCTTGGAATTTCTTTCACAACTTAAGCAATGCTTTTCATCAGGAAACAAATAATACAACAATCACCACCTCAAAGACAACAATTACAACTCTTTTCATCACAAACAAGAGTCTTCAAGTTAGCACAACTTTCATCTATCCATGAACTTCAGAAGATAGGGTACGACTATGTACAAATGATATTGATCCAACAGTATGCATAGTACTTGACTTTCATCTCCTTACCCTTCACAATTTCTCTGATCAATCTCCTTTGTCTGCTTCTTTGATTTGCTCCTTTGCATACATACTCTCATGACATCACTGATCACTACTTTGCAGTAGTCTTCCCCTTTTGCATCTCTTTCCTTGCACCACTGATCAACACTTCCATATCACTGTTAACATTCAACACTCCACACTGCTATTAACATCAATGACAACACATATGCAACAAGTGGTTAATCTTATTAACAACGAAATCCCCTCAAACTAGTATCATTATTCTTATTATTTATTGCCTTCATTGTTACTCTCATGAGCTAATGATTTTGGTAGATTTCAAGGTTGGTATTTTTCATGGGTTAGGGATGGCTTGGCTTTCTTTTGGTAAGGTGAATGGTCTTTCGTATAGTGTCTAGAAAGTTTAGTTAGACGAGCATTTTAATCAATCACTTAGAGAAAGATGAAAGTTTGTAAGGATAAGGTGATCTGGGTAAGGGGTGTTATTGAGAAGAGAAGAAAGTATGGCCTTATTGATTATGGGTGGTGGAGTTAGATCCAAGCCTACTTCATGTGATGATATTATAAACAATTCTACTTTGTGGCGCCTTGTTAATTATATAGAGAGAATTAGGGGTCATGATCTTGCCCTGTTGGTGGATTTTGCAAAAGCTTGGAAAGTGAGGGTGGTGTTTAGAGAGTTGGATTTTGAAGTTTCAAAAGAAAGCATTGCTCAAGCCACAAGTATGCCAATGGATGGCTTGGAGGTGTTTAAGGATAGGAGGGGCAAAGATGAAGCTATTAAGGTTTTTTTGAAGGGCAAGGAAAAACTCAAACATTTCCATGCTACTTTTCTTTGTGATTCCCTTCTTAGGCCTTGGGATGAAGTCGACATACATATTATTAGGTATGTGACTTTGGAAGGAAGGTTTAAATGTGTTTACTCCTACCATTTCACTCTCTTGAACTACTTCAAGCATAAAAAATTGGTTAGCATTTCGTTTTTTCTGCTAATGTAGTTAGAATTCTCTGTTATCGATGTCCTAGTGAGGATGGTGGATACCCCCATTCAGCAAGCCCTTATCCTTTTGTTGGCTTAACATGCTTAGGCTAACAAGCGTTTTGCCTCTCCAAAGTTTTTAGTGGGGGTGGACCTTTTATTAAATTAATATTTAGTTTCCTAATGGTCAATTGGGTAGTTTCTATTTCTGTTTTAAGTTTAGTTTGTTTCTATTTTTTTTGCTTTGCTTATCTATAGTTTCCTTGTGAAACTCCCGCTTCTCTGTTTAGAAACTTATTGTAAAACTCTTTAAATAGAGCCTCGCTCTATCATTGTAATTATCTCATTGAATATATCATTTAGTTTTTATTACAATATGGTATCAGAGCCCAGTTGAGCTCTCTGGGTTGTCTTTTCTAATGGCATCTTTTTTGGGTCTTTTTTTTTTGCCTTCGATTTGAGATTCAATGCCATATATTCTTGAGGTCGTGAATCTTCGTTTTGGTGAACGATCGCGGTTTTGTTTGCAACGTCGCCAGGGTTTTGTGGATTCTTTTCGCAGCAGTGTTTCTGTATTTAGGCTTGATTTTTAGCGTCATGGGATTACTCTCTTCTGAATCGCGAAACTGGTCATTGAGAGTAGTGTTGTTCCTTTCGGCAGTTTGCATCAGTTCATGGTCGCGTCTTACATTCTAGGTATTTCTGGAAGCGCGTTTTGGCACTGTTTTTCTACCTGTTCCTGATCGTGGGTTTCCTTATGTTTCGAGGGTTTCCTTCAAGCCTCGTTGATTCTCTTGTTTTTAAGACATGGGTGCGTTCTACCGTGTCTCAATGTATGATTCGTTGGAGCATTGAATAGGTTGAAGAGTTGCAAGCGCTTACATCGCCTTATCTATCTGAAATCTAGTGCTTATATATTAGGCGTTCTATTTATTTTGGCGGGTTCGTTGTTTCAAACCATCACGTGGAGGTGGGATCCAGTGCCCAACAACCATGCATAGATATTTTTTTGTCTCGAAATCTGTGTTCGGATTTTCTAAGCCTATGTTTTCTGTAATCTCGAGATTCGTGTTTGGATTTGTCTCGAGATCTATGCCTTGAAATCCGTGTTCAAGATTTTTGAGTCAGTATATTTCGTGATTTTGGAATTGGTGCCTCGTAACCCATGCGAGGGTTTTGTTATCTCAGAATTTGTGCTGTCTATTTGCCCTATTTTTGTGCCATCAGTTTATAATTTTTTATGTGCCTTGAAAAATGTGAAAAATGGCATCCTGGTCCAACATCATGTTGGAAGGCAGTCAAAAGTTCAACGGCAAGAATTGCAACACCTGGAAGCAGCGAATGATGACAATCTTCGAGTATCGGCGCCTTGACCAGTTAGTTCTGGGCAAATCTACACGCCCTAAAGTAGCGGGTAAAGATAAGGATAGATTCGATGAGCAAAATCGGGAAGCGGTAATGCTCATCAAATTATTAGTCACCGATGATCAGTTGCCTCAGGTTCCATCTGGGAAATCAACGAAAGAAATTTGGGATTCGTTGAAGGATCTTAATGAAACATCTGACAAGAGCCGTGCATTCTTTTTGAAAAACATGCTTTTCTTGATCATGATGGATGAACAAATGTCTCTGCAGGAGCATCTCACCAAAAACAAGGACATGCGTGATCAGTTGACGGCGATTGATCGGGACATGGATGAGGAAGATATGGTAGTCATCACTCTGAAAAGTCTACCACAATCTTATGAACACTTTATTGAGACACTCAACATTACATCAACTAATGTTGACTTAAAATTTCCTGAATTGTGCAACAAGCTTTTGCAGTAGGATTGATGGAGACAGCAGTTCGGTAGCAGTGTTAGTTCCTCTTCAGAGCAGGCATTTACTGCCAAGTCCTTTTACCAGAATCAGGGCAACAATCAGCCCTCTCAGCGATCTAGTCAGGATCAATCATAGGACCTTCAAAGAAGAAAAATATCCAGTGCAATTACTGCCATAAGTTTGGCCATATGAAAAAGGATTGCCGAAAACGCTTGGCTGCTGTATAGTCCAAGCCTGAAGAATCGACACCATCAACCCATGTCTCAAAGCACTCTGAGCAGGAGTCTGCTTTCTATGCCTTTTAGGCCAACTTGTTTGCCTGATATTTTGTTTCAGATGCTCGTGGGCCAGTTTGTTGGGGCAACTTCGTTTAGTTTGTACATTGACCATTACGGGGGGGTATTAAAATAATATTTAGTTTTCTAATGGTCAATTAGGTAGTTTCTATTTCTGTTTTAAGTTTAGTTTGTTTCTATATTTCTGCTTTGCTTATCTGTAGTTTCCTTGTGAAACTCCCGCTTCTCTGTTTAGAAACTTATTGTAAAACTCTTTAAATAGAGCCTCGCTCTATCATTGTAATTATCTCATTGAATATATCATTCAATTTTTTTTTACAATGAAATTTCTAGAGGTAAGACTAAGAGGCAAGTTGAGGATTTTGTGGGTGAAGCTTCGAGAGCCCCTTCTAGTGGTTTGGTTAAGATTTAAAGTTTGAAAAACAAGCAACTACTGATTTGTGGTGCTTGCATCAACAAAGAACAAGTGAAACGTAGATTTCCTAAACAAGGGATTGAAAAGACAGACTCATAGTTGATATATCAAAATGAAAATGTTACTACTGCAAGGTCTTCAATAACTTAATAAAAAATAATTACAAGCTTAAATAATGTTTGATGATGGTGATCAATAGATCCATGCACCTAAATAAAAGCATCCTAAAAACACTTAAATTTTTTTTATAGCTGTTCTAAATAAAATAGAAACCCTTGATGGCGATCTCAAACTACCCTCGCCTTTCTAGTGGTAACATGCTGAAAAAATAGTGAAATTGGCCTCTATTTGTGGAATATTAAACTCTGTTGCCCCACTTGCACCCACATGACCTCAAGCTCCAATGGGGAAAATCAGATTAGTTTTGTAAGATTTAAGTGAAGGTACCAGTTGCCTTCTGATACCTTCTAACCTTGAGAGCGAGGTTGAGAAATTTTGTTTGCTCATCACCTGGGCAAGGAGTTGCAGCGTGGATTGTAAGTGAATAGAATCATAAATCCATATTGAGCTCAAAGTTACCTGTGACGAGTCGTCAATATTATATCAGGTTGGAACTCATGTGGAAGCCTTAGAGAGGAGACACAGTGTTGTGGGAATGACATGTGGCATGAAGCGAGATTAACACAGGGGTCGCTAAGAGTATCGAATCTGAAATTTGTGGTAAATTGAAGTTGCATCATGTGGGCAGGTCCAAAAGATCATTGACAAAGATGTAGTTAAGTATTCAGATGCAACTTCAATACGACGCTCAATAAGATTTGAATTGGGAGCTCAAGTTTGGAGAGTTTGCGGATCCCAAACACTGGAATAACAATTGTGAGGCCGCAAGTGAAATACAACTAATTGCACTTTGAAGTCCATAGAAGAAATGTGGGGATTGTTGGAAATATTGTCATTGATGTCAAAGGAGAATTAATGTCATGATGATTTAATTATAGTCAAGTGCTCATCTATTATGTTCTTAGAAGGCATATAACAGTTAAGAATCCTCAAGGAAATGGAAATGGTAACAATCCTGAAAATGCATTATCTGTAATGTCCCTTTTTGGGATATACCTGATTTCTTGGCCTGCAAACAATAATAACTACTAGAAAAGGACATTAGAAATATTAAAGATCAATAAATTATGATAAAATTCAGATCATAGCATCATACATCATTAATATTCATATCGATACATCATAAAATAATTAATAATGAGGTCAAGACATCATAGCATAAACAATATTTTGTTCAATCACAATCCCTCAAAGCCAATCCCATAGTGAATTCCATAGGAACACTTGCAAGTAGCAATTTTAAGGCGGGCCATCCTCAATATTGCCGAGAGCATGTAAGGGGGCCATCCGCCTTGCAGCTTCCAATCCACCATGGAGGGCCATCCTCTTTGATCAAGCTCAAGAGAGCCATCCTCAATATTGCCGAGAGCATGTAAGGGGGCCATCCGCCATGCAGCTCCTAGTCCACCCTGTAGGGCCATCCTCTTTGATTAAGCTCAAGAGCATGGAAGGGCAATCCTTCTCATCTCTTGGCCAACTTGATGAGAGCATGAAGGGGGTCATCCCATCTTCTCATCTCTCATGAACTTGGAAGGGCCATCCTTCCTACTTGCAGACATCTCCTTGACTTCAAAATGGATTGCTTAGGAATTTGTTAGATGATTGATATAAAGTATCTCTTGATGGATTTCAAGTTCAGTCCAAGGATTGCAATATATCCTTCTTTGCTGTTAATGATTGTTTGTATGGCAGATATATATATTACTGCTGAAATATTTCCTTTGATGGATTCTTATATTTCCTTCTTCCAATGAAGATTGCTTGCCTCCTTATTTTATATCTTATTGGAAAGAGTCACAACCTTTCATAGGTGGCTGCCTTTATAGAAGGGTCACAGCTCTTAATATACATCTGCTGTAATATTTACTTGGAATATTTCATATTCTTTATTTATTTCTGCTTCCATGGATGGATGATATGCTAGAGTGAATGATCTTCTTCCTCTATATCTTGTTTTGAGGGAGACACACCCTTTCATGATGTCTGCCCCTTTGAAGGAGACATATCCGTTAACGGCCGCTGCCTTTTGGATAACTATAATTTAAGTTTGATTTAACCACTCCCAAACAATCACTGCCTTTAGAATTTGCTTTATTTAAACTCCTAGTGTCACTTCCTCATTAATCGCTGGTCTGGTCGTACCCTGTCATGTAATTTAGATGTTTGTTGCATATGAAGTGAAATCATAAACAAAACATTCCAATCATTCCACCCAGCTTGTTTTATGTACTGACGGCAACAGGTCAAATGGAGTCTCCAAAGCAGTCACTCCTTCATAACTGTGTGTGCAGGTTCAGTGTTTGAGACAGCGGAATAATGCATAGATATTATCAGTCCACTTGCTGTTCGTTGATCACTCTATGGCTATCTATCATCATTGATGTTTGATAATAACATTGATCTTTGACAACTTGTAGACAGCTGTAGTATAGAATTATAGTTATACAAAAAGCAAAAGAATGTGATTTTCTCCAGTCAAGTACAAGTATGTGGGACAGAGGAAAGCAGAGGAAAGGATGGACCAAGAAGTCAGTGAAGATCGTGGGTTTCTTGGAGGAATACCTGATACACATGAACAAGATCAGAAAGTTTAGGGAAAACGGTTTGGTCTAGAAGAAGATCAAGCAATACGGGATGCAAGAAATTCGTGATTGTTGGAAGGATATTGCGGCTGCTCTACCTTGGAGACCTGCTAAAATGTTTACATTCAAGGTCATTTACTATACGAATGGTCAAATGAACGTCGTTGGACACAAGACAAAATTAATGGGCTTAGAAGGATACACAATGAACAGGGTAAAGAGTGGAAGAAAATAGTACAAGTTCTTGGGAAGAGCAGATGCCATGTGAAAGATAAATGGCGTATGATAAGAAGAGGAGTGCTGAAGTGAGGCCAGATGTTTCAAGATGAGTATCAAAGGCTATCCGATTTGGCGCATTATAATTTGCAGCTTAAGTTACCAGAAAAAGGAACACAAGTGTACACACAGAAGGCTTTGAGATTATACTAGCGATTTGGAAAAAGGAATAATTAATCAAAATTAATTATAAAAAGTCAAATGGCATTCGAAGGGGTGTCTCATGGAATGAATAAGACATAAAAGGTAGATCATTCAAGGAAGAGAAAAGTGTGTGGAATAAAAGTTTTATCATTCAAACACAAGCAGAAAATGGAGATCATGGAGTGAATAGAAGATATATAAGAAGATCATTCAAGGAGAAATAAATGAAGAAAATAGATCATATGAGGAGATATAAGAGGAGAAATATATATTGATATATATGAAGGAAATATATATGGAAGAGATAAGGAGAAATTAATGAAAGATATATCGAAAATCATGGAACATATATGAGTGAGTGTGAGAGATATATGAAAGAGATAGAAATGTTCATCATCCGTTGATGAAGCAACATTCAAAAGGTGAAACCTTTGTTTCTTTGGATGTGGGTGCCTCCTAAAAGAAGAGATTGGTGTCTCTCGGTAAGTTGGTGCTTAGCAGTGGGGATTGGTGTCTTCAGTAGGTTGGTGCCTACAAATTTTATAAAAGAATTTTATTTTGTGGTTTTATTCCTAGAAAGGGTTTCCACATAAATCTTGTGTTCCATATTGTTAGATCTTGTGTGAATGTTATTGTGGATATTAAGTTTTAATAAGTAAAAGATTAACTTATATTGATTTACCACCCCCACACTCAGTATAAGTGTGTGCTTAACAGGGAACTCTAGAGCTAGATGTGTATAGATTCCATGAAGGACACATGGTAGGCTATAGATTCAAAGCATGGTGAAAGCGGACGTGAAGTCCTTGGTGAAGCAAGGGGGAGACTCTGGGAAAGACACATAGATGATATTTGTGGACACATGGCATATGCTAAAAGACCCAGATTTAAAAGTGTTGGTAGATAGGATTAGTAGAGTCTGGTGGGTTTGGAAGTGGGGATCAAAGCAAAGCCTGGACGTGAGAAGTTGACAGAATTGCAAGTTAATACTATCGTGGGTCTAGAATTAATTGTGGATACAAAGAATAAAGCCTATGGGAAAATAAAAGACATGAAATCAGAATAAAAAAACATGATTGTGGGAAAAGTAGGAAAGAGAAAATTAAACAACCCAAATAAAATAGGGAATTTCATGAGTTCGATAGGTGTCTCAGATTGGATATCAATGATTCATGAATTGAAATCAAAATGAACCGAGAGACATGCTTAGCATCTTGACCAAGATCATAGAGGTTAGAATGGGGCCCCAATTGTCAAGTAAAAATTGGGTGTGTTGCACAAGTGGCAACAAAAGGGAGGAAGGATGCAACCTTTTGTTCTGGATCCCAACATCCAAAATTTATTGTTGAAAATTTGTAATCTCTCAATGTAGTGGCCATAGGATCTAGAGCAGGATAATTTGGAAGCACAATGTCCCTTATGTCTTGGGGAAAGATGGATATAACTCATGTTTTTTATCCTTAGGTTTTTGATACAATCCCTTGGAAATTTGATCATAGACTTAAAGAATGACTAATGGGGCTGTTACATACCTTGGGAGAACATTGGGTTATAGGTCGGGGAATGTAATGCAAGAAAAGATTGATAAAGAAAATAGATGGGACAACCATAAAATATTCAATCAAGATGTTAACCATTCATCCATTTATGCATTGATCAAAATGTGATACAATGTACATATTTAACAATATGAAATGACTATTTAGTTCATCTTCTAGATGATTGTTCAACTTCTAATGTATCTAGGAAATATAAAATATTATCCTACGACACCTAGGATTATGTACAATAGTGTTACATCCATCCCTTCATTTGTAGGGGTAGTGATAAAATCACTGTTTGTATTGCACATTGGGCAATTTGTTTATGGTGCCTCATTTGCTTGCTATGAAGCTCCAGTGTTTTGCAAAAGGTTTTGCCTGAGCGATAGCTTTTTCCCTTGTGCAGTTTTATAATTTCCAAGAACCAAGATATTGACTTGGCAAAGATTTGAGTTTGTTTTCTTAAGTTGAGTTAGCTGTCCACGATGCTATATCCCATTTTGATAGAATGCCACACCCTTTTGCTGTGAAAAATTTCACCACCATTTTCTATGCTGATTGAAAACTCAACATTACTTTTGAGTGATGAAATTTGCGAGTTCACCAACATATTCTATGCTTATTGAAAACTCAACATTAATTTGAGTGATGAACTTTGTGAGTTTACTACCATTTATGTGTTGATTGAAAACTCAACATTACTTTTAAGTGATGAAATTTGCAGAAGAAGGCTATTCAACTTGTCTCTGTCACTTTTGTGAGTGGAAACTGGAGAACCTAGGATGATTGTGCCATGAGTAGTCCAAAAGTGTGCTAGCTACATTGTGGCCATGAGTAACCCAAAAGTGTGTTGAACATCCACTGAATGACGCGACTTTTTGTCAAGCTGAAAATGTGAACCCCTTGCTATCAACAATGCTCTCAAATGAAGACTCATGTGGCAAGAAAAATTGCCTTGAAAATGAAGGCATATGATGATCTCGCTCCATGCATAGGCATCAAAATGAAGTGAACAATCTCAGGTGTTTAGCTTTTGAGCTAAACATTACTTGGTGGGATATTGTATTGATAAATGACAATATGTTGTAATTTACAATGTGTTGCAATTACAAATTCTCAATGGACAGTGTGAGAAATCTCCAAAAACCATGCTCGAAGAACTCAAAATTTGAATCCAAATGTTTCCCCTTGTAAGATGAAAGTCGAGAGCTACTGCAAAAGTCCCCTTGGAAAGAGAACAACATATATGACCCTGTGTATAGAGATGCATGACTCAACGACACCCTCTTGGGTTTTCATCACAAGTCTCCATTAAGCCACCCCTTCGAGTTTTCAACTTAATGTGAAGAGTTTGTAATCCGCCCCCTTAGGGTTTCAACTTACAACTCAAGTGTAAAAGTATAATCAACAAGAGGCAATATTCATAGCTTCAAATAATCTATAGTGAGCTACATATTTGGTGGTTTGAATGTGTTCGTTATATTCTAATCAGAATGGGAAATCATAGGTCCAAAAAGACACTACTCCTATCAACACCATAGAGATTGAGTGCATAACTATCCTTTGTGGGAGTTGAGTGTAACTCCACAATTTTCCTAGTAGTTTGTTGCTCAATGGTAG